>JAUIMM010000072.1:597500-1275000 GCA_031769625.1 Taudactylus pleione
CACCACAGGACATAGCAGTATATGGTGTAACGGTACAGCATTTAGCAGCACAGGACATAGCAGTATATGGTGTAACGGCACAGCATTTAGCACCACAGGACATAACAGTATATGGTGTAACGGTACAGCATTTAGCAGCACAGGACATAGCAGGATATGGTGTAACGGCACAGCATTTAGCACCACAGGACATAGCAGTATATGGTGTAACGGCATAGCATTTAGCAGCACAGGACATAGCAGGATATGGTGTAACGGTACAGCATTTAGCAGCACAGGACATAGCAGTATATGGTGTAACGGTACAGCATTTAGCAGCACAGGACATAGCAGGATATGGTGTAACGGCACAGCATTTAGCAGCACAGGACATAGTAGTATATGGTGTAACGGCACAGCATTTAGCACCACAGGACATAGTAGGATATGGTGTAACGGCACAGCATTTAGCAGCACAGGACATAGCAGGATATGGTGTAACGGCACAGCATTTAGCACCACAGGACATAGCAGTATATTGTGTAACGGTACAGCATTTAGCAGCACAGGACATAGCAGGATATGGTGTAACAGCACAGCATTTAGCAGCACAGGACATAGCAGGATATGGCGTAACAGCACAGTATTTTGTACAAGGACATAGAAGTATATAGTGTAACAACATAGCACGATATGCTGAAACGGCACAGAATTGGGAAAACAACACATAGCAGTATACGGTGTAACGGCACAGCATTTAGCAGTACAGGGGAGAGTACGGTATAACCGGGTAGGGTGAGCCCAGACTGCCATCTTTTCAGGCTGAATTTTCCTCTGCAACCTTCAGGTCACAAGTAGATAGGTTTGAAACAAATTTTAATATTTGCTTATTTTTTTTCCTAGAAGACAGCAGCACAAATTGCTGGATGTTAAGTTAAAAGTGTGGCCATTTTCTGTATTTTTATAAATGTGCTGATGTATAGTTGTACGACGTCCAGTATTATACACTGGCATGGTGCCCGTATGGTATGGTAGTGTATAGTGTATTCCTACTGTCAGGTCGCTAACTGTCATTTAACGTACACTAATTGTACAATTACACCAAGCATAGAGGAGCCGTATGTCTCATATGCCGATTCTGGTAACAGCACCAGTTATCACCAGCCAGCGTGCCGGCCTAATGATGTAACTGAAGGCCCTGGGAGAGTGATGAGGATGGTGCAGCCGGGAGGGGAAAGGGGGCCGATTGTACGGCCGGAGACGTAAGTGGTGTGCTGGGAGGCGCTCAGATGGGACTTATTGGCCTGCCACAACCACCATAAAACCCGAGATTCTCCTGCGCTGTCACGGCGGCTCAGCTCAGCGTTGCAGAAGGAGGCCGTGTATAATTTATAGACTCCACATATCATGTGCATTATCTGTCTGTACGATACTCAGCCTAGGAACACAGGCAGTGGCCTGCTTCTGCCTGACGTGGCGTGTATGTGTCACAGTGTCATGTGACGGGGTGTGCAGCGTGCCCACAGCCTGCTGGTGGCAGAGGCCACTCTAGAGGCATGCCCAGTGCAGCCACCGGATGGTGACATAAACGACAGCCGGTGTCCGGCCTCAGCAAGTGACATGTAATCATGTAATAAGCATCTAGGGCTTGTAGTGGAGGCAGCCATTTATTGGGGGGTCATGCAATATCCAGCCTACCAGGCCACAGGAAACTCATGACAATAATGAGGCATGGCATGCCTCCTGCCTCAGTGATGTCACTAGCTCCCCATGAGCTGATTATCAGTATAGTTGAATGTCGGTAGTATAGACGCCAGAGTCACCCTAATCTACATTATTTTACAGGGTGTAAAGAGGTTTCAGGGATTGGTAATGGGGGTGGGATTTTTCCTCTGCGGTGAGGTCTAATGTACCACCCACATGATGTAACTGATCTCCATGTCTCCACCCACAGCGCAAGTCGGGATTAAAGTGCTAGCTTTTGGGTGCAGAGGGGGGGGTCAGTGCAATTTTATCCTGGGGGCCTTTGATTGACTTCAGTGTTAGATCCAACCACCCTAGCGGTGGTGCTGGGGAGTAACCGAAAACTCGTGAGTCTCCCGCAGCATCCAGGAGAGCAGGTAGATTTGGTTATGGATCCTTTAATACTATTAGGTGCAGGGAGATTGCAAAGGCCAGATCGCGCCAACTTGAAATGGAGACAGAGAGTGACTTGTGTAACTGGAAGGTGTTACAGCGGTGTCCTTAGTTACTGCATCCAGTGCTGCAGTATGACGCTGGTATAAGCCACAATCCATCTGTCTAAGGCTCCATAAATATTCCAAAAGCAACGGAAATCCCAGTGGCGTTCTCAGTGCTACACGTCACCTGCAGCTTCTATGCAACAACCTCCCGGAGGGGGGGAATCTGGACCACGGGGGTGTCAGGGACTCCTCATCCGTCGCTGATGAGAGCCCGTCTGTGAGAGGCTGATGAGTCACATTATTAATGAGCAATCTGCCGTTACCAGGGAAGCCGCTGCCACGGTGTTAACACACACACCTATACGCTCCAAGAACTTGGCTCCAGGGTTGGACTGGCCCACAGGGGTACAGGGGAATCCCTCGGTGGGCCCCACTGCCGGAGAGCCCATCGCCTCCTCTAGAGATCTGGTTCAAGACTGTGCACTTGAACTAAACATTATACATATGTTACATTATACTGCACAGGACTATGGTGTATTTTCTACAATGTATTGATGTTAGTAGTCTGGTACGTTATCATGCATGCACTAGCAGTATTCACTATATATACATTTTTAAGGAGCCCAGTCCATGCACTTTGTAATGGTTAGCCAAGCCTCTGTGGAGGCTGGCCACACCCCTTCTAGATGCTGGCCACACCCATAAATTTGGGCCCCTATCACTGCATCCCCCCGGTGGGCCCTTCATGCCCCAGTCCGACGCTGCTTGGCTCATTCCTGTATGTTATATCCTCAAACCAGGGGTTACTGAAACCCAACACTGGATTACAGGGGGCAGAATTTGGGCACCGGTGGCGCACGCTGTGTTATATCCAGGAGCCCATCACTCCTATCATTCTGTGTTATAGTGGGGGTTTCCGCCCTCTCACGGGTTTGTCAGACCTCCGGCTCACACCAAAGGGGGTGACACCATCGTCTGCAATCCTCACGGGAGCCATTAGGAGATGGAGACGCCGAACGGCCTACCCTGGAAGTGTTAGGGGAAAGTGGAAGACCGTGTCTCTGCCAGACCCCCGAGGAATAAGCAGCATTAACGAGGCGAGAATAAGAGCCATGAGTGCAGGCTGTAATATCCACACTTACAGATTGATGGAGAATACCTGCTGTCTCCCCTCCTCCTGCCCTGACACAGGGGATTTAGCTCTCTGTGACGCACCGATTATAACGTCTTACCACCAATAACACCAGCTGCTATCATAATATATTTCACATATAATTCCTATGGCATCAAAGTGACACTTACAGACATATACCTCTTACCATGGCTTCCGTCTAGGGCCCTGCGGGGCACTGAGAGTCCTGGTATATTGTACATTGTTTTAATATATATATTGTTTTGGACATCCTATAATATTTTTTATTTTAAAAACTATTAGCTATACGGAGCATGATAAAGGTACACAGACGGTGTAATGGTTAGCATTACTGCCTCACAGCACTGAGGTCTTGGGTTCAAGTCCCATCACAGCCCAACTGTGTGGAGTTTGTATATCCTCCCTGTGCTTGCGTGGGTTTCCTCCGTTTTCCTCCCACACTCCAAAAATATACTGGTAGGTTAGTTGGCTCCAAACAAAGATTATCCCTAGTATGTAAATATGTGTGTGAGCACGTGACAGGGAATATAGAGTGTAAGCTCCACTGGGGCAGGGACTGATGTGAATGGCCAGATATTCTCTGTAAAGCGCTGCGGGATACATCTGCGTTATATAAATAACTGGTAATAAATAATCGTAGGTGGTACTCAGTGGCGGGCGCAGAGGTGATGCTAACACTCTCCATACCTTACAGGAAGCCTCGGCACGGACACAGAGGAGCGCCTGGTAGAATTCCTGCTGGATCCATCCCGCTACAACAAGCTCATCCGTCCGGCTACCAACGGCTCGGAACAGGTCACCGTCCAGCTCATGGTGTCCCTCGCCCAGCTTATCAGTGTGGTAAGTTCATACGGGTGCGGGGGGTTGGTTGGCATACTGTCCTGTCCTACCAGTTTATTTTCGTCACTGTTATAATTTGTATTCTTGTGAGAGAGAACCTCTGAACCGGCCCCGGGGAGAGGACATCGCTGAGAATTAATTTAGGTGTGATGTTTTTTGTTTTTAAGCCATTTACAATGTAACCTGGATTTATTTTTCCCTTTCAGCATGAACGGGAGCAGATCATGACTACAAATGTCTGGCTGACGCAGGTAAACGCACAGTAGCGCTGACAGGCTTATGACGTGACAGCGCGCATGCGTGCGGCCTCCCTATATGCCAATCCTGCCTTCTTATCAATGGGCGTATGATACTCCTTTGTATTACATGACCCCTACATTTAATAACTGAGTTGATGCCGATATTGGACTAATGTTAGGGGCATATTGTCATACCCTGATAAAGAATGGATTGTGTACCCGCCAGTACTACAGCAGGCCTCAGTCTGATTGACCGCCTATGGGACAGCGTGGGTTGTACCGTGGACGATCTACAGGTTCACCTGCTGAGTTGTGCGCAATTCAGTTGCATCTGTGAATGAAAGGGCGTGATTGGGTGGCTGCGGGCGTTCTCAGGTAGGCGGTGCTCAGGGAGGGGGTGTCAGCGGAGTTGCGGGCTGTGCACAGTTATAGGAGAGCCTAAATACTCCGTCTTTCAGGGGGGGGAACTTTTGCGCCTGGTATAAAGGTGCGCAAGTGTGCGCTAATGCTGACAGGCATCTAAACAGACGTACGAGCAGGGGCGTTTCGGCCATAAAGATGAAGGCAACGCTGCATATGGGCGAATATAAGCGTTTAGTTCCGCATACGCAGTGCGTGAAAAATTGCGCACAATTTACGCTTCACTCTGCAGCGAGTAAAGCTGTATCCATGGTAACAGAAGCTTGGCACTTAGCAGATATGAAAATACAGTGATCGCAGTAATCGTATCCCACACATTGCGCCCGCTGCAGGGAACGGGAGTTTGACTGTGAGATTTTAAGTAACGAGTTGACAAACGAGTAAAAGTGAAATAGTTCATTTTCTCTTATGCTATAAAATATAAAAAAATATCTACCAGCCAAATATCTAGTGTCGGAATAACATCACGGCGAAATACAGATGTGTCCTCGGACATCAAGCCTCAATACGCCATGCGGCCCGAGACGCATCTTTTTCACAAAAAAGACGCAGAAATATGCTTAGCGCAAGAGTTGCACAGGACGTGACGCGCCGAGAGGGGCTGTTTGGCGCGACTGTAGCTATAACTTGTCTGGACCCATCTGTAGTCAATCACCTGGGGACCAGTCTGGCCCCTACCAGTCCTTACTGGTCCCTTAGGGTCTGCGTCTTCATATGAATTGAGCGTGTAACGTAACCAGAACTCTCCTCCTTCGTTCCAGGAATGGGAGGACTACAGGCTAACCTGGAACCCGGCCGAGTTTGACAACATGAAGAAAGTGCGACTGCCATCTAAACATGTCTGGCTGCCGGACGTCGTACTCTACAACAAGTGAGTGAGGGCGCCTTCCTCCCAATTACATTGTTTGGGGTATCTATAGGGGATCTTGGTTAAAGAAAATAGAATTGATTATTTGATCACGCATTCCTTAGCTTTGCGGTATTATTGATCGTTGATGCAGTACGTCAGCCGGGACATGCCTAGGCCACCTGGTGGTCTTCAGCTGTTGGGGAACTACCAGTGACGGGATACCCGGTCCACCAGCGGTGTCTTTTTACATTAATTTTTTATTTTATATTTCTATAATAGAATCCTGCTCTTTGAAATCTATATTTCTTCCGTTCTTGTATAACGCCCTTTCATTCCACTTACCATTCGTGAGGTTACGTATTAATGGAGAATTCCAGACGAAAATGTTTTAGAAACCACTCGTGATCTAAGAGAACCCCAGCTGGTAACTGCTGACGTGGGAGCCATTTGGTTCCATTGGTTGGGTGGGAGTCACCGATGGCATTTGGCTGTAAATGTGTAGGGGCCAATTCAATTAGCCGTGAGGGGCGCGAGTTACCGTTGTAATGGTGTAGTTCGTGGCTAATTCAATTGACCCCCATATTGTGTGACAGATAGAGGTCTGGGAGCTTTGAACACTTGTCTTGGGGTAGGAGTATCTTACTTGTTCAACACCCAACTCCCTTTCGCAGTCAGTGGCTTCTCCACGGTCTTCAAGACTAACTGAGCCCTCTCTCTCCCCTCAGTGCCGACGGAATGTATGAGGTGTCCTTCTACTCCAACGCCGTCGTCTCCTACGACGGTAGTATCTTCTGGCTGCCGCCCGCCATCTATAAGAGCGCCTGTAAAATTGAGGTCAAGCACTTCCCCTTCGACCAGCAGAACTGCACCATGAAATTCCGCTCATGGACTTACGACCGAACCGAGATCGACCTCGTGTTGAAGAGCGACGTGGCTAGTCTAGATGACTTCACGCCTAGCGGGGAATGGGATATTATTGCACTGCCGGGCAGGAGGAACGAGAACCCGGAGGACCCCACCTACGTGGACATCACCTACGACTTCATCATCCGACGCAAGCCTCTCTTCTACACCATCAATCTCATCATCCCATGTATCCTCATCACGTCACTGGCCATCCTCGTCTTCTACTTGCCGTCTGACTGCGGGGAGAAGATGACGCTCTGCATCTCGGTGCTGCTGGCGCTGACCGTCTTCTTGCTTCTGATATCTAAGATTGTCCCACCCACGTCCCTGGATGTGCCACTGGTCGGCAAATACCTGATGTTCACTATGGTTCTCGTGACTTTTTCCATTGTGACCAGCGTGTGTGTGTTGAACGTACACCACCGTTCCCCTACCACGCACACCATGCCCCCGTGGGTAAAAGTGGTGTTCCTGGACAAACTCCCCACTTTCCTCTTTATGAAGCAGCCACGGCAGAACTGTGCCCGTCAACGGCTGCGACAGCAGAGGCAGAACCAGGAGAGAGCCACGGGCAGCTTCTTTCTCCGAGACAGCGCCAAATCCTGCACCTGCTACGTGAACCAAGCCACCGTGAAAAAATTTGGGGGGCAGCTCCCTGAGTTACCAGAGGGTGTGAACGGTTTCCGGGACAGACAGGGAAAAGTACGGCAGTGTCTCTGCGGTCTAGAGGAGGCAGTGGATGGCGTGCGGTTCATCGCCGACCACATGAAGAGCGAAGACGATGACCAGAGTGTGAGTATTTCCACTGATAGCCACAAACTGTCTCCGACTCCAGTTAACTTTACCCCGAAAGCAGGGGAACTAATATATACGTACTGGGGCAAATGCATGCTAATGGCGAGAGGATGTAGGAGGGGCAAGACTCATTATTATGTAATCAGGCAAATGTGGAAAGAGGCACACCTAAACATTGTACAATTTGCATCATACAGGTAAATACAGAGTATATCAGGAGATGAGTGATGTGTCAGTGAGGACAGGACTGCATGTGACAGGGGCAGTGACATGATGTGAGGAGGGGAATGGAGGCAGCAGGAAGCCACATACTGAGAGTTATATAGTGGGAGGAGCAGGGTCCCCAGCAGCACAGAGTATATCAGGAGATGAGTGATGTGTCAGTGAGGACAGGACTGCATGTGACAGGGGCAGTGACATGATGTGAGGAGGGGAATGGAGGCAGCAGGAAGCCACATACTGAGAGTTATATAGTGGGAGGAGCAGGGTCCCCAGCAGCACAGAGTATATCAGGAGATGAGTGATGTGTCAGTGAGGACAGGGCTGCATGTGACAGGGGCAGTGACATGATGTGAGGAGGGGAATGGAGGCAGCAGGAAGCCACATACTGAGAGTTATATAGTGGGAGGAGCAGGGTCCCCAGCAGCACAGAGTATATCAGGAGATGAGTGATGTGTCAGTGAGGACAGGACTGCATGTGACAAGGGCAGTGACATGATGTGAGGAGGGGAATGGAGGCAGCAGGAAGTCACAGACTGAGAGTTATATAGTGGGAGGAGCAGGGTCCCCAGCAGCACAGAGTATATCAGGAGATGAGTGATGTGTCAGTGAGGACAGGGCTGCATGTGACAGGGGCAGTGACATGATGTGAGGAGGGGAATGGAGGCAGCAGGAAGCCACAGACTGAGAGTTATATAGTGGGAGGAGCAGAGTCCCCAGCAGCACAGAGTATATCAGGAGATGAGTGATGTGTCAGTGAGGACAGGGCTGCATGTGACAGGGGAAGTGACATGATGTGAGGAGGGGAATGGAGGCAGCAGGAAGTCACAGGCAGAGTGTTATATAGTGGGAGGAGCAGGGTCCCCAGCAGCACAGAGTATATCAGGAGATGAGTGATGTGTCAGTGAGGACAGGGCTGCATGTGACAGGGGCAGTGACATGATGTGAGGAGGGGAATGGAGGCAGCAGGAAGTCACAGACTGATAGTTATATAGTGGGAGGAGCAGGGTCCCCAGCAGCACAGAGTATATCAGGAGATGAGTGATGTGTCAGTGAGGACAGGGCTGCATGTGACAAGGGCAGTGACATGATGTGAGGAGGGGAATGGAGACAGCAGTAAGTCACAGGCAGAGAGTTATATAGTGGGAGGAGCAGGGTCCCCAGCAGCACAGAGTATATCAGGAGATGATGTGTCAGTGAGGACAGGGCTGCATGTGACAGGGGCAGTGACATGATGTGAGGAGGGGAATGGAGGCAGCAGGAAGCCACAGACTGAGAGTTATATAGTGGGAGGAGCAGGGTCCCCAGCAGCACAGAGTATATCAGGAGATGAGTGAGGTAGGTTCTTATTAGGGCGAGATATTTGATACATTATAATTGCAGAAATTAAGGTCATGCCATGTGCAGAATGTTTTCCCTTTTTTTCTTTGAAGGTGGCTGAGTAGTTAAATCTAATATCATTGGACAGGATCAGGTCATTGTTAATGTATTATTGTACAACCAATGATGAGAGAGAAACTCGGGGGAAGGGTGGGGGGGCTTCACTCATGTGCCAAGATCTACCTAAATGCCAAATTCATGTTGTTAAAATACTAGAAAAGGGAGAATCTAGCACCGGCTCATGTGGGCGGCATTGTTCCCTTTGGCAGCAGTATCTGCGCGGTTAGGGCCTGATTCAGCACGCCAGTGCACTGCTGATCGCAGATTCCCGATTATTGGGATTCTGTGCAAGTGCAGGACCCATTCTGCGAGTGTGCAGAATGGGTCCTGCGTAGTCACACGCAGGCCCTTGAATGCCTCTGCCTGATTGACAGGCAGAGGCATTTAAGGGGCGGGGGCGGGTCCGCCTCGTTTTCCGGGAATGGCCAGCCCAGGATCTGCGTTGATCAATGCAGTGTCCTGGGCTCTCAAACCGGCCAGTCTGAGTATGCTGACCGGAGGCCCGGAGCTGTCCACCATCCAACACACCTCCTGCTGCATTTGCATAATAGCAAGGATCGCAATTGCAAAAGCTGCCTGCGTGCAAACATCCTATATCTATAGCCTGCGTGTATACATCATATATCTATAGCCTGCATGTATAAGTCATATATCTATAGCCTGCGTGCAAACATCCTATATCTATAGCCTGCGTGTATACATCATATATCTATAGCCTGAGTGTATAAGTCATATATCTATAGCCTGCGTGCATACATCATATATCTATAGCCTGCGTGTATACGTCATATAACTGTAGCCTGCATGTATACATCATATATCTATAGCCTGCGTGCATACATCATATATCTATAGCTTGCGTGCATACATCATATATCTATAGCCTGCGTGCATACATCATATATCTATAGCCTGCGTGCCTACATCATATATCTATAGCCTGCGTGTATACATCATATATCTATAGCCTGCGTACGTACATACATCATATATCTATAGCCTGCGTGCCTACATCATATATCTATAGCCTGTGTGCATACATCATATATATATATAGCCTGCGTGCATATATCATATATCTATAGCCTGCGTGCATGCACCCTATATCTATAGCCTGCGTGCCTACATCATATATCTATAGCCTGGGTGTATACATCATATATCTATAGCCTGGGTGTATACATCATATATCTATAGCCTGTGTGCATACATCATATATCTATAGCCTGATGCATACATCATATATATCTATAGCCTGCGTGTATACATCATATATCTATAGTCTGCGTGCCTACATCATATATCTATAGCCTGGGTGTATACATCATATATCTATAGCCTGGGTGTATACATCATATATCTATAGCCTGTGTGCATACATCATATATCTATAGCCTGATGCATACATCATATACATCTATAGCCTGCGTGTATACATCATATATCTATAGTCTGCGTGCCTACATCATATATCTATAGCCTGCATGCATACATCATATATCTATAGCCTGCGTGCATACATCATATATCTATAGCCTGGGTGCAGCTTAGGAATTGCCGTCCTTGCTGAATCAGACACTTCAGGTATTGGGACTGGTGGGAAAGTCCCAATAAAGTCTGAGGGCCTGATTCAACAAGGATCGCTATTCCGCTTATACGCACGCAACTGCATTGCTAATATCAGCGGTGATATGTAAATGTGTGCATTGCGTACACATAAGGACCTTTCTTGAGAGATTGTAGGTCCTGCGCAAGTGGTGTAGATGGTACTGCTTGCCACAGGTATGCTGCTGCACTGGGGGATGCCTGACCTCATCCAGTGGGTAAATACAGAGAAACGTGGGGACCAGATGCTGCGCACAACCTATTTCCTGAACTCTGTATAATCTAAATATATTCTAAAGTAGTAGAACCCAAAATGATGAGAGGGTACCAACTAAGAAACAAATGTTGCTTTTACTGATAAAAGTTTCACAATAATAGTCACTACAATTGTAATGCAATATAATATGGTGCCTGTAAACCATTGGTTATACACCAACAGAATAAACAAACAAATAAACACAATGGACAATGCTGCAATATGTCAAAATTATCAGAAGGAAAAGTAAACAAATATAAACAAAAATAAACAAAATATAGACAAAATATAAATAGCAAATGTGCCGATCTATTTGTGAATAGGCACTGGTACTGGTCTCAACCTTAGATGCCGCCAACTGAATAGTCAATATGATAGACATGGTTAAAGTATAGTGTTTAGTCAGGGAGATCTAGCGGCCTCCCGCTAGCTCCAAAGGGGTACCTCGTGGTATGCTGTAAGCCCTGTGGATGTCTGTACGTTGCCCGGGTTATTCTCCGTGTAGTGTGGGGGAGGCTGGCTGTGGCGAGCGCCGGGGATCACTCTGCGTCACGGGCGCCCTGAGTGCCGAGATCACGGACACTGTCCCTGTTGCCAGGGGGCAGGTCCGTGCGCGTGCACCAGGTGCCGGACAGGGGAGAGGAGTGCCTACGGTCCTGGCTTGCGCAAGCCGGGGGCCGCGGACGACTCTGCACCCCGGCGCTCGCCACAGCCAGCCTCCCCCACACTACACGGAGAATAACCCGGGCAACGTACAGACATCCACAGGGCTTACAGCATACCACGAGGTACCCCTTTGGAGCTAGCGGGACGCCGCTAGATCTCCCTGACTAAACACTATACTTTAACCATCTCTATCATATTGACTATTCAGTTGGCGGCATCTAAGGTTGAGACCAGTACCAGTGCCTATTCACAAATAGATCGGCACATTTGCTATTTATATTTTGTCTACATTTGTCTATATTTTGTTTATATTTGTTTACTTTTCGTTCTGATAATTTTGACATATTGCAGCATTGTCCATTGTGTTTATTTGTTTGTTTATTCTGTTGGTGTATAACCAATGGTTTACAGGCACCATATTATATTGCATTACAATTGTAGTGACTATTATTGTGAAACTTTTATCAGTAAAAGCAACATTTGTTTCTTAGTTGGTACCCTCTCATCATTTTGGGTTCTACTACTTTAGAATATATTTAGATTATACAGAGTTCAGGAAATAGGTTGTGCGCAGCATCTGGTCCCCACGTTTCTCTGTACACATAAGGGCGCCCAATTCCCCTTACTCACATCCGTATACTAGAGCAACATAGCGAAACAATCGGTAACATCGGACCCATGCGCACAGTTAAGGAAGCCCAGACCTCACTTAGGAATTGGTTACTTCTGCGCACGCTGTCAGACCTCAGGAGGCGTCGGGTATCGCAGTGGCTAATTTATGCATGCGCAGAATGCAACAATCGTCCGATTGCGTGCGTCTTTGCAACTGCGTTCCTTGCGGAATCAGGCCCTGAGACAGATTGCGTGTTCTCAGTGTATCCTCTTCGGTTTAGCCAGTGATACAGAGTCTGATGCTGGGGACATCTAGCGGTGGAACTTATAGGTCCAGAATGTTTTCAGCTTTAGATTTAGCTGATGTCGTTTTATCTGTGATATTGCGCAAACTGCACTAACTTACATTTAGAAGGGACTCGCAGTAATCCGGCCATTGCTGTGTCGGGTCAGAGCGCTCATCAGATGGGCTGGCGTGTATCCGGCTTTCTGGGCTGTAGAGCGTTTAGCAGTGGCTGTAAGAGAATGTATATCATGATCCGGTCAGTGTCACTGAGTAGCGGCAATGCTATTATTACAGTTCTCCAAACATTGGGAATAACGGGTCTACAAATAGCCTATTTCAATGTCTGTATTTCTATTTATTTCCTCTTCAAAGAAAATCTCACCTATTACAAGTATGGATTTTCTTTCTGCGTCTAGTAATAATCTCAGCGTTATACCTGCGGCTCTTTTGTTGATGTGATGCGGCTCAGGCCCCCCGCAGACCCCACTGCGACTGTGAACGCTGCCTCTGTAGTGATCAGAGAGCGATCAGAGGCTCAAGAAGCTTCTTATCGCTTCAGAGACACCAGCGTCCCCAGTGATGCAGTGTGCGGGTGATGTGAGGAGCCTGTGCGCCTGCTGGAACTACTTAGATCCTGCCAGCGGGAGCCCTGGCAGCGTGGAGCCGGGGATGTGATAAGTACTGGGGACACTGCATATGGGACACAACTACAGGGGGCACTGCATATGGGACACAACTACAGGGGGCACTGCATATGGGGCACAACTACAGGTGGCACTGCATATGGGACACAACTACAGGGGGCACTGCATATGGGACACTACTACAGGGGGCACTGCATATGGGGCACTACTACAGGGGGCACTGCATATGGGGCACTACTACAGGGGGCACTACTACAGGGGGCACTGCATATGGGGTACAACTACAGGGGGCACTGCATATGGGGCACTACTACTGGGGGCACTGCATATGGGGCACAACTACAGGGGGCACTGCATATGGGACACAACTACAGGGGGCACTGCATATGGGGCACTACTACAGGGGGCACTGCATATGGGGCACTACTACAGGGGGCACTGCATATGGGGTACAACTACAGGGGGCACTGCATATGGGGCACTACTACAGGGGGCACTGCATATGGGGCACAACTACAGGGGGCACTGCATATGGGACACAACTACAGGGGGCACTGCATATGGGGCACTACTACAGGGGGCACTGCATATGGGGCACTACTACAGGGGGCACTGCATATGGGGTACAACTACAGGGGGCACTGCATATGGGGCACTACTACTGGGGGCACTGCATATGGGGCACAACTACAGGGGGCACTGCATATGGGGCACAACTACAGGGGGCACTGCATATGGGACACAACTACAGGGGGCACTGCATATGGGACACAACTACAGGGGGCACTGCATATGGGGCACTACTACAGGGGGCACTGCATATGGGGCACTACTACAGGGGGCACTGCATATGGGGCACTACTACTGGGGGCACTGCATATGGGGCACAACTACTGGGGGCACTGCATATGGGGCACAACTATAGGGGGTATTGCATATGGGCCACAAATACAGGGGGCACTGCATATGGGGCACAAATACAGGGGGCACTGCATATGGGGCACTACTACTGGGGGCACTGCATATGGGGCACAACTACAGGGGGCACTGCATATGGGGCACTACTACAGGGGGCACTGCATATGGGGCACTACTACAGGGGGCACTGCATATGGGGCACTACTACAGGGGGCACTGCATATGGGGCACTACTACAGGGGGCACTGCTTATGGGGCACTGCATATGGGGCACTACTACAGGGGGCACTGCATATGGGGTACAACTACAGGGGGCACTGCATATGGGTCACAACTACTGGGGGCACTGCATATGGGGCACAACTACAGGGGGCACTGCATATGGGGCACAACTACTGGGGGCCCTGCTTATGGGGCACAACTATAGGGGATATTGCATATGGGCCACAAATACAGGGGGCACTGCATATGGGACACAACTACAGGGGGCACTGCATACGGGGCACATCTACAGGGGGCACTGCATATGGGGCACAACTACAGGGGGCACTGCATATGGGTCACAACTACTGGGGGCACTGCATATGGGGCACAACTACAGGGGGCACTGCATATGGGTCACAACTACTGGGGGCACTGCATATGGGGCACAACTACTGGGGCACTGCATATGGGGCACTACTACAGGGGGCACTGCATATGGGGCACAACTACAGGGGGCACTGCATATGGGGCACAACTATAGGGGGTATTGCATATGGGTCACAACTACAGGGGCACTGCATATGGGTCACAACTACTGGGGGCACTGCATATGGGGCACAACTACTGGGGGCACTGCATATGGGGCACAACTACTGGGGCACTGCATATGGGGCACTACTACAGGGGGCACTGCATATGGGGCACAACTACTGGGAGCACTGCATATGGGGCACAACTACTGGGGCACTGCATATGGGGCACTACTACAGGGGGCACTGCATATGGGGCACAACTACTGGGGCACTGCATATGGGGCACTACTACTGGGGGCACTGCATATGGGGCACAACTACTGGGGGCACTGCATATGGGGCACAACTATAGGGGGTATTGCATATGGGCCACAAATACAGGGGGCACTGCATATGGGGCACAAATACAGGGGGCACTGCATATGGGGCACACCTAGGGGCAATACATATTGGGCACAACTACAGGGGGTTACTCTATAAGGGGCACAACTACAGGGGGGCACTCTATAAGGGGCACAACTACAAGGGGCACTGCATAATGGGCACTACGGGAAACACTGCATAATAGGCACTACTACAGGAAACACTGTATAATGGGCACTACTACAGGAAACACTGCATAATGGGCACTACTACAGGAAACTGTATAATGGGCACTACTACAGGAAATGCTGTATAATGGGCACTACTATAGGAAACACTGTATAATGGGCACTACTACAGGAAACACTGTATAATGGGCACCACTACAGGAAACACTGTATAATGGGCACTACTACAGGAAACACTGTATAATGGGCACTACTACAGGAAACGCTGTATAATGGGCACTACTACAGGAAACACTGTATAATGGGCACTACTACAGGAAACACTGTATAATGGGCACTACTACAGGAAACACTGCATAATGGGCACTACTACAGGAAACACTGTATAATGGGCACTACTACAGGAAACACTGTATAATGGGCACTACTACAGGAAACACTGCATAATGGGCACTACTACAGGAAACACTGCATAATGGGCACTACTACAGGAAACACTGTATAATGGGCACTACTACAGGAAACACTGTATAATGGGCACTACTACAGGAAACACTGCATAATGGGCACTACTAAGGGGGGATTGCATAATGGGCACTACTACAGGAAACACTGTATAATGGGCACTACTACAGGAAACACTGTATAATGGGCACTACTAAGGGGGGATTGCATAATGGGCACTACTACAGGAAACACTGTATAATGGGCACTACTACAGGAAACACTGTATAATGGGCACTACTACAGGAAACACTGTATAATGGGCACTACTACAGGAAACACTGTATAATGGGCACTACTACAGGAAACACTGTATAATGGGCACTACTACAGGAAACACTGTATAATGGGCACTACTACAGGAAACACTGTATAATGGGCACTACTACAGGAAACACTGTATAATGGGCACTACTACAGGAAACACTGCATAATGGGCACTACTAAGGGGGGATTGCATAATGGGCACTACTACAGGAAACACTGTATAATGGGCACTACTAAGGGGGGATTGCATAATGGGCACTACTACAGGAAACACTGTATAATGGGCACTACTACAGGAAACACTGTATAATGGGCACTACTACAGGAAACACTGTATAATGGGCACTACTACAGGAAACACTGTATAATGGGCACTACTACAGGAAACTGTATAATGGGTACTACTACAGGAAATGCTGTATAATGGGCACTACTATAGGAAACACTGTATAATGGGCACTACTACAGGAAACACTGTATAATGGGCACCACTACAGGAAACACTGTATAATGGGCACTACTACAGGAAACACTGTATAATGGGCACTACTACAGGAAACGCTGTATAATGGGCACTACTACAGGAAACACTGTATAATGGGCACTACTACAGGAAACACTGTATAATGGGCACTACTACAGGAAACACTGTATAATGGGCACTACTACAGGAAACACTGTATAATGGGCACTACTACAGGAAACACTGTATAATGGGCACTACTACAGGAAACACTGTATAATGGGCACTACTACAGGAAACACTGTATAATGGGCACTACTACAGGAAACACTGCATAATGGGCACTACTACAGGAAACACTGTATAATGGGCACTACTACAGGAAACACTGTATAATGGGCACTACTACAGGAAACACTGTATAATGGGCACTACTACAGGAAACACTGCATAATGGGCACTACTAAGGGGGGATTGCATAATGGGCACTACTACAGGAAACACTGTATAATGGGCACTACTACAGGAAACACTGTATAATGGGCACTACTAAGGGGGGATTGCATAATGGGCACTACTACAGGAAACACTGTATAATGGGCACTACTACAGGAAACACTGTATAATGGGCACTACTACAGGAAACACTGTATAATGGGCACTACTACAGGAAACACTGTATAATGGGCACTACTACAGGAAACACTGTATAATGGGCACTACTACAGGAAACACTGCATAATGGGCACTACTACAGGAAACACTGTATAATGGGCACTACTAAGGGGGGATTGCATAATGGGCACTACTACAGGAAACACTGTATAATGGGCACTACTACAGGAAACACTGTATAATGGGCACTACTACAGGAAACACTGTATAATGGGCACTACTAAGGGGGGATTGCATAATGGGCACTACTACAGGAAACACTGCATAATGGGCACTACTACAGGAAACACTGTATAATGGGCACTACTACAGGAAACTGTATAATGGGCACTACTACAGGAAACACTGTATAATGGGCACTACTACAGGAAACACTGTATAATGGGCACTACTACAGGAAACACTGTATAATGGGCACTACTACAGGAAACACTGTATAATGGGCACTACTACAGGAAACGCTGTATAATGGGCACTACTACAGGAAACACTGTATAATGGGCACTACTACAGGAAACACTGTATAATGGGCACTACTACAGGAAACACTGCATAATGGGCACTACTACAGGAAACACTGTATAATGGGCACTACTACAGGAAACACTGTATAATGGGCACTACTACAGGAAACACTGTATAATGGGCACTACTACGGGGGGATTGCATAAGGGGCATTCAAAATTGAATGAAAAGAAGGATTGTCAAAAGTCCCACTAATAAAAAATTACAGCAAAGTAAATCGGTAAAAAAAAATATTTTATATTGGGGAGTTGATGTAAATTGTGTATTTTCAATGTGCTGAGCTCGCCCCCAACGTGACTAAAAACGGGGGTGTGACACAATGTCATGCTCCTGCAAATGTCATACTAAAGGCGTGCGCGCCCATTGCAGGCGCTCGCTATCGGCTCTTTAACTTGACTACAGATATTTTTGGCTCTTTGCCTCTGACTGGCCAACCAGTACTAGATGATGCAATATTGGTAGCCGCAAGGTGCCGGAGAAACGGTCGGAACAGCGGCACCTCCCGGCCATATTGCCCCCATAGAATACTAGCACACAGAAAGATGAACACATGGTGCGGTGGTAAGTTCATGTTTTCATCGCTGCATTAATGTTTTTCATATGAAGAAGGATTACACTATCAATCTGAAACTGTACTTTTGAATCCTCAGGCTATATTTGGATGATATTTACTATTGCTTGTATATTTATTGTTACTTTATGTGTGTCATAATGACATTTTCTCTATGCATAAGGTGAGCTATTCGGCCTGGTCACTTCCCCCTATAAAGCCCCCACAGTGCTGGCTGTCATCCTATTTCTGTAGTAAGTCAGCTTCGCCAGCTGATAGGTTTTTGTGGTAGAAACATTGGCATCTGCAGACGGGACTTTTTGTTGCCTATTTTTAATTGGTGAGCTCATTTAGGGGTATATTTACTAAGGTGCGGGTTATTAGAGGTGGAGATGTTGCCCATAGCAACCAATCAGACTCTAATTATCATTTATCTAGCATCTTCTAGAAGATAAGAGCTAGAATCTGATTGGTTGTTTTGGGCAACATCTCCTCTTCTAAATACCGGCACTTTAGTAAATATCCCCCTTGTTGTCTTTCTTTTGTTGCAATGATAAAAGAGTTCTATCTGGGTCATGAGGCTGCTGAGGACTGGAAGACAAATGATCTGTTATTTATCACGCAGGGATTTTGTCCGGCGTTGAGCAGGTGAAACGATACTTGGGTGGGGTTTATTTACTGAGCGGCAGCTTGAACCCCACAATTTAAAGGGAAGTACTGCGTGTTTTGCTGTTAAAAGCATTGTCCTTTTACATTTGTGTCTGACACACGCCCAGAAAGCAACAGCCATGCAATCCCACAGAAAGATAATGACCTGTAACATAGCACCAGGCTATGCCAGCTCGGGATCGGTATGAAATACCGCCGGACGGTTCGAATCCCGACACTGGAACACCGGCAGTGAAGATCCCGACAGGTGAGTATTTTCTCTATATGCTACCCTAACCCTCCCTTAGGAGTGCCTAACCCTAATGCCCCCTCTAAGTGCCTAACCCCCCCCCCTTCCCCGCAGCCTAACCTAAGTCTCCCGAGGGGGGTGCGTCTGGCTCCCGGCATAGGTAATATGACAGGCTTTGGGATTTCTACGCCTGTCATTAGAGCCCCTGCCGGGATTAGACAGTCGGGAAGCCGGCGGTCGGCATTTTGGACCGTCGGCTTCCTGACCGCATCCCGCCAGTTCTACCTCCCAGGAAAAGAAGAAGGCGGTAGCCTCACATCATGGAATAGCCGCACACTGTTTATTTCTTCTAGGTTTTCATTTCAGAGTACACCGAGGCATTAAACTGGAAAAATGGGGGGGTGTTCTAACACTGTGGGCCTGATTCAGACCCGCTCGCGAGCACTGGACGCTCGCAAGCGGGCCGATGTTGTCCTAGTGCGCATGCGCACGACGGAGGGAGCTCCGTCGTGCGCATGCGCGAGACCCGAATAGCGACGGCCAAGCTGTCGCCATGGGTCTCGCACCAAAGGGGGCATGCTGTTGATGGTGAGTGACAGCATGCCCCCTTTGGTGGGCGTGGCTGCCCAGACGGTAGGCGTTCCCATGGGAACGCCTACCGTCTGGGGCCGGCCCCACTGACATCACTAGTGATGTCAGTGGGAGTGCTCTCGGCTCTGTTAGAGTCAAAAGCACTCCGGGCTTGCGGCAGACGAGACCCTACCGCAAGGGTCTCGTCGCAAGCCCGATGGTCTTGAGCATCGCGACCATCTTTTTGGCCACTCGCATAAGCTGTAGGTGGTAACCCACAGCTATGCGACCGGCCAGGAGGCCGCTCCAATAATAGGTAGGACGGCCCTGATTCAGAGCGAGCGCTCGTCAGAGCGTCCGGCTCTGAATCCGGCCCTGTGTGCGGTAGTGTGTATATGTATGTACCTGCTCTTATAGAAAACATGGCTATACGCTTCATCATACATTACTGTTTGTTATTATCCATTATACAGCAGCCAGGGCCCAGGTACTGAGGGGGACGTAGTGGCATCCCTCCCAGTGGTGACACCCGGTGCGGGGAGGCTCGTAGAGCAAAAAAGGGGTGTGGCCTTACAAGCAGGGGGCGTGGCCTCACAGCCCAAACCCGTTTTAATCATTCCGGTGGTCCCGGAGATGCGGACTGCCCCCGGGGACCAGTCTGTGTGCAGTGCGGCTCCTGTCACTGAGGAGACGGCCCTTTGGTATCAAACCTCGGCGGGGGACCACACCCACCTTGTGACGTCACTGGGTGGACATGGCCACTGCCCCTCCAAAAACCATGGCTCGGGCCCAGGTAAACCATACCCGCTCCCACCCTCCTTCTCTGTGCCCGTCTGCAGCTCAAAGTAAATTAAATTACCATTGTGATGTCTTATATTAGTGATAGTTATAGTTATGTGTATTTATTCTTTTAAGTAAACCATTTAATTTATCCGTCCTAACCTCTTGTTGTGTCCACTGGCCACTTCCCAGTATAAGAGTGTTATGTCACATGTAATTATTGTGTATAAGAAATCACTATTTAACACTGAGTCAATGGGAGATTCCAGAAAGGTGTTCTTCGCCTTCATGCCAGAGATATGTGATAATGGCGTAATCCTGTATTTCTCTGTGCGCTGCAGGTGAGCGAGGACTGGAAGTACGTCGCCATGGTGATAGACCGCCTCTTCCTGTGGATCTTTGTCTTTGTCTGCGTGTTCGGGACGATCGGCATGTTCCTTCAGCCGCTCTTCCAAAACTACACATCCAACACGTTACTACAGCTGAACCACGCTCCTCCCACCTCCAACTGAGCCCCGCAGGAGGGTGCACGCGCCGCGCTGCAACCTGGACCTGAGGACAATTCATCATTTACTAGGAAATACTGGTGCCCTTTCAGCCAAAACCACGGGAGCTAACGCTTACTCGGGATGCAGGGGCAAGTGGTCCCCAATAACGACCACTCCAACGATACCTTATCCTGCCAAGACCTTGAGAACAGACCCTTCTGTCTTCAATTTCTCTTCGTGAATTAAAATACCAAGATGGCTGCACAGATTTGATCCCAACACATCCAGGTTTCAGGGGTGGGGTGGGGGTAATGTTACAGGGGGATTTCACTACTTATTACGAGCAATAAAGCACGAGAGACAATTCCTGTTTCAAAGCTCTTAGGTCTTTTTCCGGAAGGGCTGAAATCCAGTTACAATCTCATATAGACCCCGTCTAACCTAGAACATGCGTCTTATTTAATGGCGAGCTGTCATTCTTGACCGTGTACTGTAATGCCTACGCTTTGTGCATTACGCAGATCCGTGTTCTGGGCCTGATTCAGAGCCGGACGCTCTGAACGAGCGCCCGCTCTGAATCAGGGCGTTTTTTTTTTTTTATGTTGCCGCCTCTTGCATATCTGTGGGTTACCACCCACAGCTTATGCGAGCGTCCATGATGTCTTGACTATCGCGCTTGCAACGAGACCCTTGCGGTAGGGTCTCGTCTGCCGCAAGCCCGGGAGTGCTTTCGGCCTCAGTCTGGGCAGCCACGCCCCCGGCACGCCCACCAAAGGGGGCGTGCTGTCACTCACCATCGACAGCACGCCCCCTTTGTAGCGAGACCCATAGCGACGGTGTGCCCATCGCTATCCGGGTCTCGTGCATGCACACTGGCCCAACATCGACCCGCTTGCGAGCGCCCAGCGCTCGCGAGTGGGTCTCAATCAGGCCCCCTGTGTGCACCCATTTATATTGTAAGTGCCCGTTCCCCTCACAGTTCAAATTCAGTATAATTACTTTGTACACCAGTCAATTCTATTGTAACTCCTAAGTGAAGCATTTCTCACAGGTGGGCCCAATTCTCACCCACGCGACAGTTTATAACTCAGCACGTGTCATGGGAACGCAGGACGGACGCTGAAGATTCTAAAATGTATTTATTTATTTTCAAGGGAAAAAAAAATGTTTTCTAAGCCAGCAGACTTGTGACAATCTCCCGACACCCCTTACCGTATTCCGCTTTCTTCGCTCCATTTCCGCCGCTGCCTCTGTGGTGATAGGGCGCACGCTGTTCACTGCAGGTTCTCATAAAGCAAGTTTGTATTAAGAGTGTCACGGGGAAAGCTTATTCCTACACGGTCCAAAATGAACCGGACGCAACCCCTTACTACAGTGGCTATAATGGGGCTTATTTTAAAAATTAGGATGCAGACAGGGATGGCGGGGTGCGTAGCATCACTCCGAGGACAGCGCTCTGCGGAGTGAAGGGGAGCCAACGAAAGCCAGCATCTGGTTGTTATGGGGCACTAAGCTCGCTTACTGAATGAACTAAGCCCCAGAGTGTGTTAATATATTGAATTTATATATTGGGTTGACTGCCAGATGGAGCTACTATCGGTATATTCTAAACGGTAATACGTGGATTATTATTTATTTATTTATTAACAGTTTCTTATATAGCGCAGCATATTCCGTTGCGCTTTACAATTGTAAACATTAATAGAACAAAACTGGGTAATAACAGACAGATATATAGGTAGGAAGGCCCTGCTCGCAAGCTGACAATCTATAGGGAAATAGGCATTGATACACAAGGATAGGTGCTATATATCGCATTTGGTCCAGCCAGAATGCACAATTTCTTGGTTGGCTGCATGATCCAGTCACACAGGAATGTCGGCCAAATGTCAGGAGGATGTGAGAGAAAGACGATGTGTGAGATTGTGTGTGGACTGTAAAAGGGGATGTAATTAGATATGGAAGCTATGAAGGTTATGTGGGAGGTTCTGGAATTTGATAAGCTTGCCTGAAGAGGTGAGTTTTCAGGGATCGCTTGAAGGATTGGAGACTAGATGAAAGTCTTATTGTGCGAGGTAGTTCATTCCATAGAGTGGGTGCAGCGCGAAGAAAGTCCTGTAACCGTGAATGGGAGCAACTAATGCATGGGGATGAGAGACAGAGATTATCCATCTCTACATGAAATAAACCCAAGACGATAACCCATCTGTTATACACAGAGTGGTATAATGCGTGCGTTGGGTTCTGCCATATCCCATTCATTGCAAGAGACAGCTGGTGAGTACATGGTGATATTTATTAAGACCAGCGCCTTCATACGGGAAGCCGACGGACTAAATTCCGACCGCCAGCTTCCCGACTGTCTAATCCCGGGCCAGGTACAAATGACAGGCGTCGAAATCCCAACGCCTGTCAGACCTACGCCAGGAGCCCGCCACACGTATCGAAGGTAAGCCGGGTGCGGACAGTCGCGCGCGGGGGGGGGGGACAGGGTTAGGTTAGGGGCTCCCGGGGGAGTTAGGATTAGGCTTCCCCCCGGGATACTTCGTGTTAGGCTTTGGGGGAAGTGTGTGTATGGGGGGGTTAGGTTTAGGCACTTACAGGCGGTGGTTAGGGTTATGAACCCCTACGGGAGGGTTAGGGGGGGTGAAGGACGATTGAGATTTTAACCTCTGCCGGTAAATCATACAGATTCCCTTCATAGAACCTGTGCTTACTGGAGCCTATTGCTCTCCATGAGGGCTGCAGCCAAATATATAAAATAGCTCCATCTGCAGGTAGCATGGAGGTACTGCACCAGTCCAAATAACAGCAAAGATATTAACCCTTAGAAGGGAACTCCAGAACTTAGCAGAGCCCCTTCACCCTTATAACCTTACAAGAAGACGTTTGAGCAGGATTAGAGCAATATTAAGTAACAGGAATACATAACAATACTGTAGTAGGCAATCTCTCTGATATATTGCTTGTGCTAAGTACTCAGACGGTCCTTTAACCATGAAACGTTAAGGTGCCTTGAGACCAGAGTTTGGGAAACCCTGGGTTCTAGGACAATACTCCTCTGTCTTTCTTACCACCCGCAAGTAGCACCCATTACCTGGAGCCTGCAGCACTATCTCCTTTCACAAGGATTATTTCATAGGCCGCCTATTATATGTACCCATCTAAATCCTTAGGCTCTCTTTATGAAGAAATGTTATGTGAATCACAAACAGTAATATGTGTGTGGCCAGTGTAGGAATAATGTTTGTAATTGTACCTGTAACCTACAGAGAGTAGAGGTTGTGGCCCACCCATTCACTAGAAGCCAGTGACATCATTGAATGTGTAGCCTATCCAGTCACTAGGAGCCAGTGACATCACCGAAAATACAGCCTATCCATTCACTAGGAGCTAAGGACATCATTGAATGTGCAGCCTATCCAGTCACTAGGAGCCAGTGACATCACCGAAAATACAGCCTATCCATTCACTAGGAGCTAAGGACATATCGAGTGCAGCCTATCCGGTCACTAGGAGCCAGTGACATCATTGAATGTGTAGTCTATCCAGTCACTAGGAGCTAAGGACACATCGAGTGCAGCCTGTCCAGTCACTAGGAGCCAGTGACATCACTGAGAATGCAGCCTATCCAGTCACTAGGAGCTAAGGACATCATTGAGAGTGCAGCCTATCCAGTCACTAGGAACCAGTGACATCATTGAGAGTGCAGCCTATCCAGTCACTAGGAGCTAAGGACATCACTGAGTGCGCAGCCTATCCAGTCACTAGGAACCAGTGACATCATTGAGAGTGCAGCCTATCCAGCCACTAGGAGCCAGTGACATCATTGAGAGTGCAGCCTATCCAGTCACTAGGAGCTAAGGACATCATTGAGAGTGCAGCCTATCCAGCCACTAGGAGCCAGTGACATCATTGAGAGTGCAGCCTATCCAGTCACTAGGAACCAGTGACATCACTGAGAGTGCAGCCTATCCAGCCACTAGGAGCTAAGGACATCATTGAGAGTGCAGCCTATCCAGTCACTAGGAACCAGTGACATCATTGAGAGTGCAGCCTATCCAGCCACTAGGAGCTAAGGACATCATTGAGTGCAGCCTATCCAGTCACTAGGAGCCAGTGACATCATTGAGAGTGCAGCCTATCCAGTCACTAGGAGCTAAGGACATCATTGAGAGTGCAGCCTATCCAGCTACTAGGAGCCAGTGACATCATTGAGAGTGCAGCCTATCCAGTCACTAGGAACCAGTGACATCACTGAGAGTGCAGCCTATCCAGTCACTAGGAGCTAAGGACATCACTGAGAGTGCAGCCTATCCAGTCACTAGGAGCTAAGGACATCATTGAGAGTGCAGCCTATCCAGTCACTAGGAACCAGTGACATCATTAATACTTCATGAGGCACTGGATCCTAGTGAACGGCCAAGCGGCATTCTCAAGGACATTGGTTGCCTTTTTGATGAAACCCAGAGGTGGTGCAATAAATAATAAATTACATACTAAACCCAATGGTAATCAGAGGAAAAAAGCTAGGGGGCAGACTGCAAGGATATCCATTTATCTGGCCAAATATTCTCTGTAAAGCGTTGCGGAATACGTGCGCGCTATATAAATAACTGGCAATAATCTGAAGGTCATGCTCACCCTAGCTCTGTTATTTTTAGCTCTGCCCTCAATTGCAAAAGGCAAGGACCGACCTACTGCGCCTCCTCCATCAGTACATGTGCTAAAGAAACAGGCTACACCCCCCCCCATTTCTCACCCTCAGGAAAGGCAAGTAGTAGTAGTAGTACTTGTTTAAGCAGAACCTGCGAGTTAAGACTAGAAGATGGGTCCCAGAATCTGTATCCTCTACCACCGATTGTTAAATATTCCATCCCATTCTGGTAGGACCTTCTCACAGGGTACCAGAACTGGTTAGAAGGTACAGATGACATTGTGCCAAATTTCAGGCATGAAAGTAGAAGCCTCAGAACCTAGGAAGAACTTTGCATACATAACCAGATGTAAGATTTTTTTTATTGTGTCACGTATATATATATCTCGTTACTCAAGAGTAGACATCTTACGAAGATCAGACACAGCGCAGTTTGTCTTACACCACCGTAGAGATTAACCGAGGGCCAGTTCATCGGAAGCCCAACAATGACCTAGAAGGAACTATAGAACATATGAAAAATAAAATGAATCATGCTGTCCGATGTCTATGACGGTAAGAATTTATGTGCATAGCGCTGACAGCAGAGGTCAGCAGAATTCATTTAGAAAATGAACCGGTATTTTCTATCTCGGGGTGGACACAATCCAATTATAGATTTTTTAATATGGAATGATTTAAAAAAAAAAATAATAATTCTAACAAAAAAAAAAACCACAACTGGAAAATGTCAATTTCCGACCATTGTCTGACTAAGGTTCCTAAACAAAAAACTTATTTACAAGAGCAGGAGAAGTCAGACGTGTGCTGGTAAACAGATTGGTTACTAAAATCGCACAAATTCAAAATGCAAAAACTCTATAAAAGAAATAGTCTCGTCAACTCTAAAACAAAATTGATTCTGCTGCGTTACATTCTACAACCAGGATCTGCCAAGAGCCTCGCAGAAAAATCAGCAGGACGATCACACACAAACCCGCAGTGGAGGCGGCAGGGACGCGTTCACAACCGCTCGACCGGTGCTTCATTTTTTTAAACCTATGAAATGCATGAGGGTGTCAACCACACAGACATACACAATACTATCAGATGAGCGACCACGCGTTTTACATTTCAGAGACATAAAAACAAGTAGCAATGTAATTAAACAGAAAACAAGGGCGCAGAGAGGCAGTCATTTGGGATGATGTAATGCTGGTTTTCTGGAGGTACCTGGCAGAATGACGCTGGCATAAACTATCCCCCCCTCCCCCAAACCCTCCTTCCTCTTTCAGTGCAGACAAAGGGACATTCCGTCACTAAACAAACAAATGCTGGGAAAGTCGTTATATTGCCAGATTAAAGCTCTTCTCCTCTTGTGGTTTGCTGATCCAGTTCCCGTAGCCCATCTCCTGCAGAGCTTTAAAGAACTGTTCTTTGGCCTGCCTGTAGGTGGTGGCCGCCACTTTGATGTCGCTGTAGGAGGAGCACTCTAGGAGGTCTTTGCGTCCAAGAATCACGCTGAGTTTTTGAAACAAGACGAACATGTGGAGTTTGGAGACACGAGAGACTTCCAGTTTGCCCCTAAAAATATATATATATTTTAGGTCATATAACCTCACGTCCCTAAACCCTCATTGTGAAGTAGATACAATGAGAAATGCGTTATACCAGGTCTGGACGGACCTGTTGCTCTCCAACTGTTGTCGTTTTATTAGTACCAGCATGCTTTACCACCTGATCAGTGAGAGGGTATCCTGGGACTTGTGGTTTCACAACAGCTGGAGAGCCGCAGATTGGCCAGGCCTACATTATTTGGTGATACCAAGAAAAACAAAACATAAAAATCACTGTGGAAGCTTACAAGAACAACCAGGCAAATATCACATGATCTAGTGAGCAGAGAGGCTTTGGAATGCCCATATAAACTCTCAGCACTGTGACTCCACCCCTCCTTCCCTTACATTGCAGGCTGACTGTCTGGAAACCATATTTGACACCCATCCAGAGAGATTTAGAAAAAGAGATAGTGGTTTGTAAGAGGACAGCTAAGAAACAATAAGAAAAAAACTTCTATGCAGGATTGCCCTTATAATACCCAGGAAGAGGCAGAAAGTGACTTATGGAAGATTCTTACCCTTCCACTTTGCCCTTTGTCCCATCTAACACCTCCACCTCTTCATCAGCCAAACACCAATTCACGCTGGACTCCTTTGTTTTTCCCGTCTGCCGGTGAGAGTCGTAGACACTGACCCGTCCGACCTGTAAAGGAGACAGAAGAGTGAGGCAGCGGCTACAACAAGGTGAACGTGGGCGAAGTTGTGAGAGGCGCAGACCCCCTTACCTCCGGGTGGTTGACTATAAAAAGGTCCGGTAACTGCTGTTGGAAAGCTTCACCATCCCGGGACATGCGGCAGCAGATTGCCCGTGTCAGGTGGCCCTTACTGAACAGGTAGCCTGAAACATACAAAGGTAGCCGTAGTTAGGGATACACCGATCAGTGGCGTGATCCGAGAGAGCGCTGTACTGGCAGTAGGTGGGACACAGACGCCTTTGTAGCATGTTAGGCTGCAGAACGCATTAAAGATGTGAGTGTACCCCACAACGTCCAGCTGTATCTCAGCCAAAACATAAACCCATTAACCGTAATTACAGCAACTGGAAAATAGAGCAGGGTCATACGTCCTGGTGCATTGTGACCATTTGGCTTCGTACCGAGAGTGACGGAGCTGAGGTACACCGGCTCGATGAAATGCGACAGAACGGCGCCCTGGAGCCCCAAAATGTTCCAACGCAGGATCTTATCGCTGCAGGACATGGTGCGCAGTCTCTCCCCATGCTGTATCCCGTCCCAGGTGGGGACTATATCGCTGGACTCCACCGGAATGGTCCCTTCACCTGCAGAGAACACAAGACACAGTAAGTTGCGAGCTGCGGAGGTGATGCTGACCGCCCCTCGGACCAGTCTAGCAGCGATGCGGCTTCTCTTGTTTATTACCCATTATGCTAATGACGCAGATCTTTCTAGTTATGCCGTAATATCCTGTAATTCCCACAAATATCCATCAAGAGTATAATAATAATAAAACAATATATAATAATAGAAGTACCGTTTTCCACTTTCGTGCGCAGCTTTCCTTGCTTAGGGTTCTCGAATAATGGATAATGCTGCTTGTCTCCCTCCGCGCAGGGCTGATCGCTGCAGGACTTGTCAAACAGCGCCCCATCTCCACAGGGAGCGGTACTGCAACCAGACATCAGAGGGCACATCGTTACAACTCAGACAAAACTGCCTACCGACATATGAACTATATACGGGAGAACAACAAAAAATATTTCACAGAACCAGACTCAGACTGGCATCATTTCTTCTCTCTCTTTGACCCATGCAATATGGGTGATTAATCTCTATCTCCGGCTATTTTCAGTCGTTCAACACTCAATACCGCGTCTATATCAATGTTATCTGGCTGGCTAGAGATAGCGAGGATACGGCGGTCTGTCCTTGGACCTTCGGGTCGTAGGCGCAGTCCCCGAACGCTAACCTGATGTAGAGGTGAAAGGTAACGTCCGGGTTGACCCTCAGCAGATTTTCGGATTCCTCGAATATGCTGTCCCCTGGGGCTTCTGCGTTGTACTTCATCAGCTGATCGTACAGAAATCTGCAGTGACAAATGACACAAGAGGTTGCACACGCTTCATCTCAGGAACCCAGAAGATCAGGTAGGGATCTGTCATGAGGCGCTAAGATGTCACTACACCTGAAGTGTAACAGGGCTGCAAGGGTCTCGCTGGCCAGTGGTAGATTTACACGGTCTATGGGCACAGATGCCCAGGCACGTCACTCGAGACTCTCACTACAGGTCCTAGGTCAACTCACCTTATGAAGCCTCTCCGGGCTATGACCTCTGCATGGCAATCATTAACCGTCTCCCCTCGCAGGCTCAGTTCCTCACCCTTCACACAGCGATTCCCTGGAAGATCCCAAAAAAAGTCAGAAGGGGTCTTTCTACCCATGACCATCCACCCCGGGGGACCTGGGCGCAGTAAAGAGCGACACTCACCAGTTCCAATGCTGACCACGGTGCCCATGTCCGTGCTGTTTCGTTTCATGATGATGGCAGCCAGGATTTTCCTTCCCAGGAGGCTGTTCTGAATTCTGGCCGTGAGACTGTTGAATTTCTGGTGGCTGAGCATGGCGATCTGGTCGTGGAAAGTGCTGCCGCTGACCGGGAGCTGCGAGGGAGGGTAGAACCTTGTGAATGAGCTGCCACTCTCCCGTTATTTACCCTCAACTTACACGCAGTGACTACAAAGTGGCATGACGTGCTGTGGGCACTCCCAACGGATAGTGACCCATCCGGGCGTGCAGCCTTTTTACATGGCGATTAGCGGTGTGTGTCCGTCTGGACCGTGTGTGGTACTCCAGCTGCTGTAGAACTACACATCCCAGCCAGTTTTAGCATGCCCTACCCGCAAAGCTGTGGCAGGGCATGCTGGGAGATGTAGTGCCGAACATTGCCTACCTCTGATCTAGAGTGAAGATTACTGGCGTCTCACCTCCGTTAGCGTGTCCCCCTCGCGTATCGCTTTCTCCGCCTCCCCAATCAGGACTCGCAGGGCGGCGTCCGCTGCCTCGGCCTTTGCCTGTTTCTTGTTGGACGCAGTAACTGGGGGGAACCAGCGACCCCCAACTTTTGCTTGAAACACAAACCTGCAAGTGAGACAAAAGTGTTTTAAAGTGAGGCAGCCTGGTTGACTGATTGGTCAGTCTCCTCGCTCCCCCTCTGCATTATATACAATAGAGAGATTTAGCAAAGAGAGGGACATGAGAGCTACAGAAGGCGAATTTAATATGACAATAAGTGAATGCGATGTATAGATTTATAGAGGCCCGTATCGCTCGCTGGCCCATTCACTTATCTCCTAATGCCATAGCCAGCACTCACACAGAGAAATCCCTCCCAGTCACAGGGCTACTAGTAAAGGCAAGGATCAGGTGCCGCGGCTGGTTTTAATAGGGAGCATGTTGGAAAGAGAGAACAGAGCAGACGCTTTAAGAGCCGTATAGTAGCTGAGGTCGGATACTCGAGTGTGAGTGGACACTAGATGGGAGGTAGGGACACAATGTGGTCACTGTTAAATCTAAGTCACTACCAGTCACGTAATTCGCTCAGCAGCCAAAATCGATTCGAAAACAACATTAGCGTCACCCAAAACCGGAACAGCTGGAGGATCTGGTTAGAGAAATGACGGGCAACAGTACACCAACACGGGACAAAATGGCTACTTACTTGGGATCATGCGGAGGACCAGTCTGGTTGACCATCTTGAACTCTGCCGCAAACCCCTTGGCACGGGAGTACTCCAGAAGGCCGCTGACGGGGTTGGCATTAAGATATTTGATGAAATCCCCAACACCGGACGTCTGGGCTGTTTTAAGATCATCCACCGAGAGTTCTGGTACAGGGGGAAATTCCAGGGTGCTGGCCTCAGGAACCGACTCAACCTGAACCAAAAATAAAAGTTATATGGCCGCGGAAATACAGCGTCCCACAGAGTTCACCAGAAGAAGAGAGTTCTAGGGATTTTTACCTTCTCCGTCACTAACAAGCTGTCCCCAATAAGCTGCTTTACGGCTGCCTCGGCTGCAAGCTGTTTGGCGGTCTTTTTACTATTGGCAACCACAGCAGGGAAGGTCTGGTTCCCCATTTTCACCATATACGTGAACCTGTAAAAAAAAAAAAAAAAAAAAAAAAATCTATATATTTTTTTAAAGTGACATTACAAGAAAACACAAGTCTAAAACTGAACGCACGGCACTAATCGGCGAGGGCCAGTTCAGCAGCCCACTAATCTTGTGTATTTCAGATCTCTGCCGAAGGCCGGTATATTGCTCCTGCAGATTCTCACCCAATTCCTGCTCACGTACAATGTAGCCTGAGCCAGGAGTTGTGTGAAGGCAGAATATCCAATTGAATAGGATTTAGTAACCTCAATGAGACACTTCGCACCTCCCACCTCCCACCTCAGTGACGGCACCAGTTTTCTAGGGCAGAGGTTCCCAAACTCCGCCAATACAGCCCAGGATTATAAAGGAGATCCATGCTTGAGCACAGGTGACTTTAAAAGTACCTTAGTCAATTAGGTTTAACCATCTAGACTAAAGCATGGATATCCTTAAGACCTGGCCTGTAATGGAGTTTGGAAAACCCTGTCCTAGGGTATAGGATCATTATTGATCACTGAGAGAATTACAAATATTCTACATTAACAATCCCTCCAGCATTTCAATTTTAAACACATACAACGACTTACTGTAACCTAGTACGCAAGCGCGGCAGTAGCAGCGGAAATACGGAATGATTCCCAAGTGAGATGTGTGCTGGAACAGGACGGGGTTCTAAGAGACCTGACCGGCTTAGTGATGCCAAACAATGGTCTAAAGCATGAGAAGATAGGACAATCAGAAGACACTTACTTGGGGTCATGTGGGGGCCCCTCCTGGCACACAAGCTGAAAGACGCACATGTTGCCAGATTTCTGGCTGTGCTCCATGAGAATGCTGATTGGATTTTTACCCCCAGTCAGCGATGGCTGCGGGACGGACTTCTGCAGAGAGAAAGTAATCAGCGATTAACATGAGAGATATTAACGCTTAACACTGACGGGCACAACTTGTAGAACTGGAAGTGCAAGGGCTCTAACTAAGGGAAGGCGCTCTCCTGATTGGATGACTACTTCTGCCCAATCAGGAGTCAGCTGTCACTTCCAGCCATGCAAATGAAACTCCACCAGCCAGTAGAGGGCTCCACTAATAATCATTTTCAGGACCCTGATGAATGGAGAAGTACTAAACTACAAAACAAGCTAGAGCAGGGGTGGGGAACCTTTTTGTCTGGCAAGTGCCATTTTCATAGATATATATATATATATATATTATTCACGGGCCTGGTGCAGTCCACGCTCCCTTCATGTGACGTCAAACGGGGAAGGCACTGTGATTACAGCAATGCGCAGAGCATCCTCAAGGTCCTACGGGGAGCTGTGAGGGCAGCGGTGTGATCGCCTGAAGTGTCCCGAGGATGCTCCTGTCGGCACTGCTGCATAGATTCTGGCCAGATGAGGCTAGCAGAAAAAAAGCTCAGAGTTCCAGACCAAATGACTCCGTGGGCCCTATACGGCCCCCGGGCCTGTGGTTCCCCGTCCCTGAGCTAGAGGCTAAAACATCTGCAGTTCCGCCAACAACAAACATCCTACCACTTCCTCCTGCATTTCTTGAATGGCGGACTGCTCCGCTAGCACCTCATCTTGAGTTCCGCCCTGCGCCTCTCGCAGCAGGATGCGCATGGCGAGCGCAGCAGCCTCCTTCTTAGCGGTTTTCTTGCTGCTAGCTTCAGCTTCCGGAAAATGCCGTCCATCGATCACCGCCTGGATCTTAAACCTGTTTTACCAAAAGAAAACAAAAAAACAAAAAAAAAAAAAAAGGGGGTTAGCGGGGGACTTTTTAATGTTATACACAAATACATCTACCCACCGTAGCGTTCACTCTAGCTCCGGCGCAAGGCAGGGCGCCGGAGCTAGAGAGGGCATGTTTGTCGAAAAGGGGGTGTGTCTATAAGACGGGTCCCCTTTTCGTCACTCTTGGGGGCGTGCCCGGCACTTACGGACACCCGGGCAGCCCCCAAGCCCTGCAGATAGGGAGAATAGATGCCGGGCGCATGCGCCCGGCGTCTATTCTCCGGCGGTGACCGGGTCACCGCACATTTCTTCACCCGCAGGACACTGCGACCCGCGGGTGAAGACAGTTCCCGCAGGCTGTTAGGGCAGGGCGCTTTTTGCCCTCCTTCTGGAGGGCAGGGCGCTTTTTGCCTTCCAGAGAGGGGGCAGGGCGCCGCGCCCCGCTAAAACAGCCTAGCGGGAACGCTACCACCGACTAAGACCAAAGTCATCTGTGCTATACAGCGTACGACGGCTGGCGTTACGTTTTATTATAGCAGAGGGGGCGCGGTCAGCCACCAATTACACCATTATAAAAAACCGACCACTTACTACAAGATCTAAATAAACTGCCCTGTAAAGCTAGGAAGGTTCAGCAGAAATTATGTATACCTTGTCGTAAAAGAAACGCCCTCAAAACATTGATTGTTATACATTTATCCTGTTCTTGTGCAGACTAGTTGCTCATTAAATCAACTTGAGCACCCATGCTGCTTTATAAGTGGCACTTCAACCTTTCAGTATGATCGGCCTCATAGAGACCATCTGTATACAGATCTCTGTTATCTATGAACAGTATGGCTGCCCCAGAGGATGCATGGAAGCACTTCTGGTGGTGGTGGAGGGAGACAGGATTTACCTTGGGTCATGGGACGGTCCGCTCTGGTCAAGAAGCACAAAGTCGCACTGAAGGGAGAAGAAATGGGTGAACTCCAGTAGGCCGCTCACCGGGTTCTTTGCCAAGCAGGCCTGTAGTTTCTCTAGTCGTGAGTATTCCTTGGCAGGCTCGACGTACTGCGGTACCGGCACGGACTGATTGTCCATTTCACCACCGATGAAGTCATTACTTTCCATTGTATTTAAGCCATCAGAGACCTCATCTATGGCCCATTTGCCATTCTCATAGTCATCGAATGACATTTCTTTAATACGTTTCCTTGGTGGCTCCTCTGGCTCCACAGAGGTCATGTCGGGATTGAGAATCTCGGGTACCTCAATGGGCGCTGTATTCTCAACATCCACCGCTACCACCTGCTGGCCGTTCTCCACGTGCCCAGCCTCTTTGGGTTGTTCTGTGAGATTCACCTCCTCGTTTCCATGAATCTCAGCTGCCCTTTTTTTAATAAAGATTCTCTCCCGCTTTTTGTCTGTGAGGGACCATTTTGGTGGGTGACCTTGCCGGCAAATATCTCCCTGTTTCTCCAATGTGCTGAGGAGCTGATTGACCTCGTTCATCTTAGAGAGTCCTATACTCTTCCGGATGGTGGCCGCCGTGGACCCCGGAGTTTGGTATAAGTATTCACAGAGCTTCTCCTTTGTTTCTGCCATGACGTTAGCTGACCAGATGGCCTCCAAGTTGGGCAGTGACTCCTCTACCTTTGCCTGCTGAGGTGCTTCACCACAAGCGGGACTTCGAAGATGGTGCCGATTATTGACCAAGAGCCGCCACTTTGGAGGAGTGCCGTCCTCTTTACCCAGCAGGTTCTTGCTCTCTAACCTGTACAGAGTATTATTGATGCGTTTCTTCTCTATAGCAAATAAACTTGCTAAATTTTTTGCTGTATAAAACTCCTTGTCCCGGAGTTCCCTGAATTTCTTTAACAGGTTTTGTTCTAAAGGATCGTGTGACACAGAAAGCCGGTCAAACCTCTCCGATAGACCACACGTTTCCCTAACTGGAGGGTGGACAGAAGGGCGAGGATGAGAAGGAGGCGGAGGAGGGTATCTTTGAGGTGGGGGGTATCTTTGCGGAGAAGGGTATCTTTGAGGTGGAGGATATCTTTGCGGAGAAGGGTATCTTTGAGGTGGAGGATATCTTTGCGGAGAAGGGTATCTATGATTGAAGCTGTGTGCTGGTGGTGGTGGTGTACTGCGCTTGTACCGAAAGTCTTGTACAAAAGGAAATTCTGTCAAACTGTTCAATAGAAATGCTCTCTGTGCTTGTTTCAAGTCTTGCTGTTCCTGTGGGGGGAAAGGGTAGGGGAGAGAAGCAGAATTAGGGATATGGCTGAAGCTATGGCTTTCGTTCACAGGTTTTGCATTTCGCCCTCTGTATGATCCTCTATTCATTGCAATTGTGTGCAATGGGATGGCGAGGGAGTGGTGGGACGCTCTCCACTCATACAACAGAGGAAAGGCCCTGCCAAGAAGAGAAGACAAAGTGAACAGACGGTACACAGTCCAAGCACTAGGAGAGATCAGACACGGCATTGATACAAAGCAAAACCAACTAAGTTCCCTACCAATCACACACTATATCCCGATTTGTTTGCAGGGGAACCTGATTCCAGATGGCAGACTTGATGACCTAACAGAGCAGTGTCCAGATCAAAACTGAACAAGCAGAAATAGCTTTGCCTGAAAAAGTCACTGTGTAGTCAGCGCCAGCTTAGTGCAATCAAATCAGCACGGCATGGTTTAAGCTCCCTATGACGTTTTGGGTGCACCCATCACTGCACCTCTCACTCACACAGTAGACTTGTCGTCTGTTGGCAATGTGCTGCCAGCCAGAAGGTATAACAAGTGAGTGTGGCAGACGTATCACGGGACCTTCCTTTGCCCTGGCCACTGAGACTTCTGGCAGGTAGGGCGTCATCTAGGAATGTAAGCCACCACCAGTGTGTGCATGCAGGAGCGAGGGGAGCAGAGGCGGGCACAAGTCACCAGTGTGTGCATGCAGGAGCGAGGGGAGCAGAGGCGGGCACAAGCCATCAGTGTGCATGAAGGAGCGAGGGGAGCAGAGATGGGCACCAGTCACCAGTGTGTGCATGCAGGAGCGAGGGGAGCAGAAGCGGGCACAAGCCATCAGTGTGCATGAAGGAGCGAGGGGAGCAGAGATGGGCACCAGTCACCAGTGTGTGCATGCAGGAGCGAGGGGAGCAGAGGCGGGTACAAGGCACCAGTCTGTGCATGCAGGAGCGAGGGGAGCAGAAGCGGGCACAAGTCACCAGTGTGTGCATGCAGGAGTGAGGGGAGCAGAGGCGGGCACAAGGCACCAATGTGTGCATGCAGGAGCGAGGGGAGCAGAAGCGGGCACAAGCCATCAGTGTGCATGCAGGAGCGAGGAGAGCAGAGATGGGCACCAGTCACCAGTGTGTGCATGCAGGAGCGAGGGGAGCAGAGATGGGCACCAGTCACCAATGTGTGCATGCAGGAGCGAGGGGAGCAGAGGTGGGCACAAGGCACCAGTGTGTGCATGCAGGAGCGAGGGGAGCAGAGGCGGGCACAAGTCACCAGTGTGTGCATGCAGGAGTGAGGGGAGCAGAGGCAGGCACAAGGCACCAATGTGTGCATGCAGGAGCGAGGGGAGCAGAGGTGGGCACAAGTCACCAGTGTGTGCATGCAGGAGCAAGGGGAGCAGAGGCGGGCACAAGGCACCAGTGTGCACATACAGGAGAGAGGGGAGCAGAAGCGGGCACAAGTCACAAGTGTGTGCATGCAGGAGCGAGGGGAGCAGAGGCGGGCACAAGTCACCAGTGTGTGCATGCAGGAGCGAGGGGAGCAGAGGTGGGCACAAGTCACCAGTGTGTGCATGCAGGAGCGAGGGGAGCAGAAGCGGGCACAAGCCATCAGTGTGCATGAAGGAGCGAGGGGAGCAGAGATGGGCACCAGTCACCAGTGTGTGCATGCAGGAGCGAGGGGAGCAGAGGCGGGTACAAGGCACCAGTCTGTGCATGCAGGAGCGAGGGGAGCAGAAGCGGGCACAAGTCACCAGTGTGTGCATGCAGGAGTGAGGGGAGCAGAGGCGGGCACAAGGCACCAATGTGTGCATGCAGGAGCGAGGGGAGCAGAAGCGGGCACAAGCCATCAGTGTGCATGCAGGAGCGAGGAGAGCAGAGATGGGCACCAGTCACCAGTGTGTGCATGCAGGAGCGAGGGGAGCAGAGATGGGCACCAGTCACCAATGTGTGCATGCAGGAGCGAGGGGAGCAGAGGTGGGCACAAGGCACCAGTGTGTGCATGCAGGAGCGAGGGGAGCAGAGGCGGGCACAAGTCACCAGTGTGTGCATGCAGGAGTGAGGGGAGCAGAGGCAGGCACAAGGCACCAATGTGTGCATGCAGGAGCGAGGGGAGCAGAGGTGGGCACAAGTCACAAGTGTGTGCATGCAGGAGCGAGGGGAGCAGAGGCGGGCACAAGTCACCAGTGTGTGCATGCAGGAGCGAGGGGATCAGAGGAGGGCACAAGGCACCAGTGTGTGCATGCAGGAGCAAGGGGAGCAGAGGCGGGCACAAGGCACCAGTGTGCACATACAGGAGAGAGGGGAGCAGAAGCGGGCACAAGTCACCAGTGTGCACATACAGGAGAGAGGGGGGCAGAGGTGGGCACAAGTCACCAGTGTGTGCATGCAGGAGCGAGGGGAGCAGAGGTGGGCACAAGGCACCAGTGTGTGCATGCAGGAGCGAGGGGAGCAGAGGCGGGCACAAGGCACCAGTGTGTGCATGCAGGAGCGAGGGGAGCAGAGGCGGGCACAAGGCACCAGTGTGTGCATGCAGGAGCGAGGGGAGCAGAGGCGGGCACAAGTCACCAGTGTGTGCATGCAGGAGCGAGGGGGGCAGAGGTGGGCACAAGTCACCAGTGTGTGCATGCAGGAGAGAGGGGGGCAGAGGTGGGCACAAGTCACCAGTGTGCACATACAGGAGAGAGGGGGGCAGAGGTGGGCACAAGTCACCAGTGTGTGCATGCAGGAGCGAGGGGAGCAGAGGTGGGCACAAGGCACCAGTGTGTGCATGCAGGAGCGAGGGGAGCAGAGGCGGGCACAAGGCACCAGTGTGTGCATGCAGGAGCGAGGGGAGCAGAGGCGGGCACAAGGCACCAGTGTGTGCATGCAGGAGCGAGGGGAGCAGAGGCGGGCACAAGGCACCAGTGTGTGCATGCAGGAGCGAGGGGAGCAGAGGCGGGCACAAGGCACCAGTGTGTGCATGCAGGAGCGAGGGGAGCAGAGGCAGGCACAAGTCACCAGTGTGTGCATGCAGGAGCGAGGGGGGCAGAGGTGGGCACAAGTCCCCAGTGTGCACATACAGGAGAGAGGGGGGCAGAGGCGGGCACAAGGCACCAGTGTGCACATACAGGAGAGAGGGGGGCAGAGGCGGGCACAAGGCACTAGCGGGAGTTGCTGGAGAGTGAGAATGGGGGATTCTGGGTAAGTAAGCTTTTACATTTTCAGCTTGGGGTAAAATAACCCTATTAGCCGGTGGTATAAAGAATGGCGGCTGTACTCTAATAGGGTGATAAACACCTCTCTACAGGTGTAATTAGTTATATATATCGCTCCCAGCAGCAGAGGGCAGCTACAGCCAGTGTATGATGGGGGTACCTGGCGAAGGGAACAGGATGGCAGGCGCGCTCAACTGGGGGGAGGGGGTGATATGGTCTAACAATCCCTTTATGTCTAAATAAAAGGTAAAAAGTCACATTTAGCCCTTAATGTAAATCTGTAAATAGTCATATTGTCTGCATCTACCCCTCATTCCCTACACACAAGGTACCAGCCTGTATAACACTACACTACCCCTCATTCCCTACACACAAGGTACCAGCCTGTATAACACTACACTACCCCTCATTCCCTACACACAAGGTACCAGCCTGTATAACACTACACTACCCCTCATTCCCTACACACAAGGTACCAGCCTGTATAACACTACACTACCCCTCATTCCCTACACACAAGGTACCAGCCTGTATAACACTACACTACCCCTCATTCCCTACACACAAGGTACCAGCCTGTATAACACTACACTACCCCTCATTCCCTACACACAAGGTACCAGCCTGTATAACACTACACTACCCCTCATTCCCTACACACAAGGTACCAGCCTGTATAACACTACACTACCCCTCATTCCCTACACACAAGGTACCAGCCTGTATAACACTACACTACCCCTCATTCCCTACACACAAGGTACCAGCCTGTATAACACTACACTACCCCTCATTCCCTACACACAAGGTACCAGCCTGTATAACACTACACTACCCCTCATTCCCTACACACAAGGTACCAGCCTGTATAACACTACACTACCCCTCATTCCCTACACACAAGGTACCAGCCTGTATAACACTACACTACCCCTCATTCCCTACACACAAGGTACCAGCCTGTATAACACTACACTACCCCTCATTCCCTACACACGGTACCAGCCTGTATAACACTACACTACCCCTCATTCCCTACACACAAGGTACCAGCCTGTATAACACTACACTACCCCTCATTCCCTACACACAAGGTACCAGCATGTATAAAGACCCTTACCTTGCTCCTACGGAAGGGATAATGGGATCCTGTGTTGAAGAGCATGAGGGACTACTGTAAGGATCAGTATAACTAAAAACTACTTCTGCTCGGAGTTAAGATTAGGCAGTGATAGGGCTGCACAATTGGAAAGCCAGCTGGACTCAGGACCGAGGTAAAGCTACAGGTCTAGGGGCTGCTTCTGGCCTGGGGAACGGAGTAAACCTATAGGTCTAAGGGCTGCTTCTGGCCTAGGGACAGAAGTAAGGGACCGAAGTAAAGCTTTAGGATTAGGGGCTGCTTCCTGGATGTGACCGAGAGAAAGTTTCAGTTTCCTTTCTCTACTAGTTACCACCCTCCCAAACAAGACAGGCTGAGAAGAGGAGGCGGGCTCAGAGACCCTGCAGCCAATCAGCTGGAGTAATGGGCAGGTTCTCCACGCACAGAAGTGAATGAAGCAAGAAACACAGGGACACATGCAATGCAGACGCTGCTAGTGCTACTCCAGGACTAGGACTGTACAGGCTGCTAGTGCTATTCCAGGACTAGGACTGTACAGGCTGCTAGTGCTATTCCAGGACTAGGACTGATGGTACAGGCTGCTAGTGCTATTCCAGGACTAGGACTGATGGTACAGGCTGCTAGTGCTACTCTAGGACTAGGACTGTACAGGCTGCTAGTGCTATTCCAGGACTAGGACTGATGGTACAGGCTGCTAGTGCTATTCCAGGACTAGGACTGTACAGGCTGCTAGTGCTACTCTAGGACTAGGACTGTACAGGCTGCTAGTGCTATTCCAGGACTAGGACTGTACAGGCTGCTAGTGCTATTCCAGGACTAGGACTGATGGTACAGGCTGCTAGTGCTATTCCAGGACTAGGACTGATGGTACAGGCTGCTAGTGCTACTTTAGGACTAGGACTGTACAGGCTGCTAGTGCTACTCTAGGACTAGGACTGTACAGGCTGCTAGTGCTAGTCCAGGACTAGGACTGTACAGGCTGCTAGTGCTAGTCCAGGACTAGGACTGTACAGGCTGCTAGTGCTATTCCAGGACTAGGACTGCACAGGCTGCTGGTGCTATTCCAGGACTAGGACTGTAAAGGCTGCTAGTGCTATTCCAGGACTAGGACTGATGGTACAGGCTGCTAGTGCTACTCTAGGACTAGGACTGTACAGGCTGCTAGTGCTATTCCAGGACTAGGACTGTACAGGCTGCTAGTGCTACTCCAGGACTAGGACTGTACAGGCTGCTAGTGCTACTCCAGGACTAGGACTGTACAGGCTGCTAGTGCTATTCCAGGACTAGGACTGCACAGGCTGCTGGTGCTATTCCAGGACTAGGACTGTAAAGGCTGCTAGTGCTATTCCAGGACTAGGACTGATGGTACAGGCTGCTAGTGCTACTCTAGGACTAGGACTGTACAGGCTGCTAGTGCTATTCCAGGACTAGGACTGTACAGGCTGCTAGTGCTACTCCAGGACTAGGACTGTACAGGCTGCTAGTGCTATTCCAGGACTAGGACTGATGGTACAGGCTGCTAGTGCTATTCCAGGACTAGGACTGTACAGGCTGCTAGTGCTACTCTAGGACTAGGACTGTACAGGCTGCTAGTGCTATTCCAGGACTAGGACTGATGGTACAAGCTGCTAGTGCTATTCCAGGACTAGGACTGTACAGGCTGCTAGTGCTACTCCAGGACTAGGACTGTACAGGCTGCTAGTGCTACTCCAGGACTAGGACTGTACAGGCTGCTAGTGCTATTCCAGGACTAGGACTGCACAGGCTGCTGGTGCTATTCCAGGACTAGGACTGTAAAGGCTGCTAGTGCTATTCCAGGACTAGGACTGATGGTACAGGCTGCTAGTGCTACTCTAGGACTAGGACTGTACAGGCTGCTAGTGCTATTCCAGGACTAGGACTGTACAGGCTGCTAGTGCTACTCCAGGACTAGGACTGTACAGGCTGCTAGTGCTATTCCAGGACTAGGACTGATGGTACAGGCTGCTAGTGCTATTCCAGGACTAGGACTGTACAGGCTGCTAGTGCTACTCTAGGACTAGGACTGTACAGGCTGCTAGTGCTATTCCAGGACTAGGACTGATGGTACAAGCTGCTAGTGCTATTCCAGGACTAGGACTGATGGTACAGGCTGATCATAAATACATTAATGGATACTTATACTGTTTGTAGGTCATCCTCCTCCTACCGAGATTGTTCTACACAGGTGCAATAAACACAGAAAGGGCTACATTGTATCACATAGAGATGTCACCACACATGTTCTGCAAACACCATATAACATACTAAGTAACCACATTGTTAGTTTGTACATGTTATTTAAATATAGTTTCCACCAAATCCACCTTATACAATAATGCAGATCTGAGTCCTCCTCTGACTGTGGTTACTGACTGATAGTAGTAAGTGGCCTGTGCTACCCACCACAAGCCCCTAACAAGTCCTCCTCTGACTGTGGTTACTGACTGATAGTAGTAAGTGGCCTGTGCCACCCACCACAAGCCCCTAACAAGTCCTCCTCTGACTGTGGTTACTGACTGATAGTAGTAAGTGGCCTGTGCCACCCACCACAAGCCCCTAACAAGTCCTCCTCTGACTGTGGTTACTGACTGATAGTAGTAAGTGGCCTGTGCTACCCACCACAAGCCCCTAACAAGTCCTCCTCTGACTGTGGTTACTGACTGATAGTAGTAAGTAATGGCCTGTGCTACCCACCACAAGCCCCTAACAAGTCCTCCTGACTGTGGTTACTGACTGATAGTAGTAAGTGGCCTGTGCTACCCACCACAAGCCCCTAACAAGTCCTCCTCTGACTGTGGTTACTGACTGATAGTAGTAAGTGGCCTGTGCTACCCACCACAAGCCCCTAACAAGTCCTCCTCTGACTGTGGTTACTGACTGATAGTAGTAAGTGGCCTGTGCTACCCACCACAAGCCCCTAACAAGTCCTCCTCTGACTGTGGTTACTGACTGATAGTAGTAAGTAATGGCCTGTGCTACCCACCACAAGCCCCTAACAAGTCCTCCTGACTGTGGTTACTGACTGATAGTAGTAAGTGGCCTGTGCTACCCACCACAAGCCCCTAACAAGTCCTCCTCTGACTGTGGTTACTGACTGATAGTAGTAAGTGGCCTGTGCCACCCACCACAAGCCCCTAACAAGTCCTCCTCTGACTGTGGTTACTGACTGATAGTAGTAAGTGGCCTGTGCCACCCACCACAAGCCCCTAACAAGTCCTCCTCTGACTGTGGTTACTGACTGATAGTAGTAAGTGGCCTGTGCCACCCACCACAAGCCCCTAACAAGTCCTCCTCTGACTGTGGTTACTGACTGATAGTAGTAAGTAATGGCCTGTGCCACCCACCACAAGCCCCTAACAAGTCCTCCTCTGACTGTGGTTACTGACTGATAGTAGTAAGTAATGGCCTGTGCCACCCACCACAAGCCCCTAACAAGTCCTCCTCTGACTGTGGTTACTGACTGATAGTAGTAAGTGGCCTGTGCCACCCACCACAAGCCCCTAACAAGTCCTCCTCTGACTGTGGTTACTGACTGATAGTAGTAAGTGGCCTGTGCCACCCACCACAAGCCCCTAACAAGACCTCCTCTGACTGTGGTTACTGACTGATAGTAGTAAGTGGCCTGTGCCACCCACCACAAGCCCCTAACAAGTCCTCCTCTGACTGTGGTTACTGACTGATAGTAGTAAGTGGCCTGTGCCACCCACCACAAGCCCCTAACAAATCCTCCTCTGACTGTGGTTACTGACTGATAGTAGTAAGTAAGTGACCTGTACTACCCACCACAAGCCCCTAACAAGTCCTCCTGACTGTGGTTACTGACTGATAGTAGTAAGTGGCCTGTGCCACCCACCACAAGCCAAACAAGTCCTCCTCTGACTGTGGTTACTGACTGATAGCAGTAAGTGGCCTGTACTACCCACCACAAGCCCCTAACAAGTCCTCCTCTGACTGTGGTTACTGACTGATAGTAGTAAGTAAGTGGCCTGTGCCACCCACCACAAGCCCCTAACAAGTCCTCCTCTGACTGTGGTTACTGACTGATAGTAGTAAGTGGCCTGTGCTACCCACCACAAGCCCCTAACAAGTCCTCCTCTGACTGTGGTTACTGACTGATAGTAGTAACTAAGTGGCCTGTGCCACCCACCACAAGCCCCTAACAAGTCCTCCTCTGACTGTGGTTACTGACTGATAGTAGTAAGTGGCCTGTGCTACCCACCACAAGCCCCTAACAAGTCCTCCTCTGACTGTGGTTACTGACTGATAGTAGTAACTAAGTGGCCTGTGCCACCCACCACAAGCCCCTAACAAGTCCTCCTCTGACTGTGGTTACTGACTGATAGTAGTAAGTGGCCTGTACTACCCACCACAAGCCCCTAACAAGTCCTCCTCTGACTGTGGTTACTGACTGATAGCAGTAAGTGGCCTGTGCCACCCACCACAAGCCCCTAACAAGTCCTCCTCTGACTGTGGTTACTGACTGATAGTAGTAAGTAATGGCCTGTGCCACCCACCACAAGCCCCTAACAAGTCCTTCTCTGACTGTGGTTACTGACTGTTTGTAGTAACTAAGTGGCCTGTGCTACCCACCACAAGCCCCTAACAAGTCCTCCTCTGACTGTGGTTACTGACTGATAGTAGTAAGTGGCCTGTGCCACTCACCACAAGCCCTTAACAAGTCCTCCTCTGACTGTGGTTACTGACTGATAGTAGTAAGTAATGGCCTGTGCTATCCACCACAAGCCCCTAACAAGTCCTCCTCTGACTGTGGTTACTGACTGTTTGTAGTAACTAAGTGGCCTGTGCCACCCACCACAAGCCCCTAACAAGTCCTCCTCTGACTGTGGTTACTGACTGATAGTAGTAAGTAATGGCCTGTGCCACCCACCACAAGCCCCTAACAAGTCCTTCTCTGACTGTGGTTACTGACTGTTTGTAGTAACTAAGTGGCCTGTGCTACCCACCACAAGCCCCTAACAAGTCCTCCTCTGACTGTGGTTACTGACTGATAGCAGTAAGTGGCCTGTGCCACCCACCACAAGCCCCTAACAAGTCCTCCTCTGACTGTGGTTACTGACTGATAGTAGTAAGTGGCCTGTGCCACCCACCACAAGCCCCTAACAAGTCCTCCTCTGACTGTGGTTACTGACTGATAGCAGTAAGTGGCCTGTGCCACCCACCACAAGCCCCTAACAAGTCCTCCTCTGACTGTGGTTACTGACTGATAGTAGTAAGTGGCCTGTGCCACCCACTACAAGCCCCTAACAAGTACTCGGGGAAAATCGCCTCACAAACCAGAGCGGACACAAAACGTCCATTAGCCAAGACCCGGAAACACCCTCTGCCTATTTCATCCATGTAGCAGCCATGGACACACGTCCTCATTTCTCTACGTCAGTGGTTCTCAGACTCGGTCCTCAGGAACCCACACAGGTCATGTTTTGCAGGTCACCCAGCAGGTGCACAGGTGTAATCATTACTCACTGACACATTTTAAAAAGTCCACAGGTGGAGCTAATTATGTCACTTGATTTAGTATGGAGACATGGAAAACATGCACCGTTTGGGGTCCTGAGGACCGAGTTTGAGAACCTGTGCTCTACATTATCTGTCATATATACCGAGGCTTGTTTAAGTGTCCAATAGCGTGACACTTACTACATCTCCCCCTTTATCTCTCTCCAAGCTTTGATATATCTCCCCCATATAATCTTTGCACTGTATGAAGTTGGTTTACCGTCCAACAATGAAACAGAAACATTGGATCGCAACAGCTTTACATACACATATACATACACGCACACATACATACATGCACCAGATTATGCAAAATGGTCCAGTGCTCCGTTCTCCCTTATCCCAAGCGCACACTGGCTGTAATAACAGTAGCCATGTAATCCATTCCCCCCCTAACACACTTCAATCATATTGCTAAGACATAAATCATAACTATAATAATCTCTCTCACCAACGCCTTCAGGCTCAGAAAATGCAAGTTCCCCCCTCCTCCTCCACTCCAGTCACACGGATCTCTCCCTCCCCTCTTCGGTCACACTGATCTCTCTCCCCCCCCCCCCCGCCCTCCCCTCTCCGGTCACACTGATCTCTCTTCTCCCCCTCCCCCCCGCCCCCCCTCTCCGGTCACACTGATCTCTCTTTCCCCCCCCCCCTCCCCTCTCCGGTCACACTGATCTCTCTCCCCCCCCTCCCCGGTCCGGTCACACTGATCTCTCTCCCCCCCCCCCCCCCTCTCCGGTCACACTGATCTCTCTCACACCACCCCCCCCCCCCCCTCTCCGGTTACACTGATCTCTCTCCCCCCCTCCCTCTCCGGTTACACTGATCTCTCTCTCTCCCCCCCCCCCCCTCCCTCTCCCTCTCCGGTCACACTGATCTCTCTCCCCCCCCCCCCCCTCCCTCTCCGGTCACACTGATCTGTCTCCCCCCCCCTCTCCGGTCACACTTATCTCTCCACCCCCCCCCCCCCCTCTCCGGTCACACTGATCTCTCCACCCCCCCCCCCTCTCCGGTCACACTGATCTCTCCACCCCCCCCCCCCCCCTCTCCGGTCACACTGATCTCTCCACCCCCCCCCTCTCCGGTCACACTGATCTCTCTCCCCCCCCTCTCCGGTCACACTGATCTCTCTCCCACCCCACCCCCCCCTCTCCGGTCACACTGATCTCTCCCCCCCCCCCTCTCCGGTCACACTGATCTCTCTCCCCCCCCCTCTCCGGTCACACTGATCTCTCTCCCACCCCACCCCCCCTCTCCGGTCACACTGATCTCTCCCCCCCCCCCCTCTCCGGTCACACTGATCTCTCTCCCACCCCACCCCCCCTCTCCGGTCACACTGATCTCTCTCCCACCCCACCCCCCCCTCTCCGGTCACACTGATCTCTCTCCCACCCCACCCCCCCCCCTCTCCGGTCACACTGATCTCTCTCCCACCCCCCCCCCCCCTCTCCGGTCACACTGATCTCTCTCCCACCCCCCCCCCCCCTCTCCGGTCACACTGATCTCTCCACCCCCCCCCCCTCTCCGGTCACACTGATCTCTCCCCCCCCCCCCCCCCTCTCCGGTCACACTGATCTCTCCCCCCCCCCCTCTCCGGTCACACTGATCTCTCCCCCCCCCCCTCTCCGGTCACACTGATCTCTCTCCCACCCCACCCCCCCCTCTCCGGTCACACTGATCTCTCCACCCCCCCCCCCCCTCTCCGGTCACACTGATCTCTCCCCCCCCCCCCCTCTCCGGTCACACTGATCTCTCTCCCACCCCACCCCCCCCCCCCCTCTCCGGTCACACTGATCTCTCTCCCACCCCACCCCCCCCCCTCTCCGGTCACACTGATCTCTCTCCCCCCCCCCTCTCCGGTCACACTGATCTCTCTCCCCCCCCCTCTCCGGTCACACTGATCTCTCTCTCTCCCCCCCCCCCCCCTCTCCGGTCACACTGATCTCTCTCTCCCCCCCCTCCCCTCTCCGGTCACACTGATCTCTCTCTCCCCCCCCCCCTCCCCGGTCACACTGATCTCTCTCTACCCCCCCCACCTCCGGTCACACTGATCTCTCCCCCCCCTCCCCCTCTCCGGTCACACTGATCTCTCCCCCCTCCCCGGTCACACTGATCTCCCCCCCTCCCCCCTCTCCGGTTACCCTGATCTCTCCCCCCTCCCCCTCTCCGGTTACCCTGATCTCTCCCCCCCCCCCCCCCTCTCCGGTCACACTGATCTCTCCCCCCCCCCCCTCTCCGGTCACACTGATCTCTCCCCCCCCCCCCTCTCCGGTCACACTGATCTCTCTCCCACCCCACCCCCCCCTCTCCGGTCACACTGATCTCTCCACCCCCCCCCCCTCTCCGGTCACACTGATCTCTCTCTACCCCCCCCACCTCCGGTCACACTGATCTCTCCCCCCCTCCCCCTCTCCGGTCACACTGATCTCTCCCCCCTCCCCGGTCACACTGATCTCCCCCCTCCCCCTCTCCGGTTACCCTGATCTCTCCCCCCTCCCCCTCTCGGTTACCCTGATCTCTCCCCCCCCCCCCTCTCCGGTCACACTGATCTCTCCCCCCCCCTCTCCGGTCACACTGATCTCTCTCCCACCCCACCCCCCCCCCTCTCCGGTCACACTGATCTCTCCACCCCCCCCCCCCTCTCCGGTCACACTGATCTCTCTCTCCCCCCCCCTCCCCGGTCACACTGATCTCTCTCTACCCCCCCCACCTCCGGTCACACTGATCTCTCTCCCCCCCCCTCTCCGGTCACACTGATCTCTCTCCCCCCCCCTCTCCGGTCACACTGATCTCTCTCTCTCCCCCCCCCCCCCCTCTCCGGTCACACTGATCTCTCTCTACCCCCCCCCACCTCCGGTCACACTGATCTCTCCTCCCCCTCTCCGGTCACACTGATCTCTCCCCCCTCCCCGGTCACACTGATCTCCCCCCTCCCCCTCTCCGGTTACCCTGATCTCTCCCCCCTCCCCCCTCTCCGGTTACACTGATCTCTCCCCCCTCTCCGGTTACCCTGATCTCTCCCCCCCTCCCCCTCTCCGGTTACACTGATCTCTCCCCCCTCCCCCTCTCCGGTTACACTGATCCCCTCATCCTCCCCGGTCACACTGATTCTCCCCCTCACACCCCCCTCGTCCTCCCCGGTCACACTGATTCCCCCCTCCTCCTCCTCTACGGTCACATTCATCTCTCCCCCACTTATCCTCCTCGTATCCGGTCACACTGACCACCCCCCTCCTCCTCACCGATCACACTGTTCTCTCCTCCATCCCCAGTCACACTGATCTCTCCTCTCCCTCTCTGGTCACACAGACCAGGATCCCCCCGATGAGTGACACTTACCGACCCCGTGATGGCGACGGCCGGCAGTAGCTTCCCCGCCTCAATCAACACACACCGCTCTGTTTCCGAAAAGATGGCTTCCGGTTCCGGGTCAGCTGCGGGGAGGAGGCGGGGTCCGCAGTGCGCGCCGCTGACGTCAGGGAGCAGCGGGGTCAGGACGCATGCGCTCTGAGAGGCGCTGTGAGGGCGACACTTTGCGGCGAGTTGGTGCACTTGCCGGAGGCCCTCCAGCGGCCTGGGCTCTCCCTGTATGTAATGTGTAATGCAGGGGGTTCTCTAACTCGGCCCTTAGGACCCCACACAGGTCACATATCCCAGGTCACCCAGCAGGTGCACAGGTGTAGTCATTACTCACTGACACATATCCCAGGTCACCCAGCAGGTGCACAGGTGTAATCATTACTCACTGACACATTTCCCAGGTCACCCAGCAGGTGCACAGGTGTAGTCATTACTCACTGACACATTTCCCAGGTCGCCCAGCAGGTACACAGGTGTAATCATTACTCACTGACACATTTCCCAGGTCACCCAGCAGGAGCACAGGTGTAGTCATTACTCACTGACACATTTCCCAGGTCACCCAGCAGGTGCACAGGTGTAGTAATTACTCACTGACACATATCCCAGGTCACCCAGCAGGAGCACAGGTGTAGTCATTACTCACTGACACATTTCCCAGGTCGCCCAGCAGGAGCACAGGTGTAGTCATTACTCACTGACACATATCCCAGGTCACCCAGCAGGAGCACAGGTGTAGTCATTACTCACTGACACATTTCCCAGGTCACCCAGCAGGTGCACAGGTGTAGTAATTACTCACTGACACATATCCCAGGTCACCCAGCAGGAGCACAGGTGTAGTCATTACTCACTGACACATTTCCCAGGTCGCCCAGCAGGAGCACAGGTGTAGTCATTACTCACTGACACATATCCCAGGTCACCCAGCAGGTGCACAGGTGTAATCATTACTCACTGACACATATCCCAGGTCACCCAGTAGGTGCACAGGTGTAGTCATTACTCACTGACACATATCCCAGGTCACCCAGCAGGTGCACAGGTGTAGTCATTACTCACTGACACATTTCCCAGGTCACCCAGCAGGAGCACAGGTGTAGTCATTACTCACTGACACATCCCAGGTCACCCAGCAGGAGCACAGGTGTAGTCATTACTCACTGACACATATCCCAGGTCACCCAGCAGGTGCACAGGTGTAATCATTACTCACTGACACATATCCCAGGTCACCCAGTAGGTGCACAGGTGTAGTAATTACTCACTGACACATATCCCAGGTCACCCAGCAGGTGCACAGGTGTACTCATTACTCACTGACACATATCCCAGGTCGCCCAGCAGGTGCACAGGTGTAATCATTACTCACTGACACATATCCCAGGTCACCCAGCAGGTGCACAGGTGTAGTCATTACTCACTGACACATCCCAGGTCACCCAGCAGATGCACAGGTATAGTCATTACTCACTGACACATATCCCAGGTCACCCAGCAGGTGTACAGGTGTACTCATTACTCACTGACACATTTCCCAGGTCACCCAGCAGGTGCACAGGTGTAATCATTACTCACTGACACATTTCCCAGGTCACCCAGCAGGTGCACAGGTGTAGTCATTACTCACTGATACATTTCCCAGGTCGCCCAGCAGGTGCACAGGTGTAGTCATTACTCACTGACACATATCCCAGGTCGCCCAGCAGGTGCAGAGGTGTAGTCATTACTCACTGACACATTTCCCAGGTCACCCAGCAGGTGCACAGGTGTAGTCATTACTCACTGACACATTTCCCAGGTCACCCAGCAGGGGCACAGGTGTAGTCATTACTCACTGACACATTCCCCAGGTCACCCAGCAGGAGCACAGGTGTAGTCATTACTCACTGACACATATCCCAGGTCGCCCAGCAGGAGCACAGGTGTAGTCATTACTCACTGACATATCCCAGGTCACCCAGCAGGTGCCATAGGTGTAGTCATTACTCACTGACACATTTCCCAGGTCACCCAGCAGGAGCACAGGTGTAGTCATTACTCACTGACACATATCCCAGGTCACCCAGCAGGTGCACAGGTGTAGTCATTACTCACTGACACATATCCCAGGTCACCCAGCAGGTGCCATAGGTGTAGTCATTACTCACTGACACATATCCCAGGTCACCCAGCAGGAGCACAGGTGTAGTCATTACTCACTGACACATATCCCAGGTCACCCAGCAGGTGCACAGGTGTAGTCATTACTCACTGACACATATCCCAGGTCACCCAGCAGGTGCACAGGTGTAGTCATTACTCACTGATACATTTTAAAAGATCCACAGGTGGAGCTAATGATTTCAAATGTGATTTTGTGAGGAGACCTGGAAAACATGCACTGTTTGGGGTCCTGAGGACCGATTTTGAGAACCTGTGGTGTAGGGTCACACCTTCCCAATTACATGGGGCATATTTACTACTGATCACCTATTAGATCTGATAAATAGAATTTCTTCCTGCAGTGATAAGAAATTAAGGGTAATAAAGTTTGGCAATGGCGGCATAGTATAGCAGTGGGGGTAGGGCTGCTGCCGTGACACAGTTTCGCCCTCGCTATATATATATTTCTGGAGGATGTTGGGGCAAGTAGTAAATTTTATTGCTCACAATGATCGCAATTACTTTACGAGAAATAGCAACCCTAGTATTAATGGATATGGCGAGATGTTGACCTTTGCCCTCAGGTTTCCTTTCCCAGGAAGCTGGGCCTCCAAATACAGACCCACTGGGCTGGAATAAGGACTTGTGGGGGATCCTCCGGGCCGGGACAACGAGGGGTAACCGGCCCTATAAGTAGGAACGCTATCCTTATATAAGCCGACTCATTACACATTGGGAATATAAATAAAGATATTTTGTCACCCAACTGAGGAAAGGGCGCACAGAATGCCCATCGGAACTAAGGCACCAGGGCCAGTAGCGCTGCGTACATTGGCACGGTCACGTTTTAGTACCCCCCCTCCCGCTACCTCCCCTAAACGATCTCTGTCTGTCACTCTGCGTCCTAATCCACACTACTACCACCGACACAAGACCATCGCAGCACATGTGCAGCAGCAGCGCCACTCAGACGCAGACACGGGAGAGAAAAACATCGGTCATTTGTGAGAAAACATCGGCATTGCGTCCACCTCTGAATCATGCCCATAGTGATGTTTGTGAGGTAAAAAAAAAAAAATGGTGGAGGAATGTTTTAGTCATGCTGTAACATAAGAATGGCGGGGGAAATGTTTTTGGTAATGCTGTGAGGTAGAGATGGCGGGGGAATGTTTTTGGTAATGGTGTTTGGTAGAAATGGCGGGGAAATATTTTTGGTAATGCTGTGAGGTAGAAATGGCGGGAAATGTTTTTGCCAATGCTGTGAGGTAGAAATGGCGGGGAAATGTTTTTGGTAATGCTGCGAGGTAGAAATGGCGGGGAAATGTTTTTGGTAATGCTGTGAGGTAGAAATGGTGGGGAAATATTTTTCGGTAATGCTGCGAGGTAGAAATGGCGGGGAAATATTTTTGGTAATGCTGCGAGGTAGAAATGGCGGGGAAATATTTTTGGTAATGCTGTGAGGTAGAAATGGCGGGGAACTGTAATTGGCTGCTAATAGTGGTGTTATCCCAGCAATTTTGGCCTTCAAATCGTCGCATGTAATAGCCAGGCTGTCTGTGCTGTATGGGGGATTTTAAAACCACACATTGCTGACGACTTGGTCTATTCTGACATGTTTGCATGTTTGTAGGTTATATATATATATATATATATATATATATATATATATATATATAATTAATTTTTATTAAGTGTTTCTCCCATCCCAAGTAATTAAAAAATCGCCACTTTTACAAAAAGGCTATTACATTCTCCCCTAAATCTCTGTCTGTGTGGTTACGTTGCTGCATAGTGGCTGAATGTCATACAGTACGTACAGATTTAAGCTCATGTTAGATTGGTGGTCTATGATATTTGTTAGGGGATTAAATATCTGCTAACCGTGTCTTTAATTTTAGGTACACACCAATTCGGTATTCTAGCACGTTCCTAGTCTTCCGCAGACTTTTTAGGGAATTATTTCCTTAGAGTTGACTATTATAGACAGTCTCGGTGTACAGTCTCTGAGACACGGGCTTTCTATTCTCGTGCCGTTACCGTTTACCATAACTAAACTGTCTTAACGTGATTTATGCCCATTACACACTATTCTATCCTCTTCAGGAGGTTTGGTTTATTGGGTTGACATGAATATGTCGACATGTAAATCATGTCGACACTGACCATGTCAGACGCTGATGAAATGTCATCATGGTCAGAATTTCAACACTGTGGTTTTAAGAGCAAGATAAAGACCCTGTAGTCACTAAATCTGAAAAATACAGATAAGATCCGCTCCACAAATCAGCAGGGCTTAATAGTGCAATCCATATAAATGAGATAAGTCAGACGGATCCAAAGGGAAACAATAAAAAGTATTTAATAACATATAAGTTAGTTTTCAGTGTAGATGGACTTTGCTGCAGCATAAGGATTTTATACGCCTGTTGCTATATAAATCGCTGTGTAATGCATTGGTCATATTTACTGCTCAGTGTAGTGGGGAAGAGGGTGTTATGTATACGTATATTTGCATTGCTAATTTGTTTTCATACGTAACTTGTTATTAAATCCATTTTATTGTTTCTCTTTAGAACCATCTGACTTAGGGTCTGATTCAGAGATGGACGCTATAGCGCAGCATCGGATCAACTGCGAGACATCTGAGTAACCCATCCGAGTAGAACGTGGTTTTATGGTAAGTCTATCTGTATCAGAATTGTTTTCACGGCGCCCCTAAGGCAAAAGTTTGTTATTGAGAAATTCAGTAAAAATGTAGTGAAGTGAAGTAAATTGCGCTCACCTGTCATCCTTAGGGTCAGTTATGTGGTGGTGACAGGTTTTACACTTCTGTTTGTCCACATATTTACATTACATTGACTATAAATAATTTGATTTGGTGCTGGACCACCAACCTGAGGCACCCCTGCAAGTGTCCCAAGGCACCCCAGGGCGCCACGGCGCACAGTTTAGTAACCACTGCCATAATGGTAACGTCGTCATTTTGATAATATAAACACTTTATATTCTGTTTATGTCGACATTTTCCGCACGTATATGATGTTAACATTTTAACCGTGTCGACTTTCTGACTGCATACCCTTGTGAGGTCCTCCCAGACAGTGTTACTGGCGCATTAACTATCATTGGAATATTTCATAACTTTATCTGCAGCAATAAACTTCCTCACATGAGTCTGATAAACTCAGCAAGTCCTGATCCAATAGGGGCGTTCATTTCCCAGCGATCGCAGCACCTAATCCTGCTGCTTTGCTAACATTTACTCGATTGGATACATAAACCAAAATAACTGCACCAATACTGCATTGGAACAAGGCGAACGAAAAAGTACCTTGTTACATCCATGTGATCTGGACTGGATCCATATATCGGTGTCAGTTTGTCAGATCTAAACCCCGAGTTGTAATTTCTTTACATTTTTTTGCAATGTAACCAAGCAGTTACTAGGGGTCTTTTTTTTTACGCCACATAAAAGTGCGAAAGGTATTATTCATGAGCTGGGCGTCCGGTTTTGTCAGCTGAAGGGGTAAAAGCTGTAGAGGGTATATTAGTTTTGGAAACAAAATAATTTTTCAGGAGACTTGCTCTGTCTAATGGGATAAACAAAGATGGCCCCACAATAGAGTCGATCCCTAAAGCTGCATACACACACAACAATTTTATCAACGATTTTCTGTCAGATTTTTTCAAGTGTAATGAACGATTTTTTGAACTACAAACGATTTTTGGAACTTCCCTTAATGAAAATCGTTCAGTTGGTCAGTCAGAATGAACTACAAACTGGAACGCGCATGAACGATAATCGTTCGTCGTTATAACTCAGAAACTGAACGATTTTTTTCAACGATTGAACGATAACGACGTCGTTATAGTTAAATCGTTCAAAAAATCGTTACGTGTGTATGCACCTTAAAGGAGCATACACACTAGATGATATGCTCCCTGAGCGATATCGTGTAGTGTGTCCCCGGCAGGCTGTGCTCAGTGTCGTTCATGACATTAACGATATCGTTCAGCGCCGGGCTCTCTCCCCAATTCCCCAACATGCAGCAACCTGACAATATCGTCAGGTTGGCCTGCATGTGTGCCCGATGAACGATAAAGACGAACGACCTGTGGGAACGCGCATCATTAGTCGTTCATCGTTATCGTTCATCATTTAGGTTAAAAAATGGACGATAAAGTGAACGACAACGTTATCGTTCAGTCGTCCACTTTAATCGCCCAGTGTGTGCGTACCTTAAGAGTTAATTTGCAAGTGTTAACCGATTACACCCCTGTCTGGACGGGTGTGGAATGAAATTCAGAATCTCGACATTGGCGTTAGGTCGACAATAAATATGTCGACCTATAGTTAGGTTGACATGGCTAAAATGTCGACACAAGAATGTCAACATATGGGTTTTTTGCTTATATTGGCCTTTTCCTAAAAATCAACAAAAAAACATGTTAAAATTCTTGTGTTGAAATGTTAATTATCGACATTTTGAATGTGTCGACATTTTATCCATGTCAACCTAATTGTATTCCAAAGTATTGTTTGTCAACCTAACATCCATGTTGACTTTCTGACTATCGACATTCAGAACCATTCTGAATGTCGACTACCTGTCTGGATAACGTCAGGGTATCCTGGGACTCTAAATAGACATTGAACAGAATGGTAGGAGGAGAGCAGCCTTGTCTAGTACCTCAATGCACTTCAAATGAGAGGCTGCAATAGTCATTGATAGTCAACAAAGTATTAGGGGCGGGAAGGGGACAGGTTACAAATATTTAATGAGTGCAGTAAAATCCATTCCACCCACCAAGAGACTGTGGGCCTGATTCAGACCCGCTCGCAAGAGCTAGAGCGCTCACGAGCGGGTTGATGGCATGCTCTGCGCACGTGCAGCGGCCAAGCCCCGGAGCGAGAGAGGAAATGTCTCGCTCCGTGGCTCACTACAAAAGGGGCGGCTGTTGATGTTGATCGACAGCTCGCCCCGTTTTGTAGGTGTGGCTTCATAAATGGAGGCGTTCCCATGCGAACGCCTGCCGTTTGTGGGTGGCCCCACTGACATCACCAGTGATGTCAGTGGGAGAGCTTCCGGCTCTATTAGAGCCAGAAGCTCTCTGGGGCTTGCGGCCACGAGACCCTACCACAAGGGTCTCGTCGCAAGCCCCGATGGTCGCGATGGTCTTGACCATCACGACCATCATCCTGGCCGCTCGCAATAGCTGTGGGTGGTCACCCACAGCTAAGTGAGCGTCCAGGAGGCCGCGCAAAAAAACCGCCCTGATTCAGAGCGAGCGCTCTTTCAGAGCGTCCATCTCTGAATCAGGCCCCGTGTCAGTGCCATATGGGCTTCCAGGCTCTGTAGCATATTAGTAGAGTTAGGTTTGCAGAAGAGGCGATTACTGCCATCGGGTGATCCATCAGGTGGTTGCTTTGTACTATAGCCTATAAGCTATGCTTTTATACAAAGATTTTAAAATCTGCACTGAATAGGGTGATCATGCAGTAAGAGGAGTGAAGGGGAGGGGGGCTTTATTAGGGTTCAGGCCTAGAGAGGTATTAGCCTGGTTATAAGTCAGGTAATGTGTATGTCGGCCATGAATCGTTTGGTATAGGTCAAGTAACAGAGGAATTAGCTTAGTTTTTAGGAGCTTATAATATTCTCCCGCTAAGCCGCCTGGACCCGGGGATATATGTAGGGGTAAGCTAGAAATGGGCTCCATCATAGCGAGAATAGATTCTCCTTGTGCCAACTTTGCTGTCTCTGACATAAGTAAAAACGACATAACAAATAGACAAAAAACCACAAAGATGAGATGAGCGCACTCTAATGTTGGCAGCACAATGTGGAGCGCAGAAGGCAGACACGGCAGTAATGTTATGTAAACCACTTTTCCGGTCTTGGCATTAGAATGATGTTTATACAGTAGCTGTAATGCCGACACAGTAAAAATGCTTTAAAGAACGTTACTGCCATAATGGCTACGCCATGGACAAGGGGGCTTCAAGGGTGGCACAATAAGACAACAGCAAAGTGGCAGTGGCAAAGCCTAAGGGGATCTGAGTGAGGACTTGTGAGGGCAATGCGCACACAATGTGTTTTGTTGGGTCTGGTGACACGAGCGCACCCCAAACGGGCGGGAAAGCCAAGGCATCAGCCAATCAGCATCTTCTAGGCTAATCAAAGGTCCCATTAGTACAGGGAGACACTAGTGACACACCACAAATGGGCGGGAAAGCCAAGGCATCAGCCAATCAGCATATTCTAGGCTAATCAAAGGTCCCATTAGTACAGGGAGACCGTAGTGACACACCCCAAATGGGCGGGAAAGCCAAAGCATCAGCCAATCAGCATCTTCTAGGCTAATCAAAGGTCCCATTAGTACAGGAGACAGTAGTGACACACCCCAAATGGGCGGGAAAGCCAAGACATCAGTCAATCAGCATCTTCTAGGCTAATCAAAGGTCCCATTAGTACAGGGAGACAGTAGTGACACACCCCAAATGGGCGGGAAAGCCAAGGCATCAGCCAATCAGCATCTTCTAGGCTAATCAAAGGTCCCATTAGTACAGGGAGACAATAGTAACACACCACAAACGGGCGGGAAAGCCAAGGCATCAGCCAATCAGCATCTTCTAGGCTAATCAAAGGTCCCATTAGTACAGGAGACAGTAGTGACACACCCCAAACGGGCGGGAAAGCCAAGGCATCAGCCAATCAGCACCTTCTAGGCTAATCAAAGGTCCCATTAGTACAGGGAGACACTAGTGACACACCCCAAATGGGCGGGAAAGCCAAGGCATCAGCCAATCGGCACCTTCTAGGCTAATCAAAGGTCCCATTAGTACAGGAGACAGTAGTGACACACCCCAAATGGGTGGGAAAGCCAAGGCATCAGCCAATCGGCACCTTCTAGGCTAATCAAAGGTCCCATTAGTACAGGGAGACACTAGTGACACACCCCAAACGGGCGGGAAAGCCAAGGCATCAGCCAATCAGCACCTTCTAGGCTAATCAAATGTCCCATTAGTACAGGGAGACACTAGTGACACACCCCAAACGGGAGGGAAAGCCAAGGCATCAGCCAATCAGCACCTTCTAGGCTAATCAAAGGTCCCATTAGTACAGGGAGACACTAGTGACACACCCCAAACGGGTGGGAAAGCCAAGGCATCAGCCAATCAGCATCTTCTAGGCTAATCAAAGGTCCCATTAGTACAGGGAGACAGTAGTGACACACCCCAAACGGGCGGGAAAGCCAAGGCATCAGCCAATCAGCACCTTCTAGGCTAATCAAAGGTCCCATTAGTACAGGGAGACACTAGTGACGCACCCCAAATGGGCGGGAAAGCCAAGGCATCAGCCAATCAGCATCTTCTAGGCTAATCAAAGGTCCCATTAGTACAGGAGACACTAGTGACACACCCCAAACGGGCGGGAAAGCCAAGGCATCAGCCAATCAGCACCTTCTAGGCTAATCAAAGGTCCCATTAGTACAGGGAGACACTAGTGACGCACCCCAAATGGGTGGGAAAGCCAAGGCATCAGTGAATCAGCATCTTCTAGGCTAATCAAAGGTCCCATTAGTACAGGGAGACACTAGTGACGCACCCCAAACGGGTGGGAAAGCCAAGGCATCAGCCAATCAGCATCTTCTAGGCTAATCAAAGGTCCCATTAGTACAGGGAGACAGTAGTGACACACCCCAAACGGGCGGGAAAGCCAAGGCATCAGCCAATCAGCACCTTCTAGGCTAATCAAAGGTCCCATTAGTACAGGGAGACACTAGTGACGCACCCCAAATGGGCGGGAAAGCCAAGGCATCAGCCAATCAGCATCTTCTAGGCTAATCAAAGGTCCCATTAGTACAGGAGACACTAGTGACACACCCCAAACGGGCGGGAAAGCCAAGGCATCAGCCAATCAGCACCTTCTAGGCTAATCAAAGGTCCCATTAGTACAGGGAGACACTAGTGACGCACCCCAAATGGGTGGGAAAGCCAAGGCATCAGTGAATCAGCATCTTCTAGGCTAATCAAAGGTCCCATTAGTACAGGGAGACACTAGTGACGCACCCCAAACGGGTGGGAAAGCCAAGGCATCAGCCAATCAGCATCTTCTAGGCTAATCAAAGGTCCCATTAGTACAGGAGACACTAGTGACGCACCCCAAATGGGCGGGAAAGCCAAGGCATCAGCCAATCAGCATCTTCTAGGCTAATCAAAGGTCCCATTAGTACAGGAGACACTAGTGACACACCCCAAACGGGCGGGAAAGCCAAGGCATCAGCCAATCAGCACCTTCTAGGCTAATCAAAGGTCCCATTAGTACAGGGAGACACTAGTGACGCACCCCAAATGGGCGGGAAAGCCAAGGCATCAGCCAATCAGCATCTTCTAGGCTAATCAAAGGTCCCATTAGTACAGGGAGACACTAGTGACGCACCCCAAATGGGCGGGAAAGCCAAGGCATCAGTGAATCAGCATCTTCTAGGCTAATCAAAGGTCCCATTAGTACAGGGAGACACTAGTGACACACCCCAAACGGGTGGGAAAGCCAAGGCATCAGCCAATCAGCACCTTCTAGGCTAATCAAAGGTCCCATTAGTACAGGAGACACTAGTGACACACCCCAAACGGGCGGGAAAGCCAAGGCATCAGCCAATCAGCATCTTCTAGGCTAATCAAAGGTCCCATTAGTACAGGAGACACTAATGACGCACCCCAAACGGGCGGGAAAGCCAAGGCATCAGCCAATCAGCACCTTCTAGGCTAATCAAAGGTCCCATTAGTACAAGAGACAGTAGTGACACAGTTTCTAAAAGTACCACAGCGTGGAGAAAAACCAGGGCCGGATGACTCTCTATTGCAGCTGCCACTAGATCTTCAGACAATACTGAACGGCCATTTTCAGCGTCCCTGAAGATCGACCTGGCATGACAAAGCCAATTGGGAGTTCTTCTTCGCTAGCCGTATCTAGGGAGGCCTGTATGACAGAGAGTTGTTTAGTAGTGGGCTACGAAGGACTCACGGTCACTTTCGCCTTTATCCTAAGTGCCATGCCACTGACTTTACAGAAATGCACAGTGTAGGTTGGTAGATTCGCACACAGGAGGTGACAGTGATGTCACAGCAGCTCAAATGACTGCAGTCTCAGCTTCATGACCTGTATCCAATCCTATCTGGACACTGTCCTAAAATATGTGAGAGTGGCTTCAGCTATGTATAGTGGAGTGATGGGAGGTAATAATGGGCAGGGTATTTACTGTACCTTTTATGCTTCATATAGTATATGATTATTGCACTTGCGGTTTTAGTCGTCCTTTAATATCAGACACCTGATATCACACACACACGGACACACAAAAAAAGGAAGACGCAAAGGCGTATTGTATTTCATAGCAAATGTAATTATACTTTATTAACCATGGATAAGCGTGATGGCACCTGGATGAGCCAGGGCCACCCCACTAGCATTCTGTCTATAATCTCTATATAGAAAGAGTATAAAATAGCTTGCTTGGTTAAGGAGATCTTTTATAAAATATAAAAAAATACGTTGGTGGAAGGTACATATTTAGTAAAATAAAAGGAGATGAATGAGAGGCCATCGGCACATCGGTCCAGGAGAGTAATGGCGACAGGTGATGAACTTTCTACATTCTGCAAGACAAATATGGCGCTTTTCTACACGGCGACGTCTGTAGGATTAGTCTGGACATTTTGCTGTTTTTTTCACCGCAGGATTGACAATCGTGTGCCGAGGAAATGGAAGCTTAAAGCTGAAAACAGCCAATGGAGAACCTACAGCTGTTGTTGAACTACAATACGGGTTACAAATGACCTTCCTGACCACACCTGACCATCCAGCTCGCAGCTGAGCATCCTGCCCGCAGCTGACCATCAGGCTTACACCTGACCATCCTGCCCGCAGCTGACCATCAGGCTCACACCTGATTTTCCTGCCCGCACCTGAGCTTCCAGCCCGCAGCTGACCATCAGGTTCACACCTGATTTTCCTGCCTGCACCTGAGCATCCAGCCCGCAGCTGACCATCAAACTCACACCTGACCATCCTGCCCGCAGCTGACCATCAGGCTCACACCTGATTTTCCTTCCCGCACCTGAGCTTCCAGCCCGCAGCTGACCATCAGGCTCACACCTGATTTTCCTTCCCGCACCTGACCATCAGGATCACACCTGACCATCCTGCCCGCAGCTGACCATCAGGCTCACACCTGATTTTCCTGCCCACACCTGAGCTTCCAGCCCGCAGCTGACCATCAGGCTCACACCTGATTTTCCTGCCCTCACCTGACCATCAGGATCACACCTGACCATCCTGCCCGCAGCTGACCATCAGGCTCACACCTGATTTTCCTGCCCACACCTGAGCTTCCAGCCCGCAGCTGACCATCAGGCTCACACCTGATTTTCCTAACCCGCACCTGAGCTTCCAGCCCGCAGCTGACAATCAGGCTCACACCTGATTTTCCTGCCCGCACCTGATTTTCCTGCCCACACCTGAGCTTCCAGCATGCTGCCTGTGGGGTCTGACCATAATCCGAAATAAAATAATTCCCAAATCTCCCTAAAGACTGTGGTAGAGATGGACGGCCTGATTTAGCGCTTGCGGCAATACATCCATACATTTCCGTTTCATGCACTTTGTAAAATCCGTGCAACTTTACATCCCGGGCCCGTCATTCCCAAACTGCCCCAAGACTAAAGCACAAAGTTAACGCATCTTACAAATACATATAACACAAATTTGCAATGGGAGGGGTCATAAACATACACCTGAATGCCTCCGGCCCCCTCAAGCGTACAGAAGTATAAGATAGGCACAACTCTAAATATGGGCACCAGACAGGCATGTGCAGAGAGACCAAATTGATGCGGGTTGCTTTTTTTTTTCACGTAGCGTAAATGCAACTCTAAGCCAGGCCCAAACTATCTGCATATCATTTTGCTACCATCAGACAACTTTAACTATGTCTGAAGATTTTAGGTGTTTGATGCCTCAAGGTGATGTTTTCCTGGGCAATGAAAACAAGCAGCTCTGCTTGATGATATCAAGAAACGGACAAGCGGGCACAGCCGGGTGCTACTGACCAAAAGAAACGTATAGACTGCACAAAGCTTCCAAGGCAAATGAATAAATTAAAGCCATCTTAACATGAGAAACTCCTTTAAAGACCCCACAATTACCTCTATATAACACGCAGGTGATGATAATATATGCAAGTAAATTAATACTCCTGTAAATGAGATCTGCATAATCTCTATGTGGTGATGTCATCGCCTATAATCGGTGAGTCGTGATGTCACCACGGTGAGTCGTGATGTCACCACTTCATTGGGAAATCTTGTGTATTATAAGGAATATGAGAACACTGTTCAACAACAGCCTGAAGGTCACCCACTGCAGTGGTCTAGCTTAAAGCTTAGATTCCCCCTGTCTACTGGTTGGTGACAGTCTGGATAAATCTGAGTGCAACCATCACTTTTTTTCCAGTGTACTGTCCATCCTTCTCATCTTGCACTCTTATTTTACTATCATCTCCTCAAAATGAGCCCGGGACGGGCATAAACCATTGGAGGTGACAAATTGCCATCTCCGTTAGCTTCAACAACGTGCAAAGTCCCTGTCTCCGACTGATCCTTGTTACAGACTAACGGACATTAAGCGCCATGGGAAGGATGGTTTTTCTCTAATATCCAGGAGTCTGCCCAACCCCCTCCCTCACCCTGTGGTACCCACGAGGAATGACCCATGGAGGGCGCTATGGCCAGACATGGGGATAAAGTCCAGTGTACACATTAAATGCTAAAACAAAGGCCTACTTTTATAGAAAACGGTTGTCCACAGGAAATGTGTAAACTCCAAAGCAGCTCATTGATTTTTATTTAAAAATAACAGATTTTCTTCAGTTTTCCGATGGAGGAGATTTGAAGCCGTTTATTAGTTGTACTCCATGTTTAACATGGCGGCAGGTACTGACCAACGTCTTTGGGTATGTTAAAAACAGTAATACGGTAATGAATACCCATGCTCCTCTCCTCCAGTTATTCCACAGGATCATATTAAAGGTGCACGTAATGCTTAAAGTCTAAATTTTAAAGGCAAATATATAAAGTGCACCTGTCACCTCGAGATTCCTTGGGCTGAAACAATATTCATTAAGAACCAATGACATCACTGAGAATGCAGCCTATCCAGTCACTAGGAGCCAGTGACATCACTGAGATTGCAGCCTACCAGTCACTAGGAGCCAGTGACATCACTGAGAATGCAGCCTATCCAGTCATTAAGGACCAGTGACATCACTGAGACTGCAGCCTATCCAGTCATTAAGGACCAGTGACATCACTGAGACTGCAGCCTATCCAGTCATTAGAAACCAGTAACATGAATGAGAGTGCAGCCTATCTAATTGCTAGGAACCAGCGACATATTTTGAAAGTGTGGCCTATCCATTCATTAGGAACCGGTGATGTCACCTAGCCATGGCAGCCATTATATTATGATGTTTATGAGAATATTGGCTTGTCATCATACAAAATGGCTGCCTCCATTTGTTCAGGTGACAGGTGCGCTTAAAGGAATTTTTATGAGTTTAGAAAACATACTACACAACCTCCTACCACTACAGAAGAAGGATATCGGGCAGCCAGAGGACCTATGTTTAATCTAGCCCGTAATGGATGAATGAATGCCCTCGCTGGTAAAAAGAGGCCACAGGAATGTTCAGCAGATACGGAATTCCTACTCACTAACCCAGAAGCACAGTTCAGGTTTCAGGCCGCCTTTCCTTGTGTAGAATATATCAACTGAATTGCCAACATTTTCAAATCATTTCCATGGACACTACTGCAGAATCGGGATACTGTCTCTGTGAAGTGTGGAGCACTACAAATCCCAGCATGCTATGTTGCCAGAATTAAATACTAAATGTATTTTTTTTGTCCTCTTGAAAATCTCCTCTAGAGACATCTGTAACTAATGTGCAGAATATATTGCTATATATCTGACATGGGGGATAGAACAGAGCAATGTTCTGCAGATCTCTTAGAGAGTCAGTAATGTAATAATCTGTGAGTATTGTAATCTAATATTCTGCAAATTATTAGGATAAAATGTAATTGACCTGAAACAACCTTTCACGTAGTGATGCCTTTTATCGGCCCGGTCACAAATCACCTCACATGATCCTGCTTGCGGTGCAGTAGAAACGGTTAGAGGCGAGTGTCGATATGATGGGGCTGAGTGTAATAGCCTGCATATTGCCAAAAGGGCTGATGTCTCAACAGCTTATCCGCAATATTTAAATCAATGACTTTTTTATTAAAGGCAAAACCAACCTTGGTGAAAAATTTACTGCTTTTCAATCCCGCCTCTAAATCGCCGCTATATCCGTACTTTCGGCGACCCGCAGGCTGTTACATTGGCCCGATGTGTCAATAGCGGAAACTGAATCTTCAAGATCGTCCTTACAAAACATTAATGCTCTTTGTGGCTTCTGCTCTGTAAAGAAGAGAATGACTTTTGTAGAAGACCAAGAAATGTACATGCCATATAAAAGAATGACCTTCGCCACCGTATATTTGGGGAGAAGAGTTAAGAATTTTGGAGAGAAGAATTTAAGGGTCATGGGGGGAGGCCTTAAAGGCTTTGGCACAAAGTTATTTGAACCAGAATACAATGGCCTTGTGAAAGTATTAACCTCTGCAATTGGTTTCACTTCTCTATTATATCAGTTCCTAATAGAATTATTATTAAGAGAGCATTCTATTATCTCACTAGGAAGTTACTACTGACATCACTGAGGCATGAGGCACTTTGTGATGCCTCAGAGGGGCTGCTGAATTGATAGACTGAATACTGGTTCGGCTGGAAACGGCTGCAATTCCTGCCTTAGCGAGTAGTGTCACATACAAGTGTTAATGATGTATGTAGGCGGGATGGTAACTTGGAATCAGAATAGGGTTCCCGCCCAGTTAAATGCCATGGGAAATGAACGCACAAGGACGTGTCCTCTGGTAGAGACAGGATGATGAACGCCGTTGTTTTTAGCATAAATCTTTTTTTTTTTCTTGTGATGGGGAGTCACTGGTAAGAGAAAATCGCAGCTCCGATGCTTCAAAATGAACTACAGTCCCTATTCTACAGCGAGAGAGCCCCCGGCTGTAGGTAGTGGTACACAGTGATTCTTATGACGCCACATCACCTCATGGCCTGGACCAGTTTGGGCAACTAGTAGTGTATTACTTTTTTTTTTTTTTTTGGTTGTGTCTCGGTGCAAAAATACATATAGAAGTGGCACTCGCCCACTTGTAGCGCAGGTAAATACATGCTGCGCAACAAGCGACAATTTATTTTTCGCCACCCCAAAGCTAGTGGGGTACTGTTTTTTTACCCCTTTTTGCGTCTCCTTTGATTTTAACAGCAGTTTATTGAATATAAGTTTTAGCATTTCGATGCCAAGCACAGAATTTCGATGTATAAAAGCACAAGGACTCCCCTGTCCTTCTAACGACAAGCCCCACTGACGTAAACCATGTCTTCGACAACCTTGTCCCCACCTAGAGCAGAACCCGCAGAGATCTTACCACCAGGGGCGCAGTTGTTTGTGACAGTAGCGGCCTTTAATGTGCAGGCACTTATTTATATAGAAATCTGTAGGAAGAGAATCAGGCCGAGACTTCAGACGTGCGGAGCTTACTTGCGCTGGCATTGGCCAACGTGGAAGTGCCTGGGCGTTGGAGGGCAGTGTTAGAGCGAAACGGGCAACATCAGGAAGATCAGAGAATTTGTTGGCAGGAGGAACAGCGGTTGTAACCCGTTTCTGTTTCCCGCTAAGCATCGCAGGTTACTTGGCAGTGAATGAATGGATGCGCCATATTGTTTGATTCCTCTAGCAGTTCTGCTCCTCGTCTGTCAGCCCACGTTGAGGGCTGGCTGGCTTTCCTAAAGTAAGGGCTACCCAGGGCTAGCTGAGATTACATGGTGTTTAGAGAGCCAGCAGTCTCGACTTCTCCTAAATATTCCCACCGAGCTCAAACAACTCAAGGGGCTACCGCCCCAACTCTAACCTGCGCCCACTCAGCAGCTACTGGAGCTGGTGTGCGGCGTTGGAAAGGATGCCGAACTGATCCCCATGGGGCTGTCAGAAAGAGGAGTTTGTGGTGTCCCAACTGCGACGCTCAACCCCCGCGATTCTAGGACCACAGACAGGAGATGCTGTTGCTGCTGTCGTAGGGCATCCACAATCAGGCCAGGAAGGGTGTTAAATGAGGAGGAGATCTGGTCCAGCTTGGTTTCGAGACTGCCGATCTGCTTCTCCAGATCCTCACTGCGATCGTTCAGCTCGGTTATAAGATCGTACATCACGCTCTGCATCTGCAGGAGAGTAGGAAAAGTAAATGAGTTTCGATCTGATCTCTTGTGACATAAGGACAATTGTGCTAATCCTGCAATTCCCTTCTGCAGTCTTCTCAGATGACCACTAATAACTTGCAGCCTAGGTGCTTCTTCCATCTACTGATGTCAGACACTCTACTGACCGCAACCAGCGTGCTTTAGGACAGACATAGGACTGAAAAGGGTTAGACAGGGTTAGAACATGGCGTATGAGAGACTCACAATCGGGGAGACACTCCTAAGTATTGAGTTGGCACAGACAGTGGCGTGGCATCAAGTATCACCAGAGGCACCACGATAACTCTTCATATGTTGTCAGCAGCTGGACACCTCAGTAATGTCAGGCAGGTGGTCACCTCTATAATGTCAGCAGGTGGACACCTCAGTAATGTCAGGCAGGTGGTCACCTCTATAATGTCAGGCAGGTGGACACCTCTGTAATGTCAGGCAGGTGGTCACCTCAGTAATGTCACATTCAGCACTTAGGTTATTGTGAATTGCATAGATAAATCTGTCGGGCTCTATGTAGGCAGGCTGGACACTACTCTGTGCATCTACTCACTTTCGAGAGGTCCACCAAGGTGTTGGCCTGATCGCTGAGCTTTCTCTGCTCCATCTTCACACTCCTCAACCTGAGGGAAAACAAGTGAGGAGAAATTATTGATACTTTGACTCGTTCCCCTTAACCAAATGTTGTAAAGCGTCATACGGATCTATCTATCCCTAGGTCCTTAGAATTCCATGTCCAAATACAGTCATGGAGAGGCAATGTTCTCCCCATCTATATGTAACCATTATATAATCAGAGGCAATGTTCTCCCCCATCTATATGTAACCATTATATAATCAGAGGCAATGTTCTCCCCCATCTATATGTAACCATTATATAAACAGGCAATGTTCTCCCCCATCTATATGTAACCATTATATAATCAGAGGCAATGTTCTCCCCATCTACATGTAACCATTATATAAACAGGCAATGTTCTCCCCATCTATATGTAACCATTATATAATCAGAGGCAATGTCCTCCCCCATCTATATGTAACCATTATATAATCAGAGGCAATGTTCTCCCCATCTATATGTAACCATTATATAATCAGAGGCAATGTTCTCTCCCATCTATATGTAACCATTATATAATCAGAGGCAATGTTCTCCCCCATCTATAAGTAACCATTATATAATCAGGCAATGTTCTCCCCCATCTATATGTAACCATTATATAATCAGAGGCAATGTTTTCCCCCATCTATATGTAACCATTATATAATCAGGCAATGTTCTCCCCCATCTATATGTAACCATTATATAATCAGGCAATGTCCTCCCCCATCTATATGTAACCATTATATAATCAGGCAATGTTCTCCCCATCTATATGTAACCATTATATAATCAGAGGCAATGTTCTCCCCCATCTATATGTAACCATTATATAATCAGAGGCAATATTCTCCCCATCTATATGTAACCATTATATAATCAGAGGCAATATTCTCCCCCATTTATATGTAACCATTATATAATCAGAGGCAATGTTCTCCCCCATATATATGTAACCATTATATAATCCGAGGCAATGTTCTCCCTCATCTATATGTAACAATTATATAATCAGAGACAATGTTCTCCCCATCTATATGTAACCATTATATAATCAGAGGCAATGTTCTCCCCCATGTATATGTAACCATTATATAATCAGAGGCAATGTTCTCCCCCATCTATATGTAACCATTATATAATCAGAGGCAATGTTCTCCCCCATCTATATGTAACCATTATATAATCAGAGGCAATGTTCTCCCCCATCTATATGTAACCATTATATAATCAGAGGCAATGTTCTCCCAATCTATTTGTAACCATTATATAATCAGAGACAATGTCCTCCCCCATCTATATGTAACCATTATATAATCAGAGGCAATGTTCTCCCTCATCTATATGTAACCATTATATAATCAGAGACAATGTTCTCCCCATCTATATGTAACCATTATATAATCAGAGACAATGTTCTCCCCATCTATATGTAACCATTATATAATCAGAGGCAATATTCTCCCCATCTATATGTAACCATTATATAATCAGAGGCAATGTTCTCCCCCATCTATATGTAACCATTATATAATCAGAGGCAATGTTCTCCCCCATCTATATGTAACCATTATATAATCAGAGGCAATGTTCTCCCCATCTATATGTAACCATTATATAATCAGGCAATGTTCTCCCCCATCTATATGTAACCATTATATAATCAGACAATGTTCTCCCCATCTATATGTAACCATTATATAATCAGAGGCAATGTTCTCCCCCATCTATATGTAACCATTATATAATCAGAGGCAATGTTCTCCCCATCTATATGTAACCATTATATAATCAGGCAATGTTCTCCCCCATCTATATGTAACCATTATATAATCAGACAATGTTCTCCCCATCTATATGTAACCATTATATAATCAGGCAATGTTCTCCCCATCTATATGTAACCATTATATAATCAGAGGCAATGTTCTCCCCCATCTATATGTAACCATTATATAATCAGAGGCAATGTCCTCCCCCATCTATATGTAACCATTATATAATCAGAGGCAATGTTCTCTCCCATCTATATGTAACCATTATATAATCAGAGGCAATGTCCTCCCCCATCTATATGTAACCATTATATAATCAGAGGCAATGTTCTCTCCCATCTATATGTAACCATTATATAATCAGAGGCAATGTCCTCCCCCATCTATATGTAACCATTATATAATCAGAGGCAATGTTCTCCCCCATCTATAAGTAACCATTATATAATCAGGCAATGTCCTCCCCCATCTATATGTAACCATTATATAATCAGGCAATGTTCTCCCCATCTATATGTAACCATTATATAATCAGAGGCAATGTTCTCCCCCATCTATATGTAACCATTATATAATCAGAGGCAATATTCTCCCCATCTATATGTAACCATTATATAATCAGAGGCAATATTCTCCCCCATTTATATGTAACCATTATATAATCAGAGGCAATGTTCTCCCCCATATATATGTAACCATTATATAATCCGAGGCAATGTTCTCCCTCATCTATATGTAACAATTATATAATCAGAGACAATGTTCTCCCCATCTATATGTAACCATTATATAATCAGAGGAAATGTTCTCCCCCATCTATATGTAACCATTATATAATCAGAGGCAATGTTCTCCCCATCTATATGTAACCATTATATAATCAGAGGCAATGTTCTCCCCCATGTATATGTAACCATTATATAATCAGAGGCAATGTTCTCCCCCATCTATATGTAACCATTATATAATCAGAGGCAATGTTCTCCCCCATCTATATGTAACCATTATATAATCAGAGGCAATGTTCTCCCCCATCTATATGTAACCATTATATAATCAGAGGCAATGTTCTCCCAATCTATTTGTAACCATTATATAATCAGAGACAATGTCCTCCCCCATCTATATGTAACCATTATATAATCAGAGGCAATGTTCTCCCTCATCTATATGTAACCATTATATAATCAGAGACAATGTTCTCCCCATCTATATGTAACCATTATATAATCAGAGACAATGTTCTCCCCATCTATATGTAACCATTATATAATCAGAGGCAATATTCTCCCCATCTATATGTAACCATTATATAATCAGAGGCAATGTTCTCCCCCATCTATATGTAACCATTATATAATCAGAGGCAATGTTCTCCCCCATCTATATGTAACCATTATATAATCAGAGGCAATGTTCTCCCCATCTATATGTAACTATTATATAATCAGGCAATGTTCTCCCCCATCTATATGTAACCATTATATAATCAGACAATGTTCTCCCCATCTATATGTAACCATTATATAATCAGAGGCAATGTTCTCCCCCATCTATATGTAACCATTATATAATCAGAGGCAATGTTCTCCCCATCTATATGTAACCATTATATAATCAGGCAATGTTCTCCCCCATCTATATGTAACCATTATATAATCAGACAATGTTCTCCCCATCTATATGTAACCATTATATAATCAGGCAATGTTCTCCCCATCTATATGTAACCATTATATAATCAGAGGCAATGTTCTCCCCCATCTATATGTAACCATTATATAATCAGAGGCAATGTCCTCCCCCATCTATATGTAACCATTATATAATCAGAGGCAATGTTCTCTCCCATCTATATGTAACCATTATATAATCAGAGGCAATGTCCTCCCCCATCTATATGTAACCATTATATAATCAGAGGCAATGTTCTCCCCCATCTATAAGTAACCATTATATAATCAGGCAATGTTCTCCCCATCTATATGTAACCATTATATAATCAGAGGCTATATACATCTAACATACCTATAAAGCCCTGACCAGACCTAAAGTGAAGACCACTAAGGACCCGATTAGAGGGGCACACAACGCACACCCAATGGTGACGTTCACATAGTTGAGATTATTTCGCATTGTGTATGCGCAGAATATTCTGAAAGCCCTTACGGCGCATATGTTACCCGGAGTGTACGCACAAAGATGCTACTGTGTACAGGACCGATGGTAGCAGAACCCGATAGGCAAGACGATGTGCCTGACTGGGAGGTGACCTGAAGCGCAAGCAAAAAAAAATAAAAAATACGTCTTGTGGGCGTGTGATGGTAGCGTTGCTGGCGTGTCAGAGAAAGCGGCTGCGTTCCCAGATGTACCGCCACTTCCACAAAGGCCATGTACAGATGGAGAAACAGGTGGTACACGCGATGGTGGCATGTCAAGAATTACCGGCGGTGTTACAGGGCGCACAGCACAGGCAGTGAAAGTGGGCATCTTAATGCTTGCTCATGCCAGCGCACACTTGTACACAAGGGGAAGGCTGTAACTAGCATTTGCATATTATCGTTCACGCGGCTTCGGTAACAGACGCAAGAGCGGACGTAGCGGCATCCACCTCTGAATTAGGCCCTAAGTCTCCCGGAATCTGATTGTAGTCTATGTAACCTGCACAGTTCTACGCTAATGGCGAGGTGTCCACCAATTACTCCTAGAGAAGTGGAATTGCCTGGACTCCTGGGTTGCTCTGAAGGTTGGCTCTAATGTACCCCATATTTGTTGCAAACTATTTAGTGACGGAAGTTTATTCCATCCGGCACTAATACTCGGGTTGATTGACCTATAAGGTCACTGTGATCAAACGGTCACACATCCCACCTGTATTAAAGGCTGTGACTGGTGTCCTCAACAAGATTGGCCGGCTGATTCCGCCCAGACAGGAATAAAGTCGGATGCTCCAGGCTGAACTGGGTAATGCGATTGGATGTGAGCCAGAGAAAACATTACAGGGTCAGCTCACATCCAATCAGGCCTCTCTCTTCAGCTTACAATGACGTGCTCATATGGGCCTTTGCAATTTGCATTTTTAAACAATAGGTCTACCCCAAAAACAAACCCAAAACATTCTTTATTGCTCCAACAGAATAGAGCAGGGGTTGTATCTACTGGCTGGGCAAACAATAATGGTAATGCTTATTCATATAGCTCCTTTCTCCAGAAGGGCTCCAACTGATTTATCTTTTTATTTTTGAAGGAAACACACAACCTAGGAGGCAGCCACCTTGGGCGCACTACGAAGGTTACAGGGGGGTGACTTTCACGTATAGGACGCAGGATGCCTCCAGAGACACTCGTGGAAGTACCAGGTAAGGCACCCATCTTAGGCGCACTGTATAGGTTAGAAGGGGGTAGATGTACTAAGCCCCTTGGAGAGAGATAATGGGGAGAGAAAAATAGAACCAACCAACCAGCTTCTAACCATCATTTTTCAAACACAGCCTGTAAAGTGTCAGGAGCTGATTGGTTGGAACTTTATCTCTCATCACTTCAGCTCTCTCCAAGGCTTCGTACATCTACCCCAATGTTCAGTATAAGCAATACATTGAGATATGACTCATCAATTCATTTATACATTGGGCAAAATTTTAAAATATAACATACGAAATACAGGTTACCCATAGGATCATTTGATTAACAGGCTGGTCATCCTTCACACAAAAGTACCAGGCGAGTCCGCCAAGTTGGGCGCGCTACATAGGTAGTGGGTAGGAAGAGCAATATGTGGAGATATGATAAGTCTTGAAGACAATACAGATGAATACCATGGCTGGACAGATGAATGAAATGGTCATACATATAAGTGAGATTCAGGGGGTATGGGTGGCACCAAAGAGTACCCTGTACCTGCATCCTAAGGAGATATAAGGGTCTCCTCAACCCTTAGGGTACACATTGAATAAAACAAGAGATCTCTCTGGTGCTACAAACATTAAACAAGGTTTATAAATGAATTATTTATTTAGAAATAGCATTTTTATAATACATTACTGTTCTGTGCTGGACAAATGTGTTAATATAATTTAATAAAAAGTTTAATATGACAATCAGTATGCAGCTAAGTATAACATTGATAAAAAAAAAATTAAAAATCATACAACATCACAAAATAACATATAAGCATAACATCATATAGACCAAAAAAATAAAGCAAAATAAAAATATAAGACCAATATACAATATTTCTCACTCACAGACATACATATATATATGACAGCACGGTGCTTTGCACTATATTTGTTGATTATATTTAACATATGTATGTATACCGTAATCAAAGTGGATATTTAGAAGTGGCAGCATGGTAAATGTAAGAAAATGGCATTTGATACCTGTGACCATCGCTATGGGTTACAGCGATTCATCAAAGCCCCATGTCATGACGTTATATATTTTGTGTGCTCTGGATAAAGTGTGTGTGTTATTAAAATTCTATATTTCGGGAATGGCTGTTTGCGTGGAATGGGTACAGTGTGTCAATATTAGCATAAGCTAATCAGAACATATGGTCAAGTGACACCTGGCCTTTGAAGACAAAGCTTCCTGGATGTAACGTTTGCTCTCACCCTAGGAAGGGGGGAGAGCCATGATGCAAGTCCAGTACGCAGGCACACTGACTGCTAGAAGGGTCATTTGTAACACCTTAGGCCATCAGTCTTCCTATCATAAAATACCTTAAAGGTCCAGGGAGGTATATTAATGTCAGGTCTTGTAGTTGTGCTAATTTGCATCTACACAGACCCTGGGAGGTACAGTATTTTTGAGCCTGAAAAGGGTGGGGGCTGCTGGGGGAGAGCAGGTCATGGAACTGTAAGGCTCAGCAGGCCACACTGCTAGTGGCTCACTCTCAGGGAGTGGCTGCCAGCTAAGGGTGAATCATCCTTGTGTTTTCCTGGTGGTCTCCCTCCACCAAAATTCAATTAAGATCTCAGCGTAAGACACCTTAGGATTCTGATTCTTTATAACTTTCTTTTTTTACTTTAAATCATTCTGTGCAATTATATGTATGTCTTGTTTATTTACCTAGTTTTCCTGTAATTTAACCCTGGAGATATTTCTCTAAAACTTTATCAGCGTTACCTCTGTGCTCTAATGAATTCACGTGCCCGGAGAGGCCCATGCTATATTTGTGTAATACTTGTGAGTTTAAGTGAGAATTAAGTGTCTGGCGAACGTAAGGGCGCTATTTTAATACTCTTCGTGGTGGCAGCTTAGGTAAAACCAACGCCACAACCACCCAGCTACGTCAGGTTGGCGTATCTGAGCGCAGGCTGGGCACGGTGTCGTGACAATACCTTTACAAACAAACCAGAAGGAGATGTGACAGTCTAGCAAAGCACCGTAAATCGGTCAAGGTAAGATGCCCCCAGAAGATATAACTTACTGATGAATGGCCTGCAGAAACTTCCTCTGGTGCTTGCGGACTTTGGCATGGTCAATCTTCTTTAGTAGTTTGGTGTGCTTGTAGATTAGCCATGTTTCCCGGAGGACATTGGCCGCAGCATTCTTTATCTGTAATATACAACTACAGATCAGCTTCCCATAGGCCCAGTGTCACCCTCATTATCATCATCTTTCCCATGTCCCCATGCTCACCCCATCCCCCATGTCACCATCTTACCCGTCTCCCCCATGTCACCATCCTCCCCCCATCTCCCCCCCATGTCACCATCCTCCCCCCATCTCCCCCCATGTCACCATCCTCCCCCCATCTCCCCCCATGTCATCATCCTCACCCCATCTCCCCCCCATGTCACCATCCTCACCCCATCTCCCCCTCATGTCACCTCACCCCATCTCCCCCCATGTCACCATCTCCATCCCATCTCCCCCATGTCACCATCCTCACCCCATCTCCCCCATGTCACCATCCTCACCTCATCTCCCCCCCATGTCACCATCCTCACCCCATCTCCCCCTCATGTCACCATCCTCACCCCATCTCCCCCCCATTTCACCATCCTCACCACATCTCCCCCCCATGTCACCATCCTCACCACATCTCCCCCCCATGTCACCATCCTCCCCCCATGGCACCATCCTCCCCATCTCCCCATGTCACCTTCCTCCCCCCATCTCCCCCTCATGTCACCATCCTCACCCCATCTCCCCCTCTTGTCACCATCCTCACCCCATCTCCCCCACATGTCACCATCCTCACCCCATCTCCCCCTCATGTCACCATCCTGACCCCATCTCCCCCTCATGTCACCATCCTCCCCCATCTCCCCCCATGTCACCATCCTCCCCATCTCCCCCATGTCACCTTCCTCCCCCCATCTCCCCCTCATGTCACCATCCTCACCCCATCTCCCACCCATGTCACCATCCTCACCCCATCTTCCCCATGTCACCATCTTCACCCCATCTCCCTCATGTCACCATCCTCACCCCATCTCCCCCCATGTCACCATCTCCATACCATCTCCCCCATGTCACCATCCTCACCCCATCTCCCCATGTTACCATCCTCACCCCATCTCCCACCCATGTCACCATCCTCACCCCATCTCCCCCATGTCACCATCCTCACCCCATCTCCCCCATGTCACCATCCTCACCCCATCTCCCCCATGTCACCATACTCACCCCATCTCCCCCCATGTCACTATCCTCACCCCATCTCCCCCATTGTCACCATCCTCCCCCATCTCCCCCCCATGTCACCATCCTCCCCCCATCTCCCCCCATGTCACCATCCTCACTTCATCTCCCCCCATGTCACCATCCTCACCCCATCTCCCCCCCATGTCACCATCTCCCCCATGTCACCATCCTCACCCCATCTCTCCGCATGTCATCATCCTCACCCCATCTCTCCCCATGTCACCATCCTCACCCCATCTCCCCCATTGTCACCATCCTCACCCCATCTCCCCCATGTCACCATCCTCACTTCATCTCCCCCCATGTCACCATCCTCACCCCATCTCCCCCCATGTCACCATCCTCACCCCATCTCCCCCATTGTCACCATCCTCCCCCATCTCTCCCCCATGTCACCATCCTCACCCCATCTCACCCCTATGTCACCATCCTCACCCCATCTCCCCCCCATGTCACCATCCTCACCCCATCTCCCCCCATGTCACCATCCTCACCCCATCTCCCCCCATGTCACCATCCTCACCCCAACTCCCCCCATGTCACCATCTCCATCCCATCTCCCCCATGTCACCATCCTCACCACATCTCCCCCATGTCACCATCCTCACCCCATCTCCCCCCCATGTCACCATCCTCACCCCATCTCCCCCTCATGTCACCATCCTCACCCCATCTCCCCCCCATTTCACCATCCTCACCACATCTCCCCCCATGTCACCATCCTCACCACATCTCCCCCCCATGTCACCATCCTCCCCCCATGTCACCATCCTCCCCATCTCCCCATGTCACCTTCCTCCCCCCGTCTCCCCCTCATGTCACCATCCTCACCCCATCTCCCCCTCTTGTCACCATCCTCACCCCATCTCCCCCTCATGTCACCATCCTCACCCCATCTCCCCCTCATGTCATCATCCTGACCCCATCTCCCCCCCATGTCACCATCCTCCCCCATCTCCCCCCATGTCACCATCCTCCCCATCTCCCCATGTCACCTTCCTCCCCCCATCTCCCCCTCATGTCACCATCCTCACCCCATCTCCCATCTATGTCACCATCCTTACCCCATCTTCCCCATGTCACCATCCTCACCCCATCTCCCCCATGTCCCCATCCTCACCCCATCTCCCCCCATGTCACCATCTCCATCCCATCTCCCCCATGTCACCATCCTCACCCCATCTCCCCATGTTACCATCCTCACCCCATCTCCCACCCATGTCACCATCCTCACCCCATCTCCCCCATGTCACCATCCTCACCCCATCTCCCCCATGTCACCATACTCACCCCATCTCCCCCCATGTCACTATCCTCATCCCATCTCCCCCCATGTCACTATCCTCATCCCATCTCCCCCATTGTCACCATCCTCCCCCATCTCCCCCCCATGTCACCATCCTCCCCCCATCTCCCCCCATGTCACCATCCTCACTTCATCTCCCCCCATGTCACCATCCTCACCCCATCTCCCCCCCATGTCACCATCTCCCCCATGTCACCATCCTCACCCCATCTCTCCACATGTCATCATCCTCACCCCATCTCTCCCCATGTCACCATCCTCACCCCATCTCCCCCATTGTCACCATCCTCACCCCATCTCCCCCCATGTCACCATCCTCACTTCATCTCCCCCCATGTCACCATCCTCACTTCATCTCCCCCCATGTCACCATCCTCACCCCATCTCCCCCCATGTCACCATCCTCCCCATCTCCCCCATGTCACTATCCTCCCCCCATCTCTCACCCATGTCACCATCCTCACCCCATCTCACCCCATGTGACCATCCTCACCCCATCTCCCACCCATGTCACCATCCTCACCCCATCTCCCCCCATGTCACCATCCTCACCCCATCTCCCCCATGTCACCATCCTCACCCCATCTCCCCCATGTCACCATCCTCACCCCATCTCCCCCCCATGTCACCATCCTCACCCCATCTCCCCCTCATGTCACCATCCTCACCCCATCTCCCCCCCATGTCACCATCCTCACCCCATCTCCCCCCATGTCACCATCCTCCCCCCCATCTCCCCCATGTCACCATCCTCCCCCCCATCTCCCCCTCATGTCACCATCCTCACCCCATCTCCCCCTCATGTCACCATCCTCACCCCATCTCCCCCTCATGTTACCATCCTCACCCCATCTCCCCCTCATGTCACCATCCTCACCCCATCTCCCCCCCATGTCACCATCCTCACTTCATCTCCCCCCATGTCACCATCCTCACCCCATCTCCCCCCCATGTCACCATCTCCCCCATGTCACCATCCTCACCCCATCTCTCCCCATGTCACCATCCTCACCCCATCTCTCCCCATGTCACCATCCTCACCCCATCTCCCCCATTGTCACCATCCTCACCCCATCTCCCCCCATGTCACCATCCTCACTTCATCTCCCCCCATGTCACCATCCTCACCCCATCTCCCCCCATGTCACCATCCTCACCCCATCTCCCCCCATGTCACCATCCTCACCCCATCTCCCCCATTGTCACCATCCTCCCCCATCTCCCCCCCATGTCACCATCCTCACCCCATCTCACCCCTATGTCACCATCCTCACCCCATCTCCCCCCCATGTCACCATCCTCACCCCATCTCCCCCCATGTCACCATCCTCACCCCATCTCCCACCCATGTCACCATCCTCACCCCATCTCCCCCCATGTCACCATCCTCACCCCATCTCCCCCCATGTCACCATCCTCACCCCATCTCCCCCATGTCACCATCCTCACCCCATCTCCCCCTTGTCACCATCCTCACCCCATCTCCCCCCATGTCACCATCCTCACCCCATCTCCCCCATGTCACCATCCTCACCCCATCTCCCCCCATGTCACCATCCTCACCCCATCTCTCCCCATGTCACCATCCTCACCCCATCTCCCCCCATGTCACCATCCTCACCCCATCTCTCCCCATGTCACCATCCTCACCCCATTTCCCCCCATGTCACCATCCTCACCCCATCTCCCCCCATGCCACCATCCTCACTTCATCTCCCCCATGTCACCATCCTCGCCCCATCTCCCCCCCATGTCACCATCCTCGCCCCATCTCTCCCCCATGTCACCATCCTCGCCCCATCTCCCACCCATGTCACCATCCTCACCCCATCTCCCCTCATGTCACCATCCTCACCCCATCTCCCCCCCCATGTCACCATCCTCACCCATGTCACCATCCTCACCCCATCTCCCACCCATGTCACCATCCTCACCCCATCTTCCCCCATGTCACCATCTTCATCCCATCTCCCCTCATGTCACCATCCTCACCCCATCTCCCCCCCATGTCACCATCCTCACCACATCCCCCCCATGTCACCATCCTCACCCCATCCTCTCCTCACCCCATCCTCCCCCATGTCATCATCCTCACCCCATCCTCCCCCATGTCACCATCGTCACGCCATCTCCCCCATGTCACCATCGTCACGCCATCTCCCCCCATGTCACCATCCTCACGCCATCTCCCCCCATGTCACCATCCTCACCCCATCTCCCCCCCATGTCACCATCCTCACCCCATCTCCCCCCATGTCACCATCCTCATCCCATCTCCCCCCCATGTCACCATCCTCACCCCATCTCCCCCCATGTCACCATCCTCACCCCATCTCCCCCCCATGTCACCATCCTCACCCCATCTCCCCCTCATGTCACCATCCTCACCCCATCTCCCCCCCATGTCACCATCCTCACCCCATCTCCCCCCATGTCACCATCCTCACCCCATCTCCCCCCCATGTCACCATCTCCCCCATGTCACCATCCTCACCCCATCTCCCCCCCATGTCACCATCCTCACCCCATCTCCCCCATGTCACCATCCTCACCCCATCTCCCCCCATGTCACCATCCTCACGCCATCTCCCCCCATGTCACCATCCTCACCCCATCTCCCCCCATGTCACCATCCTCACCCCATCTCCCCCCATGTCACCATCCTCACCCCATCTCCCCTCATGTCACCATCCTTCCCATATTTCCACTTTGTATTTCTTATCATGCCTTGGCGCCAATCCTCCCTTATTATTATCCTTCTCATATTCCTATTATTATCCTTTTTCATAGATCCGTATATGATAATATCACGTGTACCAGCATATAACACTTAATTATATCACATGTAGGGTGCGGTAATTCAAATTGAAGCAATTGATTATAGCAGCAGCTACAGTCTTATGATGCTAAGCTATACGCTATTCCACTGCATCCGCTTTATCTGCTTCTACCAGCAGGTGGAGGTAGAGTACTTATTATACACATAGGAGCTGACAATGGCCATTTGTTCTGATAATCACTTAGTTATCATGTGTACTATATGCTGTATGTCACAGAGCATGTCTGTGAGACACACTGGCTGTAACTACGGGCAGCCGCAGAAGCCAGACTTGCTACATTATACTATTGCGAGTATCTGTAGTACATATTCAGGGATTCATGTGTCTGCAATCACAAAGCCACGCCCCCGTTAGCTTTCCGCCAGCCGCCGCGTCCGTCACCCTTCGTATCATTAGTATTGTTACTGGCCAATGCAAGGTGCAAGATACACCGGCTCCCCTTCCCCGTACACGTCACTCAGAATCACGCATCGCTTATGATATGCGCCCACGATACGCCCATGACACTCCCACAAGTCAGTTACGTGCGTTCACGTTGTTGCTGCCACAAATCGCCCATTTTCACGGACAGACACATCCGACTGACGTCTGTCCAGCCATGCACAAAGATGCGTACATTTTCTTCTACGCAGACCATTCGCGTCCGTGCGCAGAGACCCGCCTGATTCCGAATCAGCCCCATTGTGCGCAGGAGTTTACAGGGACCATTCAGACCGAAGACCATGATATCTAGGACGTAGCGCAGGGGTAATCCTCAATGCGGCGCTCCAGCTGCGAAAAAGAACTGCACATCTCAGCATGCCCTGCCACAGTTTTTCTATTAGGGCATGCTATAACTGTGCAGGGCATGCTGGGATGTGTAGTTCCTCAGTAGCCTGTAGCCTTCTTACTGCCCCATTGGGGCAGATGTAGCAAGCGGTGAGAAGAGGGCAAGTGGAGAGGTTGCCCATAACAACGAATCGGCTACTAGCTACCATTTATGCAGTACAGTCTATAAAATGACAGGTAGCAGCTGATTGGGCATCTGGCCCATGGCATGTTCCTAAATAGGACTATTATGGACTCCCTTCCCTGGGACCTTGCCACGCTAGACATTGTCCCAGGTATCCTTCCCTGGGAGCTCCCAGGCTTTGTATTGTCTAGTCCTCAGGAGCAGATCACAATACATGGCAGCTCCTGGTCACACGTTATGGTTTGGTGCCACCTATACAGCCATGTAACCACTCCGATCCTCACACCGCTTCATCATTTGGCTTTAGAAAAGTAACTAGCACGCCAGCAGAGGGCGCTGCTATAGTGCAAATATACTGAACATGCTGAAGTTCATCATTATGTTTGAATAGTGGGAGCAACTACAATACAGGTGAAAGGTAAAACGCGCCAGCCTTGCCTACTCTATCTCGGAGGAGAGATGCGGGTGGGCTGTGACAGGGATGGGGTAACACAAATCATGCCTTCATGCTACATGGTGCAATGCTGCAAGCCGCCAAGTATCGACATGCACCTCATAATTTGCATTTCACCTGGAAGTGGGCGGGATACAGGAGGGTGTCTTACTCTCCTAGGGGGCCGGGGGGACTCCCTGACATTCAGGGGCCTCTTGGATGTTCCGAAACAGGTAGGCCAGGGTGATCTAGGCACAATTAGGTAAAATAAGGTGCACAATGCTATTGGACTCTGGAGCGGCCCTTTTTGCTCTTATAAGCGACTTCCAGTGGTCACAGCCATTTTGTGAGCTCAACATATAGCCCTGAGTGCGCAGTCTATAAGTGAGGCTTATTACGGGTTGGCCATTGTGTGGGCTGCACTGGTTTTGGAATACCAGTTTTAGTACATGCGGAATGCTGGTACTTCTAAATTTGGGAGTACTATATGTCTGCACAGTCTGTCACTCCCGCCAAATGTGAGGCTTTGCTATACCATAGAAGCCAACCCCCCGCCTTCTTGCAGCTGTCTCTTTGGCACTGCCAGCTTACCCGTTTCGTCAGCTGCGTGTCCATCATGAAGTTATGGACGTGCTTCTCTGCTTTGGTGAGCTCCAGCTTTCGTGCCACCACAGCCACGACTAAGGCAGTACAGCCAGCACCCTGCATGGTGAGGGCAAAGCAGACGGGAGACACCTGTGATATATTCAGCACTTCACCCCTGGCCACTCTCAGCCCCCAACCCCTAACCCTCCCACCCTCAACCCCTAACCCTCCTACCCTCAGTCCCCAACCCTCCTACCCTCAACCCCTAACCCTCCTACCCTCAGCCCCCAACCCTCCTACCCTCAGCCCCCAACTCGCCTACACTCAACCCCCAACCTTCCTGATATTCTACTTTCAAATTTTCTTCTCATGCTCAGCAGGAAACATCAGATCTCCCCGTGTCCCCAGGGAGCCGTTCTCACCACTCTGCAGACGCCAGCTCTAAGATATCTGGCTGCTTTTCCATTCATGGCTATCTGCTGGATCTGGTGCCTCCACCCTTACAATTATTTACAATATTCATATTGTAGGAAAAGTGGTGTCATTTTCAGTTTCATTAGAAACACTTGGGAATTCTAAGAAATTAAATGCTGCTGGTGATTATATATGGGATAATGCACACTCAACAGGGTAGATCAGTGGGCAAGTGCTGAGATATGTACGAATCAATGTGCAACAGACAGCCCATTTCCCCAGGTGACCACACACACCTTCCTCCGGGAGTCATGTAAGGGGGTTCAGCTCAGCACATGGCCTGGGGTAGACATTTCCAGCACTTATAAGATCTCCCCATCTGATTGGATGATGGAAGATGGGTATTAAGACGCTAGAATGATGAGTGGTGAAGGTAAGTGCAAGCCTGGGGTATATTTGGAGTGTTGGAAGAGCTAAGTGATCAGGGTAACATATGGTGGGACTGTTGGGGCCATATTTTTCAAAGGACGAAAAGCCCTATTGATAGGTGTTTCTGATGAAGATAAAGTACGTTTTATGCTTGGCCCAATGCTACATAATGCTGCCGGTAGTGAGATTCACCGGTTCTCTCCAGTGAAGGCTTCCGCCATAGATCTCTACCCACAAATACTGCAGTGAAGGAGCGGCACCCTCCGTCTCCCAGCCAGAAGATCCCACTAGAATGCAATGTCCAGGACTCATGTCTTCTGCAAGGTGCTCGGCACCTGCTGGAGGAACCAGGAGAATCTTAAACTTCATGTGGACTCTTGAGGAGAACTTAGTAGAGATCGGCATGAAACGATGTCCAGTGTGAGCTGTCAGCGCCAGAGGCGGCGTCATGATTGAAGTCTTAGCTTTTCCTGTCTTCTCCAGAGGAGATTTATGAGGTGGTAGACATCCGATACGCCGGAATGCAGCGGCTACTCTGGTTGGTTACATTGTGGTTTTATATTTAGGTGGAGCAGGGTAAGCTTGGAGGGAACTCTGAGAAGGGAAGGAACAAGTTTGTTTTTGGCGTGAGGGAAAGAAAATTGAGCATGGCATAAAATGTAAGAAAAACGTGAAGAAAGATTGGTTATTAGATGTAAGTCGCTGTAGCACGGCGGAGGCAATAAGAGGGCAGGCGGTAAGATATAGCCTAATCTGGGCTCACAAGAGGGTAACGTGACCCACAATCCGGTAGTTTCCAGACATATTAAAATGCATGTGACTTTACTCTCTACTTGTGAATAATAACGAATGAGAACCGACATAAACATTCAGCGATAACCATGGTAATATGGGGGGGAAGCATTTCCCCAAGAACCCGGACTTCCTGTTGTAAAGGATTCTGGCTGGCACTGCAGAAAGTCACGCCAAGCCTAAGATGGCCGATGCTGGAGTGGAGCAACGTATACTCGCATAAGTAACCAGACTAGAAAATCCAACATCTTAAAGCGTTGTTTTTTTTTTTGAAGGGGGGAGATGTATCAAACCTTCAAGGGCGATTAAGTGTAGACGTTGCCCATAAAAACCGAATACGCTTCTAACTGCCATTTTTGAAACTGTGCTAGATTAATGGCCGTTACAAGCTGATAGGTTGCTCTGGCCAGCTTCTCTTTACCTCTCTCCAAGGCTGGATACATCTCCCCTGAAGTGCGAATGATACAAGATTCTAAATAAGAACCAAGGCAGAGTTTGTGAATATTGGGAGATGTGTTTCAGTTCACTGTAAGGGAGGAACGAGCATGCGAACACCCTCTGCGCCCCAATACACCCTGTAATGGTGCATAAACATCAGCCCAAGGGGCGGTGGAACTGCCGCCTATTGCCGGCTTTGTGCGTTTCTCTTCCTGACGTGTGTGTTGGTGCAGAGACAGGTTGTGTGTGAACAGCATTTATGATGTCTGAATTGTAATCCTGTGACAGCAGCTGAATAGTCTGGTATAAAACCGCTCATCTGCGCACAGCCGGTCTCCCCAAATCTGTTCTCCTAAATAGGCACATTCAGGCTGGTCGGTGATGTCTGGTCTGATCCTGCCAAGCTTTCTCTGTCCCCACTGACAGGCTTCCGTCTGCTCTTCCTCCCTTCATTAAACTCCATTCTTGTATGTTCCTAATTAATGGGACATCAAGCGCCAATTTGTTATTTTATCCTGTCTCTGTTCTCTCCCTCCCTACCCTAGTTTATTATCTATTTGTATACTGTACCTACGTGATTTATACTGTGTTGCCTAATACATCTGTACTCTGAACCTTCCTACCCTATATCATCTGTATACTGTACCCACTAATATTTAATAATTCTGTACCTTTCTAACGTATATCATCTGTATACTATACCCCGTAATATAGAACATCTCTAATCTGTACCTTCCTGACATATATCATCAGTATACTGTACCCCCTAATGTATATAATACATCTATATTCTGTACCTTCCTCCCCTATATCCTCTGTATACTGTACCCCCCTAATGTATATAATACATCTATATTCTGTACCTTCCTCCCCTATATCCTCTGTATACTGTACCCCCTAATATATATAATACATCTATGTTCTGTACCTTCCTGCCCTATATCCTCTGTATACTGTACCCCCCTAATATATATAATACATCTATGTTCTGTACCTTCCTCCCCTATATCCTCTGTACCCCCCTAATATATATAATACATCTATGTTCTGTACCTTCCTGTCCTATATCCTCTGTACCCCCCTAATATATATAATATATCTATGTTCTGTACCTTCCTGCCCTATATATCCTTAGTATACTGTACCACCTAATATATATAATACATCTATAGTCTGTACCTTCCTGCCCTATATCATCTGTATACTATACCCCCCTAATATATATAATACATCTATATTCTGTACCTTCCTCCCCTATATCCTCTGTATACTGTACCCCCCTAATGTATATAATACATCTATATTCTGTACCTTCCTCCCCTATATCCTCTGTATACTGTACCCCCTAATATATATAATACATCTATGTTCTGTACCTTCCTGCCCTATATCCTCTGTATACTGTACCCCCCTAATATATATAATACATCTATGTTCTGTACCTTCCTCCCCTATATCCTCTGTACCCCCCTAATATATATAATACATCTATGTTCTGTACCTTCCTGTCCTATATCCTCTGTACCCCCCTAATATATATAATATATCTATGTTCTGTACCTTCCTGCCCTATATATCCTTAGTATACTGTACCACCTAATATATATAATACATCTATATTCTGTACCTTCCTGCCCTATATCATCTGTATACTATACCCCCCTAATATATATAATACATCTATATTCTGTACCTTCCTCCCCTATATCCTCTGTATACTGTATCACCTAATATATATAATACATCTATGTTCTGTACCTTCCTCCCCTATATCCTCTGTATACTGTACCCCCCTAATATATATAATACATCTATGTTCTGTACCTTCCTGTCCTATATCCTCTGTACCCCCCTAATATATATAATATATCTATGTTCTGTACCTTCCTGCCCTATATATCCTTAGTATACTGTACCACCTAATATATATAATACATCTATATTCTGTACCTTCCTCCCCTATATCCTCTGTATACTGTACCCCCCTAATATATATAATATATCTATGTTCTGTACCTTCCTGCCCTATATATCCTTAGTATACTGTACCACCTAATATATATAATACATCTATATTCTGTACCTTCCTCCCCTATATCCTCTGTATACTGTACCCCCCTAATATATATAATATATCTATGTTCTGTACCTTCCTGTCCTATATCCTCTGTACCCCCCTAATATATATAATATATCTATGTTCTGTACCTTCCTGCCCTATATATCCTTAGTATACTGTACCACCTAATATATATAATACATCTATATTATGTACCTTCCTGCCCTATATCATCTGTATACTATACCCCCCTAATATATATAATACATCTATATTCTGTACCTTCCTCCCCTATATCCTCTGTATACTGTACCCCCCTAATATATATAATACATCTATGTTCTGTACCTTCCTGCCCTATATCATCTGTATACTGTAACCCCATATATACAGTCAGGTCCATAAATATTGGGACACTGACAGAATTTTCAGATTTTGGCCTCTATTCACCACCACAATGGTTTTGAAATGAAACAAACAAGATGTGATTTAACTGCAGACTTTCAGATTTAATTTGAGGGTAATTACATCCAAATCAGGTGAACGGTGTAGGAATTACAATAGTTTCAATATGTGCCTCCCACTTTTTAAGGGGCCAAAAGTAATGGGACTATCAACTCAAAAGCTATTTCATGGACAGGTGTGGGCTATTCCCTCGTTATTTCATTATCAATTAAGCAGGTAAAAGGTCTGGAGTTGATTCTAGGTGTGACATTTGCATTTGGAATCAGTTGCTGTCAACTCTCAATATGAGATCCAAAGAGCTGCCACTATCGGTGAAGCAAGCCATCATTAGGCTGAAAAATCAAAACAAACCCATCAGAGAGATAGCAAAAACATTAGGTGTGGCCAAATCAACTGTTTGGAACATTCTTAAAAAGAAAGAACGCACCAGAGAGCTCAGCAACACCAAAAGACCCGGAAGACCACCGAAAACAACTGTGGTGGATGACAAAATAATTATTTCCCTGGTGAAGAAAAACCCCTTCACAACAGTTGGCCAAATCAAGAACACTCTCCAGGAGGTAGATGTATATGTGTCAAGAGTGAATATAGAAGGTTCACCACAAGATGTAAACCATTGGTGTGCCACAAAAACAAGAAGACCAGATTAGAGTTTGCCAAACAACATCTAAAAAAGCCATTACAGTTCTGGAACAATATCCTATGGACGGATGAGACAAAGATCAACTTGTACCAGAGTGATGGGAAGAGAAGAGTATGGAGAAGGAAAGGAACTGCTCATGATCCAAAACATACCACCTCATCAGTGAAGCATGGTGGTGGTAGTGTCATGGCGTGGGCATGTATGGCTGCCAATGGAACTGGTTCCCTTGTATTTATTGATGATGTGACTGCTGAAACCGTTGTAATTCCTACACAGTTCACCTGATTTGGATGTAATTACCCTCAAATTAAATCTGAAAGTCTGCAGTTAAATCACATCTTGTTTGTTTCATTTCAAAATCATTGTGGTGGTGAATAGAGGCCAAAATATGAAAATTCTGTCAATGTCCCAATATTTATGGACCTGACTGTATATATAATACATCTATATTACCTTCCTGCCCTATATCCTCTGTATACTGTAACCCCTAATACATGTATTATATATATATATATATATATATATATATATAATACATCTATATTCTGTACCTACCCGTCCTATATCCTCTGTATACTGTACCGCAGAGGTTTCCAAACTTTGCCATTACAGTCCAGGTATTAAGGATATCCATGCTTGAGCACAGGTAACTTAATTAGTACCTCAGTCAATTTGATTTAACCATATGGACTCAAGCATGGATATCCTTAAAGCCTGGACTGTAATGGCGGAATTTGGGAACCTGAATCAGAAGGCCCATCGGAGGCCATAGTCAGATGTAAAATCTGCTCCTGTCATTGGACTGGTGCGCGTTTGAATGATGCGACTGATGGTGGCGCGTAAGGCTGCACCCAGGGGTATTACGGTGTGTACAAATGCTCATAGTGGGCGCCTCAGTCCTTGCACAGTCATACGCATGGATGAGCACCAGGCACGAGCTTTGTAGCGGCATTTGCAGATGCAGCGACCGACATAAGACGTAGCCACGACTGCAGCTCTGTATGACGCAGAATCAGGCGCTCTGTCTCCCGCCTGCCACGCACAATGTTGCCAGCTATATATTTCGGCCACTGGCATTACAGGAAATGGCACCAGGAAGGTGAGGAAAGAGCTAATTAGTTACCTAGCAGTAGAAATCTAAAGCCTACAGGTAACTTTAGACATGGCATAGAAGGTGACGATGTTACAGCATGGCGGCCTAAGTCCTGCACTCATGTGCTGCTCGCGGTGTGAAGAGCTTCCCGGAGCAGGTGGCAGAGCATCTCGTGGCATGTCTGACAGATCCAAAAGCTCTGCAGAGTCCCCTTCCACTCCGTCTCAGTAATAAAGTAGGTCAGGAATCGGATGGGTGACAATTCATACAAAATTTATACCACCACCAATCAGAGTGATTTCAGGCAGAAGTACAATGGCTGGATCCCGAGGACGTTCTGTGTTCTAGACATTGTACAGAGAAAGAAGGAACAAGGCTGGAGAAGTTGGTCACACAGAGGAACGAGGCGTGGATATATAGATTTATTGTCATGTGTTTAGGTGGTGGATGCCGTCTGCTGGGAGCCACAGTGGTACAAGATAATAAAGTAAACAGTAATAGAGGCAAAGGCCCAACACTTGGGTACACCTAGCCTGTTGCTGCTTTTATTGGGCAGTAAGTGAGCAAGCAACAGAAATAGAGAAATGGCAAAATGAATCCTAAACCCGTGCGGCTCGGAGTAGCTCCCTGTTATGGGGGGGCTCCAAAATCGTTATTACAACTTCTGAATTAACGATGTCTCTCGCAATGAGCTTCTCCCCAGGCAGAGGGCTGCCCCAACCGTTTATTGATTTTTTATTCATACCTCCCAACATTTAGGCTTCTTAATTCAGGGCCTCTGCGTGTGCCCTGAAAGGGAGTGCGGCCTCATTCAGACTAGGCCACGCGCCTGGAAGATGACATCCAGCCTCCTCCTTGCAGCGGATAGATGCTGCGTACATCCATTCACTTTCACCGGAGCCGCTGCTCTGCAGAGCAAATAGCGTTGACAGCGTATCCCCCAACCTCCCGTCAGCCCGGGGGACACTGCAGTCCCAAAGGCATGGATCCCTGTTCCCCTCCTCTTGCTCCGGGGGCCCTAACACAGCTCTTAAGCTACGAACACACCTATGCAGTCGTCAGACAGTTCTTTTGATTCCCGACCCGTTCTTGAGATATCTGGAGAGTGTGTGCACCTTCGATGATGTTTTATCGTAAGAAAACTGGTGGCGTCTGAAGATCAGGTGTTATGGGCTTCCTAATATTCATCAGCTGCAATGGTTCAATATCGGACAATATCGAATGGTGTATGCACTACAGACAGCTCTGGGCCTGATTCAGAGCCGCTCGTAAGCGGCCGCTCGTTCGCTCTAAGCGATGTTCGCACAACTGCGCATGCGTATGGGTCGTAATGCACATGCGCAAAACAGTCATTGCGATTGGAAATCGTGCGCTCGCAAAACAGCGAGGGGCTGCTAATTTGATTGACAGAATGTACCGTTTGTGGGTGGTAACAGGGGAAGGTGCTTGAAAACGGGGGAGTAGAGATCTGAACGCAGGCGTGCCAAACAGTAAAAAGGGCGTTTAATGGGAGTGCATAATCAGTAAAGGAGCGTCATCGACCACGTCACTTGGTTGTCTTTTAGCCTGAACTGCTCGCAGTGAAATCGGTAGGAAAAAGCTACCACAAGCACTGCGAGCAGTTCTGATGCCTTTCGATGTACCCGATTAATCTAATAAATACCGGAGATGACGTGTGATGCGAACGGCAAAGGGGCGTCTTTACAAAATAGCGAGCACATTTTTCGTTCGCTCGCTCAGACATAGAGGCGTCAACAAACCGCAAAGAGCGAGCGCTCAATTTAAATAGCCGGCCCCTTTTTTGGAACGACCGTCCGCAAATAGCGTCCGGCTCTGAATCAGGCCCTCTGTCCGATGCTTCTGCCGATGCTCCCCCAGCAGTGTGTACGGAGTCGCGATATTTTTAGCAGATGGTTTTGACAGATGAGGATCGCCGATCAGAAGTTAGATTGTGCGTACGAATCGTCACTTGGATCGGGACTTCCGATCGTAAGTGTAATAGAAATACCGTAAAGTATGATTGTACAAGTATGTGTGTACCTAGCTTTATTCATGACTGGGAGGGTGCAGCAGAAAATCCTCCTGGAGTTTTTAAAAATAGAAGACAGAAACATAGAGTCATGTATAATAGCCACTATTCTACCAATAATGTATCAAACCTGTAACAGCTCTGGTGTCCCCACACGGTCAGGAGCACTGTCAGTGAAGCTATACCCAGCAGTATTTTAGGTGGGTAGTCAAAGTTTTTGTAGATGGAAAGAGCATAAATGTCTATTTAAATTCAAACATACTAATGTTGCTTTTGGGTCTGTAAACCCGCAAGGATGAGAAATGTAGAACAAAGAGGCACATTGTTGTGTATGATTGCAGTTCATGCAGTGATCAGCCTGAAACACTGACCACAACCTGATAATGCTGCATGCCGGTGACTGCTTTATACTGTACAGCAATAGTGTGACGCAGGTGCTCACATAACGCTACTGTATGTACACTCAGCTGCCACACTCTAGCATTGGATGATTCAGCGGAAACTCTAGAGATTGTGCTGTGTGAGAATCCCAGGGTAGCAGCGGTTTCTGATGCATTAAACACAGTCTGCCACCAGCAATCATGCCACGCTCTTACGGCGGGATGTCCTAAGCATTGCATCCGCGATGTGGTACATCCTGCCTCTCACCGGGTACATACAGTGGTTGATGACCGCGGTATGTACTTAGAAATACAATTGACATCGCAAAGGACAGCTCTCCTGATAAGAGCTGTCATTTGTGATGCCCCAGGATAGAGGGACTCCTGGGTTTCTCACCCAGAAGGCCCCCTGGCGTCCTTCTGCGCATGTGCTGAAGGACGCGCTCTGCCGGGGGAGATGGGAGGGATTCAATTGGACCCCTCTCAGGGGAGGCTTACCATTAAGAAGCCCATAGCCTTCTATTGGGTAAAAGCCCCGGAAAGCATCGTATTCCGGTGCGCCGTACATCTGAGAAATGCGGTAAAACCCCTGAAAACTTAGTTTTGGGGGGTTTTACAGCATTTTTCACTTCAGTACATCCCACCCATAGTCTCTTAGATTATAGTTCTACCCCATTCTGGTGTTCGGTCTCAACAACAACTGAACCTCTTGACCATGTCAATGTGTGTGTGTGTGTGTGTGTGTATATATATATATATATATATATATATATATGTCTGAATACTGTAACTTTAAGAGCTGTTCGATGGGATGCAAGCACCAAGGTGAGCGGCACAGCTATGCAGCACCGTTAATTGCATTGCTCACGAAAAATGGAAAAGAAAACAGTGATTAAGCCCATTTACAATAAATGTGACAAAAAAAATTTTTTCCACTTTATACAGGGACAGGTACCATAGGCAGTGCTGCGGCCTACTCGGTTGCCATGGAAACGCAGCTGTAAGGCCTACCGCTAAGGGCTGATTACCGACCAAACAATAATAATAATAATAAATCCGGGAGAGGGAAGCCACCAGAGAATAGAAGGCTGAAAGGAAGGGAAAGCCCTGACATGAAATGACTCAGCTAGAAAATGACATTAATTATACAATAAAGAACAGAGAAAGACACGGGGCATTTCCAAGCCCTGGAATCAGCGGTGAAGAGAGAGAGAGGGAAGAACTAGCAGGGACGAGAGGGAGAGACGAAGAGTAGAGAGCGCAACGTGGAGAATATGAATTCCCAAAGATTAGCCGGAGAAATAATTACTGCTGGAATCCGGAGAGAAGATAATTGGAGCCCCTGAATTAGAACAAGATATTTTTAATCAACGGGAGGCTGATTATACACTGCAAGCTCTGCTGAGGCTGGTAATAGCAAACGGGGAACGATTCAGAGGCAGGATGTAAGTTTAGCAGCAGACGTGCTATCATATCAAACGTCTAAGCCATCAGCCACACTGGGCAGCCCTGCATCTCTCCCTGCCGCCTGCCATCCGCTTTGCTGCCATCCTCCAAGAAATGACAATAGCCGCTAATTCAAGTCATAGCTGATCATTTATCGGATATGGTCCATCACTCATATTCCAAGACAGATATGGCAGCAGGTCCTGGTAGTGAAATCATTCTGCCAAAGCGCGGATCATTGAACCAGACACTTCCAAGATGGACTCCACCTCGCAGATCTAGTTTTCTGCTCCAGGATACAGGTCTTTGCCCTGCAACCCCCAAAAAACGCTTTCCCCTCACTCAGCTACGCAGTCGCTCACTCACCATGATGCCGGTCAGCAGGCACACCCCCTTCCCGCAGTAGGTGTTTGGCACCATGTCACCGTAACCGATGGAGAGGAAGGTGATGGAGATCAACCACATGGCACCCAGGAAGTTGCTGGTAACATCCTGCTGGTCATGATACCTAAGGAGGAAGAAGACAAGGCCATAGTTCAAGATGGCGGCTAGTTACCGTGTACTGCAGTGGCTCTCAAATCTGACTTAGCGGTAGCCCTTATTGATAGATCTAAATGTGTAGAGGAGATGTCTGCCTTCAATAAATTTGCATGGTAATATTTGCCAACCAATACTAATAATAGAATTTATATATAAAGAGATTTTAGGTTTAAAATAACTTTCTGCATCAACCAGCTATGAACTCTGGGCCTGATTCAGAGCCGCTCGCTCTGACAGAGCGCTCGCTCTGAATCAAGGCCGGGCTTTTTTTTTTAGAACAGCCTCCTGGCCGCTCACATAGCTGTGGGTGACCACCCACAGCTATAGCGAGCGGCCATGATGATGGTCGCGATGGTCAAAACCATCGCGACCATCAGGCTTGCGACGAGACCCTTGTGGTAGGGTCTCATGGCCGCAAGCCCCAGAGAGCTTTCGGCTTGTGTGGTCATCCAAACGTTCCTCTTCCTAAAATGTTTTGTGTGTGGTCACCAAATGCTGTGATAAGGGGTCACTGACTCGCGTTCACTTTGCCGATCACTGCAGCAGGGGCAGCGCTGGATAATGCAGCAAGCTTTTCTAAACTGTATGTGTGTGTGTGTGTATATATATCTATATATATAATTTATTTTTTTATTATTATTATTTTTTATATATATATATATATATATATATATATATATATATAATTTTTTTATGGTTATACATATATATATATAATTTTTTTTAATGTTCTTATATATATATATATATATATATATAAATCATTTTTTTATGGTTATATATATATATATATCTATATCATTTTTTTATGTTTATATATATATATATATATCATTTTTTTTATGGTTATACATATATATATATATCATTTTTTTTATGGTTATATATATATATATATATATATCTATATCTTTTTTTATGGTTTTTATATATATATATATATCATTTTTTTATGGTTATACATATATCATTTTTATATATATATATATATATATATATATCATTTTTTTATGGTTATTTGTTTAGCAATCAGAAATAGAAGTCTACTAATCAAGGGATTAACTCACCCACATCGATAGTCACAAAATCTGTGGATGAAGCTTAAAGACACCTTTGAGAGATGTGCACACAAGGCTTTGCCGCCTAGCTGTTATAAGCGTCGTACATTAATACGATGTGTGGTGGTAATCTTTACTGCAATAAAGATGTTGACATTCATCATGTACCATATGATCAATGGTTGTAGGCTGCACGGCTTATTGCAAGACGAGATTCTGATATTGAATAGACCACTTCTTGCCACAGAGGATTGGATATACTGTATATCGTCTCGCAGTTTGATTTTTTTCTTCAAAGGCCGGGAAGGGCTTTGAAGTTAAAACACAAACATAGGCCCTCATTCAGAGCCGTACGCTCTGAGCAGAGCGCACGCTCTGATTGAGGGCCGGGCTCCATTTTCATGGAGCGTCCTCCTGGACGCTCGTATAGCTGTGGGTCACCACCCACAGGCTATACGAGCGTGCTTTGTGATGGCCGCGATGGTCGAGACCATCGCGACCATCGAAATTGCGAGCCGGAGCCTGCGGTTGAGGTTTTCAACCGCAAGCTCCGGAGTGATTTTGGCTCTATCAGAGCCAAAATCACTCCCACTGACATCACTAGTGATGTCAGTGGGCCGGCTTCTGACGGGAGGCGTTCCCGTGGGAACGCCCCCGTCAGGGAGGCACGCCCCCGGCTTCCCACCAAAGGGGGCCTGCTGTCAATCAACATTGACAGCACGCCCCCTTTGATCGAACACAACGAGCGAAGGACTTTCCTTCGCTCGTCGCGTCTGGCGCATGCGCACGACGGAGCTCCCTCCGTCGTGCGCATGCTCAGTCCATAACATCGACCCACTTGCGAGCGGACAGCCGCTCGCGAGTGGGTCTGAATCAGGTCCATAGTCCCAAAGATCAGGGGGTATTTTTACTAAAGGTCGATTTTGATAGATTTAAAATCGATCAATGTTGTGTTTTCTGGGGCTAAATCACTCATTTACTAACACTTAAAATCCAAATCGAAAAAAAAATTGTCTTGTTAGTAAATTTGTGATTTAGCCCCAGAATCACATCGATTAAAATCGAGCTTTAGCCAATATAGCCCCAGCCATCTAGCTGCACGGATTTCACTTATTTATTTATGCAATTAGTGCACATTAAATTTACTGCAGGTACATTTAACCATTCATTGTCCGTTAAGTCATGTACAGAAGTTAGCGTTGTCTTCTCGGCATCCTTACACAGATCAATAAAACAGGGATCGCCGTATCCCCACTTAGATTTCCTCCTCAGCATCATTCCATTAACAACCTATGCTGAATGGGGTCCCATGACAACGCTGCAATGACTTTAGCTTAATGGCTTTTAGCAAATATAATCATTATTTCATTAGTCTTATCTCCCCTTCATGCATTCTGTTTTTAGACACTCCCCTCTGCAATGGAAGCAATATGGCGCTTAGCCCGTATACCTTACCTCCTTCTGCCTTAAATACCTAAAATAAATAGTAAGTTCTTTGAGACCAGAGTTGTCATTCCTGTGGTGCTGCTACGTACATATTCTGTATTGTAAATGCTGTTGGGAGTACTCGGTGTGTGTCCGTTAACCTCGGCATTGATCAGAGCACAAAAATAATGTCTCCTACTCCTGTTGTGTTGAATTCAACAAATTGGCAAATTTAATGTGAACCGGACACCTATACACAAACGGGGCCCATTGCATGGGCTTTACTGATATTCATCAATCCATTCTCTAGGAATATGCGGCGTCACCAAGGCAATTGATGTGTAGATGGCGGATCCACATTGATAACTGAATCATAATATTACATGGACCATAACCAAGGAACCAATCAGATATCTGCTTTGAACATAGCAGAAGTTGGATTAATGAGAGCTAATCTCTCATTGGTTAGGTTTTCTTTTGGAGAGCAGGGTAAGTGGTTGCTGCTATTAGATATAATGATAATTATGCTGGGTATATACAACTGTACATGACTCTCAATGCTGCTCTTATCTTGTCCTAGCCAATGAAAATAAACAATTCTACTTTTTGATGGGGGTGGAGGTACCCTCTGATATACTTGGAATGACAACATAGAAGGTATCCAATCAGCATGCGCTTATTAGTAAACGCTCTGTCTATGTTAGTCTGACAACCTCACTTTAAATTCATTAATGTTAGACACGTTACCTCTAGGCAGTAAGGACATTTTTTACAGTATTGTGAACATTTATATATAAGCTCACCTGCCAACTATCTTATGGCTTTTCAAGGCAAGGCAGTCACCAAACAGCTTCTATCATACTACCAAAAAGGCAGCTGATACACATTAATATAAATGAGCTTTGCACCCCAAATCTGGGAGTGGCGAGTGCAGTGGGTTTTTGACTTTGTTTATTTGGTTAATTTTTAATTAACCCTTTTGTGATCACAGCTTTTTCATACACCCCTGTGCAAGTCTCATTTATAATAACCTGTGTCAGCTGCCTTTTTGGTAGTATGATAGAAGCTGTTTGGTGACTGCCTTGCCTTGAAAAGCCATAAGATAGTTGGCAGGTGAGCTTTAAGCCCGGTAACATGTTTTCAGTTTAAACTCTGTGATAGCCACCAGGTTTCCATAAGTGTGACAGATAATGTAGGACCTGCAGAGAAGTAGGGTCCCATGATGAGGGCTGCAGGCTTAAATACATTGATCAATCCATGAACCAAACCCCCATTATTTATGTATTATTGTGAGTGATTTAACAATGGTGAGTGCTGAGTTTTCTGCTTTTATTTATTTAAGCCACTAGCCACAGGCCACTAGCACACCAGGCCTGGGAAGTGGCGAGTGCAGGTTTGCACCCCAAATCTGGAAGTGGCGAGTGCAGTGGATTTTAGACTATATACAGTCAGGTCCATAAATATTGGGACATTGACAGAATTTTCATATTTTGTCCTCTATTCACCACCACAATGGCTTTGAAATGAAACAAACAAGATGTGATTTAACTGCAGACTTTCAGATTTAATTTGAGGGTAATTACATCCAAATCAGGTGAACGGTGTAGGAATTACAACGGTTTCTATATGTGCCTCCCACTTTTTAAGGGGCCAAAAGTAATGGGACAAACTAAACAATCCTAAATCTAACTTTCACTTTTTAATACTTTGTTGCAAATCCTTTGCAGGCAATTACAGCCTGAAGTCTGGAACGCATAGACATCACCAGACGCTGGGTTTCATCCCTGGTGATGCTCTGCCAGGCCTCTACTGCAAATGTCTTCAGTTCCTGCTTGTTCTTGGGGCATTTTTCCTTCAGTTTTGTCTTCATCAAGTGAAATGCATGCTCAATCGGATTCAGGTCAGGGGATTGACTTGGCCATTAAATAACATTCCATTTTTTAGCCTTAAAAAACTCTTTGGTTGCTTTTGCAGTATGCTTCGGGTCATTGTCCATCTGCACTGTGAAGCGCCGTCCAATGAGTTCTGAAGCATTTGACTGAATATGAGCATATAATATTGCCCGAAACACTTCAGAATTCATTCTGCTGCTTTTGTCAGCAGTCACATCATCAATAAATACAAGGGAACCAGTTCCATTGGCAGCCATACATGCCCACGCCACGACACTACCACCACCATGCTTCACTGATGAGGTGGTATGTTTTGGATCATGAGCAGTTCCTTTCCTTCTCTTCCCATCACTCTGGTACAAGTTGATCTTTGTCTCATCTGTCCATAGGATGTTGTTCCAGAACTGTAATGGCTTTTTTAGATGTTGTTTGGCAAACTGTAATCTGGTCTTCCTGTTTTTGTGGCTCACCAATGGTTTGCATCTTGTGGTGAACCCTCTATATTCACTCTTGTGAAGTCTTCTCTTGATTGTTGACTTTGACACATATACATCTACCTCCTGGAGAGTGTTCTTGATTTGGCCAACTGTTGTGAAGGGGTTTTTCTTCACCAGGAAAATAATTCTTTTGTCATCCACCACAGTTATTTTCCGTGGTCTTCCAGGTCTTTTGGTGTTGCTGAGCTCTCCAGTGCGTTCTTTATTTTTAAGAATGTTCCAAACAGTTGATTTGGCCACACCTAATGTTTTTGCTATCTCTCTGATGGGTTTGTTTGGATTTTTCAGCCTAATGATGGCTTGCTTCACTGATAGTGACAGCTCTTTGGATCTCATATTGAGAGTTGACAGCAACTGATTCCAAATGCAAATGTCACACCTAGAATCAACTCCAGACCTTTTACCTGCTTAATTGATAATGAAATAACGAGGGAATAGCCCACACCTGTCCATGAAATAGCTTTTGAGTTGATAGTCCCATTACTTTTGGCCCCTTTAAAAAGTGGGAGGCACATATTGAAACTGTTGTAATTCCTACACCGTTCACCTGATTTGGATGTAATTACCCTCAAATTAAATCTGAAAGTCTGCAGTTAACGCACATCTTGTTTGTTTCATTTCAAAACCATTGTGGTGGTGAATAGAGGCCAAAATCTGAAAATTCTGTCAATGTCCCAATATTTATGGACCTGACTGTGTGTGTGTATATATATATATATATATATATATATATATATATATATAATGTGGAAATGTTAGTATGGTTGTACGAAAAAGTACGGTAAATTGTCCCAAAAGAGGGTAGCAATGCTTGTCACAGCCATCACATGTAGTATTAGGGGCCTCAGTTGTGAAAGCCTTCAAGCAAGGTGTGCAAGAATCCAGCTTATGTAAGCGGCATGTGGAGCATCACAAGCACAGGCCAGGCATTGGTCCTGCAGTCCGGGGTGAAGCGGTGCTCCCATTATTGTTGATGTAGAGACGTATCCTGTTTCCACACGACAGCTCCACAGCTCTGGGTCTCCACAGACGTGCAGAGGAGAAATGTTTTTGACTCTTCCAAGATGGCCGCTGTGCACAGTGATGTCATATCAGTGACCTCAAATAGGCAGCCGAGAACTCTCTCCCCACAGCCCGTAAAGGGATCAGAGAGGCAGAAAAGTATTCTCTCGGACCACTAGAGACACAGAAGAGCAACTAAGTGACCACTACACTGACCTGTGGATCTCCAGACACTTCTGAAGAAATAAACCCCATATGTAAATTGAGTCTGTCCCAGGGGAAGGAGATTTTGATATTGAGTTAAGTGTCACATCGATCCGGTAGATTCCACAGAATGAGCCTGTAGCGCTCAGGCCAAGAGTGGAGGTGCTACTTGGACAAAATGTAGCAGACGGCCATATAGCACCTGGGTCAGAACCATGTGACTGGATAAGCAACACGGTCATAGTGGTGAAGCCTGAAAAGCTGAAGATCCAAAGCTATATGACGACCTTTTGGATCCGCTGGGGCAGGAAACATGGCTTAAACTTCTGTATGGGGTTTCCAGAGCACCAGAGAAGTAAGTGCACTCAGATCAGGCCGCCCCTAGATATTGGGATAAATAAAGCTTATCTGTTATGTAATATCTGATGGTGGTCCGGTCAGTGGACTTATCTATGATAAGAGAAATCGGATACTCTTTAGGTTGATGGCTGTGTCCCAGTGCTTTCCCCCTGTCCCTGAAAAGAAGCTTCGTCCGTTAATAATATACGTTACTGTGTGCAGAGCAGCAGGAAGAGTATACAAAGCATCTAACAAGTTCAACATTGTGAAAGTGATTGAAGAGCTCTTGGTGTTTGAATATAGAGAAGCTAATTTACAGAGTGCACTCAAGGCACTCTGCGGCATGCTATGGTTGTACACCGATTTGCCTGGATGGTCCACTTATCGCACATCAAGGTGTCCAGGATTCCTGTACTCAGATCCAGGGATAGTTAATGATGTGATACACATTGTTAGTGATAATGGACCTCTAATATGCATCGTCACATTCAGTACATTAACCGGTTATCAAGCGCTTTGTGAATTTCTGAATACCAAGAGTCTGTGCTAAGATGTTCTCAATAGGAAGGTTGCTCGTGCTGCACAAGCGCACACCGAGGGAGATATAGGCAGAGGCCCGCAAAACCGCCATTGCCAATTTGTGAGTTGAGAATTCTGAAGTTCTCAGTAAAGTGGAATAATCTTCCCGAAAGGGCCAAGTCCTTTCCTGAATGGTTTTATCAGGAGAGGTGACCTGCAGAAGATGACCGTTTGTTCCGTCTTTGTTTTGTCATCATTATTCGCACGTTATGGTGGGGGTCCAGGCTGACCCGCAGAGGATTACAATGTCTGGAAATGTCCATTGATGTCACCAGACTTTTTCTCCAAATAGGCTTCCATAAACTCTCTCTCCACATCCAATGAAGGGATCAGAGAGGCAGGAAGGCTTACTTTTGGACCTCTAGACGGAGAAGAGAGAGAGATCTGCTTCTTCTCAGCAACTCAAAGACCACAGGTCTGATTGCCTATGAGTCTCCAGACACAGAAGTGAGATGGGGAGAGAGAGATAAAATTCGGAGGTAGCCAGGTTAGTGAACTTTAGCTGTGATAGGGAAACTGCTCTGTTGTGTAGGGAGATATAACTGTTTTCAGGTTAGTTGCTGAGTACCTGCCTCCAGGAGCTTTTTCTGGGTTTCTTAAAAAAAAAAACGAGAAACTTTAACCAATAATACTATATTTTTCAGTGCGGAGAGCAGAAGTGGGGTTATACAAGCAGCTAGCAAAGACTCTGAAAGTGATTTAGGAACTCTCGTTGCTTGATGGTAGAGAAGGTCAAAGCTCCCAGGAACATGCCTTGGTATTGTACTGATGCACCTGGATTGTCCTTTCCAGAGCCCTGCGAGGGTTCTCACTCCCTGGAGGCCATTCCTCAACCTAAAAGTGTGCAGGGGTGAGAGGAGAGTCAGGAACATCTGCCCAATCTCCAACCACTTATCAGTTATCCTCCTAAAACACTGCTCGGTTTTCCCTAATCTATGGCGTAAATGAACCATGAGCTATGAGGGGACAGCAGGACTGCCTTGATAACATGGTATGCGGCCATATTTGCGTGGGGAAACATTTTAGGTCATCGCTCTGCTTGTCCCTAGAAATGCAGCACTTCACACAGGTGCTTGCGCAACTTAAGACGCGATAAGTAACCCTCGTTTCGTCCTGGTTCCTGTTATCACATCCAGTGATCGTTAAGAATGCTCTGCCTGTTGCTGCTAATAACAGACCTGTTGTATGCGCCATAATATTTAACATGTTACGTGAATGAATGAGTTCTGAATGGCCTTACATAATAAGGAACACCGGCATTACAAGCCCATGTTAGGTGGAGGGTGTGGGTGCTACGATGTACATCGATCCCAAAACCAGCAGAGGTTTAGTGCTCCTGTTTATCCACTTGGGTGGTTCTTTGCTACACGTAGCCTGTCAAGTCTCTTAATTGAAGCTCTAGACTAGCAATCACCAATGTGATCCAATCCAATTGAATTGTATTTTAATTGGATTTGGAAAGCCCAAACATAGTATAATTTGGTTGTACTGGCCAAATAAAGGTCTCCCAGTGTTTGACCAGCTTTTGCTGATATTTTAAACCTCGTTCCTAACCTGCACCTCCAATCAATGCGCTTGGTAAACAAGATTATGTTTATCAGTTCATATACAAGAGGAACATTTAGGTGTCGGCTGTACCCACCCCTGCTCACCTCTCGCAGACACGCACAGTCCAGGCTGCGATAATCCACAAGGAGATGCTGAACACCAGCAGCACAGTGCCGGGGCAGATGGTCATCAAAGTCTTCATGACGAAGCGGGTGTTGAAGTTGATTTTGTTGAGGGCCCCAATGCTGCGGGACGAGGCGTCGGTGAAAAGTTTACTGTGCAAGAGCATGACCCGGGCTATCAAGTAGAGGCGTAGGAACATGGGGATGGAGAGTATAATGTCCACGTCTGCCTCGGCCTGGGAGGGTGTGTAGGAGAAGGCCAGGCGGGCATTCCAGAAGAATTTGTACTCGCCAGGGATGGGGTGGATGGCACAGATGAGCAGCTCCAGGCTGATGTAGAATATCCGCTCGTAGGTCATGGCGATCCTCCAGTCGTCTGCCCCGTTGTCGATGACAAATAGCTGGAGGACATTTACAGAGAAAAAGAGTCACTGTTAATGTAGGAATGACATAACGGAGACAATGGCAAAGCCTAGAACATACATTAAATGAGATAAAGTTACTCTTTATAAATCAAAGCGTTCTTTTATTTCAGATCTATATATGGCCCAGGCATCTTGGCCGTTTTTCATAAACCCTTTGTGATGCCGGAATCTCTACACATCCTACTTATCCTTTCTATTCCCTTCCTAAGTCCATGTTGTTTGACCGGCGGCCTCCAGTCATCTACTTTCAAAGGGAACTCTACACATTCTCTCTCATTTATTTCCCCTAAGTGGTTTGCCAATTGATACAAGTTTTAATTTTGCCTTCCCCCATGGCAATTTTCTCGCTCGTTTTCCCGCACACTTCTATGGGATGTGAGGAAAGACGAGCAAAGATACTGGTCGCGGACACGCCTTTGTCTGACCGTTCTGGAGGCACTTTGCCCACATTGCTAGTTATTGAATCTCCACCTTAGACTATAGTAGTCTGGGGCACACCTTTACCTATGTAATACCATAGCTATAGCTTAATGGGTCTAACTAACTTGCAGTCTCATAGGCAACAAATTTAAAGCAGCCATGACCAGTGATGTTGCTGCAAGTTTACATTTTTGATAACCGTGAATTCAATTAGAGTTTTCTGGGGCTTTTCAGCAGCCGTCTAATCAGCCGTGGAACCTCTGTGTCCCACATCTCAGTATTTGCCTTATGTTGCAGCCTGAGTTTGCCTTTGTACAGTGATTGCAGTATAGTGTCAGGTGGGGACGGGATTTTGTTGATTTTTTTTTAATTGTGCCTCATTAAAGTTGCCTCATCAAAGCCAAATCATAAACTCACCTGTTCATAATGTAAGTAGTCTTGAAGTCACTGTTCCATGGAAATGATCTAACATGTTCATCAAAGCCGTGTTTATAGAAATGAGAATAATTATGCGCATTAATGTGCACAGTTTATCCCTTGCTCCTGTGTGATGAGGTAACAATGGAGAAAATGCAACAAATGTACCTTTGGTGAAGATATAGCAAACTTTCTAAAGAGTGGAGAGGTTACCCATAGCAACCAAGCAGCTTCTAGTTAGCATTTATCAAGCACATTCTATAAAATGATAGATAAACAGTAGTAGTGGAGGTCAGTCAGTAGACGTAGAGAATGAGAGGACAGCCAGTAGAAGTAGAGCAGAGACAGACAGCCAGTAGATGTGGTGGTCAGCCGGTAGTAGTAGAGAAGGGGTGGACAGCCGGTAGCAGGGGAGGTCAGCCAGTAGAAGCAGAGCAGGGGTGGACAGCCAGTAGAAGCAGAGCAGGGGTGGACATTCGGTAGAAGTAGAGAAGGGGTGGACAGCTGGTAGCAGGGGAGGGCAGCCAGTAAAAGTAGAGCAGGGGTGGACATTCGGTAGAAGTAGAGAAGGGGTGGACAGCCGGTAGAAGCAGAGAAGGGGTGGGCACCCGTTATTAGCAGAGAAGGGGCGGACACCCGTTAGAAGTAGAGAAGGGGTGGACACCCGGTAGAAGTAGAGAAGGGGTGGACACCCAGTAGAAGTAGAGAAGGGGTGGACACCCGGTAGAAGTAGAGAAGGGGTGGACACCCTGTAGAAGTAGAGAAAAGGAGGACAGTTGGTATAGGTAGAGAAAGGGAGGACAGCCGGTATAGGTAGAGAAGGGGTGGACAGCCGATAGAGATAGAGAAAGGGAGGACAGCCGGTAGAAGTAGAGAAAGGGAGGACAGCCGGTAGAGGTAGAGAAAGGGAGGACAGCTGGTATAGGTAGAGAAAGGGAGGACAGCCGGTATAGGTAGAGAAGGGAGAACAGCCGGTAGAGATAGAGAAAGGGTGGATAGCCGGTAGAGATAGAGAAAGGGTGGACAGCCGGTAGAAGTAGAGAAGGGGACGACAGTTGAGGTGGCACCAGGGTTGTCACTCTGACAGCAGGTGATATTTGCCTGTTACACTGTATATTGGGGGAAGGGTTGGCAGCACAGAAATGAGCAATGTACAGCAGCTGGAGAGTTCCCATCTCGTCTCCCGGTGTAAATCTTCGGCTATGACATAACTTACTATCTTTTCCTCGCACAGCCTAATGCACCATTTATACTGCAGTCCTGGCAGCGATTGTACCCTTGGCATATTCGCCTTTGTTCACTTGGCATATTCGCCTTTGTTCAGACATTTCTGTGAAGAACTTGTGTCGTTCAGAGGGTTTTTGTTATACCTCCAGAACTTCTCCCCTGTAAGCGCCCACTCTGCTGTCATTATTATTTTATAAAGCAAACCTCCTTATTACTACCCATAAAGTCTTGTTCCATGGACAAGAGGATGCCTGCTGGTATGGCTTGCATTTAATGAAAGCCTATGGAGGAGATTGGAAATGGAATAAATGGACTGCAGTACCCTAACACAGCCAGTAGAGGCTTTGGATGGATTTCTATGTTTGAGCTTATCTAATAACAATATATGCCGAATATACAATAGCAGCTTTCAACTGTGTGTAATCAATAGCTGGCAGCAGTGTATATTACGATTGCTGAACATGCAAAATCTTCCTATTACAGAGAAAAGACACCACTAATACTGCAATAATAATTCCTATCATATACTGTTTGCATTATTCTCCTTAGTTTCTGCCTTTTGGCTGACGGCTTGTGGAAATAGAAAGTTACACACAACTGGTGTGATGCATCTTTGCAGGGGTGCAGAGAGGGGGAGCGGATACTAATTACACGGGCTTGGGCTTGCTGGAGGGGCCAGTTGGGGCCCCGGGTCAGTTGCTGAGAGGTACAAATGTCACCCTTTGCAACAGCAGCGGTGACGCGCATAGTGTTCTTTCATATGTTTTTAAAAAGGGGGCGTGGCCGTGACTCCCGTATTTGGCCACACCTCCCAGTACGCGGCCTATGTCAGCTCTCCATTGGCTTTTCCGGAAGGCCAGGGCCGGGTTAAGGGCCACGTGGGCCTGTGGCTTACAATGATCACGGACCTATTGTAAGCGAGGAGGCGTGACCAGTGCAGGGTGGCTGTGGCTATTGCCATGTGGGTGAGGGCACCACTACACTTTTACTCCCAATGTCTCCCTAAATACGTAACAGAAGGGAAATTTGCATCATTTTGTGAGGAAAATTAAAATACAATTGTAATACTTCTGATTTATAGTTGAAGTGGGAGGCCATGATAATAGGCCTTTATGTATGTGGTGGCCTGGAGTTGTAGTCCCATCCGCCACATTGTTATTCTGGCCGTACTTCCGCAGCAAGCTCCTGACTAGCCTATGCCATACTGCCTGACTTTTCTTATCTCCTCTCTGCGCGAAACCCGTAGAGGAGATGCAGATGACCAATCGGGGGCAGAGCCGCGCTCTTCACATCATTAGGTCCCCATCCATGTTGTCTCAAAATGCGGCGAATCGCGGATCCGTGGGAAGGGGTGGGGCTAAAATATTTTGAAATGCATCATATTCGCCCGTCCACTACGGACTGGCAATTCCCAATATTATTGCCCCATCCTGCCCACCTCACTATGCTAATACTCCAATATATGGGGAACATCCGTGCGCCTGCATTTGCAACGCCGTCTCGCTAACTGTTTTTACGTCCGCAGCCGCAATTGTCATCTTTGCTATCTGGACATGCGCCCGTTCTCCATGCTACAGTAGGTGCACACGGTCTGTTATACACAGTCCCATCTCCGTCCTCACGCTATGGAAGGCGGTTTACACTCCCATGACACGCCCACTTAGACAGTTCTATGTGTCCGCACCCAGTTCATACTTACCTACTCTCCCAAAATGGTCGGGAGCGCCCGACCACCCGGAAGACTAGGCAAGGCTCCCGGAACCGGCTGCCACTGGCCCGCACCCCCCGTGACCACCCAAAAGTTGGCTATGACGCGATTTGCGCCCCTGCTTTTATAGTGCCTGTATTATTGGCTCTGTACAGCGGGGAGCAGGGCCACAATGATGCAATTGAGCCCCCCCCCCCCCCGGCATGCCCACCTGCTGTGAGTAGAGGGCTGACCTGGCTGGCAGCCTGAAAGTCGGTTAGTATGACCCAGTTTCCGCCCAGAAACACTGATTTCAGAGTGGCACAATCAATCCGTCCGTACTTGCAATCTTGCGTATTCCCCTGATTCTGTCCACAAACCCTCTGGGGCCAGACTGAGAACTAGGCGCGTTATGACATGAGTACCTGGAGGAGGGGCGTTAAACTTAAATGCAGATTTACTTTGTATTAAATAAACATTAACAACAATCTATTCATAAGTTTCAGGACCCTATCAGAAATGAAGCTATCTTATGCTATGGTTTGCTTATGCTGGAGTGTAAGGACTGAGGGAGGGAAAGCCGACCACCGGCTTCCTGACTGTCTAATCCCAGCAAGGCACTAATGACAGGCGTCGATATCCCGACGCCGTCATTAGAACTACGCTGGGAGCCCGACACCCGGGTTACCGATCGAAGGTAAGTCAGGCGCCAGGCGCGGACAGCCGCGGCGGAAGGGGAGGGTTAGATTAGGGGCTCCCGGGGGGGACTTAGGGTTAGGCACCCCCCCGGGAGGTTAGGTTTAGGCTAGGGGAAGGGGGGGGTTAGGGTTAGGCGCCCCTGGAGGATCGGGATTTCCTCCTCTGTCAGGCTGCCGCTGTCGGGATTAGAGCCGCTGACCATGCGGCCGGCGGTAAATCATACTGAATCCCTGAGGGACTCAGCAGAGGGCTCCTCTGTGACTGACCTGATAACAGAGACCAGTAGCTTGCAATCAGTGATATAGCAAGTTCACATACAGGGGGAGATGCGTCAAGCCTTGGAGAGTGATGCAGTGGAGCCGTTTCCCTAAGCAACCAATCAGCATGTAACTGTCATTTACCTACTGTAGCACTATCTTTGAACTAACAGAAGCTGATTGGTTGCTCTGCTCTTGGGAAATTCTCCAGCATCTCTTTCTCTCCAAGGTTTGATACATTTCCCCTACACTGTATTATGCTGGGTACACACTGAGATGACCGATTCTGAGCGGCCGAGTGATAAGCTATACATACTTTCGATATGTCTGGACTGACATCACAACTGGGCGGGCATGTGAGATGTCAGTGTTGGCTGTTGGCAGGTCGCTCGTACACACATGCAGATGCCCCGGTTTATCTTTCGGCTATATCGGCATCGGCCGTGCTGAAATGTCTCTACACACCCACCAATGCAATAGCGGTATATTGTTTGGCGATTAAATAAACTATATACATTGACAAGTATGTACCCAGCATTCGCTCCCAGGAGGCACGAGCGCATCTACCTGTGGAACTGCGGATATTAGCAGGTAACTTCTCCAGGACATCTACCTATAGATCTGCAGCTATAATACAGCATAATATGCCTGTATTGTGGATTTAGTGTCCCTTTAAGACATAAGTGGCTTTTGAAATGCTTCCTTGAGAGAGAGAGAAAGTTCATTCAACAGATCCAGCCAGATGAGTTACCATGGGAACTACCTTAAAGTCCAAGACTTGTCTAATTAGGATCCCCCGGAGGACCGTGGCCAAAACACATGTGCCGCCAAGTGGCAGGGACCACAGCAGCTAGTGTATAAGGGGGCGCTGCGTAATCTTTTAACTTCCCCCTTTGTGTGTGTGTGTGTGTGTGTGTGTGTGTGTGTGTGTGTGTGTGTGTGTGTGTGTGTGTGTGTGTGTGTGTGTGTGTGTGTGTGTGTGTGTGTGTGTGTGTGTGTGTGTGTGTGTGTGTGTGTGTGTGTGTGTGTGTGTGCTTTCCAGCCATGTATTTGTATCATCAGGCAGAGTTTTGTTTATTTTTGCGGCCTAGAGAGCGGCACCAGTAACAGACTTTCGCCTTATCCCTCCGGCCTGATACAGTCCGTCCATTTGCAAACATTGCAGTATATGATAATGCAGGCACCCCCCTCCTCCTCCCCTCTTGGATACATGCTTTGCAAACACGTTTTAATCCCTTCCGTCACACCAGTAGCACACTCCAGAATCTGACTGCTGCAAGAATTCCAGCGCCGTTCCACCCTTGGCGGCGGCCCCTACGGGCAACAGCGTTCGCCTCCTCTCAGAGCAGCACTTATCAATCCATCTAAGAAATGACTCTCACCCAGCCGTGTCTCCGCCAATGAATATTTGCAACTTTATTTCCCAGCTTAATCAACATTTGTGCCAAAACTTAAAAAGCTCAAACAAATGTACCTGAATTATGAAATTGGAAATAAAATATGGAAATACATTTTTTTTTAAATTACTACAGGGGTAGGCAACCTGTGGCACTCCATCCAGCTGCTGTGGAACTACATATCCCAGGACGCCCTGCCACAGTTTTGCTGTTAGCGCATGCTAAAACTGTGGCAAGGCATGCTGGGGTGTGTAGTTTCACAGCAGCTGGAGTGCCAGGGCGTTGCCTACTCCTGTGTTAGTGCATCTGGCATGCTGGGATGTGTAGTTCCACAGCAGCTGGAGTGCCGGGCGTTGCCTACTCCTGTACTAGTGCATCTGTTTGTATACATGGGGATGATGGTGTGGAAATATTGGGCTATAGCCTCGGTGATGACTGTGAAGGGCATCTTGTGACGCGGTCTTACAGCGTGCTCTTCCTCGTTGCAGTGACTGTTGTGCAGACAGAGAGTAAATCTAGTTTACCGGCTGGTCTGCTGCTGTTCAAATGAACTTCTAGACATCGGCTGCAAAATTCTCCCTTCAGATGGCCGGTAATATATCCGGCCTAATGTCTCTCTAAGTGCACTTGTGTATTTATCTCAGCCTGCCTCACTACTCTGACCTTGTATCGAAACCACTTCTTTTATGTCTAAAAAAAAAAACTATTGGTATTCTCATTCCTGGGAGTATTTATTCAAAGATTATTTCCAAGTAAGCGCCTGCAACCAGCACTTTGGTATTCAGAGCCAGGTAGTCAGAAAGACGATGGTCGCAATACCGCAGGCGCAACCCAACAGTCACGACAGATTGCGGAAGTATTTGGGTTAGGGGGAGTCTTAGAATTAGGTGGAGGTTTAGGGTTAAGCTGTGGGCAGGGCTTCGCAAACGCCACCACCTTGCTTCACAAACCCAATGAGCCCTGGCATAAATCTAGGCGCACTGCTTAAGTTTACGAATGGCTGTGAACTGTTCCTGGCACATCCATCCACGTTGAGCAGCATTGTAATAGCCTCCTGTTGGCCTAGCTGATTGCATGGAATACGGATTTGGCTGAGCACGGATGGCGGGAGCACTTCCAGTGCGATAGACAAACCGTGCAAGGGAAATAACTCTTCTCGCAGAAAATAAAATATGCCGCTGGTCTCGGAATGAATGATAGCAGTCAAGAAGATATTAATGAAGTCTGGCCGCCGTTCATTAACCGCAGAGGTACTTTATATGCACGCATGGGTGCCAGCGATGTCTTAGACCAGGGATGGCTTCTCTGCCCATCCTGCACGTGGCTCTTTAAAGGTGGGCATAACCGGACCTATCCTGCTACTCGTGGAATAGTCTCTCCAGGCAAAGCAGTCATATCACTTCCAGCTCTTAACGGCCTATAAGGCAGTCATGTATCCCGGACGCATTATCCACGGTGTCCAGACAGTCCTGAGACTTCTATAGACTTATTTATACGGCATCATGGTCACTTTGGGGCCACCTACCCTGTCAGCCTGATACTAGCTGAGACATTGCAGGCCTCAGTGATGTACGACGAGCACACGTCATCTGCCTTTTTGAAGTTCATCAGTGCTGACGCCTTACGTGACAACTTCACAGATAGTGGTCCACGATGAGACTCTCTGTACCGATGTAATTAAAAACGCCAGATTCCTTCCTACTGTCACTTTCGTTCCCTCCTCATAATCGCCGAAGCCTTATTTTTAACCAAACAAAGCCATCACAGGGCCAGCGTAGATCAAAGAGTTTTAGCCGTCCGATAAGACTCTACAGGCGTCGGCTAAGCTGGGGAGACTCCTATAACAGGTGCAGAGTCCGTCACTTGTAGTACAGGTCTCATGCATATCATAGGGAAAGCCACAAACCTGACACATGAATGACAGACTGCGCTTTGGACATTCCATTAAACGTCTCCGGGATAGAGGAGCAGACAGCGGTCACATCATGACTTTGGGCAAGCCCTCTGTGTCCTGGTCAGAATTCCACCGCGGGCATATATAGAGGCACAGCCACATTCTGCAGATGATCCCCCCCTTGTTCTGTCTCTTGCATAAAAATAGGTTTGTCCGGTGGGCTATTTGCAGCATTACTACGTGTCAGCCGTACAATGCATCATTCATGCCTCAAAGCTACGAGGGGTGTCCCGAGGAAGGAATGCCCACGCCAGTTTGCATTGGCTGCGGCAGTAGAGCTTGGCAAAGCACAAAAGCCATACTGGGTACGCAGGCAATTAGTGGGCATAAGTGGGCACTGGAAGGGATAAACTTACATTTCAGATTAGACTTTATGTTTAAGGCTGGCAGCAGGAAGTGTGCCCTGAGCTGTGTGGAAAGAGTTAAAAGTTTATGTGGAAACCGACCTGTCAGCATGTTGTTATAGTGACATTGGCCCTGATTCAGAGCCGCTCGCTATTTGCGGTCGTTCGTTCTAAAACAAGGGGTGGCTATTCAAATGAACCGTTCGCTAATTGCGGTCTGTTCACGCCTCTAAGTCTGAACGAGCGAGCAAAACTTGAGGTTGTAATTTTGAAAAATACGCCCCCTGGCCGCTCGCACCATACGTCATGTCCGCTATTTATTAGATTAATCGAGTACATCGAACAGCGTATGAGCTGCTCGCTATTCTTGTGGCTGGTTTTTTCAACCGCTATTTTGCGAGCAGTTCTGAGTTAAAAATAACCTAGTGACGTGGTCAATGACGCTGCTGGATTAATTATGCACACCCTTAAAACGCCAGTTTTGACCTTTAAGCACGCCTGCGATCTAATTCCACACCCCCGTTTTCAAGCACCTTCCCCTGTTACCACCCACATACGCCTCCTCCTGTCACTCATATTAGCAGGCATTCGCTATATAGCGAACAAACGATTTTCGTCCGCACTGACTGGTTCGCGCATGCGTATTACAAACCGTACGCATGCGCAGATGTGCGAACATCGGTCAGAACGAACGAGCGGCCACTTACGAGCGGCTCTGAATCAGGGCCATAGTGTATACAGAGAACAGGGTTCCCCAGAAAGCTGACCAGCCGGGGAGAGCGTTTTCACTGAGCGATTCTGCAGGCACCACTCTCTCTCCTGGGCAAGCTGACTCCGGCTGGCACAGCACCAGCATGCACCGGACGACACCTACACTGAGAAACTTACGTTCCGTGCAACCCTGCACAATTAATTTATATATATTTATATATATATATAATTTTTTATTTTTTTTTACGAAGAAATTCAGTTCTTAGTGTTACGATTCCCAGATAGTTGAGCAGAGTTATTGATTTTTCTTTTTGCTGCATTTAGTGGATATACTATAAGTGCAATCAGTCTGATTCCCAGAGTGCTTCATCAGCCACCCCTCCCGTTCCCCGCCACCTCCCTGATGTCTCTCTCCAAGCCTGACGCTTGGCTGCCTGTAGCCGTGGAAGAGATCCTACCAGGGCTAATATGACATGGCAGCGATCCCAAATCTATAGAGTAACCTGGCACTAGAACAGAGGTGGGGTTGCAGTCTATGGTGTATACCAGGGATGGGGAACCTCCTGCCCAGAGGCCGTATAAGACCCCCGGAATCATTATTCTGGCCCTCAGAGCTTTTTTCTGCTAGCCTCATCTGGCTACCAGGGTGCCTAGAATGGCACACCGCAGCCAGAATCTATGCAGCAGTGCCACCTGGAGTGTCGTTAGGGCGCTTCAGGCGGTCACACCGCTGCCCTTACAGCTCCCCGGAATGCTCTGGGCATTGCTATAATCACCGGCGATTGTGGTCCCGCCCCAATGTGACGGCACGGCCTAAACCAGGCCCTCAAATAATGTTATATATATCAATATGGTGTAAAGGGAGTAACCTAGGTCCCATCATAGGGAAGACCCCCAGACCGTCGCTAGATGTGCAGGGATGAGGCAGGGAAGGGGGGGGGGGGGTTACTAGTGCACTACACAAGCATCACGGGAAGGCAGGCTGCAGAACAACACAGGGCCACACAGGTAAGCTAGATGCACACTAGAAGATTATCTTAGAGTATAGATGGCAAGTCCCTTAACGCACCACACCTAATTTATTTTTTATTTATTACCAGTTATTTATATAGCGCACACATATTCCGCAGCGCTTTACATAGAATATTTGGCCATACACATCAGTTCCTGCCCCAGTGGAGCTTACACTCTATGGCCCTCATTCAGAGCCACTCGCAAACAGCAGTACGCTCATTGCGTTCCGATGTTGATTAACCGCGCATGCGTCGGTGTAACAGTGCGCATGTGCGTACGGCAGATTGCGAGCTTTTTTGGTCTCGTTCGTCAAATAGCGTACAGGAAGTGACAGGGCGTTTTTGGGTGTTGACGGGGGTGGAGATGGAAAAACGCAGGCGTGGCGAGGCGTTTTTGGGGCGTACATACATTAGCAAATGCGAGCGTAAAATGTGTTCGGACCGACTCATACGTCACTGGATGATCCTCTTTCCCTTCAAAATGCTCGCACAGCTTAGGGTCTGGATTACTCGACCACATTGGCGATGGCCTTCTCCTCCGTCCCGGGACTCCACGATGTTGTTGCGATTAATCGCGGGAGGGCTGAAAAGCAATTAGTGTTGGATTGAAAACCGGCTTGGTATGTGTTTTGAAAGCAGTTTATTGGGATAGCACAAAACCGTACACAGGTGGAAATCAGAGCTGCTAATGTCAGGATGACACAATCAATTTGCGTACATTTGTGAGGGTTTATTTTGCCCTCAATTTGGTGGTTAGGGCCTATTGTAACAATAATGTCATCATGTTTTAATTTTCGCACCATTTTATTTTTGCCTCTTGAATTTGCCTCGTTATATGATTTTTTAAACGTTCCTTAAAGAGCCCATTTTTTTTTTTTTTTTTTTCCCAGTTTTTGCCTTTTGGTCCAGGATTAAATTTAACCCATTTGTACAATAATTTCACAATCCAATGTCAGATTTTTTGTTTCAATTTATTGCTCAAACCAAATAAAAAAAAAAAAAAAATTAAGCTAATTGATACATTGATTGGCATGATACGATTGAGGGAGGTAGGCCGAAAAAACGAGCAGGTAATCGCAATCTGACAGTCCCACTTCCGGTTTGTACTTCTGCGTGCGTTCCCTTCAAGCCATTTCGGGGATGTACGCTCGCTATTTGGCACGCTCGTTAGTCAGAGGAGGGGTCGCCTGAGTTTGGGGCGGATTTTTAGCTGCGTAAGAAAATACGAGCGAGTGCTTGAATTTAAATATTTTTTTACGTACGGCGAACGTGCGTACGCCCACTTGCGAGTGGGTCTGAATCAGGGCCTATACTCCCTATCACATGCACACACACATACACATGAGGGTTAATTTTGTAGGGAGCCAAGTAACCTACCAGTATATTTTTGGAGGAAGCCGGGGCACCCGCAGGAAAACCCACGCAAGCACAGGGAGAATATACCAACTCCACACAGTTAGGGCCGTGGTGGGAATCGAACCTACGACCTCAGTACTGTGACGCAGTAATGCTAACCCTTACACTAATAAGCAGCTGGTGCTCACTATCTAGGGTATCCCTTTTACCCAAACAACATAAAACCTTATGGTAGGAACTAGTAACATACTTTTATGCTCCTTGATCTAGCTAATTACCTATGTTTTTATGCTTACTCATTTTGTAAGTAATGTATGTACTTTATATATGTTTTTATATATTAAATGGTTGCTATTAAATCTTGTGTGGTACACCGTTAGCGCTGAGATCACTGCATCTTCTTATAAGATTATCTGTCCAATCTGGGCTGGTCGCAACGGAAATCTGGTAACGTATTGGAGCAAATGACAATTGACCATTTGAAACACTGGCAAACAGACAAATAATGCTCATTCAGACAAATTGGTTTCATCTGTTTGATTTAACCAATTTGGCCGAATGACCGTTTTTGATTGTTTTCCAGCATTTGGGACCAAACGGTCGATTGTCATTTGTTCCCATATATTAGCAGATTTTCTTTCCAACCAGCCAGATTGGACAGATGCATATAGGATGATTAGGATCCATCTTTCTACAGTACCTGCCTTTACCCACAATGCAATCCGACGGCTCAAGACCTGCGGTGGCACAACATGCAGATCACCATGAAATGGGGGGGTTAATCATACATTAGAACGCACTTATCACATCCACACACTTGTCCACTGAAAGTGTTTCCGCGTTGTCTGTCCCTGCCCACGTATATTATTCCCGGGGTAGCCGTGTCCATGAATATGGCAGCGTGCAATGTGCACCCTCCAAATGAATATTTCGCCGTAAACATCGCTGTTCCCTGCCAGTCATATCTAAAGATCGGAAGTCACTTTAAATCTAAATCTGACCATCGCATTGGGCCTAAGGTCACCTTGCCATTGTGCACAATTCATTTGTCGGTTGTGAATGGCAGTAAACCTGCGCAAATAGAGCGAACGACCTGGCAATACGGCACTGCAGAATCAACTCTCCTCATCCACGCAGGGTGCCGCGCATTCCACAATCCGCAGGTTTCCCGTTGAAGTGGAGCGGAGTCACGCTGAAGGAGAAACACTTGCATCAGTGGGTAATTTGCCTTTTTATGCTGCACACCTACGCTGCAATATGTAGGGTGGTGCGGCTTAGAAGGAAATCCTGTTCCCCAGTTGTACGGTATTAGGAATCTGGTCTCGGCGGGATGGCTTTATGCTCAGAGCTGTGTCAGAACAATCTAATACTAGAATTAGACAGAGCTATTTGTCAGAAATCCTTTTATATAACGGCAGTATTGTGCGGGGTGGTGGGTGAGCACAGTTGGTTGGGGCCTACGCCTGCTCTGTTTTGTAGAAATGAAAGGATGCAGATTTGCAAACACCTCGCTCGCCAGCAAAATGGGTTTGATGGAGTAACAGCTGGATCCGCATGGAGAACACATATACAGGTTTATAAAGTTTTACCGGCCTAGGAATCAAAACCACCCATATAAAGCCTCTCTGGAGTTATTCCTGTGCGATGTCATATAAATGACTGTGGGGACCGGCTAAGCATAAGGGCATTATTCATTTATTATAACTATTTGCAGTACTGAACGCAGTAACTGGAGTTTTTTTGGGTTTTTTTGCTGGCAATAGGGATTCTTCTTTTCGTTCTATGGGACCTAGGTATCATTCAGTATTTGTGGCATAGCCCTCAGATCGCCCGCATGTACCGTAGAGGGACCCTACTGACAGCAGCTGCGGGCCTATAGGGAAATGGCCGCTGAGCAATGCATGTGCAGTGGTGTTGTCGGATCCCGATATAGAAATGAACTGACCGCTACTCCACTATGAGACCCTTGTCCCTGGATGTGATTTTTGATCCGCTCTGGTACAAAATGTAAGCGACTGCAATTATCGGGTCCAAAACCCGATAATTGATACATGTGCCCATATATATTAAAGCAGACAACGCTGGCAATAAGTATCTCTCACTCTATGACAATAGGGCTTCTCTGGTTACAAAAAAACAAAAAACAAACCATGGTTTTGCCTTTAAAAAATGATTGGTGCTTTAAAAACTGGGCAGACTCGCTTATCACAGCCTATGACATTTCCCCCCTATATTTTTATGTATAATAGATTTTATTTAATATTTTTTAATACCTGTAGCTCACACCTCAGTACAACAGAACAAAAAAGAAGGTGTTAGAAAACACCCAGAGTGTAGGGTTGCACCAAGCAGCAGATTGTCTATCCATTAGAGTAACCTTTTAACTACCCACATCCCCTGTTTTAATGCACACTCATTCACAGGACATCAGAGACGGTTCTAACCTCTCAGCCAGCTCCGTCCCTGTCTACGTGACCCCCGGCAGCTCATAGGGTGGGGGGATATTGATTTACAGGGGCAGTGTGTGCCAGTTCTCTGTGTACTCCACTATTCTGCCAAAGGCCTTGTACCACTCTAGCCTCATCTGACGGATGTTCTTGGCTCCAACCTACGATTATTAAATACAGATCTATTTATAATACTTCTAACAACCTGCCTTTATTTTCCCCAGACTGTGACGTGTGTGCGTTGTTACTGAATTTTCTTGTACCTCCAAATTGGAGACCACCATCAGATATAGGGCGGGATGTACTAAAGGAAAAAAAATGTTAGTACATATGCGGCTAGTAAGGTTGTGGTGACTGTCGGAATGTTCACCGCAACCTTAGTACATCCCGTCCACAAGGTGGATGTGAGAGCCCTGTCACACGTGTATACATACGTGTAATTTGAATAAACTAAAAGCACCTTGTTACGTTTAAACTATGCAACATTCGTTAAAACGGTTAAGCATTATGGACCTGATTCATTACGAATCGCAACTGCGAAGTAATAGCGATGACACACTCAGTTCAACTGCGATAGTATGCTAATTAATTGCGATCGTAATGCCACCACAGCACTACATAAGGACGCCCACTTTACCTTGCACACTTGCACAAGCCCTGACCTCACTGAGAAATTGCTAGCTTCAGCGCGCGCTAGGAGGCCTCAGGATGCATAGGGCATCGCAGTGGATAATTTATGCACGCCCATGCAATCACCACCCACAAACGGCACTTCCTGTCAGTCACTCTGCGATGGGTCTGCATTTGCGCACCGCGATCCATGCGCAGTGCGCGACAATCGGCCACTTGCGTAAGTATTAGCAGCTACTTTCCTTGCTGAATCAGGCCTTATGACCGATACGCCTCTGGATATACAGTGCAAGGCGTAACAGTGGAATCACCGCATTTTCAATGTTTGATGAACTTTTACAAATGTCTCAATAATAAAAAAAAATATATATATATATAATATTACTCAAATATCGTAGTACAGGATACATTGCACTGTAAACCTATTCCTTGGTGGACAGCATTATTCACTCAGAGATTTACTAGCTGCTCACTGCATCATGTCATGTTTCCAGCAAAGTCCCTCACACTCTCAGCGGACCTGATTTTGAGTCAGCCACGGAATTTCTGCTTACCTACATCATGCTAGTCAGAGAATCCGCCTTTGTATAGTAAAAATCCGTCCAAAAACGCACGTTCGACATAAAGTCTGGTCCGCCATACTCTCTAGCGGTCACCTGATCCAGCACGTGCAGAGAAGCTGCTCTCTTTCTTTGACTCACGTGCGGTATACTGCAATCCGCGAGCCTGAAAGTCGCTGGGTTGGGTTTAGTAAATAAGCTGCCTTGCCAACAGCCCTGCTGTAGGGTGTATAAGAGAAGTGTGTGAGCATGGAACATGCAGGGCTTTCAGCTGCCAGCTCCCAGACCCTCACAGCTGGGTTAGGGGGGGTTTTCTCTTTACACTGGATCAGTGCGCTGGCCTGGTCCCTATCCTGTCCCTGAGTCCTGCTGTGGAAAACCCCTTTATATAAATGTGATGCACAATCGGCAGAAAGGTATGTGTGCAGTTAGGGGAACTCCATTAGTGGCAGCAGTGCCCCCCCCCCCCCTTTGGGAATTAGAAGGGTGTACGCCACTGACCATGGAGCTGGTGGGAATGAGATGGCAGGTTGGCAGCAGACAATCATAACACAATGCTCAGCTATATATATACCAAAGTGCCAGCTGTGTGTGATTAGTCATAGACCGGAGCTGTGTGTTCATACGTCACATGTCCGACACCTGTCCGGGCATGGAGAACATGCTGAGGCTGCCATGTCGCTTGATGGGGGAGAGGGGTCTCCCTGAGGGGTCGGGATGCCAAAGGAAAGGCAGAATGGAAATAACCGGATAGGAATTCTTCAGAGGTTGGAATCCGGGTCATGCCATGGCCAAAGACATAGAGGAACTTGGGGGTTATACTCGGGATAAAAGACGGAGGCCCTAGTCACGGTTTACGTACAAGTGTGCGTTAGGAAATACACAATTACCTGTGTACGCCGAGCCCACTTGTCTATGTACTAAGCCTAGGAGAGAGTGGATGGAGATAAAGTACCAACCAATCAGCTCCTAACTGCCATTTTTCAAACTGGGGCGCATTTATCTAGGAGTTTTATCATATACAACGAGCTTTAAAACATGTTACGCATGGTAAATGGTGCTCCATCCAAACAGCTACCAACTGTCACTTTTTCAAACAGGTGACAGTTGGGGGCTGATTGGCTGGAGCCCCATTGTCATACGCAGTGAGTTTTAAAACTCATTGCGCATGATAAAAGTCATTGGTAAATGAGCCCCACAGCCTGTAAAGTGACAAGAGCTGATTGGTTGGTACTTTATCTCCCTCCAAGGTTGAGACCATAGATGCCAATATACTCAGCTCACGTATAATGTGCGTCCAGATGGAGATAAATGTAAAGCCTATAACATACTACACTTTAGATTTATGATCAGGCAGCAGAGATGCGTCATGGCCATGAAGGCAATGGAATTGCCTAGTGTTTTAATGTTAATTATTAAATATAAACAAATATATTTACAAAAATGTTAAATTTTTCCCCGCACGAAAAGTACACATTGCTAGGGGTACTGCTGAAATGCTGCTACCAGTACGAAGCTATAACAGGCTGGACTGTTTACACCATAGCAGGGACCTCCTGTCATAATGTCACACGGCCTGTGCTACATGTGGCTGAATTCCGTACAGGAAATTGCTGGCCCCCTGCCCTGCGGAAACCAGCCCCATGCTGACAGCAACAGGTCTTCTCCAAACACTCTGCGTGTTCTCTAGGCCTGACAGGAATCGAGACTGTCTTGTAAATATTGATTTAATTAGCAGGACCCTATAGCTGTATATGTCATCCACAATGAGGAGCAGGGATTATAGGACAGGTACAGGACAATGAGGAGCAGGGATTATAGGACAGGTACAGGACAATGAGGAGCAGGGATTATAGGACAGGTACAGGACAGTGAGGAGCAGGGATTATAGGACAGGTACAGGACAATGATGAGCAGGGATTATAGGACAGGTACAGCATAGTGAGGTGTGCAGGGATTATAGGACAGGTACAGGACAGTGAGGAGCAGGGATTATAGGACAGGTACAGGACAGTGAGGAGCAGGGATTATAGGACAGGTACAGGACAGTGAGGAGCAGGGATTATAGGACAGGTCCTCGACAGTGAGGTGCAGGGATTATAGGACAGGTACAGGACAATGAGGAGCAGGGATTATAGGACAGGTACAGGACAATGAGGAGCAGGGATTATAGGACAGGTACAGGACAATGAGGAGCAGGGATTATAGGACAGGTACAGGACAATGAGTAGCAGGGATTATAGGACAGGTACAGGACAATGAGTAGCAGGGATTATAGGACAGGTACAGTACAATGAGTAGCAGGGATTATAGGACAGGTACAGGACAATGAGTAGCAGGGATTATAGGACAGGTACAGTACAATGAGTAGCAGGGATTATAGGACAGGTACAGGACAGTGAGGAGCAGGGATTATAGGACAGGTTCAGAGCAATGAGGAGCAGGGATTATAAAACAGGTACAGGACAGTGAGGAGCAGGGATTATAGGACAGGTTCAGAGCAATGAGGAGCAGGGATTATAGGACAGGTACAGGACAGTGAGGAGCAGGGATTATAGGACAGGTTCAGAGCAATGAGGAGCAGGGATTATAGGACAGGTACAGGACAGTGAGTAGCAGGAATTATAGGACAGGTACAGAACAATGAGGAGCAGGGATTATATTACAGGTGCAGGACAGTGAGGAGCAGGGATTATATTACAGGTACAGAACAATGAGGAGCAGGGATTATAGGACATAAGATTATTGGAATATATGGAAGTGTCACCTACCTGCACCTCTCGCGCATGATAAGCGATGATCAGTCCCAGCAGAATGATGGATGATAGACTTATAAGGCATTTCAGGGCCAAAGAAAACATTGAGTCCTGCAAAGGGAAAAGAACAGTGAGGACAATTCTAAAATGATGACCCCCTCCCCTGGGAATATGTGTTTTTGAATACCTTGTAATGAGATGTTACTATATAGCGCACATAGTGTATGACCTGAGAGTGTGTAAGGCTGCCCGGTAATCACTGGGTATAATATACCCTAGAGCAGGGTTTCTCAAACTCGGCCCTTAGGACCCCACACAGGTCACGTTTCCCAGGTCACCCAGCAGGTGCACAGGTGTAGTCATTACTCACTGACACATTTCCCAGGTCACCCAGCAGGTGCACAGGTGTAGTCATTACTCACTGACACATTTCCCAGGTCACCCAGCAGGAGCACAGGTGTAGTCATTACTCACTGACACATTTCCCAGGTCACCCAGCAGGAGCACAGGTGTAGTCATTACTCGCTGACACATTTCCCAGGTCACCCAGCAGGAGCACAGGTGTAGTCATTACTCACTGACACATTTCCCAGGTCACCCAGCAGGTGCACAGGTGTAGTCATTACTCACTGACACATTTCCCAGGTCACCCAGCAGGAGCACAGGTGTAGTCATTACTCACTGACACATTTCCCAGGTCACCCAGCAGGAGCACAGGTGTAGTCATTACTCACTGACACATTTCCCAGGTCACCCAGCAGGTGCACAGGTGTAGTCATTACTCACTGACACATTTCCCAGGTCACCCAGCAGGTGCACAGGTGTAGTCATTACTCACTGACACATATCCCAGGTCACCCAGCAGGTGCACAGGTGTAGTCATTACTCACTGACACATTTCCCAGGTCACCCAGCAGGTGCACAGGTGTAGTAATTACTCACTGACACATATCCCAGGTCACCCAGCAGGTGCACAGGTGTAATCATTACTCACTGACACATTTCCCAGGTCACCCAGCAGGTGCACAGGTGTAATCATTACTCACTGACACATTTCCCAGGTCACCCAGCAGGTGCACAGGTGTAATCATTACTCACTGACACATTTCCCAGGTCACCCAGCAGGTGCACAGGTGTAGTCATTACTCACTGACATTTCCCAGGTCACCCAGCAGGAGCACAGGTGTAGTCATTACTCACTGACACATTTCCCAGGTCACCCAGCAGGAGCACAGGTGTAGTCATTACTCACTGACACATATCCCAGGTCACCCAGCAGGTGCACAGGTGTAGTCATTACTCACTGACACATATCCCAGGTCACCCAGCAGCTGCACAGGTGTAGTCATTACTCACTGACACATATCCCAGGTCACCCAGCAGGTGCACAGGTGTAATCATTACTCACTGACACATATCCCAGGTCACCCAGCAGCTGCACAGGTGTAGTCATTACTCACTGACACATATCCCAGGTCACCCAGCAGGAGCACAGGTGTAGTAATTACTCACTGACACATTTCCCAGGTCACCCAGCAGGAGCACAGGTGTAATCATTACTCACTGACACATATCCCAGGTCACTCAGCAGGAGCACAGGTGTAGTCATTACTCACTGACACATATCCCAGGTCACCCAGCAGGAGCACAGGTGTAGTCATTACTCACTGACACATATCCCAGGTCACCCAGCAGGAGCACAGGTGTACTCATTACTCACTGACACATTTCCCAGGTCACCCAGCAGCTGCACAGGTGTAGTCATTACTCACTGACTCATATCCCAGGTCTCCCAGCAGGAGCACAGGTGTAGTCATTACTCACTGACACATTTCCCAGGTCACCCAGCAGCTGCACAGGTGTAGTCATTACTCACTGACACATATCCCAGGTCACCCAGCAGGAGCACAGGTGTAGTCATTACTCACTGACACATTTCCCAGGTCACCCAGCAGGAGCACAGGTGTAGTCATTACTCACTGACACATTTCCCAGGTCACCCAGCAGGAGCACAGGTGTAGTCATTACTCACTGACACATTTCCCAGGTCACCCAGCAGGAGCATAGGTGTAGTAATTACTCACTGACACATTTCCCAGGTCACCCAGCAGGAGCACAGGTGTAGTCATTACTCACTGACACATTTCCCAGGTCACCCAGCAGGAGCACAGGTGTAGTAATTACTCACTGACACATTTCCCAGGTCACCCAGCAGGAGCACAGGTGTAGTCATTACTCACTGACACATTTCCCAGGTTACCCAGCAGGAGCACAGGTGTAATCATTACTCACTGACACATTTCCCAGGTCACCCAGCAGGTGCACAGGTGTAGTCATTACTCACTGACACATATCCCAGGTCACCCAGCAGGTGCACAGGTGTAGTCATTACTCACTGACACATATCCCAGGTCACCCAGCAGGTGCACAGGTGTAGTCATTACTCACTGACACATATCCCAGGTCACCCAGCAGGTGCACAGGTGTAGTCATTACTCACTGACTCATATCCCAGGTCTCCCAGCAGGAGCACAGGTGTAGTCATTACTCACTGACACATTTCCCAGGTCACCCAGCAGGAGCACAGGTGTAGTCATTACTCTGACACATTTCCCAGGTCACCCAGCAGGAGCACAGGTGTAGTCATTACTCACTGACACATATCCCAGGTCACCCAGCAGGAGCACAGGTGTAGTCATTACTCACTGACACATTTCCCAGGTCACCCAGCAGGAGCACAGGTGTAGTCATTACTCACTGACACATTTCCCAGGTCACCCAGCAGGAGCACAGGTGTAGTCATTACTCACTGACACATATCCCAGGTCACCCAGCAGGAGCACAGGTGTAGTCATTACTCACTGACACATATCCCAGGTCACCCAGCAGGTGCACAGGTGTAGTCATTACTCACTGACACATATCCCAGGTCACCCAGCAGGTGCACAGGTGTAATCATTACTCACTGACACATATCCCAGGTCACCCAGCAGGTGCACAGGTGTAGTCATTACTCACTGACACATATCCCAGGTCACCCAGCAGGAACACAGGTGTAATCATTACTCACTGACACATATCCCAGGTCTCCCAGCAGGAGCACAGGTGTAGTCATTACTCACTGACACATTTCCCAGGTCACCCAGCAGGTGCACAGGTGTAGTCATTACTCACTGACACATTTCCCAGGTCACCCAGCAGGTGCACAGGTGTAGTCATTACTCACTGACACATTTCCCAGGTCACCCAGCAGGTGCACAGGTGTAGTCATTACTCACTGACACATATCCCAGGTCACCCAGCAGGTGCACAGGTGTAGTCATTACTCACTGACACATTTCCCAGGTCACCCAGCAGGTGCACAGGTGTAGTCATTACTCACTGACACATTTCCCAGGTCACCCAGCAGGAGCACAGGTGTAGTCATTACTCACTGACACATTTCCCAGGTCACCCAGCAGGTGCACAGGTGTAGTCATTACTCACTGACACATTTCCCAGGTCACCCAGCAGGTGCACAGGTGTAGTCATTACTCACTGACACATTTCCCAGGTCACCCAGCAGGAGCACAGGTGTAGTCATTACTCACTGACACATTTCCCAGGTCACCCAGCAGGTGCACAGGTGTAGTCATTACTCACTGACACATTTCCCAGGTCACCCAGCAGGAGCACAGGTGTAGTCATTACTCACTGACACATTTCCCAGGTCACCCAGCAGGAGCACAGGTGTAATCATTGCTCACTGACACATTTCCCAGGTCACCCAGCAGGTGCACAGGTGTAGTCATTACTAAGTGACACATTTTAAAAGATCTACAGGTGGAGCTAATTATTTCACTTGTGAGTCTGTGAGGAGACCCGGAAAACATGCACTGTTTGGGGTCCTGAGAACTTGTGCCCTATGCCCTAGAGCCACCTGTGAGCTCACTGATTTCTAGACCTATTACGTCATAAGAAGCGCAGGATGCTCCCTCTAACACATAAAACATCAGGGGTGGGGGAGCCCCCAGTCATTGCTTTGTGCTGACTGTACAATATATTCAGGGCCAGGGCACAAAGGGCAGTGTATGGCAGCAGTGTCATTGTCACTATAGCCCCTTGTAGTCCGGGTTATCTCAGCCAGCTCTGGGCGGGTCCCAGGGACGAGTGACGCTGCGCCCTGTGAGCAACTCCATGCAAGAGACTTCCATATATATACATGAGACACTCAATGAATATATATATATATATATATATATATATACACACCTAAAGCTGGGTACACAGTAGGCCATAAGTTGGACGATTTGACAATTTTAGACAAATCAGAATGACAGATCGTCCACATCGTCCAGTATGTACGCACTCCCGCGAGTTACTCATCGCCTCTGCAGGCCGATATGAGGATACGGCATATTAATGAGGGACGGAACGCCACATCCTTCCCACATTCATTCAATCTTCTAGTGTGTACCGGTAATCTTGTATGGTACGGGGTGAAGGTAAATTGTCCCCACCATCCACAAGATTGCTGGGTTGTCTAGTGTGTACCCAGCTTTAGAGGCAAACATGCATGAGACATTCCATGTAAGATAAACGAGGCAGCGTTATAGGGCTCTACTCAACATGCTAATTATCAGGGAGCCCGAAACGTAACATTCCATCTGGACGCGAGTGCCGGAGCCATTCATCACTGCTCCGGCGCGGAGACAGCTGATCCGAAAATCTCTCCACGAGTTTTCCACTGCTCTTTTCAGAGCAGTGAGACGAGTGTGCGTGCGTGACCTACAGGTCAGGCCTGCGCACAAGAGCCCCGTCATCTGGCCGATGGAGCCTGACAGGGACGGACGGATCCGAGAGGGGATCCCTTTTCGCCGCCCAGGACTATTTCTCATGGGGAAGGTGCGGGTAGCGGGAGCACTTCCCAATCTAGAGATGCCGAATGCTCCCACAATCAAGCTCCAAAAATATAGGAGCTTATTCAGAGGCGGCCGTACGGTCTACGACCGCACGGCCGTAACGATGTTTGTGCAGTGCGCATGCGCACGAGGGAGCCGGCTCCCTCGTGCGCATGTGTGAGACCCGCTACGACCGACAGCGCTGGTCGTAGCGGGTCTCTTTCCAAAGGGGGCGAGCTGTCGATGTTGATTGACAGCTCACCCCGTTTGGAAGGCGGGCCAGGGGGGTGGCAGCCCAAACGGAGGCGTTCCTATGGGAACGCCTGCCGTTTGGGGGAAGCTCCACTGACATCACTAGTGATGTCAGTGGAGAGCTTCCGGCTCTGACAGAGCCAGAAGCTCTCCGGGGCTTACAACAAGTGAGACCCTACCCTAGGGTCTCGTCGTAAGCCCCGATGACCATCGCGACCATCACCCGAGCGGTCGTTAGAGCTGTGGGTGTTAACCCACAGCCTAACGACCGCAACAGAGGCGGGCGGTCAGGATGCAAGTGGCCGCCCAGTTTCTGAGCGACCGCTTGCATCCTCCGACCACCTCTGAATGAGGTTAGCTTGCTGAATTCTGTCCTCATACTAGTGATGATGAGAAGAGCCCATAATGAGAAATAAAAGGTGTAGCGCTCAGTCTGAGTCAGTTGATGGGTCAATTAAAACATTTTATTATTAATATAAGCAACAGAAAATATATAAAAATATACACATCTATATTATACCAATTGCACTGGGTTACAGGATAATACAGAGACAATCAGGTAAAGCACACCTATGAGCAATAATCAAATAAAATGCAAGTGATGAAAGTCACCCTACGGCCCCTATACTGTATAAATCACTGGGCTTTCCCATGTAATCAGCAGTGACTTATTACACAAAGTGTTATAATGAGGGACCGTGTCCGGATGCCATTAGGTACATATGTAATGAGGGATTGTGTACATGTGTTATGTGATTTCTGCCACATGGGTGTAAACCCCCAAATCCCAGCATTGGAAAGTAAAGCCATGTATCATGTACCCCAGGAGAATGCGAGGGTCAGATATGGGCGCCAATCTTTAGCTGACCAGCATTACAGAGAGCCTCTCCTGGCCGCCATTGCTCTCCAAATTGCTGATGTGTAAAATCCACAATGAGTGCACTAAATCAGATTTATACCAGGCACATAGACGGTACAGAGCAGACTGAGCACCGTGTCCTTCCCTGTACGATTCACGTGTCAGCTGACCCATAACATGACCTTAATGATCTGATGCCTCTGCTACATGAGAGACCTGGCCAGGAGATTCCCCCTTATTAAGCCCTCTAAATAAGTCACATGGGAGCACACAGTATAAATCCCAGCCTTACATCCATTCATCAAGGTGTCCACAGACTGCTCACTCACACAGTTATTACCCCATCCATATCACTGATCACCACTACATCCAGCACAAGACGCCTAATTACAGGAAGCGGTGTCTCCAGCTGTGTGATTAGAAATGGCCTTCAACCAGCGCAGAATAGCCAACATCGATGGGCTGCTACCGATAATCATTGGTTTGGCCAGCGATTGCTGAAGTCTGATGTTTCTCCACCATTGATGGCATATATGTGATTGGCTTTGTGTTATGTCGGAGAGTCTGGTGGGTGACTCAGGGAATTATTATTGCGTTCACCAGTTACTGTGTGATTGTGAAACTCAAGGGACAGATGTGGGGAGCGCAGTGTAACCCGCTACCTTTGCCTGATCACGCTAATCGCATTATCAAGTTATCAAGAAAATGACGAGAGATCCAGAAGGGCGACCTACTCTCCCCGGGGGGTCCTGCAGGACTCCCCAAAATTCAGGAATTGCCCTAACGTTGGGGTAGAGAGGGCAAGCCCGATGTGTCTATAACATAATAGTATTACCCCCTCACTCCAGTTATGCAGCGGCTGGGTGCTCAAGTAACATACAGCAGCTGGTTCTGCAGCCCATGTATGTATGGGTGTATATGTACATGCGTGCATGTAAAATACATATACCTGTGTGTGTATGCATGTATGTACAAGTTAATTTATATGGTGCCACATAGTGATTAACAAAATCACAATAAAACAATACCAAACGGGAGTATAACAAGTGCTACAGGAAAGTGCATTAAGACTGAGCGCTGGCTGACTCAGAGGTGTACACACATCCCTTCGCGGATGCGATTTTGTACGCAGCGGATGTACGGAAATATGCACAAGTGGCAGCCACGGGAATCTGCGCTGGGACGTCCCGTATCGAATCCGCCACTTGCGTACAAAGGCGCGCCTTCGGTCGCACCATCGATCTTCCTGAGCAATCCGATGGGCGCTCAGAATGTCCGTCGCTCGTAAGCCACCACAGTCTTTACCACTGCGAATTTGTCTTCGCAGGCTCAGACATGCCCTCAAAATGATCTCGACGTGGCTGCGTTTGGCTCGCCAACCCAGAGAGCCACTGGAGTCTGGATTGCCTAGGGCATGATCTGGATGTGGTAGTCAAGGTTTCCTAGTGACAACATGTATCAGCAAATCATTTTAATGTTTCCCTGGCACATTTCTGCCAACACTCCAGGTGGGATAAGTGGGAGGAGCAGGGGGTGTGGCACCATGAATCATCTGGGGCACAGAGGGGAAGATAGTAATTATTCAGGCCCAGGCTTGCTAGGAGGCCGTCCGAGGGCCTGGCCCAGGTCAGCTGCTAAGGTTGACATCGTCCCCCTCTGCAGCCGCCAGTACCCCCTTTACAGCACTGAGGAGGAGGGAAAGTGAGTGCGGGGGCATGATCACATAGCCCCACCCACAGCAGCTGGCACCAATTGGGAGAGACTTAATCCTGAGTACACATGCCTTCATGTCCTGTGGTTGCAGCAGATGCTGAGGGGGGCAAATGCCCCGCTATGTAGGCGCCGGAGCCCCCCTGCACTATTGTTTAGATTTTATTTTTATACCTTTTTAAGAGGGGCTGGCCCGTGACCAATCTTCCCCGGATTGGCCATGTACCCCCTAAGTACCATGGCCCGTCTAGGCCGCTCTGCGGCCTTGTGAATCGCAGGAGGCGGGGCTATAAGGACACATGCGCAGGAGCCCAGCACAGGAATGAAGAGATGGTCTCCTCACTCTGAGCACTTTGCAGGGTATGGGTGCCTTTCAGAGCCCTGGACCCTGCAGGGTCTCTGTGATACATACCAGCACTAAGATCGCATCCTGCAATGCGAACATGGGTTCTAATAGCGCGCCCAGATCGCATTGCAAATACGATTGTCAATAAATGGGCGCTAGAATGAGGCCTGCAGTAGGTAAATGGGAATGCTGTAAGCGAGGCGGTTACAGTTCTGCCAGCCCGAATGATCCCCTGCCCACACGTGGGAGTCCATCCTGCCTTTGCTGGCATGATCGCCTCTGCCCATTGCCATGGTGTTATGCCAGCACTGCCATTACGAGCCTGAAGTTCTGTCCCGCGGAGTCACAGCATAAAAATGGTAATAATTAATGGTAATTAGACGGTTGCTTCCTTCCGAGTGACAGTGTTCTCCTGGCTGCCTGCAAGCCCTTCCCTGACGTCCCTGGAACATACATCTCTGCTCGTAGATAAAGTCACGGTAAATAGATAGAAACTAAAATCTCTGTCTTCTTCAGCTCTGGAGTTTTTGGGATTCAGCTGAGGACGCAGCTACTTAGCGTTATTAAAATCTGTGCTGCTTGTTCTTTAACCAGATCCCCATTTGTCACATACATCTCGGCCATGCTTAATAACCCCTGTGATACTGGCAAAGAATGGGGTGTATCCGTTAGCGGGAAATGAGGCTCATCTACTGTTGTCACACCCTGTATGTAAGTCAATGCTTTCTTGGCCTCAATGGGGCCCTGTTGAATACTGAGGGGCGCGACAGACACAGCCAAAGAAATGTTTAAAATTAACTAAATGAGAAACCCGCTTCCTCTAAGCTCAGCAAACGTAACAGTATTGGTTCAATAAATTAATCTTGACTTAAAAATATATCACGTGAGTTACCCGGAAGAGCAGATTCCCAAAACTGACCTGGCCGATATCGCCTCATAACGCACAATCTGACATATTTCATTTTTGATTTTTTTTTTTTTTTTTAGAAAGAATCTTGAAAATTATATCACTTTGTTATACCCCCCCCATGGAAACAAATCTCCCCTGCCACCCCACCCCCGGCACCTATTTTCTAGTATTCCAATGAAAATGCTACATCCACCCACTATCATTTTGGGTACCAGTCAGAATGTCGATTTTACATTTTTGTGTAATTTTTAGGGGTAGGGTTAGCGTTAGATTTAGGGGTTAGAGTTATACTAAAATAAGTAGACAGCTGTATGACGTGTTAAATGTCGACATTTATTAATGGTGATATTTTCCCTGTGGACCTAACATCTGTATCGACATTCAGGCTGTTGACAATCAGAACCTATCGACATTTTGAATGACGACTTTTCATACCACACTTGTAATATTAACCGCATAAACGTAGACATGCCATTACAAATACCAGGCAAAACGCAACTTATAACGTATGCCACGGCTGCACATCTCTGGGATTAAGCCTTGGTAGCAGAGCAGATCTTCAGGATATTATTACGCTGTCGCACTCTGCGGCTGCACATCTCTGGGATTGAGCCTTGGTAGCAGGGCAGATCTTCAGGATATTATTATACTGTCGCACTTTGCGGCTGCACATCTCTGGGATTGAGCCTTGGTAGCAGGGCAGATCTTCAGGATATTATTATACTGTCGCACTCTGCCAAAAAATTGGGGCGATCAGACAAGGTGGCCTGTTAAAAGCCTGACGTCTACAGCCCATTCAGCATGTAACACATACTGTAATATTAATGTCATACTGGCAACTAGTGCATTTCGTTTCTGATGCAGTGACTGTGAAACCAACTTGGGCAGATTGTGCCCATTTTGTGCCATCCAATTAATTAGATTGTTTGGAGACTTTCCAGTCACTCAGAGGTCAGAGAGGTTTTATTTTTACTTATTTATCCCTGTTATTATATCTCAGCACTACCACATTTAGTAAGACACAGAGATGGGAAGATCACAGGTTCCCGGCAGCCACTTTGCCTAGAAAATTACAGCTGGCACCTAAATTTTTGTAGTCCATTCAGGGCCGTCAAGAGCGAGGCTGGGCCCGGGTACTGGGGGGGTGGGGGACAAGCCTCCTTTCAAAACTAATGTAAAGCGTTATTTTATACGACATCACATGCTCCAGATGGGTGATCCCTCCCCCCCCGTAACGCTTGTTGCATGCCCACTACCACTGCTTGCTGTATATTAGCGCAGCGGGAGAGAGGGGACTGATGCTGCACAGCGCAGGCTGGCACACAACAGCCGTATGCTCTCTCTCCCTGCCTGATGTGCAAGTGACCCAAACCTGGGAAATGTACCCAATCCCCCCCCCCTTTGCACCCCTTAGTCCATTGCCAAAAGATACTTATCTTCTCGGGCTCCTCAGATGTCCTCCTGAGTCCTAGGTGTAGCCTACTGGCTCCTGGGCTCAATATTATTTAGAATTGACCGGGTTTAGTGTCCCTATGAAGGGTTCATAGGAGTTTTCTCATGCTTGCAGAGTTTATTGTTTATTATATTATTGTCTGAAGGGGGTGATTATGTAGTCTACGGTATTGAAGAACTGCATGCAAGCAGCTTTGCAATTCCCTCCTTGCAATTATATTAATGCAGCAGGAAGCATCAGGCCTCCTGCATGCATTCATGTCCATGGACGTAGCATCTGATCATCTGTATGATTCGTGGCTGGCTGAGTGACATGGGGTCGTGCAGACCGTCCAACTCAGATGAGGGAAAGAGGCCATGGTGCAGCCGACGGAGATCCTGGTTGCCTTCCTCCCCCCCCCCCCCCAATGTTGTGGATGAGCTAATGGTATCTACACATGATCAGTTCTCCAGGTATTCATCTGATCCCCCTCAGATCCCGAGCCCTACAGGCAGGAAACCGCTGTGATGATGAGTTTCATGTCGGCATACACTGAAGCTGCTAAGAGACCAGCGATCTTAGTGGGTCCCCAGGTGTCGGCAAGCTTGTGGATCAATCTAACATGTTATACCACTGAACTGCGGCTATGCAGAGAGGGCCTCAAGAGTAAATACATCTGTTTTCCCAAAGAATAGAGCTTCCGATGACGGGCATCAAGCCAAACGTACGGATGGGGGCGGCCTGCTCACATATACAGCTCTGAACACAGGCGAATATACACGTTTAGTTCTGCGCAGGAAATGACGGCGCAATTACGTCCGACAGCAACCACGATGTGTTTATGTTCTTATCGACAAACAGAAGGAAGATGTATAGCAGATGTACGGTAGAACCAGCTGAATGTGTTGGTGCCATGAATGACTGGGCAGGCCGGAGAGCCACAGAGATCTAGTATGCTCTAGCACGGAGACTGGCGCTGTCTCCCTGACTGTGTGGCAGCCGCTTAGGAGACATGGCAGAGTCTCCCATGGCCGTGACCTGTCGTGAGTCACCCGCTGTGCTGTACACAATACAGGAGAGATTAATCATAGCTTCAGCCTTCAGTGATTGCGCAGACAAAACGCATATGGAGCTACATGAAAAGTACATTTCAGGTGGCCTGATTTCTTCTGATGCTTCCATCCAGCAGCGGCAAATGCACTGACCCCCAGTCTATGGAGGATGTGCATAGAGGGCCTGATTCTGGGTGGTACGTAAATAGCGGCATTTAGCAAACAGCGCATATCTCCGACGATTCTATATCGGATAGATCTTGCTTTGCGTGAAATGGGCATTTCTGGTGGCAATGCTGCGGTCGCACGCAAGAGATCTGTCTCATGGGAGTATTGTGGGCATGCGGCTATACTCCTGTGCTATTCTGAGTCGCGCATAGGGAAGCCTGTTTCTGACAGATCCCTTGCACCTGGCATGGGGCTGGTGCCAGTGCCGATACTGATCATGATGGCTATGGATAGGAAAACTGAGGGCGAAGCAGCTTCCCACTGTCAGCTGAACGGATCTTCGCATTGGCCCTAAGGGTACTACCATTAACATAAGGTAATAAATCTGGCTTCTGCGGCATCATGGCAGCCATTTTGTATCCCACTCAGAATCAGCCCCAGTAACCTGCAAATAGCAGGTCTTAAAGAAACAGTATCCGTGAAGTACAGACGGGTTACAAAGTGACCAATAGTCGCTGGACGGGGTAGATTGGGTGTAACTCGGAGAGTAAGTGCCCAGTCATAGATGAGGAGATGATTGCTGTTCAGGAAATGAGAAAGCATACTGAGGGCTGACTGGGGTCCATGGGCAGATAGGTTGCCCAGACGGCCACCTGGCATCAGACGTGCAGTGGGCTAGGGTAAGAGATGCGCCAATAGTCAACTAAACAACCTGCATCCTCCCCCCACTGCCTGCTATATGACGCAATGGGCCCAGTGTTAAGATAAGGGATATGCTGGCCTTGACCCTCGCCTGTGACGGTGATAGATGCATAGATGAGATTGGGGGTGAATTGAGAAGAACACGACCACATAAAGTGTTCTGCTGGGGTTATGGACTCAGGAAATGTCCATCCTGGGAGCAGCTAAGCACCTGAGGGCTGACCAGAAAGTAAAGGCGGCTGTTATAGCCTATGTCACAGGTTCACAAACGCGGTCCTCAGGACCCCGAACAGTGCATGTTTTGCAGGTCTCCTCACAGAGTCAGTACAATAATTAGCTCCACATGTGGATATTTTAAAATGTATCAGTGAGTAATGACTACACCTGTACCCCTGCTGGGTGACCTGGAAAACGTGACCTGTGTGGGGTCCTGAGGACCGAGTTTGAGAACCACTGGCCTATATTATTGAGGATAAGATATTACTGTGAGATACTACAGCGGATTAGAACCCATGGGTCACGGGTGGTTAGTCAGGCCATGGTAAATGCAGAAGGCAATAGACAATACAGTGGCAGGATGGACACATGGAAGGAGATGGGTTGGCACCGAAACTGTGTTTGGAGAACGGATTTCCCAGTCATGGTGTCCACTTGTTCATATAAGCCGCAGTTTTCGTTCCTGCAAACTTTGTTGGCCTTGGACTACCCTGGGCCTGATACTGAACAGCACATAATGCGAACGCAATTCCAGAAGCCCACTGAAAATGGAAGGAGATTGGAATGTTGATGCTAATGCAACTATAGTTTATTTAGTATGAATCATATGCATCTAAACATTGGTACTGCCCAACTCTTCTGTCCCCAAGTGTAGCCGTCGTCACTTTAATCGGCACTTACACCTACCCCATGCTAGGTGTAGGAGATCCTTCTGAATTTGGCGTCCTTATTGCATAGGCATGACTCTGAATAGCAAGTAAGCTGGCTACATGCCCATGACATGCCCTGACACACACACAAAATAGTTATTTTATAAGTCTGTTTGCATTGTTGCCACCAAGTTCCAACCAGAGACACCCATTTAATGGCTACAAAGCAAAGACCAAGATGCATATGACAGAATCAATTGAAGGTTTGTAAAGATGCATATGCAGTCGGCAAAGCATTTTACATTTTGCTAAAAATTGCTAGATGCACCCACATTTGGTCTTGCATGTGACTCAGAATCGGCTACCTACAGAATGGACAACCTTCAGCTCCTGTGACTATCTGATAACACTGCATAATACTCAGCACCTGTGAATGTCAACCAGTGCCTAATTTTCAGCACCTATGCCTCTCTGCTACCAGTGTGCAATTCTCAGGACCTGTGAATTTCTGCTGCCAATATGCACTCCTCAGTACCTGTGACCCTTTGCTACAAGTGCCCAATTTTCAGCACTTGTGACTCTTTGCTACCAGTAACCAGTTTTCAGCACCTGCAACTCTCAGCTACCAATGTGCTATCACCATCACCTGTGAATATTTACTACCAGTGTGCAATCCATCTAACTCTTCAACCTAAAGGACCTTTTACAAATAAAAAAAACACATTATTAATCTTGTATATCGCGAGTGCAGTACAGTTTGTCACTTTATGCCAGGGATGGGGAACCCCAGGCCCTGGGGCTGTATAAGGCCCCCACAATTATTTGGTCTGGCCCTCTGAGCTTTTTTCTGCTAGCCTCATCTGGTTAGCAGGGTGCCTAGAATGGCATCCCGCATCCAGAATCTATGCAGCAGTGCCATCTGGAGAGTCCTTCAGACGGTCACACCGCTGCCCTTACAACTCCCCCGGAGCATCCTCAGGATGTAATCACCAGCGATTGTGGCCCCATCCCCGTGTCATGTCACACGGAGGGTCGTGGTCTGCACCAGGCCCACAAATAATGTTATATATATCAAAATGGCCCTGCTTTATGCCAATCTTTGTCTACGTACATCTTTCTTGACAATTCCCCGATATTAAGCAGCTGCACTGTAGATAGACAGATAAGAATGAATGTAAAATCAAGGACAAAGTTAAAGTCATTACTGCAAAGGGATGTAACAACAGTTTAAAGAGGAGGAATACAATAAGCACCGATAACTTAATGGAGGTGAAAAAAGGAGGTAACCTCAGGCCTTCTTGTCTGAGGCAATTCAATTAGACTCCCTTTTTGCACCTGATACCTTTGTTAACACCGTTAAATTGATGTGTTAACATGGGTTAACGAGCCTTCGCACACAATTTCATAGATTCAGGCATTAACACGGTCACGGTACCTGTTAACCACCTAGTTATTGGGGATTTTTTTTCACTGGTGGTGAAAAAAAATCCCCGGTAAATGCTGCCAGCAGCCTCACTGCGGGGCTAATTGAATGGCCCAGGGGGATCAATTAGCCTGTGGTAAATTACCGTGGCTAATTCAATTCCCCCTTTTAGTCAGAAATATTTAAATTATTTTCTCATAAAACTATGAATCTTAGGACAATATTCTCAATAATATTATAAGGAAGTATTGTAGCAATATTCTTTAAATCAGATAATTTTGACGTTTGACTTGGGCCAGAGCAGCTATTGCACTCATTCTTCATAACAGTTGCAGTTCTGAATTTCTGTTCTTGCAAACCTTGTTGCTTGCGGACTACTGTGTATTCCGTCAGCCTTGTTACCCGTGGAGCTTGTGCTCACAGCAGTAGTTTTCTGTCATTCTGCTGATCTTGACGCTGCAACCTGTGTGCAACTTTCAACTACCGCGACTTTGTTACCAGTGTATATTATTTACTTACTGTGACACTGCTATTAGGGGCCTATTTATTAAATAATATTTGTGGTATATTAAAAAAAAAAAAACTTTTTGGGGGATACCTGCAAGTATGAAGTATTCCCTGAATGTACCATGGGGGGACCACAGCAGATATCTCTGACACACATTCGTGGTCAATAGAGGTCACTTCACTCGGAACACATTGCAAGTACGTGCTCCATTTTAAACCCCTGTGGTTGCGGGTGTATATGGATACATTCGGGCTGTTTTTCATCTCTTATTGCCGCGAATATCCGATAATTGATAAATATGCCCCTAAGGTTGCAATCTTCAGCTACTGTGACACTACCACCAGTGTGCAATCGTCAGCTACTGTGACACTACCACCAGTGTGCAAAAGTCAGCTATGTTGACATTTCTCTACAATGACCAGGACGTTTGAGCTGGATGTTAAGTGGGCAGAGTAAAAATACTGTAGCCAATCTGAGTATTAGAATGTTAACATTAGTCAACACAAGCATGTCCATGTCTAGGCAACTTTGAAGTTGGAGAGTTTTAGCTATTGTAACCAATATAAGCACATACAGTAAGTGTTACAAACAACACATAGTAGTGATGTGAGGATAATTTTTTACCTTTTTTTGGGAAGCTTATGGCGTCCAACTCGCCTCTACAAAAAAAAAAAAAAAATTCATACACCCAACTTGTTACCTATTATTAAGAGTAAAGTGGAGATCAAGTCACATTTTAAGTCAATCAAGCAGAAATACAGAAAACCCTATATGTTTCTTGACCATCACGTCATCGCAGAAGGTGTGGCCCATTTCCTTTGCCACACTGTATTCAATTCTATTAATGTACAATATATTCCACTTCATACGAGAGGTTCCTGGAAAAGTGCTTTATTCCTAACCTCAGCGTTTTCATCACATCTCCCCTTGTTCTTTCTCCTTACAACATAGAAAGTGGGCAAGCTTGGAAAAGCAGATCACAGGCAACAGATACCTATTGCTCGGCCATTATTTTTGCTAAAGGACTTAGGTGCTTGCGGGTTATACCCTTGATTGGACCCCCAAAACAGCCATTAGCACCACATATTACAGCTCCCAGTGGAGCCACACATAAAGGCAGGCAATGAAAACACAATCAAAACTGAATTGGCACAATGCACTACACAATAAAAGGACAATAAATAAAAGCAAGGCTTGCCACCACACTTTGTGTAGTATTGATATCACACATCAAAATCATGATCAACAAAGCACAAGAAAACTAGCATGGAAGGTACATTAAAAATTGCTGCCATTTCCATCTGATTCAGAGACGGACGCTAATGCCGCAGCGGTCGCCATTTTTTTTTGTGGCGGCACAGCTGTAGTAATATGCAAATGCTAGTTTCAGCCGAACAGTGCAAGCCCTGAGATGCCCACTTTCACTGCCTATGGATGGTGTAACTCCGCCGGTGTTTCCAAACACTCCACCATCACGTCCACCATTGACACTTGCGCAGTGTCTCTTTCTAAACTCCGGTTATACATGGCCTCTGTGGCTCCGGCTCTGCGTTTGTAATCATAGCCGCATTCACTGAAACGCTAGTGATACTCCCATATGACGCCTATGAGACTGCGCGCACTTCAGGACATGATTTTCCCCCCTGGTTCTAATGACAGCGCCTGTGTACGCAATATCGGATTCCGCGTCCACTCAGGGTAATTCATGCTCCGTTTGGGGTATTTGGGACTTTTCACGTATGCGCAGTAGCAAATAATCGCCCAACTGCACAAACATTAATGGAGGCTCAAGGTCAAGGTGGGAGCAAGCTGGACTAGCACATCTCAGCAATTCACCCGCTAGCCCTAATTTCATAACAAGTGGGAATCGTACTTGCTTAGTCTTTCAGTGTTCTCTGCGGGTGATCCGGGGGTGTGAGGTCTAAGTAGAAAGTACAGGGGTGTGGTGCTGTAAATGACATCATCATTGTTCCTCCTCCCACTGTACACTGCCGCATCTGGGAGGCTGGCCTACTTGTGAGTACTCCCCGAAATTCAGAAGGTTGTCTGATGAACATTCTGGAAGAGCAGGTAAGTATGATGGAAATTTTTATGTTATATTTGTATCTATATATTCTTTATCATTCTGAGCTCCGTTTTTGTTAGATTGAATCTGAATCTGAAAAGGGGCATATTTATTAATTATCGGGTTCTAGACCCAATCGTTTTAATCTCTTATCATCGCTTAGCGTGGAATAAGGTATTAAAGATGGCCTAGATGTTTTTTGCTTTTTTAAAAAGGAGGGACGCTCAATGTTTGCCGCAATCTCCAGTAATGGTGTAATTTAATGCACAATTTTGTCATGGGGACCAATCCGCCATGACATCCCACCAGCATCTCACCAGACCATCATGGGGAGTGCGCTCCTGCTGCTGTGCAGTGACCCTGGCAGAATGACATCACTGAGGCGCCACTGCGCATGTGAGACCTGGCACCCACTACTGAGTACTTAACTCCCCTAGGTGAGACCAGTATTACCTGCATTGCCGCTGTTATAGGCATCACCAGTGACCACCGCTGTCACCCTGTATCACCGTGTATACCGCTAACCAATTGGTTATATCAATACATCTTCCTCCAATCAGCCTTTTGTAAAACGCTCAGGTGGTGTTATACCCGCTTTGCGTAGTCGCCGGTCTCCAATATGGCCATTGATAAGTGGATGGACAGTATCCAGGGACCCAGTCAGGACAGGTTACGGGAACTAGATAGAATATGAGGTCTGGTGGCGAAACATACACTGAATAAAACTGCCACCTTCCTTTCCAACATCAGGCCCACAAGGTGGTATATGGATCCATGAGACAGTCGTATCAAAGCCCCCCCCCCCCCTCCTCTACATCTTGGATTAATTACCCTTGGTATTTCCTGGCAAAAGAACTTATTGTTCAGAATCGATTTCTCCTCTGATTGGTTATCTTTGTCCTGCACTGATGCAAATACGTTTTCCTCCTTTATTGGATAAGCCCTCGGGGTTTGTTCCATTAATTACATTTAAACAACTTACCAGCGCTGATGGATGTGTGATAGGGCTCGTGTCGCTGCAGACAGACACAGAATGGAATAGTCACACAGGGACACAGGAGATGGGGCTGATCGTTTAACATTGGATTGGAAACCAGAACGAGCCCTTATAAGTCACAGGTGTGGGTTGTAGGTAAAGGACCCATGCTTGCCAAAGCTCCAGGAATGTCCAGCAGAGTCCCAACTTTTGGTGGGCTCTCCTGGACTCACGAGAGAGTGGGCATAGGACTCCCGAGGGAGTGGGCATAGGACTCCGGAGAGAGTGGGCATAGGACTCCGGAGAGAGTGGGCATAGGACTCCGGAGAGAGTGGGTATAGGACTCCGGAGAGAGTGGGCATAGGACTCCGGAGAGAGTGAGCATAGGACTCCCGAGAGAGTGGGCATAGGACTCTGGAGAGAGTGGGCATAGGACTCTGGAGAGAGTGGGCACAGGACTCCGGAGAGAGTGGGCACAGGACTCCCGAGAGAGTGGGCATAGAACTCCGGAGAGAGCGAGCATAGGACTCCGGAGAGAGCGGGCATAGGACTCCGGAGAGAGTGGGCATAGGACTCCGGAGAGAGCGAGCATAGGACTCCTGAGAGAGCGAGCATAGGACTCCTGAGAGAGCGGGCATAGGACTCCTGAGAGAGTGGGCATAGGACTCCCAAGAGAGTGGGCATAGGACTCCCGATAGAGTGGGCATAGGACTCCGGAAAGAATGGGCATAGAACTCCAGAGAGTGGGCATAGGACTCCGGAGAGAGTGAGCATAGGACTCCCGAGAGAGTGGGCATAGGACTCTGGAGAGAGTGGGCATAGGACTCCGGAGAGAGTGGGCACAGGACTCCGGAGAGAGTGGGCACAGGACTCCCGAGAGAGTGGGCATAGGACTCCCGAGAGAGTGGGCATAGGACTCCCGAGAGAGTGGGCATAGGACTCCGGAAAGAATGGGCATAGAACTCCAGAGAGAGTGGGCATAGGACTCCGAAGAGAGTGAGCATAGGACTCCCGAGTGGGCATAGGACTCTGGAAAGAGTGGGCATAGGACTCTGGAGAGAGTGAGCACAGGACTCCGGAGAGAGTGAGCACAGGACTCCGGAGAGAGTGGGCACAGGACTCCCGAGAGAGTGGGCACAGGACTCCGGAGAGAGTGGGCAAAGGACTCCCGAGAGAGTTGGTTTAGGGCTCTCGAGAGAGAGTGGGCATAGGACTCCGGAGAGAGTGGGCATAGGACTCCGAAGAGAGTGGGCCACTTTAAATGACCCAATTAACATTGAATCACGTCATTGTGGCCCCGACTTCTGCTGCAAAATGCTGCAAGTTGGGTTTTTGAACCTCACTTCCCACTGTCTGGGACTCTTCGGGAAGGGTATTTGAAAAAGTTGACAAGTATGGTAAAGGTCCTGTACTCAGGGCCGTCTCAAGGCAAAGGCAATGCTAGTGATTGGCTTAGTCCCCACTCATCTTATCAATGGATTAGTAAATTTATCTCATGAGACTGATTTAGCAAAAGTGAAAATCTCTATTATGAGCTAAAATGCTTTTCCTCATCCACCTTATGCATCAAAGGGTTACCACCTGGGCAGTGCACAATGGGCGAACGCCCCATGCACAAAGCCGAAGAAGGGCACATGGAAATCTATGTCGGGTTAATCTGGTTACACTTACAGAGTGCTGGGATACTTTCCCGGACTGTCCTGGAGCTCTCCCGAACTCCTGATAGCAGACTAGCCTCACTGGGAATGGGCCATCCCGAGGCTCAATGTGGTGATTATCTACGGTGCCAACTAACACTGCATAATACTGAAGGTGGCAACGCCTACTTGGGTCCACTCCTCCGGCATCTCTCAGGCAGACCGGGTAACAACAACAGTCGTTACAAGCATAACAAGGCGGCATCAGTTTTCCTTCTTGCCCCAGGCACTAATATGCTAGTAACGGCCCTAGTTACGGATGACAGTAATACTAATGGGATATTAATGGTTTGCTGAATCCTATCACCAATGCAATGGCATGGGGAAACGTAGTTAGATGGTGGTAACTGTACCGCCGCAATACCTGTTCTGTTTTCGCCATGGCAAAATGACGATAATGAATGATTTTTTTTTCTTTATTTGAATTAAAAACAAAATAAATGAATATATACAGTAACATGCCATCTCTTTTATACAAGTTATGACATTCTCACTTATAAGCTAGGATTTCCAAATCAAATAAAGGCGTTGTACCCGTGCTCTGTATACAGATGATGACTGAGGCGTTATCGCCCCCGTGACTGCACTGACTCAGCAAAAATACTTCCCTGAAAGCCTTTTATAAGTCTTGGCAACTGTGCTAATTCATTAACTCAAAGTAACTGAATATTCCGCAATCTAAGTGTCAAATATTCATTACCTGGGTCTAGTGATGCCCCCATCCTTTTGGGGGGGGGGGGGGCATAAGGTCTGCTGGGAGGGTGGTCCTCATTGTCCACTGACAAAACATTGCTGGCATGAGAGAGGTCAGCCCTGCCCCTGACCAGAACTCCCAAATTCAGCTGGACAGTCCAGACCTGTAGACTCTGAAAGGGGCGGGGCTTATTGAAAATAGTGTCGTCGCCCACTCGGGCTAGTCACTTCATTCAGAGTCTTTGCCCACTCTTCCGGCTGGTCAGGAACGCCATCCGACTTTCGTCAGCCAACCGGCCATTCCGGGATAGTAGGCAAATATTACATAGAATGGTTGCCCCCCCTCTTCCTCAAAAAGGGGCTTATTTATTACTAGGGGGATATTTATCAATTATGGGGTTTCAGACCCTATAATTGTTATATACTATATACGCTATTCGCGACAATAAGGTCGTGTGCCCTGCCTCTCAGACATGAAGATTCCTGATCACCGCATATTGTGGCAGTAAGGAATCTCTTTATGGTGGAATGCGTTGGGCTACAGATGCCAGAGCACGGGCTCCGTTAAGAGACCATCATTTTGCAGTAATGCAACTTGTAGGCTATGGGCAATGCAGTCTAAACGGGTATATTAAGAGAGGAGGGGTCCCGAGTGCATTCCCCATCCGGGGACCCCTTCCTCTCTCCCCGGCGACCGCCAGCAGACTAAAGGCTGACCGCCAGCAACCGCAGCATCAGTAGACTCTGGGCACTAGTCTGTGCCCAGAGTCTACTGCACGTGCCCAGAGTCTACTGCGCATGCCCAGGTCGCCAGGCTGAGACACCCGACGTGGGACCTCGGAGAGGTATTAGAAAATATGGGTGTCCGGTGAGGGCCCCCCCTGAACCCAGGGGCCCATGTGCACCGCACACCCTGCACCCATTATAGATACGCCCCTGAATCTAAGGACCAAGGCCAAGCTTGGTACATTTCTTATTTTTGCAGCCTCCATAGAAACCTATTTGGGCTGCTTTTGCTAGTGCAATGGTCACCCCTTCTTAGGTGCTAGAATTAGAAAGTATATGTGTTTCTCTCTATGTAATGTATAAGTATATGCAGGTTGTCCCTTTGGGGGCATACCCAGCATTTCCGAGGTACCGGACAGCCCCCCTTCCCCCCAGAAACAACCCTTGAATGCCATGCACACCTGCTGAATCTAGGACATGCAGCATTGGAGGGGCTCCTGTTAGCAATCCACTGGGGCCAAATCTCGGAAGTGCAGCATGGCCGGGCAGTGCCCACAAATCGGGACTGTCCCGCCTAAATCAGGGCAGGTTGGAGTTGTGTATACAGCAAACAGTGGGGAAAAAAAATTGTGGTTCTATTTAAACTTTTAATCAATTTGTGCAATTCCCCAAAGTATTCCCCAAAATGTCTTGTCCTGCGGAACACTGGGAGCCCAAACATGCACGTTATGCCAGCTGTGACACAGGTGTAACCAATCGGGCACATGGAGGGATAAGGGGAACATCTTTAAGTCTTTCTATCATTATTTTTGCAAGTGTCTCTTTCCCCGCATAGGGTGCAATTGGCACTAGAAATAATAACATAATAACTGGGTACCTATAAAAGTCAGGAAAACAGAAAACACCCGCCTAATGCACCTTTTCATATGTTTCATCTCCTGTAAATAATGGCATCTTCACTTGCATGTGGTATTTAACCAAGCGCCTACGTACACACGGCCATCCCTCAGAGGACATCTTCCCGACCCTGGCACTGTACCTAGAGATAGGGATTAATCTGAGGTGCTGGCAGGTGATAGGAATACAGACATAGAGGGAGATTTATCAAAGCTTGGAGAGAGACAAAGTCCCGACCAATCAACTTCTAACTGTCATTTTTCAAATACCACCTGTAAAGTGAGTGTTAGAAGCTGATTGGTCAGTATTTTATCTCTCTCCAATCTTTGATACATCTCACCCATAGTAATGAGCCTTCCCAGTCTCCCACTCTGGCATAGCAGCCGGAATGCTCTCATTGCTCCTTGTCCTTGCTGAGATGATTACAGTACTGACTATTAATGGCCCCACAGAAGCAATTTTCAGTTTCCAAAGTCTTCAAACACAGAGTCCCTGGGGCCACTTCACAGCTTCGCCCGACCTTCACCCCCGAAATAGGTGAAAGAAGCGATACAAACGCAGCGTCTCAGGGGGGTGTCTGTATGCAGCACAGCTCCCGACATTGATCTTATTGCTGCAAATACATTATCCTTACTACACTGAGCTACTGTATCCTGCTACTACATTGTACTACTGTATCCTGCAACTGCACTGAGCTACTGTATCCTGCTACTATACTGTACTACTGTATCCTGCTACTACACTGTACTACTGTATCCTGTAACTGCACTGAGCTACTGTATCCTGCTACTATACTGTACTACTGTATCCTGCTACTATACTGTACTACTGTATCCTGCTACTACACTGTACTACTGTATCCTGTAACTGCACTGAGCTACTGTATCCTGCTACTACACTGTACTACTATATCCTGCTACTACACTATACTACTGTATCCTGTAACTACACTGAGCTACTGTATCCTGTAACTGCACTGAGCTACTGTATCCTGCTACTACATTGTACTACTGTATACTGCTACTACACTGTACTACTGTATCCTGTAACTGCACTGAGCTACTGTATCCTGTAACTGCACTGAGCTACTGTATCCTGCTACTACACTATACTACTGTATCCTGTAACTGCACTGAGCTACAGTATCCTGTAACTGCACTGAGCTACTGTATCCTGCTACTATACTGTACTACTGTATCCTGCTACTACACTGTACTACTGTATCCTGTAACTGCACTGAGCTACTGTATCCTGCTACTATACTGTACTACTGTATCCTGCTACTACACTGTACTACTGTATCCTGTAACTGCACTGAGCTATTGTATCCTGCTACTATACTGTACTACTGTATCCTGTAACTGCACTGAGCTACTGTATCCTGTAACTGCACTGAGCTACTGTATCCTGCTACTATACTGTACTACTGTATCCTGCTACTACACTGTACTACTGTATCCTGCAACTGCACTGAGCTACTGTATCCTGCTACTATACTGTACTACTGTATCCTGCTACTATACTGCACTACTGTATCCTGTAACTGCACTGAGCTACTGTATCCTGTAACTGCACTGAGCTACTGTATCCTGCTACTATACTGCACTACTGTATCCTGTAACTGCACTGAGCTACTGTATCCTGTAACTGCACTGAGCTACTGTATCCTGCTACTACACTGTACTACTGTATCCTGCAACTGCACTGAGCTACTGTATCCTGCTACTACACTGTACTGCTGTATCCTGTAACTGCACTGTACTACTGTATCCTGTAACTGCACTGAGCTACTGTATCCTGCTACTACACGGTACTACTGTATCCTGTAACTGCACTGTACTACTGTATCCTGCTACTATACTGTACTACTGTATCCTGCAACTACACAGTACTACTATATCCTGCTACTACACTGTACTACTGTATCCTGCTACTACACTGCACTACTGTATCCTGCAACTACACTGTACTACTGTATCCTGCTACTACACTGTACTACTATATCCTGCTACTACACTATACTACTGTATCCTGTAACTACACTGAGCTACTGTATCCTGTAACTGCACTGAGCTACTGTATCCTGCTACTACATTGTACTACTGTATCCTGCTACTACACTGTACTACTGTATCCTGTAACTGCACTGAGCTACTGTATCCTGCTACTACACTGTACTACTATATCCTGCTACTACACTGTACTACTGTATCCTGTAACTGCACTGAGCTACTGTATCCTGCTACTACATTGTACTACTGTATCCTGCTGCTACATTGTACTACTGTATCCTGCTACTATACTGTACTACTGTATCCTGCTACTACACTGTACTACTGTATCCTGTAACTGCACTGAGCTACTGTATCCTGCTACTACACGGTACTACTATATCCTGCTACTACACTGTACTACTGTATCCTGTAACTGCACTGAGCTACTGTATCCTGTAACTGCACTGAGCTACTGTATCCTGCTACTACACTATACTACTGTATCCTGTAACTGCACTGAGCTACTGTATCCTGTAACTGCACTGAGCTACTGTATCCTGCTACTATACTGTACTACTGTATCCTGCTACTACACTGTACTACTGTATCCTGTAACTGCACTGAGCTACTGTATCCTGCTACTATACTGTACTACTGTATCCTGCTACTACACTGTACTACTGTATCCTGTAACTGCACTGAGCTACTGTATCCTGCTACTATACTGTACTACTGTATCCTGTAACTGCACTGAGCTACTGTATCCTGTAACTGCACTGTGCTACTGTATCCTGCTACTATACTGTACTACTGTATCCTGCTACTACACTGTACTACTGTATCCTGCAACTGCACTGAGCTACTGTATCCTGCTACTATAGTGTACTACTGTATCCTGCTACTATACTGCACTACTGTATCCTGTAACTGCACTGAGCTACTGTATCCTGTAACTGCACTGAGCTACTGTATCCTGCTACTATACTGCACTACTGTATCCTGTAACTGCACTGAGCTACTGTATCCTGTAACTGCACTGAGCTACTGTATCCTGCTACTACACTGTGCTACTGTATCCTGCAACTGCACTGAGCTACTGTATCCTGCTACTACACTGTACTGCTGTATCCTGTAACTGCACTGTACTACTGTATCCTGCTACTATACTGTACTACTGTATCCTGTAACTACACAGTACTACTATATCCTGCTACTACACTGTACTACTGTATCCTGCTACTACACTGTACTACTGTATCCTGCAACTACACTGTACTACTGTATCCTGCTACTACACTGTACTACTGTATCCTGCAACTACACTGTACTACTGTATCCTGTAACTGCACTGTACTACTGTATCCTGTAACTGCACTGAGCTACTGTATCCTGCTACTACACTGTACTACTGTATCCTGTAACTGCACTGTACTACTGTATCCTGCTACTATACTGTACTACTGTATCCTGTAACTGCACTGAGCTACTGTATCCTGCTACTATACTGTACTACTGTATCCTGCTACTATACTGTACTACTGTATCCTGCTACTACACTGTACTACTGTATCCTGCAACTGCACTGAGCTACTGTATCCTGCTACTATACTGTACTACTGTATCCTGCTACTATACTGCACTACTGTATCCTGTAACTGCACTGAGCTACTGTATCCTGTAACTGCACTGAGCTACTGTATCCTGCAACTACACTGTACTACTGTATCCTGCTACTATACTGCAATACTGTATCCTGTAACTGCACTGAGCTACTGTATCCTGCTACTACACTGTACTACTGTATCCTGCAACTACACTGTACTACTGTATCCTGTAACTACACTGTACTACTCTATCCTGCTACTACACAGTACTACTATATCCTGCTACTACACTGTACTACTGTATCCTGCTACTACACTGTACTACTGTACCCTGCAACTACACTGTACTACTGTATCCTGCTACTACACTGTACTACTGTATCCTGCAACTACACTGTACTACTGTATCCTGTAACTGCACTGTACTACTGTATCCTGTAACTGCACTGAGCTACTGTATCCTGCAACTACACTGTACTACTGTATCCTGCTACTACACGGTACTACTATATCCTGCTACTACACTATACTACTGTATCCTGCTACTACACTGTACTACTGTATCCTGCAACTATACTAAGCTACTCTATCCTGCAAATACTCTATACTGCTGTATCCTGCTACTACACTGTACTACTGTATCCTGCTACTACACTGTACTACTGTATCCTGCTACTACACTAAGCTACTCTATCCTGCAAATACTCTATACTGCTGTATCCTGCAACTACACTGTACTACTGTATCCTGCTACTACACTGTACTACTGTATCCTGCAACTACACTGAGCTACTTTATCCTGCAACTACTGTATACTGCTGTATCCTGCAACTACACTGAGCTACTGTATCCTGCTGTCTCCTACTACTACACTGTACTACTGTATCCTACTACTACACTGTACTACTGTATCCTGCAACTACACTGTACTACTGTATCCTACAACTACACTGTACTACTGTATCCTGCTACTACACTGTGCTACTGTATCATGCAACTATACTAAGCTACTCTATCCTGCAAATACTCTATTCTGCTGTATCCTGCAACTACACTGTACTACTGTATCCTGCTACTACACTGTACTACTGTATCCAGCAACTACACTGTACTACTGTATCCTGCAACTATACTAAGCTACTCTATCCTGCAAATACCCTATACTGCTGTATCCTGCTACTGCACTGTACTACCGTATCCTACTACTACACTGTACTACTGTATCCTGCAACTACACTGTACTACTGTATCCTGCAAATATACTAAGCTACTCTATCCTGCTACTACACTGTACTGCTGTATCCTGCAACTACACTGTACTACTGTATCCTGCAACTACACTGTACTACTGTATCCTGCTACTACACTGAGCTACTTTATCCTGCAAATACTCTATACTGCTGTATCTGCTACTACACTGTACTACTGTATCCTGCTACTACACTGTACTACTGTATCCTGGTACTACACTGTACTACTGTATCCTGTAACTGCACTGTACTACTGTATCCTGCTACTATACTGTACTACTGTATCCTGTAACTGCACTGAGCTACTGTATCCTGCTGCTATACTGTACTACTGTATCCTGCTACTACACTGTACTACTGTATCCTGCAACTGCACTGAGCTACTGTATCCTGCTACTATACTGTACTACTGTATCCTGCTACTATACTGCACTACTGTATCATGTAACTGCACTGAGCTACTGTATCCTGTACCTGCACTGAGCTACTGTATCCTGCAACTACACTGTACTACTGTATCCTGCTACTATACTGCAATACTGTATCCTGTAACTGCACTGAGCTACTGTATCCTGCTGCTACACTGTACTACTGTATCCTGCAACTACACTGTACTACTGTATCCTGTAACTACACTGTACTACTGTATCCTGCTACTGCACAGTACTACTATATCCTGCTACTACACTGTACTACTGTATCCTGCTACTACACTGTACTACTGTACCCTGCAACTACACTGTACTACTGTATCCTGCTACTACACTGTACTACTGTATCCTGCAACTACACTGTACTACTGTATCCTGTAACTGCACTGTACTACTGTATCCTGTAACTGCACTGAGCTACTGTATCCTGCAACTACACTGTACTACTGTATCCTGCTACTACACGGTACTACTATATCCTGCTACTACACTGTACTACTGTATCCTGCTACTACACTGTACTACTGTATCCTGCAACTATACTAAGCTACTCTATCCTGCAAATACTCTATACTGCTGTATCCTGCTACTACACTGTACTACTGTATCCTGCTACTACACTAAGCTACTCTATCCTGCAAATACTCTATACTGCTGTATCCTGCAACTACACTGTACTACTGTATCCTGCTACTACACTGTACTACTGTATCCTGCAACTACACTGAGCTACTTTATCCTGCAACTACTCTATACTGCTGTATCCTGCAACTACACTGAGCTACTGTATCCTGCTGTCTCCTACTACTACACTGTACTACTGTATCCTACTACTACACTGTACTACTGTATCCTGCAACTACACTGTACTACTGTATCCTACAACTACACTGTACTACTGTATCCTGCTACTACATTGTGCTACTGTATCATGCAACTATACTAAGCTACTCTATCCTGCAAATACTCTATTCTGCTGTATCCTGCAACTACACTGTACTACTGTATCCTGCTACTACACTGTACTATTGTATCCAGCAACTACACTGTACTACTGTATCCTGCAACTATACTAAGCTACTCTATCCTGCAAATACTCTATACTGCTGTATCCTGCTACTGCACTGTACTACCGTATCCTACTACTACACTGTACTACTGTATCCTGCAACTACACTGTACTACTGTATCCTGCAAATATACTAAGCTACTCTATCCTGCTACTACACTGTACTACTGTATCCTGCAACTACACTGTACTACTGTATCCTGCAAATATACTAAGCTACTCTATCCTGCTACTACACTGTACTACTGTATCCTGCAACTACACTGTACTACTGTATCCTGCAAATATACTAAGCTACTCTATCCTGCTACTACACTGTACTGCTGTATCCTGCAACTACACTGTACTACTGTATCCTGCAACTACACTGTACTACTGTATCCTGCTACTACACTGAGCTACTTTATCCTGCAAATACTCTATACTGCTGTATCTGCTACTACACTGTACTACTGTGTCCTGCTACTACACTGTACTACTGTATCCTGGTACTACACTGTACTACTGTATCCTGCTACTACACTGTACTACTGTATCCTGCAACTATACTAAGCTACTCTATCCTGCAAATACTCTATACTGCTGTATCCTGCTACTGCACTGTACTACTGTATCCTGCAACTACACTGTACTACCGTATCCTGCTACTACACTGAGCTACTTTATCCTGCAACTACACTGTACTACTGTATCCTGCTACTACACTATACTACTGTATCCTGCTACTACACTGTACTACTGTATCCTGCAAGTACACTGTACTACTGTATCCTGCAAATATTCTAAGCTACTCTATCCTGCTACTACACTGTACTGCTGTATCCTGCAACTACACTGTACTACTGTATCCTGCAACTACACTGTACTACTGTATCCTGCTACTACACTGTACTACTGTATCCAGCAACTATACTAAGCTACTCTATCCTGCAAATACTCTATACTGCTGTATCCTGCTACTACACTGTACTACTGTATCCTGCTACTACACTGAGCTACTTTATCCTGCAAATACTCTATACTGCTGTATCCTGCTACTACACTGTACTACTGTATCCAGCAACTATACTAAGCTACTCTATCCTGCAAATACTCTATACTGCTGTATCCTGCTACTACACTGTACTACTGTATCCTGCTACTACACTGTACTACTGTGTCCTGCTACTACACTGAGCTACTTTATCCTGCAAATACTCTATACTGCTGTATCCTGCTACTACACTGTACTACTGTATCCTGCAACTATACTAAGCTACTCTATCCTGCAAATACTCTATACTGCTGTATCCTGCTACTGCACTAAACTACTGTATCCTGCAACTACACTGTACTACTGTATCCTACTACTACACTGTACTACTGTATCCTGAAAATATACTAAGCTACTCTATCCTGCAACTACACTGTACTGCTGTATCCTGCAACTACACTGTACTACTGTATCCTGCAACTACACTGTACTACTGTATCCTGCAGCTACACTGTACTACTGTATCCTGCTACTACACTGAGCTACTTTATCCTGCAAATACTCTATACTGCTGTATCCTGCTACTACACTGTTCTACTGTGTCCTGCTACTACACTGTACTACTGTATCCTGGTACTACACTGTACTACTGTATCCTGCTATGCTACTACACTGTATTACTGTATCCTGCAACTATACTAAGCTACTCTATCCTGCAAATACTCTATACTGCTGTATACTGCTACTGCACTGTACTACTGTGTCCTGCAACTACACTGTACTACCCTATCCTACTACTACACTGTACTACTGTGTCCTGCAACTACACTGTACTACTGTATCCTGCAAATATACTAAGTTACTCTATTCTGCTACTACACTGTACTGCTGTATCCTGCAACTACACTGAGCTACTTTATCCTACAAATACTCTATACTGCTGTATCCTGCAACTACTCTATACTGCTGTATCCTGCAACTACTCTATACTGCTGTATCCTGCTACTAGATTTCCTGGCCTCTTCCTCTCAACTGCGGCATGTTAATGTTACGCAGATTATCCGATGATGCATTGGACAACGCAGCTCGGATAAGAAATGCACAGGAGGCGTGATGCCTCCCACTGCATTACCATATCTGCAAAGATCGCAATTGCAAAGCTGCCTGCGTGCACTACACACTACAGTATATGTCTGCACTACACACTACAGTATATGCCTGCGTGCACTACACACTACAGTATATGTCTGCACTACACACTACAGTATATGCCTGCATGCACTACACACTACAGTATATGTCTGCACTACACACTACAGTATATGCCTGCGTGCACTACACACTACAGTATTTGCCTGCGTACACTACATGCTACAGTATATGCCTGCGTGCACTACACACTACAGTATAGGCCTGCACTACACACTATAGTATATGCCTGCGTGCACTGCACACTACAGTATAGGCCTGCACTACACACTACAGTATATGTCTGCGTGAACTACACACTACAGTATATGTCTGCACTACACACTACAGTATATGCCTGCACTACACACTATAGTATATGCCTGCACTACACACTATAGTATATGTCTGCGTGCACTACACACTACAGTATAGGCCTGCACTGCACACTACAGTATAGGCCTGCACTACACACTACAGTATAGGCCTGCACTACACACTACAGTATATCCCTACACTACACACTACAGTATATGCCTACACTACACACTACAGTATATGTCTGCACTACACACTACAGTATATCCCTACACTACACACTACAGTATATGCCTGTGTGCACTACACACTACAATATATGCCTGCGTGCACAACACACTACAGTATAGGCCTGCACTACACACTACAGTATATGCCTGCGTGCACTACACACTACAGTATATGCCTGCGTGCACTACACACTACAGTATATGCCTGCACTACACACTACAGTATAGGCCTGCACTACACACTACAGTATATGCCTACACTACACACTACAGTATATGCCTGCGTGCACTACACAATACAGTATATGCCTGCGTGCACTACACAATACAGTATATGCCTACGTGTACTGCACACTACAGTATATGCCTGCGTGCACTGCACACTACAGTATAGGCCTGCACTACACTCTACAGTATATGCCTGCACTACACACTACAGTATATACCTGCGTGCACTACACACTACAGTATATGCCTGCACTACACACTACAGTATATGCCTACGTGCACTACACACTACAGTATATGCCTGCGTGCACTACACACTACAGTATAGGCCTGCACTACACACTACAGTATATGCGTGCACTACACACTACAGTATAGGCCTGCGTGCACTACACACTACAGTATATGTCTGCACTACACACTACAGTATATGCCTGCGTCCACTACACACTACAGTATATGCCTACGTGCACTACAGTATATGCCTACGTGCACTACACACTACAGTATATGCCTGCACTACACACTACAGTATATGCCTACGTGCACTACACACTACAGTATATGTCTGCACTACACACTACAGTATATGCCTGCGTGCACTACACACTACAGTATATGCCTACGTGCACTACACACTACAGTATATGCCTGCACTACACACTACAGTATATGCCTGTGTGCACTACACACTACAGTATATGCCTGCACTACACACTACAGTATATGCCTGCATGCACTACACACTACAGTATATATATGCCTACGTGCACTACACACTACAGTATATGCCTACGTGCACTGCACACTACAGTATATGCCTACGTGCACTACACACTACAGTATATGTCTGCACTACACACTACAGTATATGCCTGCGTGCACTACACACTACAGTATATGTCTGCACTACACACTACAGTATATGCCTGCGTGCACTACACACTACAGTATATGCCTGCGTGCACTACACACTACAGTATATACCTGCACTACACACTACAGTATATGTCTGCACTACACACTACAGTATATGCCTACACTACACACTACAGTATATGTCTGCGTGCACTACACACTACAGTATATGCCTGCGTGCACTACACAATACAGTATATGCCTGCACTACACACTACAGTATATGCCTGCATGCACTAGACACTACAGTATATGCCTGCGAGCACTAGACACTATAGTATATGCCCTGCGTGCACTACACACTACAGTATATGCATGCACTACACACTACAGTATATCCCTGCACTACACACTACAGTATAGGCCTGCGTGCACTACACACTACAGTATATGTCTGCACTACACACTATAGTATATGCCCTGCGTGCACTACACACTACAGTATAGGCCTGCACTACACACTACAGTATATGCCTGTGTGCACTACACACTACAGTATATGCCTGCACTACACACTACAGTATAGGCCTGCGTGCACTACACACTACAGTATATGTCTGCACTACACACTACAGTATATGCCTGCGTGCACTACACACTACAGTATATGCCTGCGTGCACTACACACTACAGTATATGCCTGCGTGCACTACACACTACAGTATATGACTGCACTACACACTACAGTATATGTCTGCACTACACACTACAGTATATGCCTGCACTACACACTACAGTATATGTCTGCACTACACACTACAGTATTTGCCTGCGTGCACTACACACTACAGTATATGCCTGCATGCACTACACACTACAGTATATGCCTGCGTGCACTACACACTACAGTATATGACTGCACTACACACTACAGTATATGTCTGCACTACACACTACAGTATATGCCTGCACTACACACTACAGTATATGCCTGCACTACACACTATAGTATATGCCTGCACTACACACTACAGTATATGCCTGCGTTCACTACACACTACAGTATATGCCTGCACTACACACTACAGTATTTGCCTGCACTACACACTATAGTATATGCCTGCACTACACACTACAGTATATGTCTGCACTACACACTACAGTATTTGCCTGCACTACACACTATAGTATATGCCTGCACTACACACTACAGTATATGTCTGCACTACACACTACAGTATATGCCTGCGTGCACTACACACTACGGTATATGCCTGCACTACACACTACAGTATATGTCTGCACTACACACTACAGTATATGCCTGCGTTCACTACACACTACAGTATATGCCTGCACTACACACTACAGTATATGCCTGCGTGCACTACACACTACAGTATAGGCCTACACTACACACTACAGTATATGCATGCACTACACACTACAGTATATGCCTGCGTACACTACTGTATAGTCCTGCACTACACACTACAGTATATGTCTGCACTACACACTACAGTATATGCCTACACTACACACTACAGTATATGCCTGTGTGCACTACACACTACAGTATATGCCTGCGTGCACTACACACTACAGTATAGGCCTGCACTACACACTACAGTATAGGCCTGCGTGCACTACACACTACAGTATATGCCTGCACTACACACTACAGTATAGGCCTGCACTACACACTACAGTATAGGCCTACACTACACACTACAGTATATGCCTGCGTGCACTACACAATACAGTATATGCCTGCGTGCACTACACAATACAGTATATGCCTACGTGCACTGCACACTACAGTATATGCCTGCGTGCACTGCACACTACAGTATAGGCCTGCACTACACACTACAGTATATACCTGCGTGCACTACACACTACAGTATATGCCTGCGTGCACTAAACACTACAGTATATGCCTGCACTACACACTACAGTATATGCCTACGTGCACTACACACTACAGTATATGCCTGCGTGCACTACACACTACAGTATATGCCTACGTGCACTGCACACTACAGTATATGCCTGCACTACACACTACAGTATATGCCTGCGTGCACTACACACTACAGTATATGCCTGCACTACACACTACAGTGTATGCCTGCACTACACACTACAGTATATGTCTGCACTACACACTACAGTATATGCCTGCGTGCACTACACACTACAGTATAGGCATGCACTACACACTACAGTATATGTCTGCACTACACACTACAGTATATGCCTGCGTGCACTACACACTACAGTATATGTTTGCACTACACACTACAGTATATGCCTGCGTACACTACACACTACAGTATATGTCTGCACTACACACTACAGTATATACCTGCACTACACACTACAGTATATGTCTGCACTACACACTACAGTATATGCCTACACTACACACTACAGTATATGCCTGCGTGCACTACACACTACACTATATGCCTGCACTACACACTACAGTATAGGCGTGCACTACACACTACAGTATATGCCTGCGTGCACTACACACTACAGTATATGCCTGCGTGCACTACATACTACAGTATATGCCTGCACTACACACTACAGTATTTGCCTGCGTGCACTACACACTACAGTATTTGCCTGCGTGCACTACACACTACAGTATATGGCTGCACTACACACTGCAGTATATGCCTGCGTGCACTACACACTACAGTATATGCCTGCGTGCAATACACAATACAGTATATGCCTGCACTACACACTACAGTATATGCCTGCACTGCACACTACAGTATATGCCTGCACTACACACTACAGTATATGCCTGCACTACACACTACAGTATATGCCTGCACTGCACACTACAGTATATGTCTGCACTACACACTACAGTATATGCCTGCGTGCACTACACACTACAGTATATGGCTGCACTACACACTACAGTATATGCCTGCACTACACACTACAGTATATACCTGCACTACACACTACAGTATATGCCTGCACTAAACACTACAGTATATGCCTGCGTGCACTACACACTACAGTATATGCCTGCACTACACACTACAGTATATGCCTGTGTGCACTACACACTACAGTATATGCCTGTACTACACACTACAGTATATGCCTGCATGCACTACACACTACAGTATATGCCTGCACTACACACTATAGTATATGCCTGCGTGCACTACACACTACAGTATATGCCTGCACTACACACTGCAGTATATGCCTGTGTGCACTACACACTACAGTATATGCCTGTACTACACACTACAGTATATGCCTGCGTGCACTACACAATACAGTATATGCCTGCACTACACACAATAGTATATGCCTGCGTGCACTACACACTACAGTATATGTCTGCACTACACACTACAGTAAATGCCTGCGTGCACTACATACTACAGTATATGCCTGCACTACACACTACAGTATATGCCTGCACTACACACTACAGTATATGCCTGCGTGCACTACACACTACAGTATATAGCTGCACTACACACTACAGTATATGCCTGCGTGCACTACATACTACAGTATATGCCTGCACTACACACTACAGTATTTGCCTGCGTGCACTACACACTACAGTATTTGCCTGCGTGCACTACACACTACAGTATATGCCTGCGTGCACTACACACTACAGTATATGGCTGCACTACACACTGCAGTATATGCCTGCGTGCGCTACACACTACAGTATATGCCTGCACTACACACTACAGTATATGCCTGCATTACACACTACAGTATATGCCTGCACTGCACACTACAGTATATGCCTGCACTGCACACTACAGTATATGCCTGCACTACACTCTACAGTATATGCCTGCACTGCACACTACAGTATAGGCCTGCACTACACACTACAGTATAGGCCTGCACTACACACTAGAGTATAGGCCTGCACTACACACTACAGTATAGGCCTGCACTACACACTACAGTATATGCCTGTGTGCACTACACACTACAGTATATGCCTGCACTACACACTACTGTATATGCCTGTGTGCACTACACACTACAGTATATGCCTGTGTGCACTACACACTACAGTATATGCCTGCACTACACACTACAGTATATGCCTGTGTGCACTACACACTACAGTATATGCCTGTGTGCACTACACACTACAGTATATGCCTGCACTACACACTACAGTATATGCCTGCACTACACACTACAGTATATGCCTGCGTGCACTACACACTACAGTATATGCCTGCACTACACACTACAGTATATGCCTGTGTGCACTACACACTACAGTATATGCCTGCACTACACACTACAGTATATGCCTGCGTGCACTACACACTACAGTATATGCCTGCACTACACACTACAGTATATGCCTGCGTGCACTACACACTACAGTATATGCCTGCACTACACACTACAGTATATGCCTGCGTGCACTACACACTACAGTATATGCCTGCACTACACACTACAGTATATGCCTGCACTGCACACTACAGTATATGCCTGCACTACACACTACAGTATAGGCCTGCACTGCACACTACAGTATAGGCCTGCACTACACACTACAGTATAGGCCTGCACTACACACTAGAGTATAGGCCTGCACTACACACTACAGTATAGGCCTGCACTACACACTACAGTATATGCCTGTGTGCACTACACACTACAGTATATGCCTGCACTACACACTACTGTATATGCCTGTGTGCACTACACACTACAGTATATGCCTGTGTGCACTACACACTACAGTATATGCCTGCACTACACACTACAGTATATGCCTGTGTGCACTACACACTACAGTATATGCCTGTGTGCACTACACACTACAGTATATGCCTGCACTACACACTACAGTATATGCCTGCACTACACACTACAGTATATGCCTGCGTGCACTACACACTACAGTATATGCCTGCACTACACACTACAGTATATGCCTGTGTGCACTACACACTACAGTATATGCCTGCACTACACACTACAGTATATGCCTGCACTACACACTACAGTATATGCCTGCACTACACACTACAGTATATGCCTGCACTACACACTACAGTATATGCCTGCGTGCACTACACACTACAGTATATGCCTGCACTACACACTACAGTATATGCCTGCGTGCACTACACACTACAGTATATGCCTGCTCTACACACTACAGTATATGCCTGCGTGCACTACAGTATATGCCTGTGTGCAGCTTTGCAATTGTGATCCTTGCTGAATCAAGCCCTCAGTACAATTATGAGATTATATGTACAGGTAATACTCAGTAGTACTGTGTGCTGCAGTTATGCACAGCCCTGGTAACACTCAGTACAATGATGAGATTATATCTACAGGTAATACTCAGTAGTACTGTGTGCTGCAGTTATCTACAGCTCTGGTGACGCTCAGTACAATGATTACAATTATGGCCCTCATTCAGAGGCGCTCGCAAGATGCGAGCGGTCGCTCTGAATGTGAGCGGCCACTTGTGTTTTGAAGTGCGGCCTGCTGGTCGCTAGCTAAGCTGAGGGTTACCACCCACAGCTTTAGCGACCGACCAGGTTGATGGTCGCGATGGTCTTGTTGTCGTAAGGTTGGGTCTCGGCAACCGCAAGCCCCAGGGAGCTTCCTGCTCTGAATGAGCAGGAAGCTCCCCACTGACATCACTGCTGATGTCAGTGCGGCCGCCCACAAAACGGCAGGCGTTCCTTAAGGAACGCCTCCGTTTGTGAAACCACTCCCCCTCCCCGTCTACTAAACGGGGCGAGCTGTCGATCAACATCGACAGCCGCATAACTCTGGTGATACTCAGTACTACTGTGTGCTGCAGTTGTGTATATCTCTAGGTACACTCAGTACGGCTGTATTGTGCATAACTCTGGTAATACTCAGCACTACTGTGTGCTGCAGGTGTGTATATCTCTAGGTACACTCAGTACTGCTGTATTTTGCATAACTCTGGTGATACTCAGTACTACTGTGTGCTGCAGTTGTGTATATCTCTAGGTACACTGAGTACTGCTGTATTGTGCATACCTCTGGTGATACTCAGTACTACTGTGTGCTGCAGTTGTGTATATCTCTAGGTACACTCAGTACTGCTGTATTGTGCATAGCTTTGGTGATACTCAGTACTACTGTGTGCTGCAGTTGTGTATATCTCTAGGTACACTCAGTACTGCTGTATTGTGCATATCTCTGGTAATACTCAGTACTACTGTGTGCTGCAGTTGTGTATATCTCTAGGTACACTCAGTACTGCTGTATTGTGCATAGCTCTGGTGATACTCAGTACTACTGTGTGCTGCAGTTGTGTATATCGCTAGGTACACTCAGTACGGCTGTATTGTGCATAACTCTGGTAATACTCAGTACTACTGTGTGCTGCAGTTGTGTACATCTCTAGGTACACTCAGTACTGCTGTATTGTGCATAACTCTGGTAATTCTCAGTACTACTGTGTGCTGCAGTTGTGTACATCTCTAGGTACACTCAGTACGGTTGTATTGTGCATAACTCTGGTAATACTCAGCACTACTGTGTGCTGCAGGTGTGTATATCTCTAGGTACACTCAGTACTGCTGTATTTTGCATAACTCTGGTGATACTCAGTACTACTGTGTGCTGCAGTTGTGTATATCTCTAGGTACACTGAGTACTGCTGTATTGTGCATAACTCTGGTAATGCTCAGTACTACTGTGTGCTGCAGTTGTGTATATCTCTAGGTACACTCAGTACGGCTGTATTGTGCATACCTCTGGTAATACTCAGTACTACTGTGTGCTGCAGGTGTGTATATCGCTAGGTACACTCAGTACTGCTGTATTTTGCATAACTCTGGTGATACTCAGTACTACTGTGTGCTGCAGTTGTGTATATCTCTAGGTACACTGAGTACTGCTGTATTGTGCATAACTCTGGTAATACTCAGTACTACTGTGTGCTGCAGTTGTGTATATCGCTAGGTACACTCAGTACTGCTGTATTGTGCATAACTCTGGTAATACTCAGTACTACTGTGTGCTGCAGTTGTGTATATCTCTAGGTACACTCAGTACTGCTGTATTGTGCATAACTGGTAATACTCAGTACTACTGTGTGCTGTAGTTGTGTATATCGCTAGGTACACTCAGTACGGTTGTATTGTGCATAACTCTGGTAATTCTCAGTACTACTGTGTGCTGCAGTTGTGTACATCTCTAGGTACACTCAGTACTGCTGTATTGTGCATAACTCTGGTGATTCTCAGTACTACTGTGTGCTGCAGTTGTGTATATTTCTAGGTACACTCAGTACGGCTGTATTGTGCATAACTCTGGTAATACTCAGTACTACTGTGTGCTGCAGTTGTGTATATCTCTAGGTACACTCAGTACTGCTGTATTGTGCATAACTCTGGTAATTCTCAGTAGTACTGTGTGCTGCAGGTGTGTATATCTCTAGGTACACTCAGTACTGCTGTATTGTGCATAACTCTGGTAATACTCAGTACTACTGTGTGCTGCAGTTGTGTATATCTCTAGGTACACTCAGTACGGCTGTATTGTGCATAACTCTGGTAATACTCAGTACTACTGTGTGCTGCAGTTGTGTATATCTCTAGGTACACTCAGTACGGCTGTATTGTGCATAACTCTGGTGATACTCAGCACTACTGTGTGCTGCAGTTGTGTTTATCTCTAGGTACACTCAGTACTGTTGTATTGTGCATAACTCTGGTAATACTCAGTAGTACTGTGTGCTGCAGTTGTGTATATCGCTAGGTACACTCAGTACTCCTGTATTGTGCATACCTCTGGTGATACTCAGTACTACTGTGTGCTGCAGTTGTGTATATCTCTAGGTACACTCAGTACGGCTGTATTGTGCATAACTCTGGTAATACTCAGTACTACTGTGTGCTGCAGTTGTGTACATCTCTAGGTACACTCAGTACTGCTGTATTGTGCATAACTCTGGTAATTCTCAGTACTACTGTGTGCTGCAGTTGTGTACATCTCTAGGTACACTCAGTACGGTTGTATTGTGCATAACTCTGGTAATTCTCAGTACTACTGTGTGCTGCAGTTGTGTATATCTCTAGGTACACTCAGTACTGCTGTATTGTGCATAACTCTGGTAATACTCAGTACTACTGTGTGCTGCAGTTGTGTACATCTCTAGGTACACTCAGTACGGTTGTATTGTGCATAACTCTGGTAATACTCAGTAGTACTGTGTGCTGCAGTTGTGTATATCGCTAGGTACACTCAGTACGGCTGTATTGTGCATAACTCTGGTAATACTCAGTAGTACTGTGTGCTGCAGTTGTGTATATCGCTAGGTACACTCAGTACGGCTGTATTGTGCATAACTCTGGTAATGCTCAGTAGTACTGTGTGCTGCAGTTGTGTATATCTCTAGGTACACTCAGTACTGCTGTATTGTGCATAACTCTGGTAATACTCAGTAGTACTGTGTGCTGCAGTTGTGTATATCGCTAGGTACACTCAGTACTGCTGTATTGTGCATAACTCTGGTAATACTCAGTACTACTGTGTGCTGCAGTTGTTCATAGCTTTATGCAAAACTCAGTACTTTGGTGTTTTCTGATTGTGCCTAGCTCTAGTACCAATCAGAAATACTGTGGGTACTGTAATACTCTGTACATCTTCATAGTGTACTATACTAATAAGCAAATGTTGGTAATACGGAGTATTTGTTTCTATTTTTACCTCCCTAACATAATTCTCCATTGCCTAGTTAATAAATAGCACTAATTGTATAATACGCAGCACTGTCTATTAATGCAGGTAATACTTGCCACTTTTATCTGTGATTATAGTGTTGTAATACAGGGTACTCCCTGGTCTTGTAGTATAATACTCACTATATTTGTCTGTGAATATCATACTGTGATACCTCTTATTGCCTGGTTTGGTAATGTGAAAGCCAGCATACACTCCATGAATATAGCATTATAATACTCTTTACTCCTCAGCCTGCCTCTATAATACTACTCCTATATAATACTGGAATTATTCAGTATTCACTGTACCAATAGTGTAGTACTCAGCACTTTAAATATAATACCCGATATCCCTTGGCCTTCTAATGTAATACTCAATATTATTATATTGCAATTACTATTCTAGTTACTACAGTAGTTCTCCCATGTATATTACTCAGTTCACATATTCACATGTAGGAGTAGCCTGAGGAAACAGACATTTGATTCTGTGAAACGCGTTGCTATAGGTACCTACCTACTAATACTATCCACTCATGCTTTGTTACATCTTTTACTATATTCTTTTACGGTAATTATTTTTCATTTTTATTTTAGGTGTTTGGTGTATGGTAAATATACCACACAGAACAAGAAATAGAATTTTATAAATGACTTGGAATATAAGTCATCGTTTCTTTGGATCCACAAACTGTACATAAAGAAAACCGACGGACATCGGGTTATGCAAATAAATGTCCAATGCTCCTATTTTGCCCTTTCTAAGGTGAGTACATTACATCCTCCTATAGCACCTGTTGGGTACATCGATCTGCACCATGGAGGCTTTTTATTCTTGTCACCTCCAATTATTCCATGATCTAAGGAGTGGACCAATCATATCACATGCAAGATCTACGTTGCATTTTTGCACGCACCATAGGACGATGGTGAGAATTGTGTCCAACGTGCACTACTCATTTTTAATAAGGTGAGTATATGACATACTCTTACAGCAAGTTATTATTGGGTACATTAATCTGCACCATGGAGGTCTGTTATTCTCTCCTCCTATTATCTGATGATCTAAAGTTGCTCGACCACATTGCACGAGATATCTACGTTGCATTTGCAATTCTGTCACTTTTAAAGGGTGAGTGCATATCTATTCCTCTTTGTCATTCTATATATGAGCGTTTGAGAATACTACTAGACGTTTATACCAAATATGAAAGAGGAAGTGCCAAAACCATTTCTTCGTTCTAATGTAAGAATACTTCATTACTATAACGGTGAGTATCTGATATGACTGTGCTAATTGTATGAACAGTACTGAGTATTACACTTCCAGAAAAAGGGAATGCCTGGTATTACAGTACTATATTAATAAATATAAGGAATGAACAGTACACTACTTATACAGTAAGTACTGGGAATTACAGAACTATGGGCCTGATTCAGAGCCGCTCGTAAGCGGCCGCTCGTTCGCTCCGAGCGATGTTCGCACATCTGCGCATGCGTATGGGTCGTAATGCGCATGCGCCAACCAGTCAGTGCGATTGGAAATCGAGCGCTCGCCAAATAGCGAGTGCCTGCTAATTTGAGTGACAGGATGAGGCGTTTGTGGGTGGTAACAGGAGAAGGTGCTTGAAAACGGGGAGTGGAGATCCGAACGCAGGCGTGCCAAACGGTCAAAACGGGCGTTTTAAGGGTGTGCATAATTAACAAAGCAGCGTCATCGAACACGTCACTTGGTTGTTTCTTAGCCTGAACTGTTCGCATGATTGCGGTAGGAAATGCAACCATAAGCACTGCGAGCAGTTCAGACGCCTGTCGATGTACTCGAGTAATCTAATAAATAGCGGAGATGACGTATGATGCGAACGGCCAGGGGGCGTCTTTACAAAATAGCGAGCGCATGTTTTCGTTCGCTCGCTCAGACATAGAGGCGTCAACAAACCGCAAAGAGTGAGCGCTCAATTTAAATAGCCAGCCCCTTTTTCTGAACGAGCGAGCGCAAATAGCGTCCGGCTCTGAATCAGGCCCTATGTACATAAATATGGTTATTTACTCTGCCATAAAAAATATACTCTACAGTACAATATTGATAGGAGTACTGAGTGCTAGACTACTAGAACAGGGAGTATTGGGTATTACAGTACTATATTCAAATGTACGAGTCCTCAGTACTACACTAGCTGATCAGATAGTACCTGGTATTGCAGTACTATATTCGTAAATAGGAGTACTGAGTATTACACTAGCTGATCAGATAGTACCTGGTATTGCAGTACTATATTCATATGTACGAGTCCTCAGTACTACACTAGCTGATCAGATAGTACCTGGTATTGCAGTACTATATTCATAAATAGGAGTACTATTACACTAGCTGATCAGATAGTACCTGGTATTGCAGTACTATATTCATAAATAGGAGTACTGAGTACTACACTAGCTGATCAGATAGTACCTGGTATTGCAGTACTATATTCATATGTACGAGTCCTCAGTACTACACTAGCTGATCAGATAGTACCTGGTATTGCAGTACTATATTCATATGTACGAGTCCTCAGTACTACACTAGCTGATCAGATAGTACCTGGTATTGCAGTACTATATTCATATGTACGAGTCCTCAGTACTACACTAGCTGATCAGATAGTACCTGGTATTGCAGTACTATATTCATAAATAGGAGTACTGAGTATTACACTAGCTGATCAGATAGTACCTGGTATTGCAGTACTATATTCATATGTACGAGTCCTCAGTACTACACTAGCTGATCAGATAGTACCTGGTATTGCAGTACTATATTCATATGTACGAGTCCTCAGTACTACACTAGCTGATCAGATAGTACCTGGTATTGCAGTACTATATTCATATGTACGAGTCCTCAGTACTACACTAGCTGATCAGATAGTACCTGGTATTGCAGTACTATATTCATATGTACGAGTCCTCAGTACTACACTAGCTGATCAGATAGTACCTGGTATTGCAGTACTATATTCATAAATAGGAGTCCTCAGTACTACACTAGCTGATCAGATAGTACCTGGTATTGCAGTACTATATTCATATGTACGAGTCCTCAGTACTACACTAGCTGATCAGATAGTACCTGGTATTGCAGTACTATATTCATAAATAGGAGTACTGAGTATTACACTAGCTGATCAGATAGTACCTGGTATTGCAGTACTATATTCATATGTACGAGTCCTCAGTACTACACTAGCTGATCAGATAGTACCTGGTATTGCAGTACTATATTCATATGTACGAGTCCTCAGTACTACACTAGCTGATCAGATAGTACCTGGTATTGCAGTACTATATTCATATGTACGAGTCCTCAGTACTACACTAGCTGATCAGATAGTACCTGGTATTGCAGTACTATATTCATATGTACGAGTCCTCAGTACTACACTAGCTGATCAGATAGTACCTGGTATTGCAGTACTATATTCATAAATAGGAGTCCTCAGTACTACACTAGCTGATCAGATAGTACCTGGTATTGCAGTACTATATTCATATGTACGAGTCCTCAGTACTACACTAGCTGATCAGATAGTACCTGGTATTGCAGTACTATATTCATAAATAGGAGTCCTCAGTACTACACTAGCTGATCAGATAGTACCTGGTATTGCAGTACTATATTCATAAATAGGAGTACTGAGTATTACACTAGCTGATCAGATAGTACCTGGTATTGCAGTACTATATTCATATGTACGAGTCCTCAGTACTACACTAGCTGATCAGATAGTACCTGGTATTGCAGTACTATATTCATATGTACGAGTCCTCAGTACTACACTAGCTGATCAGATAGTACCTGGTATTGCAGTACGATATTCATAAATAGGAGTACTGAGTATTACACTAGCTGATCAGATAGTACCTGGTATTGCAGTACTATATTCATATGTACGAGTCCTCAGTACTACACTAGCTGATCAGATAGTACCTGGTATTGCAGTACTATATTCATATGTACGAGTCCTCAGTACTACACTAGCTGATCAGATAGTACCTGGTATTGCAGTACTATATTCATAAATAGGAGTACTGAGTATTACACTAGCTGATCAGATAGTACCTGGTATTGCAGTACTATATTCATAAATAGGAGTCCTCAGTACTACACTAGCTGATCAGATAGTACCTGGTATTGCAGTACTATATTCATAAATAGGAGTCCTCAGTACTACACTAGCTGATCAGATAGTACCTGGTATTGCAGTACTATATTCATAAATAGGAGTACTGAGTATTACACTAGCTGATCAGATAGTACCTGGTATTACAGTACTATATTCATATGTACGAGTCCTCAGTACTACACTAGCTGATCAGATAGTACCTGGTATTACAGTACTATATTCATATGTACGAGTCCTCAGTACTACACTAGCTGATCAGATAGTACCTGGTATTGCAGTACTATATTCATATGTACGAGTCCTCAGTACTACACTAGCTGATCAGATAGTACCTGGTATTGCAGTACTATATTCATATGTACGAGTCCTCAGTACTACACTAGCTGATCAGATAGTACCTGGTATTACAGTACTATATTCATATGTACGAGTCCTCAGTACTACACTAGCTGATCAGATAGTACCTGGTATTGCAGTACTATATTCATATGTACGAGTCCTCAGTACTACACTAGCTGATCAGATAGTACCTGGTATTGCAGTACTATATTCATAAATAGGAGTCCTCAGTACTACACTAGCTGATCAGATAGTACCTGGTATTGCAGTACTATATTCATAAATAGGAGTCAGTACTACACTAGCTGATCAGATAGTACCTGGTATTGCAGTACTATATTCATAAATAGGAGTACTGAGTATTACACTAGCTGATCAGATAGTACCTGGTATTACAGTACTATATTCATAAATAGGAGTACTGAGTATTACACTGCCAGAAAATGAAAGACTTCTGCTTATGAATATAGTACTGTGATACCAATTACTACTTGTCTGGTAATGCATTACTAATTACAGCTTTTTATAAATATAGAACTGCAATAACCAGTACTCCTGGGCTGATACTGTAATACTAATTACTCCTATTTCTGAATATAGTACTGTATTAGCCAGGTCACTATTCTGGTAGTGTAATACACATTAATTATATTTTTGGGTTTGCGGGAGAGGGGGAAGGTTAGCATACCGACCACCAAGTGTAGGGATCCAGGTGTCGGGATTCTGACCGCCTGGATCCTGTCTGTCGGTATTACATACCGATCCCATATTTTTTAATATAGTAAAGTAAGGCCCTGTACTCCTTGTTCCTGATAGTGTAACTATTTATCACTATAGATTAATGTAGTACTGTAAAACCAGATACTACGGTACTACTGTAGATGTCTGGTAGTTTAATATTTGTTACGTCTATCTGTGAATGTATTATTGTGATGCCTCATACTCTCTGTTTTGGTAGTGTATTGTAATATTTATTACTTGTATTTATGAGTATACTGCTGTAACACCAGGTGTGCCCTGGTCTACTAATGTTACACTTTGTACTGCTATGTATGAATATAGTACACAGTGTACTTCGTCCTGGTAGTATAATATGCATTACTCTATTACATCTACTACTATTTATGAATATAGTATAGTAATACCTGTTACTCTCTGGTCTGTTAGTGTAATACTCAGTACTCCTATTTATGAATATAGTATAGTAATACACGTTACTCTCTGGTCTGTTAGTGTAATACTCATTACTACTATTTATGATTATAGTATAGTAATACACGTTACTCTCTGGTCTGTTAGTGTAATACTCATTACTACTATTTATGATTATAGTATAGTAATACACGTTACTCTCTGGTCTGTTAGTGTAATACTCATTACTACTATTTATGATTATAGTATAGTAATACCTGTTACTCTCTGGTCTGTTAGTGTAATACTCAGTACTCCTATTTATGAATATAGTATAGTAATACACGTTACTCTCTGGTCTGTTAGTGTAATACTCATTACTACTATTTATGAATATAGTATAGTAATACACGTTACTCTCTGGTCTGTTAGTGTAATACTCATTACTACTATTTATGATTATAGTATAGTAATACACGTTACTCTCTGGTCTGTTAGTGTAATACTCAGTACTCCTATTTATGAATATAGTATAGTAATACCTGTTACTCTCTGGTCTGTTAGTGTAATACTCAGTACTCCTATTTATGAATATAGTATAGTAAAACACGTTACTCTCTGGTCTGTTAGTGTAATACTCAGTACTCCTATTTATGAATATAGTATAGTAATACACGTTACTCTCTGGTCTGTTAGTGTAATACTCATTACTACTATTTATGAATATAGTATAGTAATACACGTTACTCTCTGGTCTGTTAGTGTAATACTCATTACTACTATTTATGAACATAGTATAGTAAAACACGTTACTCTCTGGTCTGTTAGTGTAATACTCAGTACTCCTATTTATGAATATAGTATAGTAATACACGTTACTCTCTGGTCTGTTAGTGTAATACTCATTACTACTATTTATGAATATAGTATAGTAATACACGTTACTCTCTGGTCTGTTAGTGTAATACTCAGTACTCCTATTTATGAATATAGTATAGTAATACACATTACTCTCTGGTCTGTTAGTGTAATACTCATTACTACTATTTATGAATATAGTATAGTAATACCTGTTACTCTCTGGTCTGTTAGTGTAATACTCAGTACTCCTATTTATGAATATAGTATAGTAATACACGTTACTCTCTGGTCTGTTAGTGTAATACTCATTACTACTATTTATGAATATAGTATAGTAATACACGTTACTCTCTGGTCTGTTAGTGTAATACTCAGTACTCCTATTTATGAATATAGTATAGTAATACACGTTACTCTCTGGTCTGTTAGTGTAATACTCATTACTACTATTTATGAATATAGTATAGTAATACCTGTTACTCTCTGGTCTGTTAGTGTAATACTCAGTACTCCTATTTATGAATATAGTATAGTAATACACGTTACTCTCTGGTCTGTTAGTGTAATACTCAGTACTCCTATTTATGAATATAGTATAGTAATACACGTTACTCTCTGGTCTGTTAGTGTAATACTCAGTACTCCTATTTATGAATATAGTATAGTAATACACGTTACTCTCTGGTCTGTTAGTGTAATACTCAGTACTCCTATTTATGAATATAGTATAGTAAAACACGTTACTCTCTGTTCTGTTAGTGTAATACTCAGTACTCCTATTTATGATTATAGTATAGTAATACACGTTACTCTCTGGTCTGTTAGTGTAATACTCAGTACTCCTATTTATGAATATAGTATAGTAATACACGTTACTCTCTGGTCTGTTAGTGTAATACTCAGTACTCCTATTTATGAATATAGTATAGTAAAACACGTTACTCTCTGGTCTGTTAGTGTAATACTCATTACTACTATTTATGATTATAGTATAGTAATACACGTTACTCTCTGGTCTGTTAGTGTAATACTCAGTACTCCTATTTATGAATATAGTATAGTAAAACACGTTACTCTCTGGTCTGTTAGTGTAATACTCATTACTACTATTTATGAATATAGTATAGTAATACACGTTACTCTCTGGTCTGTTAGTGTAATACTCATTACTACTATTTATGAATATAGTATAGTAATACACGTTACACTCTGATCTGTTAGTTTAATACTCAGAACTCCTATTTATGAATATAATATAGTAATACACATTACTCTCTGGTCTGTTACTGTAGTACTCATTACTAATATTTATTAATATAGTATAGTAATACTTTTTACTCTGGTCTGGTAGTCTAATACTCATTACTTCTATTTATGAATATAGTAGAGTAATACACGTTACTCTCTGGTCTGTTAGTGTAATACTAATATAGTACTGTAATATCCATTACTCCATGGTCTATTTGTATATTACTCATTACTCCTATTTATTACTGTAGTACTAGGTACTTTCTATTCTGTTAGTGTAATACTCATTCATCCTACTTATGCATTACTCAGTACTCTCTCGCGTGTTAGTGTAACACACATTACTCCTATTTATGAATGTATTACGGTAGTACCAGGTACTTTCTATTCTGTTAGTGTAATACCCATTCATCCTACTTATGCATTACTCGGTACTCTCTCGCCTGTTAATGTAACACTCATTACTCCTATTTATGAATATATTATTGTAGTACCAGGTACTTTCTATTCTGTTAGTGTAATACTCATTCATCCTACTTATGCGTTACTCAGTATTCTCTCGCCTGTTAGTGTAACACTCATTACTCCTATTTATGAATATATTACTGTAGTACCAGGTACTTTCTATTCTGTTAGTGTAATACTCATTCATCCTACTTATGCGTTACTCAGTACTCTCTCACCTGTTAGTGTAACACTCATTACTCCTATTTATGAATATATTACTGTAGTACTAGGTACTTTTTATTCTATTAGTGTAATATTCATCCTACTTATGCATTACTCAGTATTCTCTCGCCTGATAGTGTAACACTCATTACTCCTATTTATGAATATATTACTGTAGTACCAGGTACTTTCTATTCTGTTAGTGTAATACTCATTCATCCTACTTATGCATTACTCAGTATTCTCTCGCCTGATAGTGTAACACTCATTACTCCTATTTATGAATATATTACTGTAGTACCAGGTACTTTCTATTCTGTTAGTGTGATACTCATTCATCCTACTTATGCGTTACTCAGTATTCTCTCGCCTGTTAATGTAACACTCATTACTCCTATTTATGAATATATTACTGTAGTACTAGGTACTTTTTATTCTATTAGTGTAATACTCATTCATACTACTTATGCATTACTCAGTATGCTCTCGCCTGATAGTGTAACACTCATTACTCCTATTTATGAATATATTACTGTAGTACCAGGTACTTTCTATTCTGTTAGTGTAATACTCATTCATCCTACTTATGCGTTACTCAGTACTCTCTCACCTGTTAGTGTAACACTCATTACTCCTATTTATGAATATATTACTGTAGTACTAGGTACTTTTTATTCTATTAGTGTAATACTCATTCATACTACTTATGCGTTACTCAGTATTCTCTCGCCTGTTAGTGTAATACTCATTACTCCTATTTATGAATATATTACTGTAGTACCAGGTACTTTCTATTCTGTTAGTGTAATACTCATTCATCCTACTTATGCATTACTCAGTATTCTCTCGCCTGATAGTGTAACACTCATTACTCCTATTTATGAATATATTACTGTAGTACCAGGTACTTTCTATTCTGTTAGTGTGATACTCATTCATCCTACTTATGCATTACTCAGTATTCTCTCGCCTGTTAGTGTAACATGAATTACTCCTATTTATGAATATATTACTGTAGTACCAGGTACTTTCTATTCTGTTAGTGTGATACTCATTCATACTACTTATGCATTACTCAGTACTCTCTCACCTGTTAGTGTAACACTCATTACTCCTATTTATGAATATATTACTGTAGTACCAGGTACTTTCTATTCTATTAGTGTAATATTCATCCTACTTATGCATTACTCAGCACTCTCTCACCTGTTAATGTAACACTCATTACTCCTATTTATGAATATATGACCTGATTCAGAGTATTATGCAAACATGACGGTTTGTGTACTACTCCGATGTAGGGTTTGTTGTATGCAGGCACCCAGTCTTCTACAGCGAGATTGCTCGCGGTTTTGCAAAGCCACAGCCTGATTGACAGGCTACAGACTTTTGGGGTGGGGGTGTGCAAGACCTTTCTCCGTTCCGGAAAACGGGTGTGTTGCCCACTTTTTGTGGGTGCTATTTATGAGTATAGTACCAGGCACTGTAAATTCTGTTAGTGTGACTTTCATTACTGCCATATAATATTCATTACTCCTACAGTATATATGAATATTGTACTGTAATACCCAGTCATTTGTGGTAATTTAGTGTAATCATAATTTTTCCTATTTATGAATATAGTACTGTAAAACCAGGTACTTGCTGGTCTTTTAGGGTCCCATTTATCAATAAATATTTACAGCTTATTCCCCACAAACACCCATTTCTGGGGGGTAACTGAGAATATTTAGTATCCCCAAAATGTATGACAGAGGGACCACAGCAGATATCTCTGTTACCTGTTGCGAGATCGTCAATCCCACCGGCAGCTGCAACCTCCACAGGTTTCTATGCGGGATGCGATGCTGCTTAATTTATCAACTTCCGGAACACGATGCATTACGGAGAGATTGGCCCCCACAGCTGCCGCCATCTTCAGGTGTACTGATCATGTATTACTCATAATTCCTATTTATAATTATAGTACTGTAATACCCAGTACTATCTGGTCTTTTAGTGTAATATTCATTACTCCTGTATATGAATATAGTACTGTAATACCCGTTACTCTTTGGTCTGTTAGTGTAACACGCATTACTTCTATTTATGTACATAGTACTGTAATATCTGGTACTCTGTAGTATGTTAGTATAATACTCGTTACTCCTGTTTATGAATATAGCACTTTATTACCATTTGCTCTCAGGTTTGTTAGTGTAATAATCATTACTCCTGTTTATTAACATAGTACTGTAATATCTGGTACTCTCTAGTCTGTTAGTGTAATACTCATTACTCCTATTTATTAACAGTACTGTAATACCTGGTGCTCTCTAGTCTGTTAGTGTAATAATCATTACTCCTATTTATTAACATAGTACTGTAATATCTGGTGTTCTCTAGTCTGTTAGTGTAATAATCATTACTGCTGTTTATTAACATAGTACTGTAATATCTGGTACTCTCTAGTCTGTTAGTGTAATACTCATTACTCCTATTTATTAACAGTACTGTAATACCTGGTGCTCTCTAGTCTGTTAGTGTAATAATCATTACACCTATTTATTAACATAGTACTGTAATATCTGGTGTTCTCTAGTCTGTTAGTGTAATAATCATTACTGCTGTTTATTAACATAGTACTGTAATATCTGGTACTCTCTAGTCTGTTACTATAATAATCATTACTCCTGTTTATGAACATAGTACTGTAATATCTGGTACTCTCTGGTCTGTTAGTGTAATAATCATTACTCCTGTTTATGAACATAGTACTGTATTATCTGGTACTCTCTGGTCTGTTACTGTAATACTCTATTTATGAATATATTACTGTAGTACCAGGTACTTTCTATTCTGTTAGTGTAATACCCATTCATCCTACTTGTGCATTACTCGATACTCTCTCGCCTGTTAATGTAACACTCATTACTCCTATTTATGAATATATTACTGTAGTACCAGGTACTTTCTATTCTGTTAGTGTAATACTCATTCATCCTACTTATGCATTACTCAGTACTCCTCGCCTGTTAGTGTAACACACAATACTATTTATAAATACATTACTGTAGTACCAGGTACTTTCTATTCTGTTAGTGTATTACTCATTTATCTTACTTATGCGTTACTCAGTACTCTCTCGCCTGTTATGTAACACTCATTACTCCTATTTATGAATATATTACTGTAGTACTAGGTACTTTCTATTCTATTAGTGTAATATTCATCCTACTTATGCATTACTCAGTATTCTCTCGCCTGTTAGTGTAACACTCATTACTCCTATTTATGAATATATTACTGTAGTACCAGGTACTTTCTATTCTGTTAGTGTAATACTCATTCATCCTACTTATGCATTACTCGGTATTCTCTCGCCTGATAGTGTAACACTCATTACTCCTATTTATGAATATATTACTGTAGTACCAGGTACTTTCTATTCTGTTAGTGTAATACTCATTCATCTTACTTATGCATTACTCACTACTCTCTCGCCTGTTAGTGTAATACTCATTCATCCTACTTATGCATTACTCGGTATTCTCTCTCCTGATAGTGTAACACACATTACTCCTATTTATGAATATATTACTGTAGTACCAGGTACTTTCTATTCTGTTAGTGTAATACTCATTCATCCTACTTATGCATTACTCAGTATTCTGTCGCCTGTTAGTGTTAACACTCATTACTCCTATTTATGAATATATTACTGTAGTACCAGGTACTTTCTATTCTGTTAGTGTAATGCTCATTCATCCTACTTATGCGTTACTCAGTATTCTCTCGCCTGTTAGTGTAACACTCATTACTCCTATTTATGAATATATTACTGTAGTACCAGGTACTTTCTATTCTGTTAGTGTAATACTCATTCATCCTACTTATGCATTACTCGGTATTCTCTCGCCTGATAGTGTAACACTCATTACTCCTATTTATGAATATATTACTGTAGTACCAGGTACTTTCTATTCTGTTAGTGTAATACTCATTCATCCTACTTATGCTTTACTCAGTATTCTCTCGCCTGTTAGTGTAACACTCATTACTCCTATTTATGAATATATTACTGTAGTACCAGGTACTTTCTATTCTGTTAGTGTAATACTCATTCATCCTACTTATGCATTACTCAGTATTCTCTCGCCTGTTAGTGTAACACTCATTACTCCTATTTATGAATATATTACTGTAGTACCAGGTACTTTCTATTCTGTTAGTGTAATACTCATTCATCCTACTTATGCATTACTCAGTATTCTCTCGCCTGTTAGTGTAACACTCATTACTCCTATTTATGAATATTTTACTGTAGTACCAGGTACTTTCTATTCTGTTAGTGTGATACTCATTCATCCTACTTATGCGTTACTCAGTATTCTCTCGCCTGTTAGTGTAACACTCATTACTCCTATTTATTAATATTTTACTGTAGTACTAGGTACTTTTTATTCTATTAGTGTAGTACTCATTCATACTACTTATGCATTACTCAGTACTCTCTCACCTGTTAGTGTAACACTCATTACTCCTATTTATGAATATATGACCTGATTCAGAGTATTATGCAAACATGACGGTTTGTGTACTACTCCGATGTAAGATTTGTCGTATGCAGGCGCCCAGTCTTCTACAGCGAGATTGCTCGCGGCTTTGCAAAGCCACAGCCTGATTGAAAGGCTACAGACATTTGGGGGTGGGGGTGTGCAAGACCTTTCTCCGTTCCAGAAAACGGGTGTGTTGCCCACTTTTTGTGGGTGCTATTTATGAGTATAGTACCAGGCACTGTAAATTCTGTTAGTGTGACTTTCATTAATGCCATATAATATTCATTACTCCTACAGTATATATGAATATTGTACTGTAATAAAAATAAAAAAACTCCTATTTATGAATATATTACTGTAGTACCAGGTACTTTCTATTCTGTTAGTGTAATACTCATTCATCCTACTTATGCGTTACTCAGTATTCTCTCGCCTGTTAGTGTAACACTCATTACGCCTATTTATGAATATATTACTGGAGTACCAGGTACTTTCTATTCTGTTAGTGTGATACTCATTCATCCTACTTATGCGTTACTCAGTATTCTCTCGCCTGTTAGTGTAACACTCATTACGCCTATTTATGAATATATTACTGGAGTACCAGGTACTTTCTATTCTGTTAGTGTGATACTCATTCATCCTACTTATGCATTACTCAGTATTCTCTCGCCTGTTAATGTAACACACATTACTCCTGTTTATGAACATAGTACTGTAATACCTGGTGCTCTCTGGTCTGTTAGTGTAATAATCATTACTCCTGTATATGAACATAGTACTGTAATACCCGTTACTCTCTGGTCTGTTAGTGTAACACACATTACTCCTATTTATGTACATAGTACTGTAATATCTGGTGCTCTCTGGTCTGTTAGTGTAATAATCATTACTCCTGTATATGAACATAGTACTGTAATACCCGTTACTCTCTGGTCTGTTAGTGTAACACACATTACTCCTATTTATGTACATAGTACTGTAATATCTGGTACTCTGTAGTATATTAGTATAATACTCGTTACTCCTGTTTATGAATATAGCACTTTATTACCATTTGCTCTCTGGTTTGTTAGTGTAATACTCATTACTCCTGTTTATTAACAGTACTGTAATACCTGGTGCTCTCTGGTCTGTTAATGTAATAATCATTACTGCTGTTTATGAACATAGTACTGTAATATCTGGTACTCTCTGGTCTGTTACTGTAATACTCTATGAACATAGTACTGTAATATCTGGTGCTCTCTGGTCTGTTACTGTAATACTCTATTTATGAACATAGTACTGTAATGTCTGGTACCCACTGGTCTGTTACTGTAATACTCTATTTATGAACATAGTACTGTAATATCTGGTGCTCTCTGGTCTGTTACTGTAATACTCTATTTATGAACATAGTACTGTAATATCTGGTCTGTTACTGTAATGCTCTATTTATGAACATAGTACTGTAATATCTGGTGCTCTCTGGTCTGTTACTGTAATACTCTATTTATGAACATAGTACTGTAATATCTGGTCTGTTACTGTAATGCTCTATTTATGAACATAGTACTGTAATATCTGGTGCTCTCTGGTCTGTTACTGTAATACTCTATTAATGAACATAGTACTGTAATATCTGGTACCCACTGGTCTGTTACTGTAATACTCTATGAACATAGTACTGTAATGTCTGGTGCTCTCTGGTCTGTTACTGTAATACTCTATTTATGAACATAGTACTGTAATGTCTGGTGCTCTCTGGTCTGTTACAGTAATACTCTAGTTATGAACATAGTACTGTAATATCTGGTGCTCTCTGGTCTGTTACTGTAATACTCTATTTATGAACATAGTACTGTAATATCTGGTCTGTTACTGTAATACTCTATTTATGAACATAGTACTGTAATGTCTGGTGCTCTCTGGTCTGTTACTGTAATACTCTATTTATGAACATAGTACTGTAATATCTGGTCTGTTACTGTAATACTCTATTTATGAACATAGTACTGTAATGTCTGGTGCTCTCTGGTCTGTTACTGTAATACTCTATTTATGAACATAGTACTGTAATATCTGGTCTGTTACTGTAATACTCTATTTATGAACATAGTACTGTAATGTCTGGTGCTCTCTGGTCTGTTACTGTAATACTCTATTTATGAACATAGTACTGTAATATCTGGTGCTCTCTGGTCTGTTACTGTAATACTCTATTTATGAACATAGTACTGTAATATCTGGTCTGTTACTGTAATACTCTATTTATGAACATAGTACTGTAATGTCTGGTGCTCTCTGGTCTGTTATTGTAATACTCTATTTATGAACATAGTACTGTAATATCTGGTGCTCTCTGGTCTGTTACTGTAATACTCTATTTATGAACATAGTACTGTAATATCTGGTCTGTTACTGTAATACTCTTATTTATGAACATAGTACTGTAATTTCTGGTGCTCTCTGGTCTGTTACTGTAATACTCTATTTCTGAACATAGGCCCTCATTCAGAGCCGTTCGCTATTTGCGGTCGTTCGTTTAAAAACAAGGGGTGGCTATTCAAATGATCCGTACGCACATTGCAGTCTGTTCACACCTCTAAGTCTGAACGAACGAGCAAAACATACGCTCGTTTATTTGTTAAAAACGCCCCCTGGCCGCACGCATCCTACGTCATGTCCGCTATTTATTAGATTAATCGAGTACATCGACCAGCGTATGAACTGCTCGCTATTCTTGTGGTTGGTGTTTGCTACCACAAATTTGCGTGCAGTTCTGGCTCTAAAATAACCCAGTGACGTGGTCAATGACGCTGCTGTTTTAAATATACACACCCATAAAACGCCCGTTTTGACCTTTAAGCACGCCTGCGTTCGGATCTCCACTCCCCATTTTCAAGCACCTTCCCCTGTTACCACCCACATACGCCTCATTCTGTCACTCAAAATAGCAGGCACTCGCTATATAGCGTACAAACGATTTTCGGCCGCACTGACTGGTTCGCGCATGCGTACTAAAAAGCGTACGCATGCGCAGATGTGCAAACATCGCTCGGAACGAGCGTACTGCCGCTAACGAGCGGCTCTGAATGAGGGCCATAGTACTGTAATATCTGGTGCTCTCTGGTCTGTCACTGTAATACTCTATTTATGAACATAGTACTGTAATATCTGGTCTGTTACTGTAATACTCTATTTATGAACATAGTACTGTAATGTCTGGTGCTCTCTGGTCTGTTACTGTAATACTCTATTTATGAACATAGTACTGTAACGTCTGGTACCCACTGGTCTAATACAAAATGTATTCTGTTAGGGAGGATATATAGTTGAGAGTCCAGGAGTGGGTGGGTTAATGTAAGTAACTCTATGAGTGCCTCTGTGTTGGTGACACACAGGAAGTAATAAGATGTTGAGGGAATTAACTAATTTTTCAGAGAGAGGCAACTTTTTAATGAGCTGCAGAACTCGCAGAATGGAAATTATTGATTTTCCTTCTGGAGCGGATGAAGATTTCAGTCTCCCTATGGGGATGGGGGGGGGGGGGACCACCCGCAACAACCCCCACCCTTCAGGGACGTTGTGCCTCTCACTACCTCTATACAGAGCTGCCTTACAGCAGAGGTGGCAGGAACCGTTGTTGAGGTCAGTTTGGGAGTGGATTAAGCACCTCACTACCAATGGTCTCCTACTAACACAAGATAGCATTTTTATTTTATTTTAAGGAGATGCGAGATTAACTTGAGCACGGCCGGCCGCGCTGTGCAAACCCACTGGTGTCTAGTGTTATTCACCCCTCCGAGCCATAGAAATCTCTTCCCTGTCTGCATTTCACACTGCTGTGTGACAGCTGCAAATGTCTTAAATTAGATGCATGTACAAGCGTTTAACAGCTGAATCCCCCCCCTCCCATTCTGTCAGCTCCGTGCACCATCCTGTCATTCAGTCCTACGGAGGCCACCGCATGCTGTAATGCAATGCAACGGGTGCCATCTAGGGTGACTATCAGTCTACCCCAGCGTGTGTGCTAACGCTCTGCCGGCCTACCAGCTGCTCTGGCACCCCCACACCCTCCATAACAAAATGAGATAGATGGATATGAGAGAGAGAGAGAGGGAGATAGAGAGAGAGAAAGATATAAGAGAGATGTGAGATAGATAGGTAGGTAGGAGAGAGAGAGAGAGAGAGAGAGAGAGAGAGAGAGAGAGAGAGAGAGGGAGATAGAGAAAGATATAAGAGAGATATGACATAGATGTGAGATAGGTAGGTAGGTAGGAGAGAGAGAGAGATAGATAGATAGGTAGGTAGGAGAGAGAGAGAGAGAGAGAGAGAGAGAGAGATAGATATGAGAAAGAGATATCTTATCACCACAAATGAAACTGTTCTGTAAAACGGTGCTTTTGAAATCTGAATGAATCCTCTGTGACAAATAACTCCAGGCCACACAGCAGTATAACACGGAGGACCAGCCCTGGCTGCATCAAGGCCTTGGTACATCAGTGGCATTTAGCAGACGTGGGGACCACAGAGCGTGAAATCCGCCTAAATCGCTAGGTCTGAGGAGGAATCTCATTTACTGCCACAGACCCCGCTCCCCAAAGGGCAGGAAGTTCTCCCCGACAGTTCTTTATATGGAACTAAACAATGTGAGTATTCTGTAAGCAGACGGTGCCCTGGGCTGCCGGACGGGGCTGACAAGCAGCGCTGAATGGTAAGGAGGATGCATCTCGTGACTGCAGAACCAGGGAGATCTCATTGTACATTCCACCAGCTTCCCGGGGCTGCTGCGGGGAAATGCAAGTGGCTCTTATAGCAGCAAGTAGGGAATGATAGAGGGGGGGCGACTAATCTGCCCCCCCCTCCTTCCTCACCCAGTGTGCATGTACCTGACACAGCGAGCATGGGAATCATACAGAACAGGCTCCGTTCCTGGAGACGTGGAGGAATGACACATGCACAGTACCTAGCTGCTCCTGCCTACCTCCTTGACACCTGTAGCCATTTTTCTCCCAGCATCCACCAGCCAGCGGATCCCAATATATGCTGTATACATTAGAATTATATATATATATGTAATGTGTGTGTATGTGCACATCCTTCGCTCTCTTCCATGGTGCTGTGAATGTTACACTTCTGGGAAATAGCTGGATAATTAATTTTCTGAGGATGAGAAGAGGGGAGCAGCCAACACACTAAACATACATAAGTGTTTGTGATTCCTGACAGGCAACTCTTTCAGGACCAGGGACCAGGCGAGCTGGCACTGAAGGAGACCACCTGCCCCGGGCGCCATCCATCTGCACGCCAGGCAGAACCTGTGGACTGCTCCCTGGTATAACCACCCTCTCTGGACTGCTAGGCAGGAGGAAGGAGCCATTTTTTTTTGCACAGTGCCAGAAGACCCTGTGTCCTCACACACTTTTTCTCTTTTTCTTCTTTCCCCCCCCCCCAACCCCACTACATCGCCCCCTACTTCTCTGGGCAGGGAGAGGGGAACAGGTGCCAATCATCCCTACCTTTTCGTACAAACCCCATGACAGTTCAGTCTCAATGACCATCACAACTATTCCAAACATCCCGAAAATCAGCGCGTAGTCACTCAGCCTCTTCCGCTTCTCGAAAAGCGCCCTCCTGTGCCCCAGCTTGTACCCGATGTTCTGGTGCTTCCTCTTGTTAGCTTTCGGGTAGTTGTTGGTGCTATTATTGCCTGAGTGTTGGTGGTTGTGGGTGGCGTTGGGGTGGTGGTGCAGCGTCTGATTGGAGAGGCGCTCATCCTTGGACGAAATGACAATCTCGGGCGGCGCGTTGGTGGAGTTGAAGACCTGAAGCGGCTGGCTCTCCGGCTCCGATTCTATCAGGTTCCTTCTCGAGGCACTTAGTCGGCTGAGGGGCTTCATGACCCCTCCTGTGTATTTACAAGAGCTCATGGCTATTTCGGTGAACGGGTTGCTGTCCCTCCTGTGGACGAGAGGACTGGCTTGTCTGTGCTTGTTGCATCCTCCGCCAGCCCCACTTGTAGACGCTGAAGTTGGAGAGTGTCCAACCAAGTGGTCACTTAAATTGAGCTGGCTGCCCTGCCTGGAGGAAGGGTGGAGAGCCGTGGAGTTGGTGGAAGGAGGTACCCTGCTGAAAGCTGTTGGAGAGGAGTGCAACAGGCTGTGCTGGAAGGTCTGGCTCTGCAGCTGGTTTGCTGAGTCCCCAGATAACGGACACTGACACTTAGGCTCATCATCCATGTCTCCAACCCCTGAATCGTGAAAGTGACCAGATGTGTCCATGGTCTGGATGGGATGAGTTACCTTCAGCCCCCCAATTCTGGCTCTCTGTATGTATATATCCTATAAGAGAGTGGAAGAAGGGGAGAGAGGGGGGGCTGATGATAAAGGAATATAGAGAATGTGCAGTTTCTCCCCCAGGTGTGCCGTGGTGCTAAAATCCTCAGCTCTTTGGAGACAGTTCCCAGTTCCAAGGTATCATTGTACGGCGAGGTGCTAGTGGCTTGGAGCTGTGTGCTTGCCTGGCTTGTCTCTCAATCGCTCGCTCTATCCCTCCAGTTACCAAGCCAAGCCCACCTCTTGGCAGTTCCCCCCCCTTATTGGCTCGTCTGGCAACTGTGACAAGCTGATCCAGCCCCACACCGTCACTTTAACCTCTCCGGAGCTAAAGACATCCACAGGTGAAGCAGGCAAGGCAGGACTGTAGCTGCAGCCGAACGCAGGACGGCACTCCCGGAGAGACCCTCTATTTGCCTGGCTTCATTTATCCTAACAATGATCGTGCAGATCACCAGCTGCTCCGAGCCTCACCCACCGCTGGCCACGTCCAGGGGGTCCTCTGAATGTCCGCAAGGGAATGAGTCCCGAGCTACCCCTCTCTCACACACACTCACGCACAGCATGTCACCAATTCACATTCATCATGCAGTGAGCCATCCTAATAAGGGGGCTTACATCTTCCTGCAGGGAGGAGGGGAGAGGATGGGGGGGATCACACTGGGAAGGAGTACAGGCACCGTACAATATTGCTTCTCCTCATTTAGATTGTAAGCTCTTTTCCGCTATTGTATATCACAGAGACATCCTGCTTACAATAAAATGTTGGCATGATGAGGCGATAATAGTGTTCCTGGAATCCTAATAACTGCAGAACCATGAATTGCTCACATTTGTGATAGAGGGAAAGAAAGAGGATCGTGGGGAAGCGGCATGTCAAAAACTAGGAAAGGAGATTGTAAGCTCTTCTGTGCAGGGTTTATATCCCCATAGTGTCATTTTATACGGGGCCGGTGTGCAGTTGAAGGCAAGTCTGGCGCAGTTGTTCCCTCATTGCGTGCATTTGCTCCTTATGCACGGCTGTACCCCTGTCTGCGATTGGGCCGCCCCTCTCTGCGCGCTTGGGCTCACATCCGTCAGCATCGCCAGCCTGCACACTCTCCAGCTCTATCCCAAGTGCAATAGATCCATCTGAGAACAGGCGTATGTTCATGTACGCACAACTCTGCATAGACGCAGTTCTGTCCTCGCGCCCCTCGCTGATCTTAGCGTACACGCCCCTGTACGGCCCAGTTACGCCATTTCAGCTGTGAACGACTCTGTATTGTCCTCCATACTTGTGTACGTTCGACTCCTGAGCAAAGATGCACAAGATTATATGCGCTTCACAAAACCCGCTGGTGTTCAAGTCCGCACTGGCTCCTGGGCCTACGGGGCCTATTTATGAATCATATTTGCGGGAGTTTTTGGGGGCACCCCTGAATGGATCTAGAGGGGACCACAGCAGATATCGGGCTACTTACCACACATTTCTTCAATGACGTGCGTTTACTCGCGTCGACGGACGTCCGGCCATGCGCAGTTGTAGCAGCGCAGAAGGGGGAGGGAACAGAAGGCGGAAGTAAACTGACCGTATATATGCGAGCACCTGACTTCATACTTGGCTACTCTCCCGGAATGACCGGGAGGCTCCCGAAAATCGTGTGGCACTCCCGGCCGCCTGGAAAAGCGGGCTAGTCTCCCCCCGACCCCCCCCCCCCAGCACACCCGCCCCTCACAACCCCTCAGCGGGGCGAGTAGGGACGATGACCCAATTTTGCGCTGAATCGCATCATTATGCCGGTAATCTCATCATTGTGTAGCAGGGACGATGCCACAATGACGCGATCGTGTGCCCACTCCCCGCTATGCCAACCTGGCTGCCCCCTTCGGAAGGTGCAGAATGTCGGCGAGTATGCTTTACTTCTTATTCATGGCTGGGACAGGCTCAGTAATGATACATTCCGGCGATCAGAGGTTCCTTGTTGCAGCAATAGAAAATCTTTAATAGCGAGGGCAGCCAACAACACATAATGAATGTGCCCCTACAAGAGATGGACGTGCGACACGGAACTGTGTTGCAGACAGTGTTATAACTCTATGAGGCACTTTGTGGAGACAGCCGTTGTGCCTCATGCCTCGTGCCTCAGTTATGTCACTGGCTCCTAGTGACTGGATAGGCTGCATCCTTTCCAGAGCATGGTTTGGTCCACAAAATGTCCGCCTCCACTTGGTGCAGGAGCTAGGTCCACTTTCAATGTTATTAGATGGGGGGCGTTGTGCCTGTGGGTCAGTGAGGTACATTACACCAGGGCCCTCTGACAGACCACAAGCCCCCCACCCTTCTGTGCAGATGAGGAGGGGAAGTTTGCAGTGTCTGTCCTAGGTTGCCATGGACACTGCAGATTTGTTCCCGAGATGTTATTAACGGGGAGGGCCGAGTCACACGTCTATAATTGTCAGCTGCTCTGCCAGACTAGGTGGCAGATTCTCTGGGTCCCCTGTCAAGGTGGTCACTGTGGGGTCATTCATTGCATATCACCATGCAATTGCCCTGCTGGGGGGACTACATTGACCACAATGCTTTGGGAGAGGTCACATAGTCGGGTGTTGCGAGAGCTGTCTCTTGCAATGCAAAAGTTTCCAGGAATCAGCAGGGGTTAAAACAAATCCTGTTACACAGCTAGTATTTCCCGGTCTCTGATATAAGGCGAGACCATCTGCAGAAAATGTAACTGTGTACTTCTTACCAAGCGGTGCAATGTTCTGCAGACCTCTGAAGAAGTTCGAGAAATAAACCAGCAGCTTAATACGTTCATTTCTGACTTCTCACTCCCCGTCCAAAAATAAATAAAAATAGACGTAGCTCTTCTGGTGCTGCTGCTGCCAGTGGATATCCCGGTACTAGCTATGCGAGCCGCACCAGCGTCCAATATCATCCTGTGTACATACAGCAAGTATCACCTCTTCACAGGGATTTTCCAGCGAGTCGGCGGGTGCCAGCCTTCTCCGCGACGCCCCATGCTCCCTGCTGTGATTCTGCGACAGAGCGTTTACGTATTACAGGCGCAGGAAATGTGTGAGAAGAGGAAGGTGAGATAACATGAAATGAAGGTGTGAAGATGTTATCAGGGCACACTATAAGAGCATTAATATGAGAGTTATACATAAACCCCCATGCCCACCCCCCCCCGGCCGGAGATCGTCTCTTTCACACGGAGCGAGGAAGCCACCTTCTCTTAGGGTGCCAGAAATAGGAATATACAGTGCCAATGGGGAGTAACCTTTCCCAATTACCCTTCTCATCTGCCCATGTCTTCATTTCATAGTTTATTTTCAGGACTGATTTGTGCGCGTTCAATTCGCTTACAGATGTTGTGCTAAACATGGGGCCTGGTTCAGAGATGTAATCGCAACTGCGATCTCGTACGTCGTGGATGTGTAATGAGACCCCCACCGGTGCCATCGCAAATCCAAGTAACCGTGTACAAATGCGCAGTCAGCATCGCAGATTATTCAGTCATCGGACATCTGAGTAGCCCTATGATTTGCGAATGAAAAGTCGCAGCAAGCGACTATGGGAATGCACTTTGACACATGCGCAGTGCGACTTAGCCTCATGCGCAGATTGGCCGATAATCGCTCAAATGCCTGAACGTTGAAATAGCGCCCATCTTTGAATCAGGACCCAAAGTCATAGGTGCACGCAGTGGGCAAAAATGCGGCATAATTGAGGTCTGGCGTCCCGGCTATACAGTCTTTTAATCTTCCTGCACTGTATTCAGGGGCGTATCTACCCATTGGCCAGGATGGCACTCGCCGGGGGCGCCAGCCAAAGAGGGGGCACCATCCGGCAGTGCTACCAGCTGCCAAGGGGTAGAATCAGGCCGGGACTAGCGGCGGTGCAGCCGGTGCCTTGCTCCGCACCCACCGCTAGTGCCCCAGGCCCCACAAGTGTAGGGCAGACCGCAGTGATAGCAGTCTGCCCTACACAGTTACACACAGCCGTCAGACAGACTCCCATTGGCTGCTGCATCGTCCAACGAGGGAGCCGGCTGGAGCTCACTCATGAGCTCCATCTTCCAGCTCTCCTCGCAACGGGTGATGGGAGAGACATCATGACGTCATGGGCCAGGAGTGGTCGTTGGCAGGAGCGGGGATCAGGTAAGTTTTTATTTTTCTGTGTGTGCGTGTAAGCCTGGCACGGGAGGGGGGGCACTATTGGGTGCACTTTATTGGGGGGGTGGCCACTACTGGGGGCACTGTAGGGGGGCCTACTACTGGGGGCACTGTATATGGGGGGCCACTTTATGGGCGGTGTGTGGCACTACTGGGGCACTGTAAAGGGGAGACTACTACTGGGGTCACTGTATAGGATGGATTACTACTGGGGGCACTGCAGCATAGGGGAGATTACTACTGGGGGCACTGCAGCATAGGGGAGATTACTACTGGGGGCACTGCAGCATAGGGGAGATTACTACTGGGGTGCACTGCAGCATAGGGGAGATTACTACTGGGGGCACTGCAGCATAGGGGAGATTACTACTGGGGGGCACTGTATAGGGGAGATTACTACTGGGGTCACTGTATAGGATGGATTACTACTGGGGGCACTGCATCATACGGGAGATTACTACTGGGGTGCACTGTATAGGGGAGACTACTACTGGGGGCACTGCAGCATAGGGGAGATTACTACTGGGGGGCACTGTATAGGGGAGACTACTACTGGGGGCACTGCAGCATAGGGGAGATTACTACTGGGGGCACTGCAGCATAGGGGAGATTACTACTGGGGGCACTGCAGCATAGGGGAGATTACTACTGGGGGCACTGCAGCATAGGGGAGATTACTACTGGGGGGCACTGTATAGGGGAGACTACTACTAGGGGCACTGCAGCATAGGGGAGATTACTACTGGGGGGCACTGTATAGGGGAGACTACTACTGGGGGCACTGCATCATACGGGAGATTACTACTGGGGTGCACTGTATAGGGGAGACTACTACTGGGGGCACTGCAGCATAGGGGAGATTACTACTGGGGGGCACTGTATAGGGGAGACTACTACTGGGGGCACTGCAGCATAGGGGAGACTACTACTGGGGGGCACTGTATAGGGGAGACTACTAGTGGGGGCACTGCAGCATAGGGGAGACTACTACTGGGGGGCACTGCAGCATAGGGGAGACTACTACTGGGGGCACTGCAGCATAGGGGAGACTACTACTTGGGTGCACTGCAGCATAGGGGAGATTACTACTGGGAGGCACTGCAACATAGGGGAGACTACTACTGGGGGACACTGCAGCATAGGGGAGATTACTACTGGGAGGCACTGCAGCATAGGGGAGACTACTACTGGGGGACACTGCAGCATAGGGGAGATTACTACTGGGGGCACTGTATAGGGGAGATTACTACTGGGGGCACTGCAGCATAGGGGAGACTACTACTGGGGGCACTGTATAGGGGAGATTACTACTGGGAGGCACTGCAGCATAGGGGAGACTACTACTGGGGGCACTGTATAGGGGAGACTACTACTGGGGGCACTGCATCATAGGGAGATTACTACTGGGGGGCACTGCAGCATAGGGGAGACTACTACTGGGGGCACTGTATAGGGGGGTGGCCGCTACTGGGGGCACTGCATACTGGGGGCACTGCATAGGGGGACTACTACTGGGGGCACTGCCTGCAATTATGAGGGGAAGGGGGCACCAGTCCATTACACTGCCAGGGGTGCTCGGATCCCTAGATACACCCCTGGCTGTATTGGTAAGTTTATATTTCCCAGAATTGCTAGCAATAAATAGACAAATCATTACGTTACTTTGTGGCAGAGGACGGACTAGGAACACTTACGGACAATTTCCTCCGCCTAAATTTCACATCCAATCGGGGAATGAGACAAGTGAATTGTGCGGCGGTTTTGAAATCTTTTGCTTATGCTTCCTCTGGGAGAGGGACTTGCAGGATGATAATAAACACGTAATGGCGGATATGAAGTCATTATGAGCGTTTTAATGGGTGAGCAAGCCTGGGCAGCGGAACGCCATGGTAGGGTCACCCCCTTACTGCTGATGAGTCCCATAGCTAATAGCTGTAATAGATACACAGGGGTGCTGGCCATAAAGTCTATTCTAGACCAGGGCTAGAGCATGCAATCTAGAAGGATAACTGGGCCGGACCAGGGCTCTGATTCCCAGATGTACGCAGACCCGATGGTTACTGATCTGCGCATGGGCAGACCTTGTATTGCGAGATCGGCCGCAGTGCCCCCCTAAGCTGCAGTATGAGTGCTGTGGGCATTCGGGGACAAGGTGATGGGGACCGTTATAATAAAATCACCCCGTTTTGTGGGAGTGCCAAGGCCAGTGCGTTCGTCTTCCAACGCAGATTTCCTGGGCCCGGCAGAGAAGTTCCAGCGGTCATTCAAAGTAAGCTTAGACTTATGGTGCGTACACACTGGGCGATTAAAGTGGACGACTGAACGATAACGATATCGTTATCGTTCAGTCGTCCACTTTATCGTCCATTTTTAACACAAAAAAGATGAACGATGACGACGACGCGCGTTCCCGCGGGTCGTTCGTCATCCTCGTTCATCGGGCTGACATGCAGGCCAACCTGACGACCTCGTCAGGTTGCTGCATGTCAGGGAATGGGTGAGAGAGCCCGGCGCTGAACGATATCGCTAATGATATTGTTCAGCGGCTGTGCTCAATGTCATGAACGACATTGAGCACAGCCTGCCGGGGACACACTAGACGATATCGCTCAGGGAGCATATCGTCTAGTGTGTATGCACCTTTACCCGGATGCCCGATGGTGATCCGAGGCATCTTCTGGCACAGCATTCAGATCTGCAATGCCAGCAACGGGCATCTTTTGCCTTCAGGCGCCTCCTGCGGCATTAGCAGCAGTGATGCGAATAGCGTCCGTCTCTGAATCCAGACCTCGGTTATTTGCAGGGCACAGGAGGTAACCTGACCTATGATCCCCCCACTCCGTACACTGGAATAAACTTTCCTGTGGGATCTTGCCTAGACGTTAACAGGTGAGAAACGTGATCGCCATCTACGGTTCGTTTGTTACGGTTCAATGTTATTTGGATTCTCGAATGCACTCGCCGAAAAAAACAGAACACATGAAAGGTGTTCTTGACAGTTTCCGCAGCATCTGTTCGGGACATTCTGCATGGAGGCACAGATGAGAGAACACAACCCACCCAAAATAAACACACCACTAGTAAGGACACAAGCACTCATACTCTGAGACACAGACGGATCTGTAACAAAGCGCAAGGTGAGTGCTGGGTGGTGGGGGGGGGGGGATGCTGGGTATGAGCCCTTATTTACAATAACAATTGTGTCTGGAATTTGGAAGATTAATACCGTGTGCAGATTCTTACACCCCCAGCCTCAGCACACTACAGTGGCCGATCACTTGGACATGCTGACGCTATGTTCATAAATAAAGACATATATAATAGCGGTGTTTGGGGTGTTAGCCCAGGCGCCGAGAGCTCTCCAGTTAAAACTCTGAGCCCAAGGAAATATTTGGGGTACGGGGATGATATATCTACGAATGCACCAGAGCTAGCTGCTTGCTGTGTGTCAAAACAAAAGAAAAATCAAGTTATCGGTGATATTGACAGTTTGAGGCGCAAAACTAGTAAAAAAAAAACACGCAAAGGGACCGGTCCTGAGCTGCATTGAATGCTAATATAAGTGGATGGCTGCTTAGCTTTAACATGTGTAGCGCTTGTTCTGACAATGGCAGAGCAGAGACTGCGCCTCCTGTTATCGTGTTAGAACTTCCGGATTACATTGGATTAAATAAATGCACAGAGACGACTGGGGAATCTCTAGTGAAAGAGAGAATGCAGCAGGCACATATGTCCCCCTTGGTAAATAGGCCTCTGTGTCCCAATAATATAACAGCCTGGCGGCGTGGAGGTAAGCCCTGGCCGCAAGAGCATACAATCCAGTGAGAGAGATTCTGGATGAAAGTGTGCACAGTATTGTTACCGTATATAGAAGGAGATCTAGCCCCAGTGAGCTCACAATCTAGGTAGAGATTCAGGATCTGATGCAGATTGGCTCAGGTTGGTTTTGCACCTGCTGCGGAGCCAAGCGTACGCAAGTACAGGTGATGCGCAGAGCACTTGCGGTTGAAGGGGGCGTAATTGGGTCTTCTTAACGGAGCATTCTCATGTAGGCCGGGTTTAGTGAGGGCGCTGCGGGCTATGCAGTTGTGCAAAACAGCACAGTGTTCTCTTTGCACCAGGATAGGGTGGCATTGATGATGACTATGAGACACAGATTGGAACAATCCGGCCGAAAAACTATCTGCACCTGCCCCTGTGACCCAAAGAGCTTACAATTTGGTGATCGACTGGATGTCCCTGTTACAAACCAGTTAAACTCTACTAGTCAAAGGAGCTTACAATCTAGAAGAAAAAAAACAAAAAAACGCTGTCTGCGTTGAGCTTATGTGTTGGTGGTAAATTGAGCGACTTTTCCCTTCTGCAGACTGCCATCTAGTGGTACAGTGGCAGACACCGTCCCAAGGAGTATATTGTATCTAGTGGGAAACCTTAAGCCAAAGACAATAATGCCTCATTTATGTAATGGGAGATTACAATCTAGTAATACAGTGTGAGACTCTCCATAGGAGGTTACAGTCTAGTTATGTAATGGGAGACACCATCCCGGGGAGCTTACAATCTACTAATACAGTGTGAGACTCTCCATAGGAGGTTACAGTCTAGTTATGTAATGGGAGACACCATCCCGGGGAGCTTACAATCTAGTAATACAGTGTGAGACTCTCCATAGGAGGTTACAGTCTAGTTATGTAATGGGAGACACCATCCCGGGGAGCTTACAATCTACTAATACAGTGTGAGACTCTCCATAGGAGGTTACAGTCTAGTTATGTAATGGGAGACACCATCCCGGGGAGCTTACAATCTACTAATACAGTGTGAGACTCTCCATAGGAGGTTACAGTCTAGTTATGTAATGGGAGACACCATCCCGGGGAGCTTACAATCTAGTAATACAGTGTGAGACTCTCCATAGGAGGTTACAGTCTAGTTATGTAATGGAAGACACCACCCGGGAGCTTACAATCTAGTAATACAGTGTGAGACTCTCCATAGGAGGTTACAGTCTAGTTATGTAATGGGAGACACCATCCCGGGGAGCTTACAATCTAGTAATACAGTGTGAGACTCTCCATAGGAGGTTACAGTCTAGTTATGTAATGGGAGACACCATCCCGGGGAGCTTACAATCTACTAATACAGTGTGAGACTCTCCATAGGAGGTTACAGTCTAGTTATGTAATGGGAGACACCATCCCGGGGAGCTTACAATCTAGTAATACAGTGTGAGACTCTCCATAGGAGGTTACAGTCTAGTTATGTAATGGGAGACACCATCCCGGGGAGCTTACAATCTAGTAATACAGTGTGAGACTCTCCATAGGAGGTTACAGTCTAGTTATGTAATGGGAGACACCATCCCGGGGAGCTTACAATCTAGTAATACAGTGTGAGACTCTCCATAGGAGGTTACAGTCTAGTTATGTAATGGGAGACACCATCCCGGGGAGCTTACAATCTAGTAATACAGTGTGAGACTCTCCATAGGAGGTTACAGTCTAGTTATGTAATGGAAGACACCACCCCGGGAGCTTACAATCTAGTAATACAGTGTGAGACTCTCCATAGGAGGTTACAGTCTAGTTATGTAATGGGAGACACCATCCCGGGGAGCTTACAATCTAGTAATACAGTGTGAGACTCTCCATAGGAGGTTACAGTCTAGTTATGTAATGGGAGACACCATCCCGGGGAGCTTACAATCTAGTAATACAGTGTGAGTCTCTCCATAGGAGGTTACAGTCTAGTTATGTAATGGGAGACACCATCCCGGGGAGCTTACAATCTAGTAATACAGTGTGAGACTCTCCATAGGAGGTTACAGTCTAGTTATGTAATGGGAGACACCATCCCGGGGAGCTTACAATCTAGTAATACAGTGTGAGACTCTCCATAGGAGGTTACAGTCTAGTTATGTAATGGGAGACACCATCCCGGGAGCTTACAATCTAGTAATACAGTGTGAGACTCTCCATAGGAGGTTACAGTCTAGTTATGTAATGGAAGACACCATCCCAGGGAGCTTACAATCTAGTAATACAGTGTGAGACTCTCCATAGGAGGTTACAGTCTAGTTATGTAATGGGAGACACCATCCCGGGGAGTTTACAATCTAGTAATACAGTGTGAGACTCTCCATAGGAGGTTACAGTCTAGTTATGTAATGGGAGACACCATCCCGGGAGCTTACAATCTAGTAATACAGTGTGAGACTCTCCATAGGAGGTTACAGTCTAGTTATGTAATGGGAGACACCATCCCGGGGAGATTACAATCTAGTAATACAGTGTGAGACTCTCCATAGGAGGTTACAGTCTAGTTATGTAATGGGAGACACCATCCCGGGGAGCTTACAATCTAGTAATACAGTGTGAGACTCTCCATAGGAGGTTACAGTCTAGTTATGTAATGGGAGACACCATCCCGGGGAGCTTACAATCTAGTAATACAGTGTGAGACTCTCCATAGGAGGTTACAGTCTAGTTATATAATGGAAGACACCACCCCGGGAGCTTACAATCTAGTAATACAGTGTGAGACTCTCCATAGGAGGTTACAGTCTAGTTATGTAATGGGAGACACCATCCCGGGGAGCTTACAATCTAGTAATACAGTGTGAGACTCTCCATAGGAGGTTACAGTCTAGTTATGTAATAGGAGACACCATCCCGGGGAGCTTACCATCTAGTGAATAATTGAGCCTACAACCTGCAGCGCATATTCCTGTTGGGTAATTGGGGCTTATGATCCAGCAGAATAATTGGATTCTTAACGTTACATCTTTTGATGACAGGACGGTCCAGCACACCTGGGTGGGGGGGAGATATCGGGGGGGGGGAGAGATGTGCTTCAATATTTCAAGTATTGTGATTGGATTTGGAAAGTTCGTGAGACTAACATTGAATGGAAGATAGTTACAGAGGTTGTGAGATGTACACGCAAATCCTTGGTCCTAAGAGCTCCCAATCTAATGTTGTTCCCTCAATAAGCTTTCTGGCCTGAGGTCAAGTAGAGATCAATGCTTGGTAGTAATCCTATTATGTCTGACAGTAGGCCAAATGCTCATCTGAACGGCCCCCGTTACAAGAAATCCCAGCTCTTTTCTGGCAGAGTTTAACCCTGCGGCGACACAGTTGCCACAAATCGATGTGCCTCAAACACCCCCCTCCCGGGGGGGCTAGCTCTATAAGCTGATCTCTCCACAATCTTTATTAATGATATGGAACAGCAGGTCTGGCGCACTGCTGGGAGGATTCACCGCTGGCTTTTTTTTTTTTTGTCAAGGTCGTGCCTCCCGAGCAGATGTGCCTGCTTAGTGAGGGCTCAGGATATCACACATACACTGGGAGAGATGGCAAACACATTCCTGTACAGGTGTCCAAGCCACCAACAGAGGTGGTGGAATGCTTATAGCCGCCCGCCAACCTCTGAAGAATTGTCACATAGCTGATTAAATGTTTCTACGTAGGGGGTCTACATACCCCCTGACCTAGATACTGCCCACAGGTCCACTTAGCCCCTCTCTGGGCAGTGTCTGCACCTGGCCACAGGTTACTGACTCCTTCAGGTACTAAGCAGTGCCTGCCTCGGGCTCCACTGGCACCCTACAGACAGTGTGTGGGTGAGAAGTGCGGAGCAACTAGAGGGATGCCAGGACAGTGCATTATGTCGAAGGTGTGTGTGAGTGGTGAGCTGTTAGGGACTGGTAGGCCAGCTGTTACACTATAGTTACTGTGTGTGTGAGTGGTGAGCTGTTAGGAACTGGTAGGCCAGCTGTTACACTATAGATACTGTGTGTGTGTGTGTGTGTGAGCGGTGAACTGTTAGGGACTGGTAGGCCAGCTGTTACACTATAGATACTGTGTGTGTGAGTGGTGAGCTGTTAGGGACTGGTAGGCCAGCTGTTACACTATAGATACTGTGTGTGTGAGTGGTGAGCTGTTAGGGACAGGTAAGCCAGCCGTTACACTATAGATACTGTGTGTGTGAGCGGTGAGCTGTTAGGGACTGGTAGGCCAGCTGTTACACTATAGATACTGTGTGGGTGAGCGGTGAGCTGTTAGGGACTGGTAGGCCAGCTGTTACACTATAGATACTGTGTGTGAGTGGTGAGCTGTTAGGGACTGGTAGGCCAGCTGTTACACTATAGATACTGTATGTGTGGGTGAGCTGTTAGGGACTGGTAGGCTAGCTGTTACACTATAGATGCTGTGTGTGTGAGTGGTGAGCTGTTGGGGACTGGTAGGCCAGCTGTTACACTATAGGTACTGTGTGTGTGAGTGGTGAGCTGTTAGGGACTGGTAGGCCAGCTGTTACACTATAGATACTGTGTGTGTGAGCGGTGAACTGTTAGGGACTGGTAGGCCAGCTGTTGCACTATAGATACTGTATGTGTGGGTGAGCTGTTAGGGACTGGTAGGCCAGCTGTTGCACTATAGATACTGTGTGTGTGTGAGCGGTGAGCTGTTAGGGACTGGTAGGCCAGCTGTTACACTATAGATACTGTGTGTGTGTGTGAGCGGTGAACTGTTAGGGACTGGTAGGCCAGCTGTTACACTATAGATACTGTGTGTGTGAGTGGTGAGCTGTTAGGGACTGGTAGGCCAGCTGTTACACTATAGATACTGTGTGTGTGAGTGGTGAGCTGTTAGGGACAGGTAAGCCAGCCGTTACACTATAGATACTGTGTGTGTGAGCGGTGAGCTGTTAGGGACTGGTAGGCCAGCTGTTACACTATAGATACTGTGTGGGTGAGCGGTGAGCTGTTAGGGACTGGTAGGCCAGCTGTTACACTATAGATACTGTGTGTGAGTGGTGAGCTGTTAGGGACTGGTAGGCCAGCTGTTACACTATAGATACTGTATGTGTGGGTGAGCTGTTAGGGACTGGTAGGCTAGCTGTTACACTATAGATACTGTGTGTGTGAGCGGTGAACTGTTAGGGACTGGTAGGCCAGCTGTTACACTATAGATACTGTGTGTGTGAGTGGTGAGCTGTTAGGGACTGGTAGGCCAGCTGTTACACTATAGATACTGTGTGTGTGTGTGTGAGCGGTGAGCTGTTAGGGACTGGTAGGCCAGCTGTTACACTATAGATACTGTGTGTGTGTGTGAGCGGTGAACTGTTAGGGACTGGTAGGCCAGCTGTTACACTATAGATACTGTGTGTGTGAGTGGTGAGCTGTTAGGGACTGGTAGGCCAGCTGTTACACTATAGATACTGTGTGTGTGAGTGGTGAGCTGTTAGGGACAGGTAAGCCAGCCGTTACACTATAGATACTGTGTGTGTGAGCGGTGAGCTGTTAGGGACTGGTAGGCCAGCTGTTACACTATAGATACTGTGTGGGTGAGCGGTGAGCTGTTAGGGACTGGTAGGCCAGCTGTTACACTATAGATACTGTGTGTGAGTGGTGAGCTGTTAGGGACTGGTAGGCCAGCTGTTACACTATAGATACTGTATGTGTGGGTGAGCTGTTAGGGACTGGTAGGCTAGCTGTTACACTATAGATGTTGTGTGTGTGAGTGGTGAGCTGTTGGGGACTGGTAGGCCAGCTGTTACACTATAGATACTGTGTGTGTGAGTGGTGAGCTGTTAGGGACTGGTAGGCCAGCTGTTACACTATAGATACTGTGTGTGTGAGTGGTGAGCTGTTAGGAACTGGTAGGCCAGCTGTTACACTATAGATACTGTGTGTGTGAGTGGTGAGATGTTAGGGACTGGTAGGCCGGCTGTTACACTATAGATACTGTGTGTGTGAGCGGTGAGCTGTTAGGGACTGGTAGGCCAGCTGTTACACTATAGATACTGTATGTGTGGGTGAGCTGTTAGGGACTGGTAGGCCAGCTGTTACACTATAGATACTGTATGTGTGGGTGAGCTGTTAGGGACTGGTAGGCCAGCTGTTACACTATAGATACTGTGTGTGTGAGTGGTGAGCTGTTAGGGACTGGTAGGCCAGCTGTTATACTATAGATACTGTATGCGTGGGTGAGCTGTTAGGGACTGGTAGGCCAGCTGTTACACTATAGATACTGTATGTGTGGGTGAGCTGTTAGGGACTGGTAGGCCAGCTGTTACACTATAGATACTGTGTGTGTGAGTGGTGAGCTGTTAGGGACTGGTAGGCCAGCTGTTACACTATAGATACTGTATGTGTGGGTGAGCTGTTAGGGACTGGTAGGCCAGCTGTTACACTATAGATACTGTATGTGTGGGTGAGCTGTTAGGGACTGGTAGGCCAGCTGTTACACTATAGATACTGTGTGTGTGAGTGGTAAGCTGTTGGGGACTGGTAGGCCAGCTGTTACACTATAGATACTGTGTGTGTGTGAGTGGTGAGCTGTTAGGGACTGGTAGGCTGGCTGTTACACTATAGATACTGTATGTGTGGGTTAGTGGTGAGCTGTTAGGGACTGGTAGACCAGCTGTTAAGAAGGACGGCCCTGATTCAGAGCGAGCGCTCTGTCAGAGCGTCCAGCTCGGAATCAGGGCCTGTGTGCGTGAGTGGTGAGCTGTTAGGGACTGGTAGGCCAGCTGTTACACTATAGATACAGGACCTCATACAGAGTCGGTCGTAAGCGGCCGCTCGGTTGTACCCAGCGATGTTCGCAAAACAGCGCATGCGTAAGTTTAGCAATGCACGTGCGCAAACTAGCTGTTGCGATCGGAAATTTCTCTCTCATTCAACTTGGCCAGGTCATTAGTTTGAGTGACAGGATGAGGCGTTTGTGGGTGGTAACAGGGGAAGGTGCTTGTGAATGGGGGAGTGGAGATCCGAACGCAGGCGTGCCTGACTATAAACAGCGTTTTATGGGAGTGCATAATTAACTAAGTAGTGTCATGGCACATGTGACATGGGAGGTTTTGACACTGACTTGATCGTAGTGCTTATGTGAGGGTATGGTCAACCTTAAGCTCTACGACCAGCTCCGATGGTTCCCGATGGTCTCGATTAATCGTTATATGCCTGGAGATGACGTGTATTGCGAACGAGAAGGGGGCGTGTTTTTAGTCTTATGGCTGCATCCTCCCCTCGCTCGTCCAGCTAACAATCTCATCTTAACGACGCAACTTGCGAGCGCTTCATTTGCATATCCGGCCCCTTTTCCCTTACGACCGAGCGGCCACAACAACCAACTCTAAATGAGGTCCACTGTGTGGGTGAGCTGTTGGGGACTGGTAGGCCAGCTGTTACACTATAGATACTGTGTGTGTGAGCGGTGAGCTGTTAGGGACTGGTAGGCCAGCTGTTACACTATAGATACTGTGTGTGTGAGTGGTGAGCTGTTGGGGACTGGTAGACCACCGGCTGCTACACTACAGACATCATGTTGGTGAGGACAGCTGGGCAGACAGCTCCTGTACCATCTGCATGTCACACCCAGAATGTCACAGTGCCAGACTGATCTGACAGCAGCAGGATTACACACTGCAGCGTAACTACATTACTGTGTGTGCCATTAGGCCATACTGATAGCATATTGTATACGAGTGCCGCCAGGCTCTGTAACTACATTACTGTATGTGCCATTAGGCCATACTGATAGCATATTGTATACGAGTGCCGCCAGGCTCTGTAACTACATTACTGTGTGTGCCATTAGGCCATACTGATAGCATATTGTATACGAGTGCCGCCAGGCTCTGTAACTACATTACTGTGTGTGCCATTAGGCCATACTGATAGCATATTGTATACGAGTGCCGCCAGGCTCTGTAACTACATTACTGTGTGTGCCATTAGGCCATACTGATAGCATATTGTATACGAGTGCCGCCAGGCTCTGTAACTACATTACTGTGTGTGCCATTAGGCCATACTGATAGCATATTGTATACGAGTGCCGCCAGGCTCTGTATCTACATTACTGTGTGTGCCATTAGGCCATACTGATAGCATATTGTATACGAGTGCCGCCAGGCTCTGTAACTACATTACTGTGTGTGCCATTAGGCCATACTGATAGCATATTGTATACGAGTGCCGCCAGGCTCTGTAACTACATTACTGTGTGTGCCATTAGGCCATACTGATAGCATATTGTATACGAGTGCCGCCAGGCTCTGTAACTACATTACTGTGTGTGCCATTAGGCCATACTGATAGCATATTGTATACGAGTGCCGCCAGGCTCTGTAACTACATTACTGTGTGTGCCATTAGGCCATACTGATAGCATATTGTATACGAGTGCCGCCAGGCTCTGTATCTACATTACTGTGTGTGCCATTAGGCCATACTGATAGCATATTGTATACGAGTGCCGCCAGGCTCTGTAACTACATTACTGTGTGTGCCATTAGGCCATACTGATAGCATATTGTATACGAGTGCCGCCAGGCTCTGTAACTACATTACTGTGTGTGCCATTAGGCCATACTGATAGCATATTGTATACGAGTGCCGCCAGGCTCTGTAACTACATTACTGTGTGTGCCATTAGGCCATACTGATAGCATATTGTATACGAGTGCCGCCAGGCTCTGTAACTACATTACTGTATGTGCCATTAGGCCATACTGATAGCATATTGTATACGAGTGCCGCCAGGCTCTGTAACTACATTACTGTGTGTGCCATTAGGCCATACTGATAACATATTGTATACGAGTGCCGCCAGGCTCTGTAACTACATTACTGTGTGTGCCATTAGGCCATACTGATAGCATATTGTATACGAGTGCCGCCAGGCTCTGTAACTACATTACTGTGTGTGCCATTAGGCCATACTGATAGCATATTGTATACGAGTGCCGCCAGGCTCTGTAACTACATTACTGTGTGTGCCATTAGGCCATACTGATAGCATATTGTATACGAGTGCCGCCAGGCTCTGTAACTACATTACTGTGTGTGCCATTAGGCCATACTGATAGCATATTGTATACGAGTGCCGCCAGGCTCTGTAACTACATTACTGTGTGTGCCATTAGGCCATACTGATAGCATATTGTATACGAGTGCCGCCAGGCTCTGTAACTACATTACTGTGTGTGCCATTAGGCCATACTGATAGCATATTGTATACGAGTGCCGCCAGGCTCTGTAACTACATTACTGTGTGTGCCATTAGGCCATACTGATAGCATATTGTATACGAGTGCCGCCAGGCTCTGTAACTACATTACTGTGTGTGCCATTAGGCCATACTGATAGCATATTGTATACGAGTGCCGCCAGGCTCTGTAACTACATTACTGTGTGTGCCATTAGGCCATACTGATAGCATATTGTATACGAGTGCCGCCAGGCTCTGTAACTACATTACTGTGTGTGCCATTAGGCCATACTGATAGCATATTGTATACGAGTGCCGCCAGGCTCTGTAACTACATCAATGTGCCTGTGTCAGGGAGCATTACTGAGATGTCCTTCCATACACCGAGGAATGGTCACACGGGTTCATGTAACAGAAAACCATGTGTCCTCCTCATTATGAATTCATTTCCACAGCAGCATCCGGGAAACACTGATAGTAATATATTATACTGTACTGTACTGTGTGACATATTATATAATGTATTATACTGTACTGTACTGTGTTACATATTATATAATGTATTATACTGTACTGTACTGTACTGTGTTACATATTATATAATGTACTGTACTGTGTGACATATTATATAATGTATTATACTATACTGTACTGTGTGACATATTATATAATGTACTGTACTGTGTGACATATATAATGTATTATACTATACTGTACTGTGTGACATTATATAATGTATTATACTGTACTGTGTGACATATATAATGTATTGTACTATACTGTACTGTGTGACATATATAATGTACTGTACTGTGTGACATATATAATGTATTATACTATACTGTACTGTGTGACATATTATATAATGTATTATACTATACTGTACTGTGTGACATATGTAATGTATTATACTATACTGTACTGTGACATATGTATTATACTGTACTGTGTGACATATATAATGTATTATACTATACTGTACTGTGTGACATATTATATAATGTATTATACTATACTGTACTGTGTGACATATGTAATGTATTATACTATACTGTACTGTGACATATGTATTATACTGTACTGTGTGACATATATAATGTATTGTACTATACTGTACTGTGTGACATATTATATACTGTACTGTGTGACATATTATATAATGTATTATACTATATTGTACTGTGTGACATATATAATGTACTGTACTGTGTGACATATTATATAATGTATTATACTATACTGTACTGTGTGACATATATAATGTATTTTACTATACTGTACTGTGTGACATATAATGTATTATACTGTACTGTGTGACATTATATAATGTATTATACTGTACTGTGTGACATATTATATAATGTATTATACTATACTGTACTGTGTGACATATGTAATGTATTATACTATACTGTACTGTGACATATGTATTATACTGTACTGTGTGACATATATAATGTATTGTACTATACTGTACTGTGTGACATATTATATACTGTACTGTGTGACATATTATATAATGTATTATACTATATTGTACTGTGTGACATATATAATGTACTGTACTGTGTGACATATTATATAATGTATTATACTATACTGTACTGTGTGACATATATAATGTATTTTACTATACTGTACTGTGTGACATATAATGTATTATACTGTACTGTGTGACATTATATAATGTATTATACTGTACTGTGTGACATATTATATAATGTATTATACTATACTGTACTGTGTGACATATTATATAATGTATTATACTGTACTGTGTGACATATTATATTATATACTAATATATGTATTGTAGGTTGGCCAAACTGGTAGTGTAAGGGACGTGATACACAATATGAGAAGTGGCACTCTGCATCTACCTATATATATGTAATAAGAACAGACACTGAGACCTACATCCATCATACACAACATGAGAAGTGGTACTGTGCATTTACCCATATATACGTAATAAGAACAGACACTGAGACCTACATCCATCATACACAACATGAGAAGTGGCACTCTGCATTTACCCATATATACGTAATAAGAACAGACACTGAGACCTACATCCATCATACACAACATGAGAAGTGGTACTGTGCATTTACCCATATATATGTAATAAGAACAGACACTGAGACCTACATCCATCATACACAACATGAGAAGTGGCACTCTGCATTTACCCATATATACGTAATAAGAACAGACACTGAGACCTACATCCATCATACACAACATGAGAAGTGGTACTGTGCATTTACCCATATATATGTAATAAGAACAGACACTGAGACCTACATCCATCATACACAACATGAGAAGTGGTACTGTGCATTTACCCATATATATGTAATAAGAACAGACACTGAGACCTACATCCATCATACACAACATGAGAAGTGGTACTGTGCATTTACCCATATATGTAATAAGAACAGACACTGAGACCTACATCCATCATACACAACATGAGAAGTGGTACTGTGCATTTACCCATATATATGTAATAAGAACAGACACTGAGACCTACATCCATCATACACAACATGAGAAGTGGTACTGTGCATTTACCCATATATATGTAATAAGAACAGACACTGAGACCTACATCCATCATACACAACATGAGAAGTGGTACTGTGCATTTACCCATATATATGTAATAAGAACAGACACTGAGACCTACATCCATCATACACAACATGAGAAGTGGTACTGTGCATTTACCCATATATATGTAATAAGAACAGACACTGAGACCTACATCCATCATACACAACATGAGAAGTGGTACTGTGCATTTACCCATATATATGTAATAAGAACAGACACTGAGACCTACATCCATCATACACAACATGAGAAGTGGCACTCTGCATTTACCCATATATATGTAATAAGAACAGACACTGAGACCTACATCCATCATACACAACATGAGAAGTGGTACTGTGCATTTACCCATATATGTAATAAGAACAGACACTGAGACCTACATCCATCATACACAACATGAGAAGTGGTACTGTGCATTTACCCATATATATGTAATAAGAACAGACACTGAGACCTACATCCATCATACACAACATGAGAAGTGGTACTGTGCATTTACCCATATATACGTAATAAGAACAGACACTGAGACCTACATCCATCATACACAACATGAGAAGTGGTACTGTGCATTTACCCATATATGTAATAAGAACAGACACTGAGACCTACATCCATCATACACAACATGAGAAGTGGTACTGTGCATTTACCCATATATATGTAATAAGAACAGACACTGAGACCTACATCCATCATACACAACATGAGAAGTGGTACTGTGCATTTACCCATATATATGTAATAAGAACAGACACTGAGACCTACATCCATCATACACAACATGAGAAGTGGCACTCTGCATTTACCCATATATATGTAATAAGAACAGACACTGAGACCTACATCCATCATACACAACATGAGAAGTGGTACTGTGCATTTACCCATATATGTAATAAGAACAGACACTGAGACCTACATCCATCATACACAACATGAGAAGTGGTACTGTGCATTTACCCATATATATGTAATAAGAACAGACACTGAGACCTACATCCATCATACACAACATGAGAAGTGGTACTGTGCATTTACCCATATATACGTAATAAGAACAGACACTGAGACCTACATCCATCATACACAACATGAGAAGTGGTACTGTGCATTTACCCATATATGTAATAAGAACAGACACTGAGACCTACATCCATCATACACAACATGAGAAGTGGTACTGTGCATTTACCCATATATGTAATAAGAACAGACACTGAGACCTACATCCATCATACACAACATGAGAAGTGGTACTGTGCATTTACCCATATATACGTAATAAGAACAGACACTGAGACCTACATCCATCATACACAACATGAGAAGTGGTACTGTGCAGTTGTTGATACATACTATATACAAATTGCAGTAAGCGATGTTACTGTACAGTAAAGTGTATCTTGCACAGTTTCACACTGCGCATGGTCTGGATCTGGGAACAAACAAGAAGAGTCTCCACATACGTCTTGAGAGGCGTAACTGCGCTCTAACAGGGCATTCCCACATTGGCAAAGCTCCGTTATGGCCTGCAGACGCACCTTCCGCCTGTGCGGCGCTGGACGTGTGTAAATATCGTTATCTTTTGCACCTAGAATACAGGGGGTACAAGTGCCCAAAGAGGCTGACGGGGACGAGTAGCAGACTAGGCGCAAACACGCAGGGCGGTCAGCGTCACATAGTACATACGCCTCTGTGGGGAAACATTTACTTCCACCTCTGGGTCTGTGAATGAGCAGGCACAGGCCGGGCTGCGCACTCACTGCTGTCCTGGGTAATGTTGTTACAGACTAACGGGAAACCATCTCCTCCCATTACTAAGCTGGATGTTAGCAGCTGGTCCTGCTCTGTGTTCCCCCCATTACATCCTCATCCTACCATCATTATTGTGTTATTATTGAGCTCAGCTCCCACAAGGTAACCACATTAAGTAGCATACGCAACACGCATTCCTGCCTTGTTAGCAATTCTGCTAACGAGTTTTCCTCTGTCTAATGGTAACATGAGAGCTGAAGGCATGAGGACATTATGCTGACATCGGTCTCCTTCTAACACTGCACTACGCTTCTACTAAATTATCCCGTAACAGCGCCATCTGACAGGCGCTACACTTATACCTGTCACATACAATATTTTCTTGATCATCTAATAATAATACCAATATTATAACCATTGGATCAAGTGTCCCATGGACGTTCCCTCCTCTGAGCTCGGAATAAGGAAGCTTCTGCGAAGTGCAAACAGCGGAGGCAGCCATTTTGTCGGACGAAAAAATGTAGCCTATCAGTGAACTAGGATCTAGTGACATCACAGAAACGTGAGGTGCTAATTGATGTCATCAGGTCCTAATGACTGGTAAATAGCGCTCTACATGGATGTTAATTTAGCTCACAAATGATTTGACTGAACTAGAGGCCATAGAACACGTGCACACAAACAGGGGGACAGTGCTGGGCAAAACTGTATACTATTGGCACCTCAGGGTGCACTGGCGCGCCTAGCTTACGGGCGCATTACCGGCAGAGCAAGATGATGGCGATGGAGAAGGGGCACATATTTACACTAGTCAGTAGGGAGAGCTGGGCGTCTGCAGGTGGCCCTTAGTACACTACACATCAGCTCCGAGCGGGCGGAGACCTCCCACTCTCTATACCTTTTGCAGAGAATAGAGAGGGCGCGTACCTTGGTGATTATGTGACCCTGGAGATTTGTGCTGCAGTATAACATATTTCTGGGGATAAGGAACACCAGTGTCATTACTGGTAACTGAGCAATAAGTGGGTTACATTGCAATTACTGACTGTACAAAGCGTCTGATAATGAGCAGGGGAAATGTCGGTTGCAGCACAAGATAGGTTCTGGGAATGTTATACATCTCGTATGTTCCCCTAGCGTGCTGCTGAGGGGGCCATCACTATTATGGGGATTGCACCTCCTGTTTGCATATGGAGTAAGATAATGCTTTATCCTGAAGCCATTTGCAATTCGCTATGTACCCAGAGATGACCCATTGGGAGAAGTTGTATCATGGCACATTGATGACACTGAGAAAAACTGCACCACTTGCACAAAACCTAGGGCTGATGATGGGACGGATCCTGGGTTACAGGCCCCCTTCCTGTTCCGTCACTGTTGTACCTGCCGCAGAGTTAATGACAGTAAGAAATGGCTGCCACCTCCCAAAGAGCAGTGTGGCTCAGTGTCCTGCTGGTCTAATGGGTCTAATGGACGATCAATGGCTCATGTAGCTAGGTGCCTCTATGGGCACGTCGGTGGAGGATGCTCCTAGCAGCTCTGATGTGCATAAAACACAATCAGAGCTTGCAGGGAGCGTCCCCCACCAGGAGCTCTGAGACAGGGCATCCGCCAGCATTGCCAGTAGGGAGGTCAGCGATAGGAGTAGCATAAAAAGTAACAAACTGCCCAGTATTGACCATGGGATTAGAACCTCTGACTCCAGCACCATAGAGAAGCTGCCAATCAACCGAGCCATCTCAGGTCTTAAAGTGACAAAGAGATTTTTCTCAATGTTATCAATCACCCCCAGCCAATGGGCAATATACAACAAAACAAGATCACAATGGGATTAGAACCACAGCCACCATCACCATATAGGACCTGCCTACATGCAGACTGAGCTATCTCAGGTCATATAGTGAAGATAAGATTTTTCTCAATGTTATCAAACACCCCAGTGCAACGGGCAATTTACACCAAAACAAAATAACAACGGGATTTGAACCCAAAATGCCATTACCATATCCTGCCAATAAACTAAGATATCTCAGGTCTTATAGTGATGATGGGATTTTTCTCAATGTCATCAAACACCTCAGTGCAATGGGCAATATATAACAAAACAACATCACCATGGGATTAGAACCCCAAACGCCAGCACCATGGAGGACCTGCCAACATGCAGACCGAGCCATCACAGGTCTTTTAGTGAGGAAAATATTCTTCTCAATGTTATCAATCACCCCAGTGCAATATTACAAGATCACATTGGGATTAGAACCCTAGACTCCATCACCATTGCACTGTGGTGATTGATGACATGGAGAGAAATCTTCTCCTAACTGTAAATCCTCAGATAGCTCAGTCAGTATGGTGGCAGATCCTCTATGGTGATGAAGTTTGGGGGTTCTAATCCCAAAGTTATCTTATTTTGTTTCATATTGCCCATTGCACTGGGGTGATTGATACTATTACGAAAAATCTTTTCCACCCTGTAAGACATGTGATGGCTCGGTCTGTTGGCAAGTCCTCTATGGTGCTGATGTCGGTGGTTCTAATCCCATAGTGGTCTTGTTTTGTTGTATATTGCCCATTGCACTGAGGTGATTGATAACATTGAGAAAAATCTTCCCCCTCACTATAACACATGAGATGGCTCAGTCTGTTGGCAGGTCCTCTTTGCTGCTGGGGTCAGTTGTTGTAATCCCATGGTGACCTTATTTTGTTGTATATTGCCCATTGCAGTGAGGTGATTGATAACATTGAGAAAAATCTCCTTGCTATAATATCTGAGATGGCTCAGTTGGTTGGTGGGTCCTCTATTTTGCTGGAGTCAGGGGTTCTAATCCCATGGTAAACTAATACGGAGCAGTTTGTTACTTTTTATGGAACTCAAAAAAACATAAAAGTTCAAAAACCGAGCCCGGGCTTCCTATCGCTGACCTCCCCACTGGCAATGCTGGCGGATGCCCTGTCTCAGAGCTCCTGGTGGGGGATGCCCCTTGCGAGCTCTGATTGTGTTGTATGCACCATCAAAGCTGCTGGGAGCATCCTCCACCGATGTGCCCATAGAGGCACCTAGCTACATGAGCCATTCATCATCCAGCCACATACTACATTCATACACATGCCGCATTCATCCACATTCAGCATGCAGACATACAGGGGGCTAAAGCAGAGTTTCCGAAACTCCGCCATTACAGTCCAGGTTTTAAGGATAGCCATGCTTGAGCGCATGTGACTGAATTAGTACCCCAGTCAATTTGATTTAGCCATCTGGACTGTAATAGCAGAGTTTGGGAAACACTCTGCTAAAGAGAAGGCCTTCAGGAGATTTGAACCAGGGGTTCCGCCAACATTGCCAGTAGTGAGATCAACGTCTAACCCACTAAGCCACACGGGCTTCAATCAGCAGGCAGATATTTCTCACTTTCATCAACGAGACTAGAGCAAAATCCTCAATACAAAACGCAGACCCCTACAGGGATTAGAACCATGGACTCCACCATCATTGTCAGTAGGAAGAGAAGCTTCCAACCCACTAAGCCACAATGTCGTCGAACAATGCTGGAGATATTTCCCACTTTCATCAACGAGACTAGAGCAAAATCCTCAATACAAAACGCAGACACCTACAGGGATTAGAACCATGGACTCCACCATCATTGTCAGTAGGAAAAGAAGCTTCCAACACACTAAGCCACACGGTCTTCAAACAAGGCTGGAGATATTTCCCACTTTCATCAATTAGCTTAGTGCAAAATGAATAAAACCAAATGGTAAGCTAAACGGGGATGAGAACTAGGGTTTGCACTAACAACACCATTACTGCTTCCAGGTATTAGTGCACTGAGCTATACTGCTCTTACACAGAATAATGCACTTTTTAATGTCATTAATCAGTCATGTGCTCCATTCAAGGCACTTGAAAGAAAGCCAGACTTTGCCCATGATCAAAATAATGAGGCACCAGGCTCATCGCAGGTTTCATAGTGATGAAAACAAGATCACCGTGGGATTTGAACCCTAGACCCCGTCGCCATATAGAACCTGCCACCATACAGACTGAGCTGTCACAGATTTTTCTGTGCTGTGAAAATTTTTCTCAATGTTATCAATCACCCCAGTGCAAAGACCAATATATAGCAAAAGAAGATCATCATGGGATTAGAACGCCAGACTCAAACAATATAGAGGACCTGCCAACAGACTGAGCTATCTCAGCTCTTATGGTGAAGTACAGATTTTTATCAGTGTCGTCAATCTCCCCCGTGCAATGACCAATATAGATCAAAAAAAGCTCAACAAGGGATTAGAACCACAGACACCATTACCATAGAGGACAAGCTGACTGAGCTACCTCGGATCCCTCATTGTTTGGCAGATATTTTGCCGTGTCATCAATCACCCCAGTGCAATGGCCAAATATACTACAAAACAAGACTACCGTTGGATTTGAACCTAATACTCGATCACCATAGAGGATCTTTCAACATGTCTCAGATCTCCACCAGGAGATGTGACAAGACATTCCCCAGCATTGCCAGTAGGGTGGTTAGCAATAGGAAGCTCCGATTCAATTTTAGCAAAAAAAATTATTTGAGTACTTTAAAAAGTAGCAAACTGCTCAGTAAAAGTTCATCATGAGATTAGAACCCCAGATTCCAGCACTATAGAGAACCTCCAAACCAACCGAGCCATCACAGGTTTTACAGTGTGCTGTGGATTTTTCTCAATGTTATCAATTACCCCAGTTCAATGGGCAATATATAACAAAACAAGATCACCACAGGATTAGAACCCCAAACTCCAGCACCATAGAGTACCTGCCGACATACGTTCCGAGCTATCACAGATCTTTTAGTGAGGTCGTTATTCTTCTCAATGTTATTAATCACCCCAGTGCAAAGACCAATATACAGCAAAACAAGATCACAATCAGATTAGAACCCCAGACTATTGCAACATAGTGAACCTGCCAGCAGACTGAGCTATCTCAGGTCTTAACATTAAGAAAAATATTTTCTTCACTCTATCACTCACCCTAGTGCAATAAAACACAATCATCATAGGATTAGAACCCCTGAGTTCTGCACCATAGAGGCTCTTCCACCATACAGACTGAGCTATCACAAGTCTTACAGCAAAGAAAAGATTTTTCTTAATGTTATCAATCTCCCTAGTGCAATGGGCAACAAAAAAAATCTCCATGGGATTAGAACCCTAGACTCCATCACCATGTAGAACCAGCTGCCACAATACAGACTGAATTATCACAGGTTTCTCTGTGTTGTGAAGATTTTCCTCAATGTTATCAATCGCCACAGTGCAAATCCCAATATACAGCAAAAAGAATATCACCATGGGATTAGAACCCCAGACTCAAGCAATGTAGAGACCCTACCAACAGACTGAGCTATCTCAGATTTCACAGTGATGTCCAGATTTTAATCAGTCTCATAAATCATCCCAGTGCAATGACCAATGTAGAGCAAAATAAACGCACCATGGGATTTGAACCCTAGATATCATTGCCGTAGAAGACCTGCCTACATGTAGAATGAGCTATCTTAAATTTTATAGTGTTCCATAGATTTTTCTCAATGTTATCAATCTCCCCAGTGCAATGACCAATATACATCAAAAGATGCTCACCGTGGGATTAGAATCACAGACACAATCACCATAGAGGACAAGCTGACTGAGCTATCTTAAATCTCATATTGTTTGTCAGATATTTTGCAATGTCATCAATCACCCCAGAACAATAGCCAAATATACTACAAAACAAGACCACCTTTGGATTTGAACCCCATACTCAATCACCAAAGAGGATCTTCCAACATGTCTCAGATCTCCACCAGCAGATCTTGGACAGGACATTTCCCAGCCTTGCCAATAGGGTGGTCAGCTATAGAAAGCCCAGGCTCGGTTTTAATACTTTTATTTATTAAAAAATGATTTGAGTACCTTAAAAAGTAGCAAAATGGTCATGGCAAATTCATTATGAGATTAGAGCCCCTGACTCCAGCACCACAGAGGACCTTGCACCATACAGACCGAGCCATCTCTGGTCTTATAGTGAAAAAAAAGATTTTTCTTAATGTTATCAATCGCCCCAGTGCAATGGGCAACAGACAACAAAACAAGATCACCGTGGGATTAGAGCCCCAAATTCCATCACCATAGCGAACCTGCCGCCATACAGACTGAGATATCGCAGGCTTCGCTGTGCTGTGATGCTTTTTCTCAATGTTATCAATCACACCAGTGCAAAGACCAATATACAGCAAAAGAAGACCACCATGGGATTAGAACCCCAAACTCCAGTGCCACAGAGTACTTGCCAGAAGACTGAGCCATCACAGATCTGACAGTTAAAAAAAGCTTTTTCTTAATGTTATAAATCACCCCAGTGCAAAGGCCAATACATAGCAAAACAAAATCTCTATGGGATTAGAACCCCAGACTTGAGCACCATAGAGGATGTGCCAACAGACTGAGATATCTCAGGTTTTATAGAGTACTAAAGATTTTTCTCAATGTCATCAATCACCTCAGTGCAGTAACCAATATAAAGCAAAGAAGCTCACCAAGGGAATAGAACCATAGACACCATGACAATAGAGGACAAACTGACTGAGCTATCTTAGATCTCTTATTGTTCAGCAGATATTTTGCAGTATCATCAATCACCCCAGTGCAATGGCCAAATATACTAAAAAACAAGACCACCATTGGATTTGAACCCCATACTAGATCACATAGAGAACCTTCAAACATGTCTCAGATCTCCACCAGGAGATATGAAAAGACATTCCCCAGCATTGCCAGTAGGGTGGTTAGCTACAAGAAGCTCCGTTTCAATTTTAGCACTTTTATTTAAAAAAATTATTTGAGTACCTTCAAAAGTAGCAAACTGCTCAGTAAAGGTTCATCATGAGATCAGAACCCCAGACTCCAGCACCATAGAGAAGCTGCCAAACCAACTGAGCCATCACAGGTCTTGCAGAATGTTAGAGATTTTTCTCAATGTTATCAATCACCCTAGTGCAATGGGCAATATATAACAAAACAAGATTACCATGGGATTAGAACCCATAATTCCAGCACCATAGAGGCCCTGTCACCATACATTCATAGCTATCACAGATCTTTTAGTGAGGATCTTATTCTTCTCAATGTTATTAATCACCCTAGTGCAAAGACCTATATACAACAACAGAAGATCACTATCAGATTAGAACCCCAGACTATTGCAACATGGAGGACCTGCCAGCAGACTGAGCTATCTCAGGTCTTAGAATGAAGAAAATATTTTTCTTAATGTTATCAATCTCCCCAGTGCAATAAAATGAGACCATCATGGGATTAGAACCCCTGACTTCTGCACCATAGAGGTTCTGCAACCATACAGACTGAGCTATAACAAGTCTTACAGCAAAGAACAGATTTTTCTTAATGTTATCAATCGCCCTAGTGCAATGGGCAACAAAAAAAATCTCCATGGGATTAGAACCCTAGACTCCATCACCATATAGAACCTGCCACCATACAGACTGAATTATCACAGGTTTCTCTGTGTTGTGAAGATTTTTCTCAATATTATCAAACGCCCCAGTGCAAAGACCAATATACAGCAAAAGTAGATCACCATGGGCTTAGAACCCCAGACTCAAGCAACATAGAGAACCTGTCAACAGACTGAGCTATCTCAGAATTTACAGTGATGTTCAGATTTTTATCAGTCTCATAAATCATCCCAGTGCAATGACCAATGTAGAGCAAAATAAACGCACCATGGGATTTGAACCCTAGATATCATTGCCGTAGAAGACCTGCCTACATGTAGAATGAGCTGTCTTAAATTTTATAGTGATATACAGATTTTTCTCAATGTTATCAATCTCCCCAGTGCAATGACCAATATACATCAAAAGATCTCATATTGTTTGGCAGCTATTTATCTATGACGTGTACAAGGCTGGAGCCACATACAAGGAAGCCTGCTTGCTGATTCACACTGGGCATCCTGACATCAACAGTGATCTATCCAGCAGGATATTAGCCCACTGAGCCAGAGTAAGCTATAAGCAACACAGAATAATTACCTTCATTTATTTATTTACTACCAGTTATTTATATAGCACACACATATTCCGCAGCGCTTTACAGAGATTATTTGTCCATTCACATTAGTCCCTTCCTTAGTGGAGCTTACAATCTAAATTCCCTACCACATGCACGCACACAGACACACTAGGGCAGAGGTTCCCAAACACAGGGTCTCATCCAGACCCGGTCGCAATCGCCGATGCGCTCGCAACCGGGTCGATGGTCCCCACAGAGCATGTGCACGACGGAGCCGGCTCCGTCGTGCGCATGCGCGAGACCCGGCTAGCGACGGGCGCTCCGTCGCTAGGGGTCTCGTAGCAGACGGGGCGAGCTGTCGATGTTGAGTGACAGCTCGCTCCGTTTGCTGGGCTGGCCGGGGGCGTGCCCGGCCAAACGGAGGCGTTCCAGTCGGAGCGCTTGCCGTTGGTGGGCGGCCCCACTGACATTATTGATGATGTCGGTGGGTAACTTCCTGCTCAAACAGAGCAGGAAGTTCCCTGGGTTTTACGAGTGCCCAGACCCAACCTTAGGGTCTGGTCATAAGCCCCGATGGTCGCGATGGTGATGACCATCGCAACCATCACCCTGATCGCAAGCTAAACTGTGAGTGGTAACCCACAGGTTAGCTTGCGACCTGGAGGCAGCACTTCAAAACAAGAAGTGCCCGCCCTCATTCAGAGTGAGCGATCGATCACTTCTTGCGATCGACTCTGAATGAGGGCCTCAGTCCTCAAGGCACCACAACAGTTCAGGTTTTAGATTAGAGCAGGCTTGGGGAACCGCAGGCCCGGGGGCCGTAAAAGGCCCTCTGAGTCATTTGGTCTGGCCCTCTGAGCTTTTTTCTGCTAGCCTCACCTGGCCAGAATCTATGCAGCAGTGCCAACAGGAGCATCCTCGGGACGGTTGAGGCGGTCAAACCGCTGCCCTCACAGCTCCCCGGATCATCCTCAGGACGCTGCAGGCATTGCTGTAATCACCGGCGATTGTGGCCCCGCCACATGTGACATCACATGGAGAGGGTGTGGCCTGCATCGGGCCTGCGAATAATGTTATATATATCAAAATGGCCCTCGGCAAAAAAGAGATTCCCCACCCCTGGTTTAGAGATATCCATGGTTGAGCACAGGTGGTTAAATGGAATTGACTGAGGTACTAATTAAGCCACTTTTGGTCAAACATGGATATATCGAAAACCTGAACTGTTGGGGAGCCTTGAGAACCGCGTTTGGCAACCTGTGCACTACATTTACTTTTTGTCAGGACCTAAATTAACCTACCAGTACATTTTTGGAGTGTGGGAGGAAACCGGAGCATCCAATGCACCTTGTGCAACATCCCAGCAGGTAGTAAAAGGAGCAATGTCAGTGACTGCTGTACACTGACCCCCACCAATATACCAACAGGGCACTGACCCCCACCAATATACCAGCAGGGCACTGACCCCCACCAATATACCAGCAGCCCACTGACCCCCACCAATATACCAGCAGGGCACTGACCCCCCCCCACTGACTGCAGAGAGCGGCTTCCAGTGGAAGCAGCTACTCTGCCTTTCGGGCAGCCCTACAGGACTTCTGATGGTGTAAGGCGTGCGCAGCGCCACCGCCGCGTATGCGCAGGTCCCAATGTCTGCCAGATTCATTGAGCAGACGCCAGGACCCAGGCCAGCAGCAGTAAGTACCACATCCAGTCAGTGATTCCTAGCAGTAAGCACCACATCCAGTCAGTGATTCCTAGCAGTAATGACCACATCCAGTCAGCGATTCCTAGCAGTAATGACCACATCCAGTCAGCGATTCCTAGCAGTAATGACCACATCCAGTCAGTGATTCCTAGCAGTAAGTACCACATCCAGTCAGTGATTCCTAGCAGTAAGTACCACATCCAGTCAGCGATTCCTAGCAGTAAGTACCACATCCAGTCAGTGATTCCTAGCAGTAAGTACCACATCCAGTCAGTGATTCCTAGCAGTAAGTACCACATCCAGTCAGCGATTCCTAGCAGTAAGTACCACATCCAGTCAGTGATTCCTAGCAGTAAGTACCACATCCAGTCAGTGATTCCTAGCAGTAAGCACCACATCCAGTCAGTGATTCCTAGCAGTAAGTACCACATCCAGTCAGCGATTCCTAGCAGTAAGTACCGCATCCAGTCAGCGATTCCTAGCAGTAAGTACCGCATCCAGTCAGCGATTCCTAGCAGTAATGACCACATCCAGCCAGCGATTCCTAGCAGTAAGTACCACATCCTGTCAGTGATTCCTAGCAGTAAGTACCACATCCTGTCAGTGATTCATAGCAGTAAGTACCACATCCAGTCAGCGATTCCTAGCAGTAAGTACCACATCCTGTCAGTGATTCCTAGCAGTAAGTACCACATCCTGTCAGTGATTCCTAGCAGTATGTACCACATCCAGTCAGCGATTCCTAGCAGTAAGTACCACATCCAGTCAGCGATTCCTAGCAGTAATGACCACATCCAGTCAGCGATTCCTAGCAGTAAGCACCACATCCAGTCAACGATTCCTAGCAGTATGTACCACATCCAGTCAGCGATTCCTAGCAGTAAGTACCACATCCAGTCAGCGATTCCTAGCAGTAATGACCACATCCAGTCAGCGATTCCTAGCAGTAAGTACCACATCCAGTCAGCGATTCCTAGCAGTAATGACCACATCCAGTCAGTGATTCCTAGCAGTAAGCACCACATCCAGTCAGTGATTCCTAGCAGTAAGCACCACATCCAGTCAGTGATTCCTAGCAGTAAGTACCACATCCAGTCAGTGATTCCTAGCAGTAAGTACCACATCCAGTCAGTGATTCCTAGCAGTAATGACCACATCCAGTCAGTGATTCCTAGCAGTAAGCACCACATCCAGTCAGTGATTCCTAGCAGTAATGACCACATCCAGTCAGTGATTCCTAGCAGTAATGACCACATCCAGTCAGTGATTCCTAGCAGTAAGTACCACATCCAGTCAGTGATTCCTAGCAGTAAGTACCACATCCAGTCAGTGATTCCTAGCAGTAATGACCACATCCAGTCAGTGATTCCTAGCAGTAAGTACCACATCCAGTCAGTGATTCCTAGCAGTAATGACCACATCCAGTCAGTGATTCCTAGCAGTAAGTACCACATCCAGTCAGTGATTCCTAGCAGTAAGCACCACATCCAGTCAGCGATTCACAGCAGTAAGTACCACATCCAGTCAGCGATTCCTAGCAGTATGTACCACATCCAGTCAGCGATTCCTAGCAGTATGTACCACATCCAGTCAGCGATTCCTAGCAGTAATGACCACATCCAGCCAGCGATTCCTAGCAGTAAGTACCACATCCAGTCAGCGATTCCTAGCAGTAAGTACCACATCCAGTCAGTGATTCCTAGCAGTAATGACCACATCCAGTCAGTGATTCCTAGCAGTATGTACCACATCCAGTCAGTGATTCCTAGCAGTAATGACCACATCCAGTCAGTGATTCCTAGCAGTAAGTACCACATCCAGTCAGTGATTCCTAGCAGTATGTACCACATCCAGTCAGCGATTCCTAGCAGTAATGACCACATCCAGTCAGCGATTCCTAGCAGTAATGACCACATCCAGTCAGCGATTCCTAGCAGTAAGCACCACATCCAGTCAGCGATTCCTAGCAGTAAGCACCACATCCTGTCAGCGATTCCTAGCAGTAAGTACCACATCCAGTCAGCGATTCCTAGCAGTAAGTACCACATCCAGTCAGCGATTCCTAGCAGTAAGTACCACATCCAGTCAGCGATTCCTAGCAGTAAGTACCACATCCAGTCAGTGATTCCTAGCAGTAAGTACCACATCCAGTCAGTGATTCCTAGCAGTAAGTACCACATCCAGTCAGTGATTCCTAGCAGTATGTACCACATCCAGTCAGTGATTCCTAGCAGTAAGCACCACATCCAGTCAGTGATTCCTAGCAGTAAGTACCACATCCAGTCAGTGATTCCTAGCAGTAAGTACCACATCCAGTCAGTGATTCCTAGCAGTAAGTACCACATCCAGTCAGTGATTCCTAGCAGTAAGTACCACATCCAGTCAGTGATTCCTAGCAGTAATGACCACATCCAGTCAGCGATTCCTAGCAGTAAGTACCACATCCAGTCAGCGATTCCTAGCAGTAATGACCACATCCAGTCAGCGATTCCTAGCAGTAAGTACCACATCCAGCCAGCGATTCCTAGCAGTAAGTACCACATCCAGTCAGCGATTCCTAGCAGTAAGTACCGCATCCAGTCAGCGATTCCTAGCAGTAAGTACCGCATCCAGTCAGCGATTCCTAGCAGTAAGTACCGCATTCAGTCAGCGATTCCTAGCAGTAAGCACCGCATCCAGTCAGCGATTCCTAGCAGTAAGCACCGCATCCAGTCAGCGATTCCTAGCAGTAAGCACCGCGTACCGCATCCTGTCAGTGATTCCTAGCAGTAAGTACCACATCCTGTCAGTGATTCCTAGCAGTAAGTACCACATCCAGTCAGTGATTCCTAGCAGTAAGCACCACATCCAGTTAGTGATTCCTAGCAGTAAGTACCACATCCTGTCAGTGATTCCTAGCAGTAAGTACCACATCCAGTCAGTGATTCCTAGCAGTAAGCACCACATCCAGTCAGTGATTCCTAGCAGTAAGTACCACATCCAGTCAGTGATTCCTAGCAGTAAGTACCACATCCAGTCAGTGATTCCTAGCAGTAAGCACCACATCCAGTTAGTGATTCCTTGCAGTAAGCACCACATCCAGTCAGTGATTCCTAGCAGTAAGTACCACATCCAGTCAGTGATTCCTAGCAGTAAGTACCACATCCAGTCAGTGATTCCTAGCAGTATGTACCACATCCAGTCAGTGATTCCTAGCAGTAAGTACCACATCCAGTCAGTGATTCCTAGCAGTAATGACCACATCCAGCCAGTGATTCCTAGCAGTAAGTACCACATCCAGTCAGTGATTCCTAGCAGTAATGACCACATCCAGTCAGTGATTCCTAGCAGTAAGTACCACATCCAGTCAGTGATTCCTAGCAGTATGTACCACATCCAGTCAGTGATTCCTAGCAGTAAGTACCACATCCAGTTAGTGATTCCTAGCAGTAAGTACCACATCCAGTCAGTGATTCCTAGCAGTATGTACCACATCCAGTCAGTGATTCCTAGCAGTAATGACCACATCCAGTCAGCGATTCCTAGCAGTAAGTACCACATCCAGTCAGTGATTCCTAGCAGTAATGACCACATCCAGTCAGTGATTCCTAGCAGTATGTACCACATCCAGTCAGTGATTCCTAGCAGTAAGTACCACATCCAGTCAGTGATTCCTAGCAGTAATGACCACATCCAGTCAGTGATTCCTAGCAGTAAGTACCACATCCAGTCAGTGATTCCTAGCAGTAAGTACCACATCCAGTCAGTGATTCCTAGCAGTAAGTACCACATCCAGTCAGTGATTCCTAGCAGTAAGTACCACATCCTGTCAGTGATTCCTAGCAGTATGTACCACATCCAGTCAGTGATTCCTAGCAGTAATGACCACATCCTGTCAGCGATTCCTAGCAGTAAGTACCACATCCTGTCAGTGATTCCTAGCAGTAAGTACCACATCCAGTCAGTGATTCCTAGCAGTATGTACCACATCCAGTCAGTGATTCCTAGCAGTATGTACCACATCCAGTCAGTGATTCCTAGCAGTAAGTACCACATCCAGTCAGTGATTCCTAGCAGTATGTACCACATCCAGTCAGTGATTCCTAGCAGTAATGACCACATCCAGTCAGTGATTCCTAGCAGTAAGTACCACATCCAGCCAGTGATTCCTAGCAGTATGTACCACATCCAGTCAGTGATTCCTAGCAGTATGTACCACATCCAGCCAGCGATTCCTAGCAGTAAGTACCACATCCAGTCAGTGATTCCTAGCAGTAAGTACCACATCCAGTTAGTGATTCCTATAGCTATTGCTATTGGACAGCACAGAGACAATGGCGCTGGCAACCACATAGTCAGCAATTCAATGGGTAAGGGTGTGTAGTGTGGACCCCCCCTTGCCCCAGGGGCCTATGTGCATTGCCCTGCAGCCATTATAGATAGGACAGTGAATAACTAGACCGCTATATAGAAGAAGGAACAGCTTTCCCAATAGTGCAGAGGGGGGAGAAGTGTGACTCTAACAGATGCAGGAGACTTGGGGCATCCATTCCGTAACTTTGTCTGTGGCCAATCAAAAAATAAGGTACTTTCACATAGCACAAACGTGTCTGCAGCCCTGTTCCTGCCCCGCCCCTTACACATGTGATGTCATGATGTCAGAATGAATGGCCACTGGGACCACCATCCTAGATGCACCAGTCCAGGGCCCCCAGCTTCTTCCTGTTCCTGGCTCTCCAGACTGCAAAGTGCTATTCCAGGCACCCTGCAAGTCAAATTCAGATGTGGCAGCGATGGTGCCCACCCGGGCTCTGTGCCTTGGACAGCGGCACTGCTCTGCCCTGGCGAACAATCACAAAAAAAGTACGCTGCTCCCTCTTTTAAATACCCACTTTGTATCACCCGCCTCGCTATAATGCCAGTTACACTCCGTGAGCACTGCAGGAGTTAACTGACAGAGCGGAGACTCTGTATTAATAGTTATAAACACAGGCGGTATTAATATCACTGGGATTGGCACCAGATCTGAAATAAGATGCCGGATACAAGAAGGAAACGCATTTGCTCCCCAGGAGACGAGAAAATGTAAACCTGCTGGGCAGAGAGAGAGCATTAACATAAATTATCAGCACTGAGGTGCGAGGATATTGTGCGAAGAGGAAGTGTGATAGCCAGCACGCAATAACGTATTGTGTTCTGTCACTAAATACCACTGAAAGCGTACTTATGTCTGAATGTGCCCAGGATTCTATATAATTATAGCTTTTATCTCTATCACTGCTGACCACACCCCTCTACACCGGATCCTATATAATTATAGCGTTATCTCTATCACTGCTGACCACACCCCTCTACACCAGATCCTATATAATTATAGCGTTATCTCTATCACTGCTGACCACACCCCTCTACACCGGATCCTATATAATTATAGCGTTATCTCTATCACTGCTGACCACACCCCTCTACACCGGATTCTATATATAATTATAGCGTTATCTCTATCACTGCTGACCACACCCCTCTACACCGGATCCTATATATAATTATAGCGTTATCTCTATCACTGCTGACCACACCCCTCTACACCGGATTCTATATATAATTATAGCGTTATCTCTATCACTGCTGACCACACCCCTCTACACCGGATTCTATATATAATTATAGCGTTATCTCTATCACTGCTGACCACGCCCCTCTACACCGGATCCTATATAATTATAGCGTTATCTCTATCACTGCTGACCACACCCCTCTACACCGGATCCTATATAATTATAGAATTAGCTCTATAACTGCTGACCACACCCCTCTACACCGGATCCTATATATAATTATAGCGTTATCTGTATCACTGCTGACCACGCCCCTCTACACCGGATTCTATATAATTATAGCGTTGTCTGTATCACTGCTGACCACACCCCTCTACACTGTATTCTATATAATTATAGCGTTATCTCTATCACTGCTGACCACACCCCTCTACACCGGATTCTGTATAATTATAGCATCATCTGTATCACTGCTGACCACACCCCTCTACACCGGATCCTATATAATTATAGAATTAGCTCTATAACTGCTGACCACACCCCTCTACAGCGGATCCTATATATAATTATAGCGTTATCTCTATCACTGCTGACCACACCCCTCTACACCGGATTCTATATAATTATAGCGTTATCTGTATCACTGCTGACCACGCCCCTCTACACTGTATTCTATATAATTATAGCGTTATCTGTATCACTGCTGACCACACCCCTCTACACCGGATTCTATATAATTATAGCATTATCTGTATCACTGCTGACCACACCCCTCTACACCGGATCCTATATAATTATAGAATTAGCTCTATAACTGCTGACCACACCCCTCTACAGCGGATCCTATATATAATTATAGCGTTATCTGTATCACTGCTGACCACACCCCTCTACACCGGATTCTATATAATTATAGCGTTATCTGTATCACTGCTGACCAGACCCCTCTACACTGTATTCTATATAATTATAGCGTTTATCTGTATCACTGCTGACCTCACCCCTCTACACTGTATTCTATATAATTATAGCGTTATCTGTATCACTGCTGACCACACTCCTCTACACCGGATTCTATATAAGTATAGCGTTATCTGTATCACTACTGACCACACCCCTCTACACCGGATCCTATATATAATTATAGCATTATCTGTATCACTGCTGACCACGCCCGTCTACACCGGATTCTATATAATTATAGCGTTATCTGTATCACTGCTGACCTCTCCCCACTACACCGTATTCTATATAATTATAGCGTTATCTGTATCACTGCTGACCACACCCCTCTACACCGGATTCTATATAATTATAGCATTATCTGTATCACTGCTTACCACACCCCTCTACACTGTATTCTATATACTTATAGCGTTATCTGTATCACTGCTGACCACGCCCCTCTACACTGTATTCTATATATTTATAGCGTTTATCTGTATCACTGCTGACCACACCCCCCTACACTGTATTCTATATAATTATAGCGTTATCTGTATCACTGCTGACCACGCCCCACTACACCGGATCCTATATATAATTATAGCGTTATCTCTATCACTGCTGACCACACCCCTCTACACTGTATTCTATATAATTATAGCATTTGTCGCTGTCACTGCTGACCACACCCCTCTACACCGGATCCTATATATATATAGTCAGGTGCATAAATATTGGGACATTGTCAGAATTTTCAGATTTTGGCCTCTATTCACCACCACAATGGCTTTGAAATAAAACAAACAAGATGTGCTTTAACTGCAGACTTTCAGATTTAATTTGAGAGTAATTACATCCAAATCAGGTGAACGGTGTAGGAATTACAACGGTTTCTATATGTGCCTCCCACTTTTTAAGGGGCCAAAAGTAATGGGACAAACTAAACAATCCTAAATCTAACTTTCACTTTTTAATACTTTGTTGCAAATCCTTTGCAGGCATTTACAGCCTGAAGTCTGGAACGCATAGATATCACCAGACGCTGGGTTTCATCCCTGGTGATGCTCTGCCAGGCCTCTACTGCAAATGTCTTCAGTTCCTGCTTGTTCTTGGGGCATTTTCCCTTCAGTTTTGTCTTCATCAAGTGAAATGCATGCTCAGTCGGATTCAGGTCAGGGGATTGACTTGGCCATTGCATAACATTCCACTTTTTAGCCTTAAAAACCTCTTTGGTTGCTTTTGCAGTATGCTTCGGGTCATTGTCCATCTGCACTGTGAAGCGCCGTCCAATGAGTTCTGAAGCATTTGACTGAATATGAGCATATAATATTGCCCGAAACACTTCAGAAATCATTCTGCTGCTTTTGTCAGCAGTCACATCATCAATAAATACAAGGGAACCAGTTCCATTGGCAGCCATACATGCCCATGCCATGACACTACCACCACCATGCTTTACTGATGAGGTGGTATGTTTTTGATCATGAGCAGTTCCTTTCCTTCTCCATACTCTTCTCTTCCCATCACTCTGGTACAAGTTGATCTTTGTCTCATCTGTCCATAGGATGTTGTTCCAGAACTGTAATGGCTTTTTTAGATGTTGTTTGGAAAACTCTAATCTGGTCTTCCTGTTTTTGTGGCTCACCAATGGTTTACATCTTGTGGTGAACCCTCTATATTCACTGTTGTGAAGTCTTCTCTTGATTGTTGACTTTGACACATATTCACCTACCTCCTGGAGAGTGTTCTTGATTTGGCCAACTGTTGTGAAGGGGTTTTTCTTCACCAGGGAAATAATTCTTCTGTCATCCACCACAGTTGTTTTCCGTGGTCTTCCAGGTCTTTTGGTGTTGCTGAGCTCTCTGGTGCGTTCTTTCTTTTTAAGAATGTTCCAAACAGTTGATTTGGCCACACCTAATGTTTTTGCTATCTCTCTGATGGGTTTGTTTTGATTTTTCAGCCTAATGATGGCTTGCTTCACTGATAGTGACAGCTCTTTGGATCTCATATTGAGAGTTGACAGCAACTGATTCCAAATGCAAATGTCACACCTAGAATCAACTCCAGACCTTTTACCTGCTTAATTGATAATGAAATAATGAGGGAATAGCCCACACCTGTCCATGAAATAGCTTTTGAGTTGATAGTCCCATTACTTTTGGGCCCTTAAAAAGTGGGAGGCACATATAGAAACTGTTGTAATTCCTACACCGTTCACCTGATTTGGATGTAATTACCCTGAAATTATATCTGAAAGTCTGCAGGTAAAGCACATCTTGTTTGTTTCATTTCACAGCCATTGTGGTGGTGAATAGAGGCCAAAATATGAAAATTCTGTCAATGTCCCAATATTTATGCACCTGACTGTATATGTAAAATAATCTCTTTGCCCCGTTTCTGAATGATTATGATTATGATAAACAGTGAAGGTAAACAATGGATCCTTGGGATGTTATATAATCTATTATAAGATAAGTGAGTAGTGAATATGTCCCCAGCTTTACAGACACCCAAATATATTATTACTTAGAGGAAATATAACGGCATACAATAAATACACAGAAAATTTGGTGACAACACAATTTTATTATTATTGTTCTTGTTACATTTGGAATGTATTATTACATTATCTTTCACGGACAACAATTTTTATTATAAATAATTAATAAAAGTTATATTTTAATATGCATAGTAATTCCCCAATTTAATTGACATCATTAATGTCAAATAGTTTAGATCACTAGTCCGTGAGTGCCCCATTAAGGAATAATCTTTTCTCTTTTTGGTTTATTTGTACTGTGATATTTATCCCAGGGTGCACCTCCATTAAATGACACTATATTTATGAAACATTGGGATTTTTGTTATGACAAGGAAGGACTATTGATATGTTTTTATGTATTTATTAATATCTCAGCGGGTAACTCGCTTTGTTCTGCCTAAATGTGTCAGTGAGTAATGAATACACCTGTACACCTGCTGGGTGACCTGGGAAATGTGTCAGTGAGTAATGACTATACCTGTACACCTGCTGGGTGACCTGGGAAATGTGTCAGTGAGTAATGACTACACCTGTGCGCCTGCTGGGTGACCTGGGAAATGTGTCAGTGAGTAATGATTACACCTGTGTACCTGCTGGGTGACCTGGGATATGTGTCAGTGAGTAATGACTACACCTGTGGCACCTGCTGGGTGACCTGGGAAATGTGTCAGTGAGTAATGACTACACCTGTGCACCTGCTGGGTGACCTGGGAAATGTTTCAGTGAGTAATTACTACACCTATGCACCTGCTGGGTGACCTGGGAAATGTGTCAGTGAGTAATGACTACACCTGTGCACCTGCTGGGTGACCTGGGAAACCTGTCAGTGAGTAATGACTACACCTGTGCTCCTGCTGGGTAACCTTGGAAATGTGTCAGTGAGTAATGACTACACCTGTGCTCCTGCTGGGTAACCTGGAAAATGTGTCAGTGAGCAATGACTACACCTGTGCTCCTGCTGGGTAACCTGGGAAATGTGTCAGTGAGTAATGACTACACCTGTGCACCTGCTGGGTGACCTGGGAAATGTGTCAGTGAGCAATGACTACACCTGTGCTTCTGCTGGGTAACCTTGGAAATGTGTCAGTGAGTAATGACTACACCTGTTCTCCTGCTGGGTAACCTGGGAAATGTGTCAGTGAGTAATGACTACACATGTGCTCCGGATGGGTGACCTGGGAAATGTGTCAGTGAGTAATGACTACACCTGTGCTCCTGCCTGGTGATCTCGGAAATATGTCGGTGAGTAATGACTACACCTGTGCTCCTGCTGGGTAACCTTGGAAATGTGTCAGTGAGTAATGAAACACCTGTGCTCCTGCTGGGTAACCTGGGAAATGTGTCAGTGAGTAATGATTACACCTGTGCACCTGCTGGGTGACCTGGGATATATGTCAGTGAGTAATGGACTACACCTGTGCACCTGCTGGGTGACCTGGGATATGTGTGAGTGAGTAATGACTACACCTGTGCACCTGCTGGGTGACCTGGGATATGGTGATAACACAGGACAGCAGGGCACAGACCTCCAGTTAGGTCTGTCCTGTTGAAATCAGGAGAGTTGGGAGGTATGCAATCTTCCTCTTGTACTGCTTATAGAACCACAACACCTAAATGACAGGCTGTTCTATATAAAAGATTTACTAACATCAATCACTAATACATATGTACAGGTTCCATGGAGCAACCATGGATGTTCCCGGCCAAAAGTGATCCGAGCCGGGACTGGATTAGAGTCGGAATCCCAAAGTTTGCACATCTCTAGTTACGTGAGATGCAGCTGTACTCACTGTTATATGCTTGTTGGATGGAGCAGAGCAGGGTTATATACAATCACTATCCGGTAAGTGTATCTGATGACTGGGTAGTAGGACAGGGATGCTGGAAGGTGAGTGGGTGGCGGTAATGCTGAGGTCTCTCTGGAGGTAAGTGGGAGGCTACTATCTCTCACTGTGACACTCAGCACAGTGACAAAATGGTGCCGCGCATGCACAGTAGCTAAGTCCATCTTGGAACAGACAATAAAACATCCCTTTAGGGAGAAAATGGAGTGTGTGCAGTAGTGCTGTCCACTGTCATCAGGATGAGCTATGCACGGCTTACTATGCCTACCCAGCCTCCCTCCACCTGGCCTGGGCAAGGCAGCCTCCGCTGGTAAATAGTAGCAATAGGTGGCACCATCACTAACTGCAGCATCAGTGGGGCCTCAGTGGGGTAATGAATGCTGAAATGGGAATACTATAGTGGCATCCCTGCCACCATTGGCATCCACCCCTTGCATGTGCAGGTTGGGCAAATCAAAGTCATCCTAATGCTGGTTAGCGGGCACAACAGCTAATCCCTCCCTGCTGCACCATGAGAGGAGCCACTCGCCTGCCATTGCAAATGAAGTATAACTTGTACCTATAAGAGGTCACAGAACTCTGAGGTAATACCTGATCATATACAGAAGAGGGCGACAAAGTGACGCCTGTTCAGTTCATTACAATTCTCCTGCTATTCCCTATAACACCACTGGGGTGCAGTATTGCTGACCTTTACAGTGTTACATACAGTACAAGCAGCTGCACATGACAGACCGCACTTGTAAGACCCCCAAACCTGGGTATACGTAATGTAAGAATGGAGTTTCTGGGTTCGTTCTTATATACAGAGAGGTGAAGAGGTGAGTAAACTGACTTTAGACGATTATAGCTGGTATTTTATTACACCAAAAAAAAATCATATCGGGTCAATTTGCAATGGGAATCACAAGTTCAATTACAATTCACAAAAATAAACAACGGAACAAGTTTTATTATTCAGGAACAATCGCCAAATATTCCTCTCCTCCTGCTGGTGTCAAAATATTAATCCATGCAATACTTTCCAAGCAACAATTTATTACAATTACGTTAAACAATATTATCAGTATCGATGCATGCAACAATAACAGCCTACCCCACAAATGTGATAAGGAGAACCATATATAACTAATTATCCTATACTGTAACTGGCCAGATAATTAAATGTCCCTAAATACCGGTAGCGTTAAGTCTCTGTAAGTGTACACTGTGTTGCCCGTGTTAATAGTGGTCCATGCTGACTTAACTGTGATCACTGAGGGCCTGATTCAGAGCCGCTCGTAAGCGGCCGCTCGTTTGCTATGAGCGATGTTCGCACAACTGCGCATGCATATGGGTCGTCATGTGCAAACCAGTCATTGCGGTCGGAAATCGAGCGCTCTCAAAACAGCGAGGGGCTGCTAATTTGATTGACAGAATGTACCGTTTGTGGGTGGTGACAGGGGAAGGTGCTTGAAAACGGGGAGTGGAGATCCAAACGCAGGTGTGCCAAACGGTCAAAAGGGCGTTTAATGGGAGTGCATAATTAGTAAAGGAGCGTCATCGACCACGTCACTTGGTTGTCTTTTAGCCTGAACTGCTCGCAGTGATAGCGTGAAGTAAAACCTACCACAAGCACTGCGAGCAGTTCGGATGCCTTTCGATGTACCCGATTAATCTAATAAATACCGGAGAAGACGTGTGATGCGAACAGCAATGGGGCGTCTTTACAAAATAGCGAGCACATTTTTAGTTCGCTCGCTCAGACATAGAGGCGTCAACAAACCGCAATGAACGAGCGCTCAATTTAAATAGCCGGCCTCTTTTTTGGAACGACCGTCTGCAAATAGCGTCCGGCTCTGAATCAGGCCCTGAGTTTTTGCTGTTTGAGATGGGTTTCCTTCCTATAAGAAATGTTCTGCACTGTGAATCCTAGCTGTCAGTCTCAGTTACTATGTTACTATCTCAGCACAGATGTGACAGCAATCCATGTTACTTCCAATAGCTACTTATGTTGCCAGGTTTGTCCCTTCAGCTGGAGCTAACTGAACAACTTGTCTACAGTCGCTTTGGATATATTTGTAACAATGGTGGAGGCCTCCTCCAGGATGGGAGAAAGTAAATCAATGTTCCTCCTCTGAGATGGTTAGTCCTGGAGCTACTCTACGCTGTATTTCCTCTCTCTGCACAGCAGGCGGTTATGCTGTAACAGCCTCCTCTCTCCTAATATCTCTAGGGCAGAGTCTCTCCTTTGTGTATGTGCCTCAATGTTTCATTTCACAGGTTCATTTAATAAGCAGGGGTGATGTCAATCTGCCTGTTGCTGTCACTTTTTAGCGGCAACAGAAGCTATGTGGGTGGAGGATACTCTGTGTTTTATTGCGTGTAGTAAATGGTGACTTACGGGGCTTCCGTTGGTGCTGAGGACGTTAAGTGACTGCAGACACTGCTACTGTGGGTGCAAGCCTGCGGGGCGGGGGTGAGGGAATTGCTTACCACCCTCAGGAACAGCTTCCACTCCCCGGGTGCTCTCTCTCTCTGCAGTACCTGTCACGGTCCCGGGATTGGCCAGGCTGGTCCAGCCTCCGCCTGTGATGCGTGTTCCCAGGCTCCGCCTGTGCCGTACCTCTTCCCGACAGGGCTTCCGCTTCCTGCCGCTGTAGTCTCTGATTACCGCAAAGTCTCCAAGCAGCACCGGAGTCTCTCTTAGCTCTTCCGGACTGGCCGCGGACACCGTCCCGTCACCTCAGGTATCTGTCGCACACATACTAAGGTCTCTCCTCTCCACCGTCACCACCGGGAACTGCGCACGCGTCTCGCGTTCAGGCTTTAATTTATCTCCTTTCTCGCTAGCGATCACTCTGAACGGCCTTCCCCTGAGTTCACGCGCTGACTCTCCCTATTCCCCCATGTCCAACAGGGATATTTCTCCCCTAGTTAGGCCCCTTGGTATAGTCCTGGCCTCGTTGAACCCCAAATTACACAGGGTCACTTTGCCCGGACGGCACCATAACTTCATCATTATGGGGGGGGGGGGGAGGGCAGTTCATACCAGACTATTCTGACAACATTGTGTTTAAAAATACTCTCCCTTCAATAAAATACATTTTTATATACATACACATCTTAGGGACATTTACGACTAAGTTACTGGCACAGCTTTACACAGAAGTGGGGTCCCCTAATTTCGGGGTATCACACACTGACATATAATGAATAATATAATAATATGCAGCAGGACCAGATTAACAATGGGGTGGATGGAGCTACAGTCCCATGTCTCCACATAAATATAGGCCCAATCTCCATGACAGCATAATGATGACTAGCTGCCTAGCTGGCCACACAGTCGCTCATAAATCATAATTATTACAATGTTATATCTAGTTTTCTCAGAGGAGGAAATGTATCAAACCTTGAAGAGAAATAAATTACCAACCAATCAGTATCTAACTGTCATTTTATAGGTGGTATTTGAAAAATGACAGAAGCTGATTGGTTGGTCCAACCCCTATCCATTGCCAACCCCTATCCATCCACAGCAGCTGCAGCCCCTAGAAGCTAAATAGGACAGCTATAATAAGAGCAGAAGAGACCCTCCCATTAATATAGCTCTATTTGCTAACAGCAGTCCCAGGAAGGGGGAACTTCTCCCCCCGGGACAGAGTTGTCTGATGTGCGATTAGCAGACAGCGCTTCCAATGGGAATCCACATCTGCTTTTATTATACCAGCCACAGGAGGAAGGTAAGAACCGCTGCCGGGGTCTGGGGGCTCACAGAGGAGGGCTGGAGCACTGACCCTGTCTGACATTTTTATCTTAGTGCCTTGAAATTTGCAGCTGGATGGTTGAAGATAGGCTATTTTCTCAGTGTCACCAATCAGTCTAGTACAGCAACCAAAGTAATAAAGAGAATCAGTAAGAGTGAAGACCAAGGCTATCATTAATCTTAGTAGTTTGAGGGGTCCTTTCATCATCCCTTAATGACCCGTTACTCATGCAGAAATGCAATTCATCATCAGGGGATGGATAGGACCACCTGAAGTTTTCGGAGTTTACCTGCGAGTAAAAGCGTCATCTTTAATTGGTTTGAATCCCAGGGCCAGTGGTCTTTATATTACCTGCAATTTTCCCCCAGACTGCATGATAACATTAGTAATACCCCTTTCACATCACAAACCCAGCTCTGACCTAGGATTTTGAAGCTGGGTCGGACTTGTCTGTGACCCGGGTCAGACTTTTTTCACACTGCAATTTTGACAAGGGTTATTCCCAGGTCGGCCCCGTTTATAATAAACCCGGGTCTGCCCTGCAAAACCCTATGGATGCCATTAAAAATTCTCTTATTACAGCCTCACATAGATGAAGTCACAAATGGGAACCAAAGGGAGAGGGGTGGGGACAGCACACAGCATTGCAGCAATCATGGCAGACAGACTCCACGTGTGTTCCAGAGCTGGTGAGTGTTTGTGCTTTCCTGCTGTTTCATTCAGCCAGTGAGAGCATGATGCAGCCTCTGACCATGTGCAGCTTACAGCCAGTGAGAGCATGATGCAGCCTCTGACCATGTGCAGCATACAGCCAGTGAGAGCATGATGCAGCCTCTGACCATGTGCAGCATACAGACAGTGAGAGCATGATGCAGCCTCTGACACTATGCAGCATACAGCCAGTGAGAGCATGATGCGGCCTCTGACCATGTGCAGCATACAGCCAGTGAGAGCATGATGCAGCCTCTGACACTATGCAGCATACAGTACACTTATTTCAGGAGGAGGAGGGGGCGCAGTTTGTGGCTGAGAAGGCAACAACTCGACAACAATATATGTGCAGGAGGAGAGGTCTCATATGCTGCACCGTGACCATTATTCTCAAACTGAACATGTCGACTGACCGAAGATTGTGAGCTCAAGACCACAATCATGGAGAAGCTTTCATGGTGACTGTGGAAGCTTTTCAGGACGTGCAGTGGATGGCTCACTTTCAGATGTGGCGTGCTACGTTCTATTAACTACTGGACCTACTGGCCCAGCACTTTCAAGGCAGTCCACCAACTTTAGGAGACCCATAGAGCCAAGCAGGAGGCTAGCCATTGCACTGTGGTGGTATGCTAACTTAGGAGCACATTCTCCTGCACTGCACACTCTCCTGCCTGTGGTGGTATGTTACCCTAGGAGAGTACCATACACACTCCAGCCTGTGGTGGTATGTTACCCTAGGAGAGTACCGTACACTCTTCAGCCTGTGGTGGTATGTTACCCTAGGAGAGTACCGTACATCTCCTGCCTGTGGTGGTATGTTACCCTAGGAGAGTACCGTACACTCTCCTGCCTGTGGTGGAATGTTACCCTAGGAGAGTACCGTACACTCTCCTGCCTGTGGTGGTATGTTACCCTAGGAGAGTACCATACACACTCCTGCCTGTGGTGGTATGCTACTCTAGGAGAGTACTGTACACTCTCCTGCCTGTGATGGTACATTACCCTAGGAGAGTAACGTACACTCTCCTGCCTCTGGTGGTACGCTACCCTAGGAGAGTACCGTACACTCTCCTGCCTCTGGTGGTACGCTACCCTAGGAGAATACCGTACACTCTCCTGCCTGTGGTCGTATGTTACCCTAGGAGAGTACCGTACACTCTCCTGCCTGTGGTGGTATGTTACCCTTGGAGAGTACCGTACACTCTCCTGTCTGTGGTGGTATGTTACCGTAGGAGAGTACCGTACACTCTCCTGCCTGTGGTGGTATGTTACCCTAGGAGAGTACCGTACACTCTCCTGCCTGTGGTGGTATGTTACCCTAGGAGAGTACCGTACACTCTCCTGTCTGTGGTGGTATGTTACCCTAGGAGAGTACCATACACACTCCTGCCTGTGGTGGTACGTTACCCTTGGAGTGTACCGTACACTCTCCTGTCTGTGGTGGTACATTACCCTAGGAGAGTACCGTACACTATCCTGTCTGTGGTGGTACATTACACAAGGAGAGTACCGTCCACTCTCTTGCCTGTGGTGGTACGTTACCCTTGGAGAGTACCGTACACTCTCCTGTCTGTGGTGGTATGTTACCCTAGGAGAGTACCGTACACTCTAATGTCTGTGGTGGTATGTTACCCTAGGAGAGTACCGTACACTCTCCTGTCTGTGGTGGTATGTTACCCTAGGAGAGTACCGTACACTCTCCTGCCTGTGGTGGTATGTTACCCTAGGAGAGTACCGTACACTCTCCTGCCTGTGGTGGTATGTTACCCTTGGAGAGTACCGTACACTCTCCTGCCTGTGGTGGTACATTACACTAGGAGAGTACCGTCCACTCTCTTGCCTGTGGTGGTACGTTACCCTTGGAGAGTACTGTACATTGTCCTGCCTGTTGTGGTATGTTACCCTAGGAGAGTACCGTACACTCTCCTGCCTGTAGTGGTACATTACACTAGGAGAGTACCGTACACTCTCCTGTCTGTGGTGGTATGTTACCCTAGGAGAGTACCGTACACTCTCCTGTCTGTGGTGGTATGTTACCCTAGGAGAGTACCGTACACTCTCCTGTCTGTGGCGGTATGTTACCCTAGGAGAGTACCATACACACTCCTGCCTGTGGTGGTACGTTACCCTTGGAGAGTACCGTACACTCTCCTGTCTGTGGTGGTACATTACCCTAGGAGAGTACCGTACACTCTCCTGTCTGTGGTGGTACATTACACTAGGAGAGTACCGTCCACTCTCTTGCCTGTGGTGGTACGTTACCCTTGGAGAGTACCGTACACTCTCCTGTCTGTAGTGGTATGTTACCCTAGGAGAGTACCGTACACTCTAATGTCTGTGGTGGTATGTTATCCTAGGAGAGTACCGTACACTCTCCTGTGAGTGGTGGTATGTTACCCTAGGAGAGTACCGTACACTCTCCTGCCTGTGGTGGTATGTTACCCTAGGAGAGTACCGTACACTCTCCTGCCTGTGGTGGTATGTTACCCTTGGAGAGTACCGTACACTCTCTTGCCTGTGGTGGTACATTACACTAGGAGAGTACCGTCCACTCTCTTGCCTGTGGTGGTACGTTACCCTTGAAGAGTACTGTACATTGTCCTGCCTGTTGTGGTATGTTACCTTAGGAGAGTACCGTACACTCTCCTGCCTGTAGTGGTACATTACACTAGGAGAGTACCGTACACTCTCCTGTCTGTGGTGGTATGTTACCCTAGGAGAGTACCGTACACTCTCCTGCCTGTGGTGGTATGTTACCCTAGGAGAGTACCGTACACTCTCCTGCCTGTGGTGATATGTTACCCTAGGAGAGTACCGCACACTCTCCTGCCTGTGGTGGTATGTTACTCTTGGAGAATACCGTACACTCTCCAGCCTGTGGTGGTACATTACACTAGGAGAGTACCGTCCACTCTCTTGCCTGTGGTGGTACGTTACCCTTGGAGAGTACTGTACACTCTCCTGTCTGTGGTGGTATGTTACCCTAGGAGAGTACCGTACACTCTCCTGCCTGTGGTGGTATGTTACCCTAGGAGAGTACCGTACACTCTCCTGCCTGTGGTGGTATGTTACTCTTGGAGAGTACCGTACACTCTCCAGCCTGTGGTGGTACATTACACTAGGAGAGTACCGTCCACTCTCTTGCCTCTGGTGGTATGTTACCCTAGGAGAGTACCGTACACTCTCCTGTCTGTGGTGGTATGTTACCCTAGGACAGTACCGTACACTCTCCTGCCTGTGGTGGTATGTTACCTTAGGACAGTACCGTACACTCTCCTGCCTGTGGTGGTATGTTACCTTAGGACAGTACCGTACACTCTCCTGCCTGTGGTGGTATGTTACCCTAGGAGAGTACTGTACACTCTCCTGCCTGTGGTGGTATGTTACCTTAGGACAGTACCGTACACTCTCCTGCCTCTGGTGGTATGTTACCTTAGGACAGTACCGTACACTCTCCTGCCTGTGGTGGTATGTTACCCTAGGAGAGTACCGTACACTCTCCTGCCTCTGGTGGTATGTTACCCTAGGAGAGTACCGTACACTCTCCTGCCTGTGGTGGTATGTTACCCTAGGAGAGTACCGTACACTCTCCTGCCTGTGGTGGTATGTTACCCTAGGACAGTACCGTACACTCTCCTGCCTGTGGTGGTATGTTACCCTAGGAGAGTACCGTACACTCTCCTGTCTGTGGTGGTATGTTACCCTAGGAGAGTACCGTACACTCTCCTGCCTGTGGTGGTATGTTACCCTAGGAGAATACCGTACACTCTCCTGTCTGTGGTGGTATGTTACCCTAGGACAGTACCGTACACTCTCCTGCCTGTGGTGGTATGTTACCCTAGGAGAGTACCGTACACTCTCCTGCCTGTGGTGGTATGTTACCCTAGGAGAGTACCGTACACTCTCCTGCCTGTGGTGGTATGTTACCCTAGGAGAGTACCGTACACTCTCCTGTCTGTGGTGGTATGTTACCCTTGGAGAGTACCGTACACTCTCCTGTCTGTGGTGGTATGTTACCCTAGGAGAGTACCGTACACTCTCCTGTCTGTGGTGGTATGTTACCCTAGGAGAGTACCGTACACTCTCCTGCCTGTGGTGGTATGTTACCCTAGGACAGTACCGTGCTCTCTCCTGCCTGTGGTGGTATGTTACCCTAGGAGAGTACCGTACACTCTCCTGTCTGTGGTGGTATGTTACCCTAGGACAGTACCGTACACTCTCCTGCCTGTGGTGGTATGTTACCCTAGGACAGTACCGTACACTCTCCTGCCTGTGGTGGTATGTTACCCTAGGACAGTACCGTACACTCTCCTGCCTGTGGTGGTATGTTACCCTAGGAGAGTACCGTACACTCTCCTGTCTGTGGTGGTATGTTACCCTAGGTGAGTACCGTACACTCTCCTGTCTGTGGTGGTAGGTTACCCTAGGACAGTACCGTACACTCTCCTGCTGTGGTGGTATGTTACCCTAGGACAGTACCGTACACTCTCCTGCCTCTGGTGGTATGTTACCCTAGGAGACTACCGTACACTCTCCTGCCTGTGGTGGTATGTTACCCTAGGAGAGTACCGTACACTCTCCTGCCTGTGGTGGTATGTTACCCTAGGACAGTACCGTACAGTCTCCTGCCTCTGGTGGTATGTTACCCTAGGAGAGTACCGTACACTCTCCTGCCTGTGGTGGTATGTTACCCTAGGAGAGTACCGTACACTCTCCTGTCTGTGGTGGTTTGTTACCCTAGGACAGTACCGTACACTCTCCTGCTGTGGTGGTATGTTACCCTAGGACAGTACCGTACACTCTCCTGCCTCTGGTGGTATGTTACCCTAGGAGAGTACCGTACACTCTCCTGCCTGTGGTGGTATGTTACCCTAGGAGAGTACCGTACACTCTCCTGCCTGTGGTGGTATGTTACCCTAGGACAGTACCGTACAGTCTCCTGCCTCTGGTGGTATGTTACCCTAGGAGAGTACCGTACACTCTCCTGCCTGTGGTGGTATGTTACCCTAGGAGAGTACCGTACACTCTCCTGTCTGTGGTGGTATGTTACCCTAGGACAGTACCGTACACTCTCCTGCCTCTGGTGGTATGTTACCCTAGGACAGTACCGTACACTCTCCTGCCTGTGGTGGTATGTTACCCTAGGACAGTACCGTACACTGTCCTGCCTGTGGTGGTATGTTACCCTAGGAGAGTACCGTACACTCTCCTGTCTATGGTGGTATGTTACCCTAGGAGAGTACCGTACACTATCCTGTCTGTGGTGGTATGTTACCCTAGGACAGTACCGTACACTCTCCTGCCTGTGGTGGTATGTTACCCTAGGAGAGTACCGTACACTCTCCTGTCTGTGGTGGTATGTTACCCTAGGACAGTACCGTACACTCTCCTGTCTGTGGTGGTATGTTACCCTAGGAGAGTACCGTACACCTGTCTGTGGTGGTATGTTACCCTAGGACAGTACCGTACACTCTCCTGTCTGTGGTGGTATGTTACCCTAGGAGAGTACCGTACACTCTCCTGTCTGTGGTGGTATGTTACCCTAGGACAGTACCGTACACTCTCCTGCCTGTGGTGGTATGTTACCCTAGGACAGTACCGTACACTATCCTGCCTCTGGTGGTATGTTACCCTAGGACAGTACCGTACACTCTCCTGCCTGTGGTGGTATGTTACCCTAGGACAGTACCGTACACTCTCCTGCCTGTGGTGGTATGTTACCCTAGGACAGTACCGTACACTCTCCTGCCTGTGGTGGTATGTTACCCTAGGAGAGTACCGTACACTCTCCTGCCTGTGGTGGTATGTTACCCTAGGACAGTACCGTACACTCTCCTGCCTCTGGTGGTATGTTACCCTAGGAGAGTACCGTACACTCTCCTGCCTGTGGTGGTATGTTACCCTAGGAGAGTACCGTACACTCTCCTGCCTGTGGTGGTATGTTACCCTAGGAGAGTACCGTACACTCTCCTGTCTGTGGTGGTATGTTACCCTAGGACAGTACCATACACTCTCCTGCCTCTGGTGGTATGTTACCCTAGGACAAAACCATACACTCTCCTGCCTCTGGTGGTATGTTACCCTAGGACAGTACCGTACACTCTCCTGCCTGTGGTGGTATGTTACCCTAGGAGAGTACTGTACACTCTCCTGTCTGTGGTGGTATGTTACCCTAGGAGAGTACCGTACACTCTCCTGTCTGTGGTGGTATGTTACCCTAGGAGAGTACCGTACACTCTTCTGTCTGTGGTGGTATGTTACCCTAGGACAGTACCGTACACTCTCCTGCCTGTGGTGGTATGTTACCCTAGGAGAGTACCGTACACTCTCCTGTCTGTGGTGGTATGTTACCCTAGGAGAGTACCGTACACTCTCCTGTCTGTGGTGGTATGTTACCCTTGGAGAGTACCGTACACCTGTCTGTGGTGGTATGTTACCCTAGGACAGTACCGTACACTCTCCTGTCTGTGGTGGTATGTTACCCTAGCAGAGTACCGTACACTCTCCTGTCTGTGGTGGTATGTTACCCTAGGACAGTACCGTACACTCTCCTGCCTGTGGTGGTATGTTACCCTAGGACAGTACCGTACACTCTCCTGCCTCTGGTGGTATGTTACCCTAGGACAGTACCGTACACTCTCCTGCCTGTGGTGGTATGTTACCCTAGGACAGTACCGTACACTCTCCTGCCTGTGGTGGTATGTTACTCTAGGAGAGAACCGTACACTCTCCTGCCTGTGGTGGTATGTTACCCTAGGACAGTACCGTACACACTCCTGCCTCTGGTGGTATGTTACCCTAGGACAGTACCGTACACTCTCCTGCCTGTGGTGGTATGTTACCCTAGGAGAATACCGTACACTCTCCTGTCTGTGGTGGTATGTTACCCTAGGACAGTACCGTACACTCTCCTGTCTGTGGTGGTATGTTACCCTAGGAGAGTACCGTACACTCTCCTGTCTGTGGTGGTATGTTACCCTAGGACAGTACCGTACACTCTCCTGCCTGTGGTGGTATGTTACCCTAGGAGAGTACCGTACACTCTCCTGTCTGTGGTGGTATGTTACCCTAGGACAGTACCGTACACTCTCCTGTCTGTGGTGGTATGTTACCCTAGGACAGTACCGTACACCTGTCTGTGGTGGTATGTTACCCTAGGACAGTACCGTACACTCTCCTGTCTGTGGTGGTATGTTACCCTAGGAGAGTACCGTACACTCTCCTGTCTGTGGTGGTATGTTACCCTAGGACAGTACCGTACACTCTCCTGCCTGTGGTGGTATGTTACCCTAGGACAGTACTGTACACTCTCCTGCCTCTGGTGGTATGTTACCCTAGGACAGTACCGTACACTCTCCTGCCTGTGGTGGTATGTTACCCTAGGAGAGTACCGTACACTCTCCTGCCTGTGGTGGTATGTTACCCTAGGAGAGTACCGTACACACTCCTGCCTCTGGTGGTATGTTACCCTAGGACAGTACCGTACACTCTCCTGTCTGTGGTGGTATGTTACCCTAGGACAGTACCGTACACTCTCCTGCCTGTGGTAGTATGTTACCTTAGGACAGTACCGTACACTCTCCTGCCTGTGGTGGTATGTTACCCTAGGAGAATACTGTACACTCTCCTGTCTGTGGTGGTATGTTACCTTAGGACAGTACCGTACACTCTCCTGCCTCTGGTGGTATGTTACCTTAGGACAGTACCGTACACTCTCCTGCATGTGGTGCTATGTTACTCTAGGAGAGTACCGTACACTCTCCTGCCTGTGGTGGTATGTTACCCTAGGAGAGTACCGTACACTCTCCTGCCTGTGGTGGTATGTTACCTTAGGAGAGTACCGTACACTCTCCTGCCTGTGGTGGTATGTTACCCTAGGACAGTACCGTACACTCTCCTGCCTGTGGTGGTATGTTACCCTAGGAGAGTACCGTACACTCTCCTGCCTGTGGTGGTATGTTACCCTAGGACAGTACCGTACACTCTCCTGCCTGTGGTGGTATGTTACCCTAGGAGAGTACCGTACACTCTCCTGCCTGTGGTGGTATGTTACCCTAGGAGAGTACCGTACACACTCCTGCCTCTGGTGGTATGTTACCCTAGGACAGTACCGTACACTCTCCTGTCTGTGGTGGTATGTTACCCTAGGACAGTACCGTACACTCTCCTGCCTGTGGTAGTATGTTACCTTAGGACAGTACCGTACACTCTCCTGCCTGTGGTGGTATGTTACCCTAGGAGAATACTGTACACTCTCCTGTCTGTGGTGGTATGTTACCTTAGGACAGTACCGTACACTCTCCTGCCTCTGGTGGTATGTTACCTTAGGACAGTACCGTACACTCTCCTGCATGTGGTGCTATGTTACCCTAGGAGAGTACCGTACACTCTCCTGCCTGTGGTGGTATGTTACCCTAGGAGAGTACCGTACACTCTCCTGCCTGTGGTGGTATGTTACCTTAGGAGAGTACCGTACACTCTCCTGCCTGTGGTGGTATGTTACCCTAGGACAGTACCGTACACTCTCCTGCCTGTGGTGGTATGTTACCCTAGGAGAGTACCGTACACTCTCCTGCCTGTGGTGGTATGTTACCCTAGGAGAGTACCGTACACTCTCCTGTCTGTGGTTGTATGTTACCCTAGGAGAGTACCGTACACTCTCCTGTCTGTGGTGGTATGTTACCCTAGGAGAGTACCGTACACTCTCCTGTCTGTGGTGGTATGTTACCCTAGGAGAGTACCGTACACTCTCCTGCCTGTGGTGGTATGTTACCCTAGGACAGTACCGTACTCTCTCCTGCCTGTGGTGGTATGTTACCCTAGGAGAGTACCGTACACTCTCCTGCCTGTGGTGGTATGTTACCCTAGGACAGTACCGTACACTCTCCTGCCTGTGGTGGTATGTTACCCTAGGACAGTACCGTACACTCTCCTGCCTGTGGTGGTATGTTACCCTAGGACAGTACCGTACACTCTCCTGCCTGTGGTGGTATGTTACCCTAGGACAGTACCGTACACTCTCCTGCCTGTGGTGGTATGTTACCCTAGGAGAGAACCGTACACTCTCCTGCCTGTGGTGGTATGTTACCCTAGGACAGTACCGTACACACTCCTGCCTCTGGTGGTATGTTACCCTAGGACAGTACCGTACACTCTCCTGCCTGTGGTGGTATGTTACCCTAGGACAGTACCGTACACTCTCCTGCCTGTGGTGGTATGTTACCCTAGGAGAGTACCGTACACTCTCCTGCCTGTGGTGGTATGTTACCCTAGGAGAGTACCGTACACACTGCTGCCTGTGGTGGTACGTTACCCTAGGAGAATACCGTACACTCTCCTGTCTGTGGTGGTATGTTACCCTAGGACAGTACCGTACACTCTCCTGTCTGTGGTGGTATGTTACCCTAGGAGAGTACCGTACACTCTCCTGTCTGTGTTGGTATGTTACCCTAGGACAGTACCGTACACTCTCCTGCCTGTGGTGGTATGTTACCCTAGGAGAGTACCGTACACTCTCCTGCCTGTGGTGGTATGTTACCCTAGGAGAGTACCGTACACTCTCCTGTCTGTGGTGGTATGTTACCCTAGGACAGTACCGTACACTCTCCTGTCTGTGGTGGTATGTTACCCTAGGACAGTACTGTACACCTGTCTGTGGTGGTATGTTACCCTAGGACAGTACCGTACACTCTCCTGTCTGTGGTGGTATGTTACCCTAGGAGAGTACCGTACACTCTCCTGTCTGTGGTGGTATGTTACCCTAGGACAGTACCGTACACTCTCCTGCCTGTGGTGGTATGTTACCCTAGGACAGTACTGTACACTCTCCTGCCTCTGGTGGTATGTTACCCTAGGACAGTACCGTACACTCTCCTGCCTGTGGTGGTATGTTACCCTAGGAGAGTACCGTACACTCTCCTGCCTGTGGTGGTATGTTACCCTAGGAGAGTACCGTACACACTCCTGCCTCTGGTGGTATGTTACCCTAGGACAGTACCGTACACTCTTCTGCCTGTGGTGGTATGTTACCCTACGAGAGTACCGTACACTCTCCTGTCTGTGGTGGTATGTTACCCTAGGAGAGTACCATACACTCTCCTGCCTGTGGTGGTATGTTACCCTAGGAGAGTACCGTACACTCTCCTGCCTGTGGTGGTATGTTACCCTAGGACAGTACCGTACACTCTCCTGCCTGTGGTAGTATGTTACCTTAGGACAGTACCGTACACTCTCCTGCCTGTGGTGGTATGTTACCCTAGGAGAATACTGTACACTCTCCTGTCTGTGGTGGTATGTTACCTTAGGACAGTACCGTACACTCTCCTGCCTCTGGTGGTATGTTACCTTAGGACAGTACCGTACACTCTCCTGCATGTGGTGCTATGTTACCCTAGTAGAGTACCGTACACTCTCCTGCCTGTGGTGGTATGTTACCCTAGGAGAGTACCGTACACTCTCCTGCCTGTGGTGGTATGTTACCTTAGGAGAGTACCGTACACTCTCCTGCCTGTGGTGGTATGTTACCCTAGGACAGTACCGTACACTCTCCTGCCTGTGGTGGTATGTTACCCTAGGAGAGTACCGTACACTCTCCTGCCTGTGGTGGTATGTTACCCTAGGAGAGTACCGTACACTCTCCTGTCTGTGGTTGTATGTTACCCTAGGAGAGTACCGTACACTCTCCTGTCTGTGGTGGTATGTTACCCTAGGAGAGTACCGTACACTCTCCTGTCTGTGGTGGTATGTTACCCTAGGAGAGTACCGTACACTCTCCTGCCTGTGGTGGTATGTTACCCTAGGACAGTACCGTACTCTCTCCTGCCTGTGGTGGTATGTTACCCTAGGAGAGTACCGTACACTCTCCTGTCTGTGGTGGTATGTTACCCTAGGACAGTACCGTACACTCTCCTGCCTGTGGTGGTATGTTACCCTAGGACAGTACCGTACACTCTCCTGCCTGTGGTGGTATGTTACCCTAGGACAGTACCGTACACTCTCCTGCCTGTGGTGGTATGTTACCCTAGGAGAGAACCGTACACTCTCCTGCCTGTGGTGGTATGTTACCCTAGGACAGTACCGTACACACTCCTGCCTCTGGTGGTATGTTACCCTAGGACAGTACCGTACACTCTCCTGCCTGTGGTGGTATGTTACCCTAGGACAGTACCGTACACTCTCCTGCCTGTGGTGGTATGTTACCCTAGGAGAGTACCGTACACTCTCCTGCCTGTGGTGGTATGTTACCCTAGGAGAGTACCGTACACACTCCTGCCTGTGGTGGTACGTTACCCTAGGAGAATACCGTACACTCTCCTGTCTGTGGTGGTATGTTACCCTAGGACAGTACCGTACACTCTCCTGTCTGTGGTGGTATGTTACCCTAGGAGAGTACCGTACACTCTCCTGTCTGTGGTGGTATGTTACCCTAGGACAGTACCGTACACTCTCCTGCCTGTGGTGGTATGTTACCCTAGGAGAGTACCGTACACTCTCCTGCCTGTGGTGGTATGTTACCCTAGGAGAGTACCGTACACTCTCCTGTCTGTGGTGGTATGTTACCCTAGGACAGTACCGTACACTCTCCTGTCTGTGGTGGTATGTTACCCTAGGACAGTACCGTACACCTGTCTGTGGTGGTATGTTACCCTAGGACAGTACCGTACACTCTCCTGTCTGTGGTGGTATGTTACCCTAGGAGAGTACCGTACACTCTCCTGTCTGTGGTGGTATGTTACCCTAGGACAGTACCGTACACTCTCCTGCCTGTGGTGGTATGTTACCCTAGGACAGTACTGTACACTCTCCTGCCTCTGGTGGTATGTTACCCTAGGACAGTACCGTACACTCTCCTGCCTGTGGTGGTATGTTACCCTAGGAGAGTACCGTACACTCTCCTGCCTGTGGTGGTATGTTACCCTAGGAGAGTACCGTACACACTCCTGCCTCTGGTGGTATGTTACCCTAGGACAGTACCGTACACTCTTCTGCCTGTGGTGGTATGTTACCCTACGAGAGTACCGTACACTCTCCTGTCTGTGGTGGTATGTTACCCTAGGAGAGTACCATACACTCTCCTGCCTGTGGTGGTATGTTACCCTAGGAGAGTACCGTACACTCTCCTGCCTGTGGTGGTATGTTACCCTAGGACAGTACCGTACACTCTCCTGCCTGTGGTAGTATGTTACCTTAGGACAGTACCGTACACTCTCCTGCCTGTGGTGGTATGTTACCCTAAGAGAATACTGTACACTCTCCTGTCTGTGGTGGTATGTTACCTTAGGACAGTACCGTACACTCTCCTGCCTCTGGTGGTATGTTACCTTAGGACAGTACCGTACACTCTCCTGCATGTGGTGCTATGTTACCCTAGTAGAGTACCGTACACTCTCCTGCCTGTGGTGGTATGTTACCCTAGGAGAGTACCGTACACTCTCCTGCCTGTGGTGGTATGTTACCTTAGGAGAGTACCGTACACTCTCCTGCCTGTGGTGGTATGTTACCCTAGGACAGTACCGTACACTCTCCTGCCTGTGGTGGTATGTTACCCTAGGAGAGTACCGTACACTCTCCTGCCTGTGGTGGTATGTTACCCTAGGAGAGTACCGTACACTCTCCTGTCTGTGGTGGTATGTTAACCTAGGAGAGTACCGTACACTCTCCTGTCTGTGGTGGTATGTTACCCTAGGAGAGTACCGTACACTCTCCTGTCTGTGGTGGTATGTTACCCTAGGAGAGTACCGTACACTCTCCTGCCTGTGGTGGTATGTTACCCTAGGACAGTACCGTACTCTCTCCTGCCTGTGGTGGTATGTTACCCTAGGAGAGTACCGTACACTCTCCTGTCTGTGGTGGTATGTTACCCTAGGACAGTACCGTACACTCTCCTGCCTGTGGTGGTATGTTACCCTAGGACAGTACCGTACTCTCTCCTGCCTGTGGTGGTATGTTACCCTAGGAGAGTACCGTACACTCTCCTGTCTGTGGTGGTATGTTACCCTAGGACAGTACCGTACACTCTCCTGCCTGTGGTGGTATGTTACCCTAGGACAGTACCGTACACTCTCCTGCCTGTGGTGGTATGTTACCCTAGGAGAGTACCGTACACTCTCCTGTCTGTGGTGGTATGTTACCCTAGGAGAGTACCGTACACTCTCCTGTCTGTGGTGGTATGTTACCCTAGGTGAGTACCGTACACTCTCCTGTCTGTGGTGGTAGGTTACCCTAGGACAGTACCGTACACTCTCCTGCCTGTGGTGGTATGTTACCCTAGGACAGTACCGTACACTCTCCTGCCTCTGGTGGTATGTTACCCTAGGAGAGTACCGTACACTCTCCTGCCTGTGGTGGTATGTTACCCTAGGAGAGTACCGTACACTCTCCTGCCTGTGGTGGTATGTTACCCTAGGAGAGTACCGTACACTCTCCTGCCTGTGGTGGTATGTTACCCTAGGACAGTACCGTACACTCTCCTGCCTCTGGTGGTATGTTACCCTAGGACAAAACCGTACACTCTCCTGCCTGTGGTGGTATGTTACCCTAGGACAGTACCGTACACTCTCCTGCCTGTGGTGGTATGTTACCCTAGGAGAGTTCCGTACACTCTCCTGTCTGTGGTGGTATGTTACCCTAGGAGAGTACCGTACACTCTCCTGTCTGTGGTGGTATGTTACCCTAGGAGAGTACCGTACACTCTTCTGTCTGTGGTGGTATGTTACCCTAGGACAGTACCGTACACTCTCCTGCCTGTGGTGGTATGTTACCCTAGGAGAGTACCGTACACTCTCCTGTCTGTGGTGGTATGTTACCCTAGGAGAGTACCGTACACTCTCCTGTCTGTGGTGGTATGTTACCCTTGGAGAGTACCGTACACCTGTCTGTGGTGGTATGTTACCCTAGGACAGTACCGTACACTCTCCTGTCTGTGGTGGTATGTTACCCTAGGAGAGTACCGTACACTCTCCTGTCTGTGGTGGTATGTTACCCTAGGACAGTACCGTACACTCTCCTGCCTGTGGTGGTATGTTACCCTAGGACAGTACCGTACACTCTCCTGCCTCTGGTGGTATGTTACCCTAGGACAGTACCGTACACTCTCCTCCCTGTGGTGGTATGTTACCCTAGGACAGTACCATACACTCTCCTGCCTGTGGTGGTATGTTACCCTAGGAGAGTACCGTACACTCTCCTGCCTGTGGTGGTATGTTACCCTAGGACAGTACCATACACACTCCTGCCTCTGTTGGTATGTTACCCTAGGACAGTACCGTACACTCTCCTGCCTGTGGTGGTATGTTACCCTAGGACAGTACCGTACACTCTCCTGTCTGTGGTGGTATGTTACCCTAGGAGAGTACCGTACACTCTCCTGTCTGTGGTGGTATGTTACCCTAGGAGAGTACCGTACACTCTCCTGTCTGTGGTGGTATGTTACCCTAGGACAGTACCGTACACTCTCCTGCCTGTGGTGGTATGTTACCCTAGGAGAGTACCGTACACTCTCCTGCCTGTGGTGGTATGTTACCCTAGGAGAGTACCGTACACACTCCTGCCTCTGGTGGTATGTTACCCTAGGACAGTACCGTACACTCTTCTGCCTGTGGTGGTATGTTACCCTACGAGAGTACCGTACACTCTCCTGTCTGTGGTGGTATGTTACCCTAGGAGAGTACCATACACTCTCCTGCCTGTGGTGGTATGTTACCCTAGGAGAGTACCGTACACTCTCCTGCCTGTGTTGGTATGTTACCCTAGGACAGTACCGTACACTCTCCTGCCTGTGGTAGTATGTTACCTTAGGACAGTACCGTACACTCTCCTGCCTGTGGTGGTATGTTACCCTAGGAGAATACTGTACACTCTCCTGTCTGTGGTGGTATGTTACCTTAGGACAGTACTGTACACTCTCCTGCCTCTGGTGGTATGTTACCTTAGGACAGTACCGTACACTCTCCTGCATGTGGTGCTATGTTACCCTAGTAGAGTACCGTACACTCTCCTGCCTGTGGTGGTATGTTACCCTAGGAGAGTACCGTACACTCTCCTGCCTGTGGTGGTATGTTACCTTAGGAGAGTACCGTACACTCTCCTGCCTGTGGTGGTATGTTACCCTAGGACAGTACCGTACACTCTCCTGCCTGTGGTGGTATGTTACCCTAGGAGAGTACCGTACACTCTCCTGCCTGTGGTGGTATGTTACCCTAGGAGAGTACCGTACACTCTCCTGTCTGTGGTTGTATGTTACCCTAGGAGAGTACCGTACACTCTCCTGTCTGTGGTGGTATGTTACCCTAGGAGAGTACCGTACACTCTCCTGTCTGTGGTGGTATGTTACCCTAGGAGAGTACCGTACACTCTCCTGCCTGTGGTGGTATGTTACCCTAGGACAGTACCGTACTCTCTCCTGCCTGTGGTGGTATGTTACCCTAGGAGAGTACCGTACACTCTCCTGTCTGTGGTGGTATGTTACCCTAGGACAGTACCGTACACTCTCCTGCCTGTGGTGGTATGTTACCCTAGGACAGTACCGTACACTCTCCTGCCTGTGGTGGTATGTTACCCTAGGACAGTACCGTACACTCTCCTGCCTGTGGTGGTATGTTACCCTAGGAGAGAACCGTACACTCTCCTGCCTGTGGTGGTATGTTACCCTAGGACAGTACCGTACACACTCCTGCCTCTGGTGGTATGTTACCCTAGGACAGTACCGTACACTCTCCTGCCTGTGGTGGTATGTTACCCTAGGACAGTACCGTACACTCTCCTGCCTGTGGTGGTATGTTACCCTAGGAGAGTACCGTACACTCTCCTGCCTGTGGTGGTATGTTACCCTAGGAGAGTACCGTACACACTCCTGCCTGTGGTGGTACGTTACCCTAGGAGAATACCGTACACTCTCCTGTCTGTGGTGGTATGTTACCCTAGGACAGTACCGTACACTCTCCTGTCTGTGGTGGTATGTTACCCTAGGAGAGTACCGTACACTCTCCTGTCTGTGGTGGTATGTTACCCTAGGACAGTACCGTACACTCTCCTGCCTGTGGTGGTATGTTACCCTAGGAGAGTACCGTACACTCTCCTGCCTGTGGTGGTATGTTACCCTAGGAGAGTACCGTACACTCTCCTGTCTGTGGTGGTATGTTACCCTAGGACAGTACCGTACACTCTCCTGTCTGTGGTGGTATGTTACCCTAGGACAGTACCGTACACCTGTCTGTGGTGGTATGTTACCCTAGGACAGTACCGTACACTCTCCTGTCTGTGGTGGTATGTTACCCTAGGAGAGTACCGTACACTCTCCTGTCTGTGGTGGTATGTTACCCTAGGACAGTACCGTACACTCTCCTGCCTGTGGTGGTATGTTACCCTAGGACAGTACTGTACACTCTCCTGCCTCTGGTGGTATGTTACCCTAGGACAGTACCGTACACTCTCCTGCCTGTGGTGGTATGTTACCCTAGGAGAGTACCGTACACTCTCCTGCCTGTGGTGGTATGTTACCCTAGGAGAGTACCGTACACACTCCTGCCTCTGGTGGTATGTTACCCTAGGACAGTACCGTACACTCTTCTGCCTGTGGTGGTATGTTACCCTACGAGAGTACCGTACACTCTCCTGTCTGTGGTGGTATGTTACCCTAGGAGAGTACCATACACTCTCCTGCCTGTGGTGGTATGTTACCCTAGGAGAGTACCGTACACTCTCCTGCCTGTGGTGGTATGTTACCCTAGGACAGTACCGTACACTCTCCTGCCTGTGGTAGTATGTTACCTTAGGACAGTACCGTACACTCTCCTGCCTGTGGTGGTATGTTACCCTAGGAGAATACTGTACACTCTCCTGTCTGTGGTGGTATGTTACCTTAGGACAGTACCGTACACTCTCCTGCCTCTGGTGGTATGTTACCTTAGGACAGTACCGTACACTCTCCTGCATGTGGTGCTATGTTACCCTAGTAGAGTACCGTACACTCTCCTGCCTGTGGTGGTATGTTACCCTAGGAGAGTACCGTACACTCTCCTGCCTGTGGTGGTATGTTACCTTAGGAGAGTACCGTACACTCTCCTGCCTGTGGTGGTATGTTACCCTAGGACAGTACCGTACACTCTCCTGCCTGTGGTGGTATGTTACCCTAGGAGAGTACCGTACACTCTCCTGCCTGTGGTGGTATGTTACCCTAGGAGAGTACCGTACACTCTCCTGTCTGTGGTTGTATGTTACCCTAGGAGAGTACCGTACACTCTCCTGTCTGTGGTGGTATGTTACCCTAGGAGAGTACCGTACACTCTCCTGTCTGTGGTGGTATGTTACCCTAGGAGAGTACCGTACACTCTCCTGCCTGTGGTGGTATGTTACCCTAGGACAGTACCGTACTCTCTCCTGCCTGTGGTGGTATGTTACCCTAGGAGAGTACCGTACACTCTCCTGTCTGTGGTGGTATGTTACCCTAGGACAGTACCGTACACTCTCCTGCCTGTGGTGGTATGTTACCCTAGGACAGTACCGTACTCTCTCCTGCCTGTGGTGGTATGTTACCCTAGGAGAGTACCGTACACTCTCCTGTCTGTGGTGGTATGTTACCCTAGGACAGTACCGTACACTCTCCTGCCTGTGGTGGTATGTTACCCTAGGACAGTACCGTACACTCTCCTGCCTGTGGTGGTATGTTACCCTAGGAGAGTACCGTACACTCTCCTGTCTGTGGTGGTATGTTACCCTAGGAGAGTACCGTACACTCTCCTGTCTGTGGTGGTATGTTACCCTAGGTGAGTACCGTACACTCTCCTGTCTGTGGTGGTAGGTTACCCTAGGACAGTACCGTACACTCTCCTGCCTGTGGTGGTATGTTACCCTAGGACAGTACCGTACACTCTCCTGCCTCTGGTGGTATGTTACCCTAGGAGAGTACCGTACACTCTCCTGCCTGTGGTGGTATGTTACCCTAGGAGAGTACCGTACACTCTCCTGCCTGTGGTGGTATGTTACCCTAGGAGAGTACCGTACACTCTCCTGCCTGTGGTGGTATGTTACCCTAGGACAGTACCGTACACTCTCCTGCCTCTGGTGGTATGTTACCCTAGGACAAAACCGTACACTCTCCTGCCTGTGGTGGTATGTTACCCTAGGACAGTACCGTACACTCTCCTGCCTGTGGTGGTATGTTACCCTAGGAGAGTTCCGTACACTCTCCTGTCTGTGGTGGTATGTTACCCTAGGAGAGTACCGTACACTCTCCTGTCTGTGGTGGTATGTTACCCTAGGAGAGTACCGTACACTCTTCTGTCTGTGGTGGTATGTTACCCTAGGACAGTACCGTACACTCTCCTGCCTGTGGTGGTATGTTACCCTAGGAGAGTACCGTACACTCTCCTGTCTGTGGTGGTATGTTACCCTAGGAGAGTACCGTACACTCTCCTGTCTGTGGTGGTATGTTACCCTTGGAGAGTACCGTACACCTGTCTGTGGTGGTATGTTACCCTAGGACAGTACCGTACACTCTCCTGTCTGTGGTGGTATGTTACCCTAGGAGAGTACCGTACACTCTCCTGTCTGTGGTGGTATGTTACCCTAGGACAGTACCGTACACTCTCCTGCCTGTGGTGGTATGTTACCCTAGGACAGTACCGTACACTCTCCTGCCTCTGGTGGTATGTTACCCTAGGACAGTACCGTACACTCTCCTCCCTGTGGTGGTATGTTACCCTAGGACAGTACCGTACACTCTCCTGCCTGTGGTGGTATGTTACCCTAGGAGAGTACCGTACACTCTCCTGCCTGTGGTGGTATGTTACCCTAGGACAGTACCATACACACTCCTGCCTCTGTTGGTATGTTACCCTAGGACAGTACCGTACACTCTCCTGCCTGTGGTGGTATGTTACCCTAGGACAGTACCGTACACTCTCCTGTCTGTGGTGGTATGTTACCCTAGGAGAGTACCGTACACTCTCCTGTCTGTGGTGGTATGTTACCCTAGGAGAGTACCGTACACTCTCCTGTCTGTGGTGGTATGTTACCCTAGGACAGTACCGTACACTCTCCTGCCTGTGGTGGTATGTTACCCTAGGACAGTACCGTACACTCTCCTGCCTGTGGTGGTATGTTACCCTAGGAGAGTACCGTACTCTCTCCTGCCTGTGGTGGTATGTTACCCTAGGAGAGTACCGTACACTCTCCTGTCTGTGGTGGTATGTTACCCTAGGACAGTACCGTACACTCTCCTGTCTGTGGTGGTATGTTACCCTAGGACAGTACCGTACACTCTCCTGTCTGTGGTGGTATGTTACCCTAGGACAGTACCGTACACCTGTCTGTGGTGGTATGTTACCCTAGGAGAGTACCGTACACTCTCCTGTCTGTGGTGGTATGTTACCCTAGGAGAGTACCGTACACTCTCCTGTCTGTGGTGGTATGTTACCCTAGGACAGTACCGTACACTCTCCTGCCTGTGGTGGTATGTTACCCTAGGACAGTACCGTACACTCTCCTGCCTCTGGTGGTATGTTACCCTAGGACAGTACCGTACACTCTCCTGCCTGTGGTGGTATGTTACCCTAGGACAGTACCGTACACTCTCCTGCCTGTGGTGGTATGTTACCCTAGGACAGTACCGTACACTCTCCTGCCTGTGGTGGTATGTTACCCTAGGACAGTACCGTACACTCTCCTGCCTGTGGTGGTATGTTACCCTAGGAGAGTACCGTACACTCTCCTGCCTGTGGTGGTATGTTACCCTAGGAGAGTACCGTACACTCTCCTGTCTGTGGTTGTATGTTACCCTAGGAGAGTACCGTACACTCTCCTGTCTGTGGTGGTATGTTACCCTAGGAGAGTACCGTACACTCTCCTGTCTGTGGTGGTATGTTACCCTAGGAGAGTACCGTACACTCTCCTGCCTGTGGTGGTATGTTACCCTAGGACAGTACCGTACTCTCTCCTGCCTGTGGTGGTATGTTACCCTAGGAGAGTACCGTACACTCTCCTGTCTGTGGTGGTATGTTACCCTAGGACAGTACCGTACACTCTCCTGCCTGTGGTGGTATGTTACCCTAGGACAGTACCGTACTCTCTCCTGCCTGTGGTGGTATGTTACCCTAGGAGAGTACCGTACACTCTCCTGTCTGTGGTGGTATGTTACCCTAGGACAGTACCGTACACTCTCCTGCCTGTGGTGGTATGTTACCCTAGGACAGTACCGTACACTCTCCTGCCTGTGGTGGTATGTTACCCTAGGAGAGTACCGTACACTCTCCTGTCTGTGGTGGTATGTTACCCTAGGAGAGTACTGTACACTCTCCTGTCTGTGGTGGTATGTTACCCTAGGTGAGTACCGTACACTCTCCTGTCTGTGGTGGTAGGTTACCCTAGGACAGTACCGTACACTCTCCTGCCTGTGGTGGTATGTTACCCTAGGACAGTACCGTACACTCTCCTGCCTCTGGTGGTATGTTACCCTAGGAGAGTACCGTACACTCTCCTGCCTGTGGTGGTATGTTACCCTAGGAGAGTACCGTACACTCTCCTGCCTGTGGTGGTATGTTACCCTAGGAGAGTACCGTACACTCTCCTGCCTGTGGTGGTATGTTACCCTAGGACAGTACCGTACACTCTCCTGCCTCTGGTGGTATGTTACCCTAGGACAAAACCGTACACTCTCCTGCCTGTGGTGGTATGTTACCCTAGGACAGTACCGTACACTCTCCTGCCTGTGGTGGTATGTTACCCTAGGAGAGTTCCGTACACTCTCCTGTCTGTGGTGGTATGTTACCCTAGGAGAGTACCGTACACTCTCCTGTCTGTGGTGGTATGTTACCCTAGGAGAGTACCGTACACTCTTCTGTCTGTGGTGGTATGTTACCCTAGGACAGTACCGTACACTCTCCTGCCTGTGGTGGTATGTTACCCTAGGAGAGTACCGTACACTCTCCTGTCTGTGGTGGTATGTTACCCTAGGAGAGTACCGTACACTCTCCTGTCTGTGGTGGTATGTTACCCTTGGAGAGTACCGTACACCTGTCTGTGGTGGTATGTTACCCTAGGACAGTACCGTACACTCTCCTGTCTGTGGTGGTATGTTACCCTAGGAGAGTACCGTACACTCTCCTGTCTGTGGTGGTATGTTACCCTAGGACAGTACCGTACACTCTCCTGCCTGTGGTGGTATGTTACCCTAGGACAGTACCGTACACTCTCCTGCCTCTGGTGGTATGTTACCCTAGGACAGTACCGTACACTCTCCTCCCTGTGGTGGTATGTTACCCTAGGACAGTACCGTACACTCTCCTGCCTGTGGTGGTATGTTACCCTAGGAGAGTACCGTACACTCTCCTGCCTGTGGTGGTATGTTACCCTAGGACAGTACCATACACACTCCTGCCTCTGTTGGTATGTTACCCTAGGACAGTACCGTACACTCTCCTGCCTGTGGTGGTATGTTACCCTAGGACAGTACCGTACACTCTCCTGTCTGTGGTGGTATGTTACCCTAGGAGAGTACCGTACACTCTCCTGTCTGTGGTGGTATGTTACCCTAGGAGAGTACCGTACACTCTCCTGTCTGTGGTGGTATGTTACCCTAGGACAGTACCGTACACTCTCCTGCCTGTGGTGGTATGTTACCCTAGGACAGTACCGTACACTCTCCTGCCTGTGGTGGTATGTTACCCTAGGAGAGTACCGTACTCTCTCCTGCCTGTGGTGGTATGTTACCCTAGGAGAGTACCGTACACTCTCCTGTCTGTGGTGGTATGTTACCCTAGGACAGTACCGTACACTCTCCTGTCTGTGGTGGTATGTTACCCTAGGACAGTACCGTACACCTGTCTGTGGTGGTATGTTACCCTAGGAGAGTACCGTACACTCTCCTGTCTGTGGTGGTATGTTACCCTAGGAGAGTACCGTACACTCTCCTGTCTGTGGTGGTATGTTACCCTAGGACAGTACCGTACACTCTCCTGCCTGTGGTGGTATGTTACCCTAGGACAGTACCGTACACTCTCCTGCCTCTGGTGGTATGTTACCCTAGGACAGTACCGTACACTCTCCTGCCTGTGGTGGTATGTTACCCTAGGACAGTACCGTACACTCTCCTGCCTGTGGTGGTATGTTACCCTAGGACAGTACCGTACACTCTCCTGCCTGTGGTGGTATGTTACCCTAGGACAGTACCGTACACTCTCCTGCCTGTGGTGGTATGTTACCCTAGGAGAGTACCGTACACTCTCCTGCCTGTGGTGGTATGTTACCCTAGGAGAGTACCGTACACTCTCCTGCCTGTGGTGGTATGTTACCCTAGGAGAGTACCGTACACTCTCCTGCCTGTGGTGGTATGTTACCCTAGGACAGTACCGTACACTCTCCTGCCTGTGGTAGTATGTTACCTTAGGACAGTACCGTACACTCTCCTGCCTATGGTGGTATGTTACCCTAGGAGAATACTGTACACTCTCCTGTCTGTGGTGGTATGTTACCTTAGGACAGTACCGTACACTCTCCTGCCTCTGGTGGTATGTTACCTTAGGACAGTACCGTACACTCTCCTGCCTGTGGTGGTATGATACCCTAGGAGAGTACCGTACACTCTCCTGCCTGTGGTGGTATGTTACCCTAGGAGAGTACCGTACACTCTCCTGCCTGTGGTGGTATGTTACCTTAGGAGAGTACCGTACACCTCTCCTGCCTGTGGTGGTATGTTACCCTAGGACAGTACAGTACTCTCTCCTGTCTGTGGTTGTATGTTACCCTAGGACAGTACCGTACACACTCCTGCCTCTGGTGGTATGTTACCCTAGGACAGTACCGTACACTCTCCTGCCTGTGGTGGTATGTTACCCTAGGAGAGTACCGTACACTCTCCTGTCTGTGGTGGTATGTTACCCTAGGAGAGTACCGTACACTCTCCTGCCTGTGGTGGTATGTTACCCTAGGAGAGTACCGTACACTCTCCTGCCTGTGGTGGTATATTACCCTAGGACAGTACCCGTACACTCTCCTGCCTGTGGTGGTATGTTACCCTAGGACAGTACCGTACACTCTCCTGCCTGTGGTAGTATGTTACCTTAGGACAGTACCGTACACTCTCCTGCCTGTGGTGGTATGTTACCCTAGGACAGTACCGTACACTCTCCTGTCTGTGGTGGTATGTTACCCTAGGAGAGTACCGTACACTCTCCTGCCTGTGGTGGTATGTTACCCTAGGACAGTACCGTACACTCTCCTGTCTGTGGTGGTATGTTACCCTAGGACAGTACCGTACACCTGTCTGTGGTGGTATGTTACCCTAGGACAGTACCGTACACTCTCCTGTCTGTGGTGGTATGTTACCCTAGGAGAGTACCGTACACTCTCCTGTCTGTGGTGGTATGTTACCCTAGGACAGTACCGTACACTCTCCTGCCTGTGGTGGTATGTTACCCTAGGAGAGTACCGTACACTCTCCTGCCTGTGGTGGTATGTTACCCTAGGAGAGTACCGTACACTCTCCTGCCTGTGGTGGTATGTTACCCTAGGAGAGTACCGTACACACTCCTGCCTCTGGTGGTATGTTACCCTAGGACAGTACCGTACACTCTCCTGCCTCTGGTGGTATGTTACCCTAGGAGAGTACCGTACACTCTCCTGTCTGTGGTGGTATGTTACCCTAGGAGAGTACCGTACACTCTCCTGCCTGTGGTGGTATGTTACCCTAGGACAGTACCATACTCTCTCCTGCCTGTGGTGGTATGTTACCCTAGGAGAGTACCGTACACTCTCCTGTCTGTGGTGGTATGTTACCCTAGGACAGTACCGTACACTCTCCTGCCTGTGGTGGTATGTTACCCTAGGAGAGTACCGTACACTCTCCTGTCTGTGGTGGTATGTTACCCTAGGAGAGTACTGTACTCTCTCCTGCCTGTGGTGGTATGTTACCCTAGGACAGTACCGTACACTCTCCTGTCTGTGGTGGTATGTTACCCTAGGAGAGTACCGTACACTCTCCTGCCTGTGGTGGTATGTTACCCTAGGACAGTACCGTACACTCTCCTGTCTGTGGTGGTATGTTACCCTAGGACAGTACCGTACACCTGTCTGTGGTGGTATGTTACCCTAGGACAGTACCGTACACTCTCCTGTCTGTGGTGGTATGTTACCCTAGGAGAGTACCGTACACTCTCCTGTCTGTGGTGGTATGTTACCCTAGGACAGTACCGTACACTCTCCTGTCTGTGGTGGTATGTTACCCTAGGACAGTACCGTACACTCTCCTGCCTGTGGTGGTATGTTACCCTAGGACAGTACCGTACACTCTCCTGCCTGTGGTGGTATGTTACCCTAGGACAGTACCGTACACTCTCCTGCCTGTGGTGGTATGTTACCCTAGGACAGTACCGTACACTCTCCTGCCTGTGGTGGTATGTTACCCTAGGAGAGTACCGTACACTCTCCTGCCTGTGGTGGTATGTTACCCTAGGAGAGTACCGTACACACTCCTGCCTCTGGTGGTATGTTACCCTAGGACAGTACCGTACACTCTCCTGCCTCTGGTGGTATGTTACCCTAGGAGAGTACCGTACACTCTCCTGCCTGTGGTGGTATGTTACCCTAGGAGAGTACCGTACACTCTCCTGCCTGTGGTGGTATGTTACCTTAGGAGAGTACCGTACACTCTCCTGCCTGTGGTGGTATGTTACCCTAGGACAGTACCGTACACTCTCCTGCCTGTGGTGGTATGTTACCCTAGGAGAGTACCGTACACTCTCCTGCCTGTGGTGGTATGTTACCCTAGGAGAGTACCGTACACTCTCCTGTCTGTGGTTGTATGTTACCCTAGGAGAGTACCGTACACTCTCCTGTCTGTGGTGGTATGTTACCCTAGGAGAGTACCGTACACTCTCCTGTCTGTGGTGATATGTTACCCTAGGAGAGTACCGTACACTCTCCTGTCTGTGGTGGTATGTTACCCTAGGAGAGTACCGTACACTCTCCTGCCTGTGGTGGTATGTTACCCTAGGACAGTACAGTACTCTCTCCTGCCTGTGGTGGTATGTTACCCTAGGAGAGTACCGTACACTCTCCTGTCTGTGGTGGTATGTTACCCTAGGACAGTACCGTACACTCTCCTGCCTGTGGTGGTATGTTACCCTAGGAGAGTACCGTACACTCTCCTGTCTGTGGTGGTATGTTACCCTAGGAGAGTACCGTACACTCTCCTGCCTGTGGTGGTATGTTACCCTAGGACAGTACTGTACTCTCTCCTGCCTGTGGTGGTATGTTACCCTAGGAGAGTACCGTACACTCTCCTGTCTGTGGTGGTATGTTACCCTAGGACAGTACCGTACACTCTCCTGCCTGTGGTGGTATGTTACCCTAGGACAGTACCGTACACTCTCCTGTCTGTGGTGGTATGTTACCCTAGGAGAGTACCGTACACTCTCCTGCCTGTGGTGGTATGTTACCCTAGGACAGTACCGTACTCTCTCCTGCCTGTGGTGGTATGTTACCCTAGGAGAGTACCGTACACTCTCCTGTCTGTGGTGGTATGTTACCCTAGGACAGTACCGTACACACTCCTGCCTGTGGTGGTACGTTACCCTAGGAGAATACCGTACACTCTCCTGTCTGTGGTGGTATGTTACCCTAGGACAGTACCGTACACTCTCCTGTCTGTGGTGGTATGTTACCCTAGGAGAGTACCGTACACTCTCCTGTCTGTGGTGGTATGTTACCCTAGGACAGTACCGTACACTCTCCTGCCTGTGGTGGTATGTTACCCTAGGACAGTACCGTACACTCTCCTGCCTGTGGTGGTATGTTACCCTAGGAGAGTACCGTACTCTCTCCTGCCTGTGGTGGTATGTTACCCTAGGAGAGTACCGTACACTCTCCTGTCTGTGGTGGTATGTTACCCTAGGACAGTACCGTACACTCTCCTGTCTGTGGTGGTATGTTACCCTAGCACAGTACCGTACACCTGTCTGTGGTGGTATGTTACCCTAGGAGAGTACCGTACACTCTCCTGTCTGTGGTGGTATGTTACCCTAGGAGAGTACCGTACACTCTCCTGTCTGTGGTGGTATGTTACCCTAGGACAGTACCGTACACTCTCCTGCCTGTGGTGGTATGTTACCCTAGGACAGTACCGTACACTCTCCTGCCTCTGGTGGTATGTTACCCTAGGACAGTACCGTACACTCTCCTGCCTGTGGTGGTATGTTACCCTAGGACAGTACCGTACACTCTCCTGCCTGTGGTGGTATGTTACCCTAGGAGAGTACCGTACACTCTCCTGCCTGTGGTGGTATGTTACCCTAGGACAGTACCGTACACTCTCCTGCCTGTGGTGGTATGTTACCCTAGGACAGTACCGTACACTCTCCTGCCTGTGGTGGTATGTTACCCTAGGAGAGTACCATACACTCTCCTGCCTGTGGTGGTATGTTACCCTAGGAGAGTACCGTACACTCTCCTGCCTGTGGTGGTATGTTACCCTAGGAGAGTACCGTACACTCTCCTGCCTGTGGTGGTATGTTACCCTAGGACAGTACCGTACACTCTCCTGCCTGTGGTAGTATGTTACCTTAGGACAGTACCGTACACTCTCCTGCCTGTGGTGGTATGTTACCCTAGGAGAATACTGTACACTCTCCTGTCTGTGGTGGTATGTTACCTTAGGACAGTACCGTACACTTTCCTGCCTCTGGTGGTATGTTACCTTAGGACAGTACCGTACACTCTCCTGCCTGTGGTGGTATATTACCCTAGGAGAGTACCGTACACTCTCCTGCCTGTGGTGGTATGTTACCCTAGGAGAGTACCGTACACTCTCCTGCCTGTGGTGGTATGTTACCTTAGGAGAGTACCGTACACTCTCCTGCCTGTGGTGGTATGTTACCCTAGGACAGTACCGTACACTCTCCTGCCTGTGGTGGTATGTTACCCTAGGAGAGTACCGTACACTCTCCTGCCTGTGGTGGTATGTTACCCTAGGAGAGTACCGTACACTCTCCTGCCTGTGGTGGTATGTTACCCTAGGAGAGTACCGTACACTCTCCTGTCTGTGGTTGTATGTTACCCTAGGACAGTACCGTACACACTCCTGCCTCTGGTGGTATGTTACCCTAGGACAGTACCGTACACTCTCCTGCCTGTGGTGGTATGTTACCCTAGGAGAGTACCGTACACTCTCCTGTCTGTGGTGGTATGTTACCCTAGGAGAGTACCGTACACTCTCCTGCCTGTGGTGGTATGTTACCCTAGGAGAGTACCGTACACTCTCCTGCCTGTGGTGGTATGTTACCCTAGGACAGTACCGTACACTCTCCTGCCTGTGGTGGTATGTTACCCTAGGACAGTACCGTACACTCTCCTGCCTGTGGTAGTATGTTACCTTAGGACAGTACCGTACACTCTCCTGCCTGTGGTGGTATGTTACCCTAGGAGAATACTGTACACTCTCCTGTCTGTGGTGGTATGTTACCTTAGGACAGTACCGTACACTCTCCTGCCTCTGGTGGTATGTTACCTTAGGACAGTACCGTACACTCTCCTGCCTGTGGTGGTATGTTACCCTAGGAGAGTACCGTACACTCTCCTGCCTGTGGTGGTATGTTACCCTAGGAGAGTACCGTACACTCTCCTGCCTGTGGTGGTATGTTACCTTAGGAGAGTACCGTACACTCTCCTGCCTGTGGTGGTATGTTACCCTAGGACAGTACCGTACACTCTCCTGCCTGTGGTGGTATGTTACCCTAGGAGAGTACCGTACACTCTCCTGCCTGTGGTGGTATGTTACCCTAGGAGAGTACCGTACACTCTCCTGTCTGTGGTTGTATGTTACCCTAGGAGAGTACCGTACACTCTCCTGTCTGTGGTGGTATGTTACCCTAGGAGTGTACCGTACACTCTCCTGTCTGTGGTGGTATGTTACCCTAGGAGAGTACCGTACACTCTCCTGTCTGTGGTGGTATGTTACCCTAGGAGAGTACCGTACACTCTCCTGCCTGTGGTGGTATGTTACCCTAGGACAGTACCGTACTCTCTCCTGCCTGTGGTGGTATGTTACCCTAGGAGAGTACCGTACACTCTCCTGTCTGTGGTGGTATGTTACCCTAGGACAGTACCGTACACTCTCCTGCCTGTGGTGGTATGTTACCCTAGGAGAGTACCGTACACTCTCCTGTCTGTGGTGGTGTACTCTCTCCTGCCTGTGGTGGTATGTTACCCTAGGAGAGTACCGTACACTCTCCTGTCTGTGGTGGTATGTTACCCTAGGACAGTACCGTACACTCTCCTGCCTGTGGTGGTATGTTACCCTAGGACAGTACCGTACACTCTCCTGTCTGTGGTGGTATGTTACCCTAGGAGAGTACCGTACACTCTCCTGCCTGTGGTGGTATGTTACCCTAGGACAGTACCGTACACTCTCCTGTCTGTGGTGGTATGTTACCCTAGGACAGTACCGTACACCTGTCTGTGGTGGTATGTTACCCTAGGACAGTACCGTACACTCTCCTGCCTCTGGTGGTATGTTACCCTAGGAGAGTACCGTACACTCTCCTGTCTGTGGTGGTATGTTACCCTAGGACAGTACCGTACACTCTCCTGCCTGTGGTGGTATGTTACCCTAGGACAGTACCGTACACTCTCCTGCCTCTGGTGGTATGTTACCCTAGGACAGTACCGTACACTCTCCTGCCTGTGGTGGTATGTTACCCTAGGACAGTACCGTACACTCTCCTGCCTGTGGTGGTATGTTACCCTAGGAGAGTACCGTACACTCTCCTGCCTGTGGTGGTATGTTACCCTAGGACAGTACCGTACACTCTCCTGCCTGTGGTGGTATGTTACCCTAGGACAGTACCGTACACTCTCCTGCCTGTGGTGGTATGTTACCCTAGGAGAGTACCATACACTCTCCTGCCTGTGGTGGTATGTTACCCTAGGAGAGTACCGTACACTCTCCTGCCTGTGGTGGTATGTTACCCTAGGAGAGTACCGTACACTCTCCTGCCTGTGGTGGTATGTTACCCTAGGACAGTACCGTACACTCTCCTGCCTGTGGTAGTATGTTACCTTAGGACAGTACCGTACACTCTCCTGCCTGTGGTGGTATGTTACCCTAGGAGAATACTGTACACTCTCCTGTCTGTGGTGGTATGTTACCTTAGGACAGTACCGTACACTTTCCTGCCTCTGGTGGTATGTTACCTTAGGACAGTACCGTACACTCTCCTGCCTGTGGTGGTATATTACCCTAGGAGAGTACCGTACACTCTCCTGCCTGTGGTGGTATGTTACCCTAGGAGAGTACCGTACACTCTCCTGCCTGTGGTGGTATGTTACCTTAGGAGAGTACCGTACACTCTCCTGCCTGTGGTGGTATGTTACCCTAGGACAGTACCGTACACTCTCCTGCCTGTGGTGGTATGTTACCCTAGGAGAGTACCGTACACTCTCCTGCCTGTGGTGGTATGTTACCCTAGGAGAGTACCGTACACTCTCCTGCCTGTGGTGGTATGTTACCCTAGGAGAGTACCGTACACTCTCCTGTCTGTGGTTGTATGTTACCCTAGGACAGTACCGTACACACTCCTGCCTCTGGTGGTATGTTACCCTAGGACAGTACCGTACACTCTCCTGCCTGTGGTGGTATGTTACCCTAGGAGAGTACCGTACACTCTCCTGTCTGTGGTGGTATGTTACCCTAGGAGAGTACCGTACACTCTCCTGCCTGTGGTGGTATGTTACCCTAGGAGAGTACCGTACACTCTCCTGCCTGTGGTGGTATGTTACCCTAGGACAGTACCGTACACTCTCCTGCCTGTGGTGGTATGTTACCCTAGGACAGTACCGTACACTCTCCTGCCTGTGGTAGTATGTTACCTTAGGACAGTACCGTACACTCTCCTGCCTGTGGTGGTATGTTACCCTAGGAGAATACTGTACACTCTCCTGTCTGTGGTGGTATGTTACCTTAGGACAGTACCGTACACTCTCCTGCCTCTGGTGGTATGTTACCTTAGGACAGTACCGTACACTCTCCTGCCTGTGGTGGTATGTTACCCTAGGAGAGTACCGTACACTCTCCTGCCTGTGGTGGTATGTTACCCTAGGAGAGTACCGTACACTCTCCTGCCTGTGGTGGTATGTTACCTTAGGAGAGTACCGTACACTCTCCTGCCTGTGGTGGTATGTTACCCTAGGACAGTACCGTACACTCTCCTGCCTGTGGTGGTATGTTACCCTAGGAGAGTACCGTACACTCTCCTGCCTGTGGTGGTATGTTACCCTAGGAGAGTACCGTACACTCTCCTGTCTGTGGTTGTATGTTACCCTAGGAGAGTACCGTACACTCTCCTGTCTGTGGTGGTATGTTACCCTAGGAGTGTACCGTACACTCTCCTGTCTGTGGTGGTATGTTACCCTAGGAGAGTACCGTACACTCTCCTGTCTGTGGTGGTATGTTACCCTAGGAGAGTACCGTACACTCTCCTGCCTGTGGTGGTATGTTACCCTAGGACAGTACCGTACTCTCTCCTGCCTGTGGTGGTATGTTACCCTAGGAGAGTACCGTACACTCTCCTGTCTGTGGTGGTATGTTACCCTAGGACAGTACCGTACACTCTCCTGCCTGTGGTGGTATGTTACCCTAGGAGAGTACCGTACACTCTCCTGTCTGTGGTGGTGTACTCTCTCCTGCCTGTGGTGGTATGTTACCCTAGGAGAGTACCGTACACTCTCCTGTCTGTGGTGGTATGTTACCCTAGGACAGTACCGTACACTCTCCTGCCTGTGGTGGTATGTTACCCTAGGACAGTACCGTACACTCTCCTGTCTGTGGTGGTATGTTACCCTAGGAGAGTACCGTACACTCTCCTGCCTGTGGTGGTATGTTACCCTAGGACAGTACCGTACACTCTCCTGTCTGTGGTGGTATGTTACCCTAGGACAGTACCGTACACCTGTCTGTGGTGGTATGTTACCCTAGGACAGTACCGTACACTCTCCTGCCTCTGGTGGTATGTTACCCTAGGACAGTACCGTACACTCTCCTGCCTGTGGTGGTATGTTACCCTAGGACAGTACCGTACACTCTCCTGCCTGTGGTGGTATGTTACCCTAGGAGAGTACCGTACACTCTCCTGCCTGTGGTGGTATGTTACCCTAGGACAGTACCGTACACTCTCCTGCCTGTGGTGGTATGTTACCCTAGGACAGTACCGTACACTCTCCTGCCTGTGGTGGTATGTTACCCTAGGAGAGTACCATACACTCTCCTGCCTGTGGTGGTATGTTACCCTAGGAGAGTACCGTACACTCTCCTGCCTGTGGTGGTATGTTACCCTAGGAGAGTACCGTACACTCTCCTGCCTGTGGTGGTATGTTACCCTAGGACAGTACCGTACACTCTCCTGCCTGTGGTAGTATGTTACCTTAGGACAGTACCGTACACTCTCCTGCCTGTGGTGGTATGTTACCCTAGGAGAATACTGTACACTCTCCTGTCTGTGGTGGTATGTTACCTTAGGACAGTACCGTACACTTTCCTGCCTCTGGTGGTATGTTACCTTAGGACAGTACCGTACACTCTCCTGCCTGTGGTGGTATATTACCCTAGGAGAGTACCGTACACTCTCCTGCCTGTGGTGGTATGTTACCCTAGGAGAGTACCGTACACTCTCCTGCCTGTGGTGGTATGTTACCTTAGGAGAGTACCGTACACTCTCCTGCCTGTGGTGGTATGTTACCCTAGGACAGTACCGTACACTCTCCTGCCTGTGGTGGTATGTTACCCTAGGAGAGTACCGTACACTCTCCTGCCTGTGGTGGTATGTTACCCTAGGAGAGTACCGTACACTCTCCTGCCTGTGGTGGTATGTTACCCTAGGAGAGTACCGTACACTCTCCTGTCTGTGGTTGTATGTTACCCTAGGACAGTACCGTACACACTCCTGCCTCTGGTGGTATGTTACCCTAGGACAGTACCGTACACTCTCCTGCCTGTGGTGGTATGTTACCCTAGGAGAGTACCGTACACTCTCCTGTCTGTGGTGGTATGTTACCCTAGGAGAGTACCGTACACTCTCCTGCCTGTGGTGGTATGTTACCCTAGGAGAGTACCGTACACTCTCCTGCCTGTGGTGGTATGTTACCCTAGGACAGTACCGTACACTCTCCTGCCTGTGGTGGTATGTTACCCTAGGACAGTACCGTACACTCTCCTGCCTGTGGTAGTATGTTACCTTAGGACAGTACCGTACACTCTCCTGCCTGTGGTGGTATGTTACCCTAGGAGAATACTGTACACTCTCCTGTCTGTGGTGGTATGTTACCTTAGGACAGTACCGTACACTCTCCTGCCTCTGGTGGTATGTTACCCTAGGACAGTACCGTACACTCTCCTGCCTGTGGTGGTATGTTACCCTAGGAGAGTACCGTACACTCTCCTGCCTGTGGTGGTATGTTACCCTAGGAGAGTACCGTACACTCTCCTGCCTGTGGTGGTATGTTACCTTAGGAGAGTACCGTACACTCTCCTGCCTGTGGTGGTATGTTACCCTAGGACAGTACCGTACACTCTCCTGCCTGTGGTGGTATGTTACCCTAGGAGAGTACCGTACACTCTCCTGCCTGTGGTGGTATGTTACCCTAGGAGAGTACCGTACACTCTCCTGTCTGTGGTTGTATGTTACCCTAGGAGAGTACCGTACACTCTCCTGTCTGTGGTGGTATGTTACCCTAGGAGTGTACCGTACACTCTCCTGTCTGTGGTGGTATGTTACCCTAGGAGAGTACCGTACACTCTCCTGTCTGTGGTGGTATGTTACCCTAGGAGAGTACCGTACACTCTCCTGCCTGTGGTGGTATGTTACCCTAGGACAGTACCGTACTCTCTCCTGCCTGTGGTGGTATGTTACCCTAGGAGAGTACCGTACACTCTCCTGTCTGTGGTGGTATGTTACCCTAGGACAGTACCGTACACTCTCCTGCCTGTGGTGGTATGTTACCCTAGGAGAGTACCGTACACTCTCCTGTCTGTGGTGGTGTACTCTCTCCTGCCTGTGGTGGTATGTTACCCTAGGAGAGTACCGTACACTCTCCTGTCTGTGGTGGTATGTTACCCTAGGACAGTACCGTACACTCTCCTGCCTGTGGTGGTATGTTACCCTAGGACAGTACCGTACACTCTCCTGTCTGTGGTGGTATGTTACCCTAGGAGAGTACCGTACACTCTCCTGCCTGTGGTGGTATGTTACCCTAGGACAGTACCGTACACTCTCCTGTCTGTGGTGGTATGTTACCCTAGGACAGTACCGTACACCTGTCTGTGGTGGTATGTTACCCTAGGACAGTACCGTACACTCTCCTGTCTGTGGTGGTATGTTACCCTAGGAGAGTACCGTACACTCTCCTGTCTGTGGTGGTATGTTACCCTAGGACAGTACCGTACACTCTCCTGCCTGTGGTGGTATGTTACCCTAGGACAGTACCGTACACTCTCCTGCCTGTGGTGGTATGTTACCCTAGGACAGTACCGTACACTCTCCTGCCTGTGGTGGTATGTTACCCTAGGACAGTACCGTACACTCTCCTGCCTGTGGTAGTATGTTACCTTAGGACAGTACCGTACACTCTCCTGCCTGTGGTGGTATGTTACCCTAGGAGAATACTGTACACTCTCCTGTCTGTGGTGGTATGTTACCTTAGGACAGTACCGTACACTCTCCTGCCTCTGGTGGTATGTTACCTTAGGACAGTACCGTACACTCTCCTGCCTGTGGTGGTATGTTACCCTAGGAGAGTACCGTACACTCTCCTGCCTGTGGTGGTATGTTACCCTAGGAGAGTACCGTACACTCTCCTGCCTGTGGTGGTATGTTACCTTAGGAGAGTACCGTACACTCTCCTGCCTGTGGTGGTATGTTACCCTAGGACAGTACCGTACACTCTCCTGCCTGTGGTGGTATGTTACCCTAGGAGAGTACCGTACACTCTCCTGCCTGTGGTGGTATGTTACCCTAGGAGAGTACCGTACACTCTCCTGTCTGTGGTGGTATGTTACCCTAGGAGTGTACCGTACACTCTCCTGTCTGTGGTGGTATGTTACCCTAGGAGAGTACCGTACACTCTCCTGTCTGTGGTGGTATGTTACCCTAGGACAGTACCGTACACTCTCCTGCCTGTGGTGGTATGTTACCCTAGGAGAGTACCGTACACTCTCCTGCCTGTGGTGGTATGTTACCTTAGGAGAGTACCGTACACTCTCCTGCCTGTGGTGGTATGTTACCCTAGGACAGTACCGTACACTCTCCTGCCTGTGGTGGTATGTTACCCTAGGAGAGTACCGTACACTCTCCTGCCTGTGGTGGTATGTTACCCTAGGAGAGTACCGTACACTCTCCTGTCTGTGGTTGTATGTTACCCTAGGAGAGTACCGTACACTCTCCTGTCTGTGGTGGTATGTTACCCTAGGAGTGTACCGTACACTCTCCTGTCTGTGGTGGTATGTTACCCTAGGAGAGTACCGTACACTCTCCTGTCTGTGGTGGTATGTTACCCTAGGAGAGTACCGTACACTCTCCTGCCTGTGGTGGTATGTTACCCTAGGACAGTACCGTACTCTCTCCTGCCTGTGGTGGTATGTTACCCTAGGAGAGTACCGTACACTCTCCTGTCTGTGGTGGTATGTTACCCTAGGACAGTACCGTACACTCTCCTGCCTGTGGTGGTATGTTACCCTAGGAGAGTACCGTACACTCTCCTGTCTGTGGTGGTGTACTCTCTCCTGCCTGTGGTGGTATGTTACCCTAGGAGAGTACCGTACACTCTCCTGTCTGTGGTTGTATGTTACCCTAGGACAGTACCGTACACACTCCTGCCTCTGGTGGTATGTTACCCTAGGACAGTACCGTACACTCTCCTGCCTGTGGTGGTATGTTACCCTAGGAGAGTACCGTACACTCTCCTGTCTGTGGTGGTATGTTACCCTAGGAGAGTACCGTACACTCTCCTGCCTGTGGTGGTATGTTACCCTAGGAGAGTACCGTACACTCTCCTGCCTGTGGTGGTATGTTACCCTAGGACAGTACCGTACACTCTCCTGCCTGTGGTGGTATGTTACCCTAGGAGAGTACCGTACACTCTCCTGCCTGTGGTGGTATGTTACCCTAGGACAGTACCGTACACTCTCCTGCCTGTGGTGGTATGTTACCCTAGGACAGTACCGTACACTCTCCTGCCTGTGGTAGTATGTTACCTTAGGACAGTACCGTACACTCTCCTGCCTGTGGTGGTATGTTACCCTAGGAGAATACTGTACACTCTCCTGTCTGTGGTGGTATGTTACCTTAGGACAGTACCGTACACTCTCCTGCCTCTGGTGGTATGTTACCTTAGGACAGTACCGTACACTCTCCTGCCTGTGGTGGTATGTTACCCTAGGAGAGTACCGTACACTCTCCTGCCTGTGGTGGTATGTTACCCTAGGAGAGTACCGTAACTCTCCTGCCTGTGGTGGTATGTTACCTTAGGAGAGTACCGTACACTCTCCTGCCTGTGGTGGTATGTTACCCTAGGACAGTACCGTACACTCTCCTGCCTGTGGTGGTATGTTACCCTAGGAGAGTACCGTACACTCTCCTGCCTGTGGTGGTATGTTACCCTAGGAGAGTACCGTACACTCTCCTGTCTGTGGTTGTATGTTACCCTAGGAGAGTACCGTACACTCTCCTGTCTGTGGTGGTATGTTACCCTAGGAGTGTACCGTACACTCTCCTGTCTGTGGTGGTATGTTACCTTAGGACAGTACCGTACACTCTCCTGTCTGTGGTGGTATGTTACCTTAGGACAGTACCGTACACTCTCCTGCCTCTGGTGGTATGTTACCTTAGGACAGTACCGTACACTCTCCTGCCTGTGGTGGTATGTTACCCTAGGAGAGTACCGTACACTCTCCTGCCTGTGGTGGTATGTTACCCTAGGAGAGTACCGTACACTCTCCTGCCTGTGGTGGTATGTTACCTTAGGAGAGTACCGTACACTCTCCTGCCTGTGGTGGTATGTTACCCTAGGACAGTACCGTACACTCTCCTGCCTGTGGTGGTATGTTACCCTAGGAGAGTACCGTACACTCTCCTGCCTGTGGTGGTATGTTACCCTAGGAGAGTACCGTACACTCTCCTGTCTGTGGTTGTATGTTACCCTAGGAGAGTACCGTACACTCTCCTGTCTGTGGTGGTATGTTACCCTAGGAGTGTACCGTACACTCTCCTGTCTGTGGTGGTATGTTACCCTAGGAGAGTACCGTACACTCTCCTGTCTGTGGTGGTATGTTACCCTAGGAGAGTACCGTACACTCTCCTGCCTGTGGTGGTATGTTACCCTAGGACAGTACCGTACTCTCTCCTGCCTGTGGTGGTATGTTACCCTAGGAGAGTACCGTACACTCTCCTGTCTGTGGTGGTATGTTACCCTAGGACAGTACCGTACACTCTCCTGCCTGTGGTGGTATGTTACCCTAGGAGAGTACCGTACACTCTCCTGTCTGTGGTGGTGTACTCTCTCCTGCCTGTGGTGGTATGTTACCCTAGGAGAGTACCGTACACTCTCCTGTCTGTGGTGGTATGTTACCCTAGGACAGTACCGTACACTCTCCTGCCTGTGGTGGTATGTTACCCTAGGACAGTACCGTACACTCTCCTGTCTGTGGTGGTATGTTACCCTAGGAGAGTACCGTACACTCTCCTGCCTGTGGTGGTATGTTACCCTAGGACAGTACCGTACACTCTCCTGTCTGTGGTGGTATGTTACCCTAGGACAGTACCGTACACCTGTCTGTGGTGGTATGTTACCCTAGGACAGTACCGTACACTCTCCTGTCTGTGGTGGTATGTTACCCTAGGAGAGTACCGTACACTCTCCTGTCTGTGGTGGTATGTTACCCTAGGACAGTACCGTACACTCTCCTGCCTGTGGTGGTATGTTACCCTAGGACAGTACCGTACACTCTCCTGCCTGTGGTGGTATGTTACCCTAGGAGAGTACCGTACACTCTCCTGCCTGTGGTGGTATGTTACCCTAGGAGAGTACCGTACACTCTCCTGCCTGTGGTGGTATGTTACCTTAGGAGAGTACCGTACACTCTCCTGCCTGTGGTGGTATGTTACCCTAGGACAGTACCGTACACTCTCCTGCCTGTGGTGGTATGTTACCCTAGGAGAGTACCGTACACTCTCCTGCCTGTGGTGGTATGTTACCCTAGGAGAGTACCGTACACTCTCCTGTCTGTGGTTGTATGTTACCCTAGGAGAGTACCGTACACTCTCCTGTCTGTGGTGGTATGTTACCCTAGGAGTGTACCGTACACTCTCCTGTCTGTGGTGGTATGTTACCCTAGGAGAGTACCGTACACTCTCCTGTCTGTGGTGGTATGTTACCCTAGGAGAGTACCGTACACTCTCCTGCCTGTGGTGGTATGTTACCCTAGGACAGTACCGTACTCTCTCCTGCCTGTGGTGGTATGTTACCCTAGGAGAGTACCGTACACTCTCCTGTCTGTGGTGGTATGTTACCCTAGGACAGTACCGTACACTCTCCTGCCTGTGGTGGTATGTTACCCTAGGAGAGTACCGTACACTCTCCTGTCTGTGGTGGTGTACTCTCTCCTGCCTGTGGTGGTATGTTACCCTAGGAGAGTACCGTACACTCTCCTGTCTGTGGTTGTATGTTACCCTAGGACAGTACCGTACACACTCCTGCCTCTGGTGGTATGTTACCCTAGGACAGTACCGTACACTCTCCTGCCTGTGGTGGTATGTTACCCTAGGAGAGTACCGTACACTCTCCTGTCTGTGGTGGTATGTTACCCTAGGAGAGTACCGTACACTCTCCTGCCTGTGGTGGTATGTTACCCTAGGAGAGTACCGTACACTCTCCTGCCTGTGGTGGTATGTTACCCTAGGACAGTACCGTACACTCTCCTGCCTGTGGTGGTATGTTACCCTAGGAGAGTACCGTACACTCTCCTGCCTGTGGTGGTATGTTACCCTAGGACAGTACCGTACACTCTCCTGCCTGTGGTGGTATGTTACCCTAGGACAGTACCGTACACTCTCCTGCCTGTGGTAGTATGTTACCTTAGGACAGTACCGTACACTCTCCTGCCTGTGGTGGTATGTTACCCTAGGAGAATACTGTACACTCTCCTGTCTGTGGTGGTATGTTACCTTAGGACAGTACCGTACACTCTCCTGCCTCTGGTGGTATGTTACCTTAGGACAGTACCGTACACTCTCCTGCCTGTGGTGGTATGTTACCCTAGGAGAGTACCGTACACTCTCCTGCCTGTGGTGGTATGTTACCCTAGGAGAGTACCGTACACTCTCCTGCCTGTGGTGGTATGTTACCTTAGGAGAGTACCGTACACTCTCCTGCCTGTGGTGGTATGTTACCCTAGGACAGTACCGTACACTCTCCTGCCTGTGGTGGTATGTTACCCTAGGAGAGTACCGTACACTCTCCTGCCTGTGGTGGTATGTTACCCTAGGAGAGTACCGTACACTCTCCTGTCTGTGGTTGTATGTTACCCTAGGAGAGTACCGTACACTCTCCTGTCTGTGGTGGTATGTTACCCTAGGAGTGTACCGTACACTCTCCTGTCTGTGGTGGTATGTTACCTTAGGACAGTACCGTACACTCTCCTGTCTGTGGTGGTATGTTACCTTAGGACAGTACCGTACACTCTCCTGCCTCTGGTGGTATGTTACCTTAGGACAGTACCGTACACTCTCCTGCCTGTGGTGGTATGTTACCCTAGGAGAGTACCGTACACTCTCCTGCCTGTGGTGGTATGTTACCCTAGGAGAGTACCGTACACTCTCCTGCCTGTGGTGGTATGTTACCTTAGGAGAGTACCGTACACTCTCCTGCCTGTGGTGGTATGTTACCCTAGGACAGTACCGTACACTCTCCTGCCTGTGGTGGTATGTTACCCTAGGAGAGTACCGTACACTCTCCTGCCTGTGGTGGTATGTTACCCTAGGAGAGTACCGTACACTCTCCTGTCTGTGGTTGTATGTTACCCTAGGAGAGTACCGTACACTCTCCTGTCTGTGGTGGTATGTTACCCTAGGAGTGTACCGTACACTCTCCTGTCTGTGGTGGTATGTTACCCTAGGAGAGTACCGTACACTCTCCTGTCTGTGGTGGTATGTTACCCTAGGAGAGTACCGTACACTCTCCTGCCTGTGGTGGTATGTTACCCTAGGACAGTACCGTACTCTCTCCTGCCTGTGGTGGTATGTTACCCTAGGAGAGTACCGTACACTCTCCTGTCTGTGGTGGTATGTTACCCTAGGACAGTACCGTACACTCTCCTGCCTGTGGTGGTATGTTACCCTAGGAGAGTACCGTACACTCTCCTGTCTGTGGTGGTGTACTCTCTCCTGCCTGTGGTGGTATGTTACCCTAGGAGAGTACCGTACACTCTCCTGTCTGTGGTGGTATGTTACCCTAGGACAGTACCGTACACTCTCCTGCCTGTGGTGGTATGTTACCCTAGGACAGTACCGTACACTCTCCTGTCTGTGGTGGTATGTTACCCTAGGAGAGTACCGTACACTCTCCTGCCTGTGGTGGTATGTTACCCTAGGACAGTACCGTACACTCTCCTGTCTGTGGTGGTATGTTACCCTAGGACAGTACCGTACACCTGTCTGTGGTGGTATGTTACCCTAGGACAGTACCGTACACTCTCCTGTCTGTGGTGGTATGTTACCCTAGGAGAGTACCGTACACTCTCCTGTCTGTGGTGGTATGTTACCCTAGGACAGTACCGTACACTCTCCTGCCTGTGGTGGTATGTTACCCTAGGACAGTACCGTACACTCTCCTGCCTGTGGTGGTATGTTACCCTAGGACAGTACCGTACACTCTCCTGCCTGTGGTGGTATGTTACCCTAGGACAGTACCGTACACTCTCCTGCCTGTGGTGGTATGTTACCCTAGGAGAGTACCGTACACTCTCCTGCCTGTGGTGGTATGTTACCCTAGGAGAGTACCGTACACACTCCTGCCTCTGGTGGTATGTTACCCTAGGACAGTACCGTACACTCTCCTGCCTGTGGTGGTATGTTACCCTAGGAGAGTACCATACACTCTCCTGTCTGTGGTGGTATGTTACCCTAGGAGAGTACCATACACTCTCCTGTCTGTGGTGGTATGTTACCCTAGGAGAGTACCGTACACTCTCCTGCCTGTGGTGGTATGTTACCCTAGGAGAGTACCGTACACTCTCCTGCCTGTGGTGGTATGTTACCCTAGGAGAGTACCGTACACTCTCCTGCCTGTGGTGGTATGTTACCCTAGGACAGTACCGTACACTCTCCTGCCTGTGGTGGTATGTTACCCTAGGATAGTACCGTACACTCTCCTGCCTGTGGTGGTATGTTACCCTAGGAGAGTACCGTACACACTCCTGCCTCTGGTGGTATGTTACCCTAGGACAGTACCGTACACTCTCCTGCCTGTGGTGGTATGTTACCCTAGGAGAGTACCGTACACTCTCCTGTCTGTGGTGGTATGTTACCCTAGGAGAGTACCGTACACTCTCCTGCCTGTGGTGGTATGTTACCCTAGGAGAATACTGTACACTCTCCTGTCTGTGGTGGTATGTTACCTTAGGACAGTACCGTACACTCTCCTGCCTCTGGTGGTATGTTACCTTAGGACAGTACCGTACACTCTCCTGCCTCTGGTGGTATGTTACCCTAGGAGAGTACCGTACACTCTCCTGCCTCTGGTGGTATGTTACCCTAGGAGAGTACCGTACACTCTCCTGCCTGTGGTGGTATGTTACCTTAGGAGAGTACCGTACACTCTCCTGCCTGTGGTGGTATGTTACCCTAGGACAGTACCGTACACTCTCCTGCCTGTGGTGGTATGTTACCCTAGGAGAGTACCGTACACTCTCCTGCCTGTGGTGGTATGTTACCCTAGGAGAGTACCGTACACTCTCCTGCCTGTGGTGGTATGTTACCCTAGGACAGTACCGTACACTCTCCTGCCTGTGGTGGTATGTTACCTTAGGACAGTACCGTACACTCTCCTGCCTGTGGTGGTATGTTACCCTAGGAGAATACTGTACACTCTCCTGTCTGTGGTGGTATGTTACCCTAGGACAGTACCGTACACTCTCCTGCCTGTGGTGGTATGTTACCCTAGGAGAGTACCGTACACTCTCCTGTCTGTGGTGGTATGTTACCCTAGGAGAGTACCGTACACTCTCCTGCCTGTGGTGGTATGTTACCCTAGGACAGTACTGTACTCTCTCCTGCCTGTGGTGGTATGTTACCCTAGGAGAGTACCGTACACTCTCCTGTCTGTGGTGGTATGTTACCCTAGGACAGTACCGTACACTCTCCTGCCTGTGGTGGTATGTTACCCTAGGACAGTACCGTACACTCTCCTGTCTGTGGTGGTATGTTACCCTAGGAGAGTACCGTACACTCTCCTGCCTGTGGTGGTATGTTACCCTAGGAGAGTACCGTACACTCTCCTGCCTGTGGTGGTATGTTACCCTAGGAGAGTACCGTACACTCTCCTGCCTGTGGTGGTATGTTACCCTAGGACAGTACCGTACACTCTCCTGCCTGTGGTGGTATGTTACCCTAGGATAGTACCGTACACTCTCCTGCCTGTGGTGGTATGTTACCCTAGGAGAGTACCGTACACACTCCTGCCTCTGGTGGTATGTTACCCTAGGACAGTACCGTACACTCTCCTGCCTGTGGTGGTATGTTACCCTAGGAGAGTACCGTACACTCTCCTGTCTGTGGTGGTATGTTACCCTAGGAGAGTACCGTACACTCTCCTGCCTGTGGTGGTATGTTACCCTAGGAGAATACTGTACACTCTCCTGTCTGTGGTGGTATGTTACCTTAGGACAGTACCGTACACTCTCCTGCCTCTGGTGGTATGTTACCTTAGGACAGTACCGTACACTCTCCTGCCTCTGGTGGTATGTTACCCTAGGAGAGTACCGTACACTCTCCTGCCTCTGGTGGTATGTTACCCTAGGAGAGTACCGTACACTCTCCTGCCTGTGGTGGTATGTTACCTTAGGAGAGTACCGTACACTCTCCTGCCTGTGGTGGTATGTTACCCTAGGACAGTACCGTACACTCTCCTGCCTGTGGTGGTATGTTACCCTAGGAGAGTACCGTACACTCTCCTGCCTGTGGTGGTATGTTACCCTAGGAGAGTACCGTACACTCTCCTGTCTGTGGTTGTATGTTACCCTAGGACAGTACCGTACACACTCCTGCCTCTGGTGGTATGTTACCCTAGGACAGTACCGTACACTCTCCTGCCTGTGGTGGTATGTTACCCTAGGAGAGTACCGTACACTCTCCTGTCTGTGGTGGTATGTTACCCTAGGAGAGTACCGTACACTCTCCTGCCTGTGGTGGTATGTTACCCTAGGAGAGTACCGTACACTCTCCTGCCTGTGGTGGTATGTTACCCTAGGAGAGTACCGTACACTCTCCTGCCTGTGGTGGTATGTTACCCTAGGACAGTACCGTACACTCTCCTGCCTGTGGTGGTATGTTACCTTAGGACAGTACCGTACACTCTCCTGCCTGTGGTGGTATGTTACCCTAGGAGAATACTGTACACTCTCCTCTCTGTGGTGGTATGTTACCTTAGGACAGTACCGTACACTCTCCTGCCTCTGGTGGTATGTTACCTTAGGACAGTACCGTACACTCTCCTGCCTGTGGTGGTATGTTACCCTAGGAGAGTACCGTACACTCTCCTGCCTGTGGTGGTATGTTACCCTAGGAGAGTACCGTACACTCTCCTGCCTGTGGTGGTATGTTACCTTAGGAGAGTACCGTACACTCTCCTGCCTGTGGTGGTATGTTACCCTAGGACAGTACCGTACACTCTCCTGCCTGTGGTGGTATGTTACCCTAGGAGAGTACCGTACACTCTCCTGCCTGTGGTGGTATGTTACCCTAGGAGAGTACCGTACACTCTCCTGTCTGTGGTTGTATGTTACCCTAGGAGAGTACCGTACACTCTCCTGTCTGTGGTGGTATGTTACCCTAGGAGAGTACCGTACACTCTCCTGTCTGTGGTGATATGTTACCCTAGGAGAGTACCGTACACTCTCCTGTCTGTGGTGGTATGTTACCCTAGGAGAGTACCGTACACTCTCCTGCCTGTGGTGGTATGTTACCCTAGGACAGTACAGTACTCTCTCCTGCCTGTGGTGGTATGTTACCCTAGGAGAGTACCGTACACTCTCCTGTCTGTGGTGGTATGTTACCCTAGGACAGTACCGTACACTCTCCTGCCTGTGGTGGTATGTTACCCTAGGAGAGTACCGTACACTCTCCTGTCTGTGGTGGTATGTTACCCTAGGAGAGTACCGTACACTCTCCTGCCTGTGGTGGTATGTTACCCTAGGACAGTACTGTACTCTCTCCTGCCTGTGGTGGTATGTTACCCTAGGAGAGTACCGTACACTCTCCTGTCTGTGGTGGTATGTTACCCTAGGACAGTACCGTACACTCTCCTGCCTGTGGTGGTATGTTACCCTAGGACAGTACCGTACACTCTCCTGTCTGTGGTGGTATGTTACCCTAGGAGAGTACCGTACACTCTCCTGCCTGTGGTGGTATGTTACCCTAGGACAGTACCGTACTCTCTCCTGCCTGTGGTGGTATGTTACCCTAGGAGAGTACCGTACACTCTCCTGTCTGTGGTGGTATGTTACCCTAGGACAGTACCGTACACACTCCTGCCTGTGGTGGTACGTTACCCTAGGAGAATACCGTACACTCTCCTGTCTGTGGTGGTATGTTACCCTAGGACAGTACCGTACACTCTCCTGTCTGTGGTGGTATGTTACCCTAGGAGAGTACCGTACACTCTCCTGTCTGTGGTGGTATGTTACCCTAGGACAGTACCGTACACTCTCCTGCCTGTGGTGGTATGTTACCCTAGGACAGTACCGTACACTCTCCTGCCTGTGGTGGTATGTTACCCTAGGAGAGTACCGTACTCTCTCCTGCCTGTGGTGGTATGTTACCCTAGGAGAGTACCGTACACTCTCCTGTCTGTGGTGGTATGTTACCCTAGGACAGTACCGTACACTCTCCTGTCTGTGGTGGTATGTTACCCTAGGACAGTACCGTACACCTGTCTGTGGTGGTATGTTACCCTAGGAGAGTACCGTACACTCTCCTGTCTGTGGTGGTATGTTACCCTAGGAGAGTACCGTACACTCTCCTGTCTGTGGTGGTATGTTACCCTAGGACAGTACCGTACACTCTCCTGCCTGTGGTGGTATGTTACCCTAGGACAGTACCGTACACTCTCCTGCCTCTGGTGGTATGTTACCCTAGGACAGTACCGTACACTCTCCTGCCTGTGGTGGTATGTTACCCTAGGACAGTACCGTACACTCTCCTGCCTGTGGTGGTATGTTACCCTAGGAGAGTACCGTACACTCTCCTGCCTGTGGTGGTATGTTACCCTAGGACAGTACCGTACACTCTCCTGCCTGTGGTGGTATGTTACCCTAGGACAGTACCGTACACTCTCCTGCCTGTGGTGGTATGTTACCCTAGGAGAGTACCATACACTCTCCTGCCTGTGGTGGTATGTTACCCTAGGAGAGTACCGTACACTCTCCTGCCTGTGGTGGTATGTTACCCTAGGAGAGTACCGTACACTCTCCTGCCTGTGGTGGTATGTTACCCTAGGACAGTACCGTACACTCTCCTGCCTGTGGTAGTATGTTACCTTAGGACAGTACCGTACACTCTCCTGCCTGTGGTGGTATGTTACCCTAGGAGAATACTGTACACTCTCCTGTCTGTGGTGGTATGTTACCTTAGGACAGTACCGTACACTTTCCTGCCTCTGGTGGTATGTTACCTTAGGACAGTACCGTACACTCTCCTGCCTGTGGTGGTATATTACCCTAGGAGAGTACCGTACACTCTCCTGCCTGTGGTGGTATGTTACCCTAGGAGAGTACCGTACACTCTCCTGCCTGTGGTGGTATGTTACCTTAGGAGAGTACCGTACACTCTCCTGCCTGTGGTGGTATGTTACCCTAGGACAGTACCGTACACTCTCCTGCCTGTGGTGGTATGTTACCCTAGGAGAGTACCGTACACTCTCCTGCCTGTGGTGGTATGTTACCCTAGTAGAGTACCGTACACTCTCCTGTCTGTGGTTGTATGTTACCCTAGGACAGTACCGTACACACTCCTGCCTCTGGTGGTATGTTACCCTAGGACAGTACCGTACACTCTCCTGCCTGTGGTGGTATGTTACCCTAGGAGAGTACCGTACACTCTCCTGTCTGTGGTGGTATGTTACCCTAGGAGAGTACCGTACACTCTCCTGCCTGTGGTGGTATGTTACCCTAGGAGAGTACCGTACACTCTCCTGCCTGTGGTGGTATGTTACCCTAGGACAGTACCGTACACTCTCCTGCCTGTGGTGGTATGTTACCCTAGGACAGTACCGTACACTCTCCTGCCTGTGGTAGTATGTTACCTTAGGACAGTACCGTACACTCTCCTGCCTGTGGTGGTATGTTACCCTAGGAGAATACTGTACACTCTCCTGTCTGTGGTGGTATGTTACCTTAGGACAGTACCGTACACTCTCCTGCCTCTGGTGGTATGTTACCTTAGGACAGTACCGTACACTCTCCTGCCTGTGGTGGTATGTTACCCTAGGAGAGTACCGTACACTCTCCTGCCTGTGGTGGTATGTTACCCTAGGAGAGTACCGTACACTCTCCTGCCTGTGGTGGTATGTTACCTTAGGAGAGTACCGTACACTCTCCTGCCTGTGGTGGTATGTTACCCTAGGACAGTACCGTACACTCTCCTGCCTGTGGTGGTATGTTACCCTAGGAGAGTACCGTACACTCTCCTGCCTGTGGTGGTATGTTACCCTAGGAGAGTACCGTACACTCTCCTGTCTGTGGTTGTATGTTACCCTAGGAGAGTACCGTACACTCTCCTGTCTGTGGTGGTATGTTACCCTAGGAGTGTACCGTACACTCTCCTGTCTGTGGTGGTATGTTACCCTAGGAGAGTACCGTACACTCTCCTGTCTGTGGTGGTATGTTACCCTAGGAGAGTACCGTACACTCTCCTGCCTGTGGTGGTATGTTACCCTAGGACAGTACCGTACTCTCTCCTGCCTGTGGTGGTATGTTACCCTAGGAGAGTACCGTACACTCTCCTGTCTGTGGTGGTATGTTACCCTAGGACAGTACCGTACACTCTCCTGCCTGTGGTGGTATGTTACCCTAGGAGAGTACCGTACACTCTCCTGTCTGTGGTGGTGTACTCTCTCCTGCCTGTGGTGGTATGTTACCCTAGGAGAGTACCGTACACTCTCCTGTCTGTGGTGGTATGTTACCCTAGGACAGTACCGTACACTCTCCTGCCTGTGGTGGTATGTTACCCTAGGACAGTACCGTACACTCTCCTGTCTGTGGTGGTATGTTACCCTAGGAGAGTACCGTACACTCTCCTGCCTGTGGTGGTATGTTACCCTAGGACAGTACCGTACACTCTCCTGTCTGTGGTGGTATGTTACCCTAGGACAGTACCGTACACCTGTCTGTGGTGGTATGTTACCCTAGGACAGTACCGTACACTCTCCTGTCTGTGGTGGTATGTTACCCTAGGAGAGTACCGTACACTCTCCTGTCTGTGGTGGTATGTTACCCTAGGACAGTACCGTACACTCTCCTGCCTGTGGTGGTATGTTACCCTAGGACAGTACCGTACACTCTCCTGCCTGTGGTGGTATGTTACCCTAGGACAGTACCGTACACTCTCCTGCCTGTGGTGGTATGTTACCCTAGGACAGTACCGTACACTCTCCTGCCTGTGGTGGTATGTTACCCTAGGAGAGTACCGTACACTCTCCTGCCTGTGGTGGTATGTTACCCTAGGAGAGTACCGTACACACTCCTGCCTCTGGTGGTATGTTACCCTAGGACAGTACCGTACACTCTCCTGCCTGTGGTGGTATGTTACCCTAGGAGAGTACCATACACTCTCCTGTCTGTGGTGGTATGTTACCCTAGGAGAGTACCATACACTCTCCTGTCTGTGGTGGTATGTTACCCTAGGAGAGTACCGTACACTCTCCTGCCTGTGGTGGTATGTTACCCTAGGAGAGTACCGTACACTCTCCTGCCTGTGGTGGTATGTTACCCTAGGAGAGTACCGTACACTCTCCTGCCTGTGGTGGTATGTTACCCTAGGACAGTACCGTACACTCTCCTGCCTGTGGTGGTATGTTACCCTAGGATAGTACCGTACACTCTCCTGCCTGTGGTGGTATGTTACCCTAGGAGAGTACCGTACACACTCCTGCCTCTGGTGGTATGTTACCCTAGGACAGTACCGTACACTCTCCTGCCTGTGGTGGTATGTTACCCTAGGAGAGTACCGTACACTCTCCTGTCTGTGGTGGTATGTTACCCTAGGAGAGTACCGTACACTCTCCTGCCTGTGGTGGTATGTTACCCTAGGAGAATACTGTACACTCTCCTGTCTGTGGTGGTATGTTACCTTAGGACAGTACCGTACACTCTCCTGCCTCTGGTGGTATGTTACCTTAGGACAGTACCGTACACTCTCCTGCCTCTGGTGGTATGTTACCCTAGGAGAGTACCGTACACTCTCCTGCCTCTGGTGGTATGTTACCCTAGGAGAGTACCGTACACTCTCCTGCCTGTGGTGGTATGTTACCTTAGGAGAGTACCGTACACTCTCCTGCCTGTGGTGGTATGTTACCCTAGGACAGTACCGTACACTCTCCTGCCTGTGGTGGTATGTTACCCTAGGAGAGTACCGTACACTCTCCTGCCTGTGGTGGTATGTTACCCTAGGAGAGTACCGTACACTCTCCTGCCTGTGGTGGTATGTTACCCTAGGACAGTACCGTACACTCTCCTGCCTGTGGTGGTATGTTACCTTAGGACAGTACCGTACACTCTCCTGCCTGTGGTGGTATGTTACCCTAGGAGAATACTGTACACTCTCCTGTCTGTGGTGGTATGTTACCTTAGGACAGTACCGTACACTCTCCTGCCTCTGGTGGTATGTTACCTTAGGACAGTACCGTACACTCTCCTGCCTGTGGTGGTATGTTACCCTAGGAGAGTACCGTACACTCTCCTGCCTGTGGTGGTATGTTACCCTAGGAGAGTACCGTACACTCTCCTGCCTGTGGTGGTATGTTACCTTAGGAGAGTACCGTACACTCTCCTGCCTGTGGTGGTATGTTACCCTAGGACAGTACCGTACACTCTCCTGCCTGTGGTGGTATGTTACCCTAGGAGAGTACCGTACACTCTCCTGTCTATGGTTGTATGTTACCCTAGGAGAGTACCGTACACTCTCCTGTCTGTGGTGGTATGTTACCCTAGGAGAGTACCGTACACTCTCCTGTCTGTGGTGATATGTTACCCTAGGAGAGTACCGTACACTCTCCTGTCTGTGGTGGTATGTTACCCTAGGAGAGTACCGTACACTCTCCTGCCTGTGGTGGTATGTTACCCTAGGACAGTACCGTGCTCTCTCCTGCCTGTGGTGGTATGTTACCCTAGGAGAGTACCGTACACTCTCCTGTCTGTGGTGGTATGTTACCCTAGGACAGTACCGTACACTCTCCTGCCTGTGGTGGTATGTTACCCTAGGAGAGTACCGTACACTCTCCTGTCTGTGGTGGTATGTTACCCTAGGAGAGTACCGTACACTCTCCTGCCTGTGGTGGTATGTTACCCTAGGACAGTACTGTACTCTCTCCTGCCTGTGGTGGTATGTTACCCTAGGAGAGTACCGTACACTCTCCTGTCTGTGGTGGTATGTTACCCTAGGACAGTACGGTACACTCTCCTGCCTGTGGTGGTATGTTACCCTAGGACAGTACCGTACGCTCTCCTGTCTGTGGTGGTATGTTACCCTAGGAGAGTACCGTACACTCTCCTGCCTGTGGTGGTATGTTACCCTAGGACAGTACCGTACTCTCTCCTGCCTGTGGTGGTATGTTACCCTAGGAGAGTACCGTACACTCTCCTGTCTGTGGTGGTATGTTACCCTAGGACAGTACCGTACACTCTCCTGCCTGTGGTGGTATGTTACCCTAGGACAAAACCGTACACTCTCCTGCCTGTGGTGGTATGTTACCCTAGGACAGTACCGTACAGTCTCCTGCCTGTGGTGGTATGTTACCCTAGGAGAGTACCGTACACTCTCCTGTCTGTGGTGGTATGTTACCCTAGGAGAGTACCGTACACTCTCCTGTCTGTGGTGGTATGTTACCTTAGGAGAGTACCGTACACTCTCCTGCCTGTGGTGGTATGTTACCCTAGAACAGTACTGTACTCTCTCCTGCCTGTGGTGGTATGTTACCCTAGGAGAGTACCGTACACTCTCCTGTCTGTGGTGGTATGTTACCCTAGGACAGTACCGTACACTCTCCTGCCTGTGGTGGTATGTTACCCTAGGACAGTACCGTACACTCTCCTGTCTGTGGTGGTATGTTACCCTAGGAGAGTACCGTACACTCTCCTGCCTGTGGTGGTATGTTACCCTAGGACAGTACCGTACTCTCTCCTGCCTGTGGTGGTATGTTACCCTAGGGGAGTACCGTACACTCTCCTGTCTGTGGTGGTATGTTACCCTAGGACAGTACCGTACACTCTCCTGCCTGTGGTGGTATGTTACCCTAGGACAAAACCGTACACTCTCCTGCCTGTGGTGGTATGTTACCCTAGGAGAGTACCGTACACTCTCCTGTCTGTGGTGGTATGTTACCCTTGGAGAGTACCGTACACCTGTCTGTGGTGGTATGTTACCCTAGGACAGTACCGTACACTCTCCTGTCTGTGGTGGTATGTTACCCTAGGAGAGTACCGTACACTCTCCTGTCTGTGGTGGTATGTTACCCTAGGACAGTACCGTACACTCTCCTGCCTGTGGTGGTATGTTACCCTAGGACAGTTCCGTACACTCTCCTGCCTCTGGTGGTATGTTACCCTAGGACAGTACCGTACACTCTCCTGCCTGTGGTGGTATGTTACCCTAGGACAGTACCGTACACTCTCCTGCCTGTGGTGGTATGTTACCCTAGGAGAGTACCGTACACTCTCCTGCCTGTGGTGGTATGTTACCCTAGGACAGTACCGTACACACTCCTGCCTCTGGTGGTATGTTACCCTAGGACAGTACCGTACACTCTCCTGCCTGTGGTGGTATGTTACCCTAGGACAGTACCGTACACTCTCCTGCCTGTGGTGGTATGTTACCCTAGGAGAGTACCGTACACTCTCCTGCCTGTGGTGGTATGTTACCCTAGGAGAGTACCGTACACACTCCTGCCTGTGGTGGTACGTTACCCTAGGAGAATACCGTACACTCTCCTGTCTGTGGTGGTATGTTACCCTAGGACAGTACCGTACACTCTCCTGTCTGTGGTGGTATGTTACCCTAGGAGAGTACCGTACACTCTCCTGTCTGTGGTGGTATGTTACCCTAGGACAGTACCGTACACTCTCCTGCCTGTGGTGGTATGTTACCCTAGGAGAGTACCGTACACTCTCCTGCCTCTGGTGGTATGTTACCCTAGGACAGTACCGTACACTCTCCTGCCTGTGGTGGTATGTTACCCTAGGACAGTACCGTACTCTCTCCTGCCTGTGGTGGTATGTTACACTAGAACAGTACCGTACACTCTCCAGTCTGTGGTGGTATGTTACCCTAGGAGAGTACCGTACACTCTCCTGCCTGTGGTGGTATGTTACCCTAGGACAGTACCGTACACTCTCCTGCCTGTGGTGGTATGTTACCCTAGGAGAGTACCGTACACTCTCCTGTCTGTGGTGGTATGTTACCCTTGGACAGTACCGTACACTCTCCTGCCTGTGGTGGTATGTTACCCTAGGACAGTACCGTACACTCTCCTGCCTGTGGTGGTATGTTACCCTAGGAGAGTACCGTACACTCTCCTGCCTGTGGTGGTATGTTACCCTAGGACAGTACTGTACACTCTCCTGCCTGTGGTGGTATGTTACCCTAGGAGAGTACCGTACACTCTCCTGCCTGTGGTGGTATGTTACCCTAGGACAGTACCGTACACTCTCCTGCCTGTGGTGGTATGTTACCCTAGGAGAGTACCGTACACTCTCCTGCCTGTGGTGGTATGTTACCCTAGGACAGTACCGTACACTCTCCTGCCTGCGGTGGTATGTTACCCTAGGAGAGTACCGTACACTCTCCAGCCTCTGGTGGTATGTTACCCTAGGAGAGTACCGTACACTCTCCAGCCTCTGGTGGTATGTTACCCTAGGAGAGTACCGTACACTCTCCTGCCTGTGGTGGTATGTTACCCTAGGAGAGTACCGTACACTCTCCAGCCTCTGGTGGTATGTTACCCTAGGACAGTACCGTACACTCTCCTGCCTGTGGTGGTATGTTACCCTAGGAGAGTACCGTACACTCTCCTGCCTGTGGTGGTATGTTACCCTAGGACAGTACCGTACACTCTCCTGCCTGTGGTGGTATGTTACCCTAGGACAGTACCGTACACTCTCCTGCCTGTGGTGGTATGTTACCCTAGGAGAGTACCGTACACTCTCCTGCCTGTGGTGGTATGTTATCCTAGGACAGTACCGTACACTCTCCTGCCTCTGGTGGTATGTTACCCTAGGAGAGTACCGTACACTCTCCTGCCTGTGGTGGTATGTTACCCTAGGAGAGTACCGTACACTCTCCTGCCTGTGGTGGTATGTTACCCTAGGACAGTACCGTACACTCTCCTGCCTCTGGTGGTATGTTACCCTAGGACAGTACCGTACACTCTCCTGTCTGTGGTGGTATGTTACCCTAGGAGAGTACCGTACACTCTCCTGTCTGTGGTGGTATGTTACCCTAGGAGAGTACCGTACACTCTCCTGCCTCTGGTGGTATGTTACCCTAGGACAGTACCGTACACTCTCCTGGCTGTGGTGGTATGTTACCCTAGGATAGTACCGTACACTCTCCTGCCTGTGGTGGTATGTTACCCTAGGACAGTACCGTACACTCTCCTGCCTCTGGTGGTATGTTACCCTAGGAGAGTACCGTACACTCTCCTGTCTGTGGTGGCATGTTACCCTAGGAGAGTACCGTACACTCTCCTGCCTCTGGTGGTATGTTACCCTAGGACAGTACCGTACACTCTCCTGCCTGTGGTGGTATGTTACCCTAGGAGAGTACCGTACACTCTCCTGCCTCTGGTGGTATGTTACCCTAGGACAGTACCGTACACTCTCCTGCCTCTGGTGGTATGTTACCCTAGGACAGTACCGTACACTCTCCTGCCTGTGGTGGTATGTTACCCTAGGACAGTACCGTACACTCTCCTGCCTGTGGTGGTATGTTACCCTAGGACAGTACTGTACTCTCTCCTGCCTGTGGTGGTATGTTACCCTAGGAGAGTACCGTACACTCTCCTGTCTGTGGTGGTATGTTACCCTAGGAGAGTACCGTACACTCTCCTGTCTGTGGTGGTATGTTACCCTAGGAGAGTACCGTACACTCTCCTGCCTCTGGTGGTAGATTGCGTCATATTTAACTCATCTGTCATAGCCGACAATTTGTGGACAGTCACAGTTATACTTATTTATTATCTGTATTTGTTTGTTGTGTCAGCTCGGTGTGTGCGATGGTTACTTTTACATCCACTGCCCAGCTGACAGTAACCACCAATTTATTCATTGTACATACTGATTACAATTATCTCATGTGCTAACAATACCCGGCATGTGTATAAGGACCTAATAGGCGCTACAGATATTATTGTCTGCTGCCATGATGTATAATTAATTGTAAGTGGTACAAATACTGTATGCTAGTAAGGCTGGTGTGCTCTATCTCATAAGTGCCCCGATTTAAAAGTGCCAATTACATTTTAAATCGATTATTCGCATTATATCAGTGTTATTAATTATATCTACAGCTGCTATTGCTAGTGAATTAATGCATTCTTCTGTCTTCTCTCACGTGCAGGTATATGACTACTGCTCCCAGCATACTCTTACTGCACTGTAATTGTATGTCCCTGCCTCAACTGTATTAGGTATATGACTACTGCTCCCAGCATACTCTTACTGCACTGTAATTGTATGTCCCTGCCTCAGCTGTATTAGGTTTATGACTACCGCTCCCAGCGTACTCTTACTACACTGTAATTGTATGTCCCTGCCTCAGCTGTATTAGGTATATGACTACCGCTCCCAGCATACTCTTACTACACTGTAATTGTATGTCCCTGCCTCAGCTGTATTAGGTATATGACTACCGCTCCCAGCATACTCTTACTACACTGTAATTGTATGTCCCTGCCTCAGCTGTATTAGGTATATGACTACCGCTCCCAGCATACTCTTACTACACTGTAATTGTATGTCCCTGCCTCAGCTGTATTAGGTATATGACTACCGCTCCCAGCATACTCTTACTACACTGTAATTGTATGTCCCTGCCTCAGCTGTATTAGGTATATGACTACCGCTCCCAGCATACTCTTACTACACTGTAATTGTATGTCCCTGCCTCAGCTGTATTAGGTATATGACTACAGCTCCCAGCATACTCTTACTACACTGTAATTATATGTCCCTGCCTCAGCTGTATTAGGTATATGACTACCGCTCCCAGCATACTCTTACTGCACTGTAATTGTATGTCCCTGCCTCAGCTGTATTAGGTATATGACTACCGCTCCCAGCATACTCTTACTGCACTGTAATTGTATGTCCCTGCCTCAGCTGTATTAGGTATATGACTACCGCTCCCAGCATACTCTTACTGCACTGTAATTGTATGTCCCTGCCTCAGCTGTATTAGGTATAGGACTACCGCTCCCAGCGTACTCTTACTACACTGTAATTATATGTCCCTGCCTCAGCTGTATTAGGTGTATGACTACCGCTCCCAGCGTACTCTTACTACACTGTAATTGTATGTCCCTGCCTCAGCTGTATTAGGTATATGACTACCGCTCCCAGCATACTCTTACTACACTGTAATTGTATGTCCCTGCCTCAGCTGTATTAGGTATATGACTACCGCTCCCAGCGTACTCTTACTACACTGTAATTGTATGTCCCTGCCTCAGCTGTATTAGGTATATGACTACCGCTCCCAGCGTACTCTTATTGCACTGTAATTGTATATCCCTTCCTCAGCTGTATTAGGTATATGACTACCGCTCCCAGCATACTTACTACACTGTAATTGTATGTCCCTGCCTCAGCTGTATTAGGTATATGACTACCGCTCCCAGCATACTCTTACTACACTGTAATTGTATGTCAGTGCCTCAGCTGTATTAGGTATATGACTACCGCTCCCAGCATACTCTTACTACACTGTAATTGTATGTCCCTGCCTCAGCTGTATTAGGTATATGACTACTGCTCCCATCGTACTCTTACTGCACTGTAATTGTATGTCCCTGCCTCAGCTGTATTAGGTATATGACTACCGCACCCAGCGTAGTCTTACTACACTGTAATTGTATGTCCCTGCCTCAGCAGTATTAGGTATAGGACTACCGCTCCCAGCGTACTCTTACTACACTGTAATTGTATGTCCTTGCCTCAGCTGTATCGTACTCTTACTACACTGTAATTGTATGTCCCTGCCTCAGCTGTATTAGGTATAGGACTACCGCTCCCAGCATACTCTTACTACACTGTAATTGTATGTCCTTGCCTCAGCTGTATCGTACTCTTACTACACTGTAATTGTATGTCCCTGCCTCAGCTGTATTAGGTATATGACTACTGCTACCAGCGTACTTAGGTATATGACTACTGCTCCCATCGTACTCTTACTGCACTGTAATTGTATGTCCCTGCCTCAGCTGTATTAGGTATATGACTACTACTCCCAGCATACTCTTACTGCACTGTAATTGTATGTCCCTGCCTCAGCTGTATTAGGTATATGACTACCGCTCCCAGCATACTCTTACTGCACTGTAATTGTATGTCCCTGCCTCAGCTGTATTAGGTATATGACTACCGCTCCCAGCATACTCTTACTGCACTGTAATTGTATGTCCCTGCCTCAGCTGTATTAGATATATGACTACCGCTCCCAGCGTACTCTTACTGCACTGTAATTGTATGTCCCTGCCTCAGCTGTATTAGGTATATGACTACCGCTCCCAGCATACTCTTACTGCACTGTAATTGTATGTCCCTGCCTCAGCTGTATTAGGTATATGACTACCGCTCCCAGCATACTCTTACTGCACTGTAATTGTATGTCCCTGCCTCAGCTGTATTAGGTATATGACTACCGCTCCCAGCATACTCTTACTACACTGTAATTGTATGTCCCTGCCTCAGCTGTATTAGGTATATGACTACCGCTCCCAGCGTACTCTTACTGCACTGTAATTGTATGTCCCTGCCTCAGCTGTATTAGGTATATGACTACCGCTCCCAGCGTACTCTTACTGCACTGTAATTGTATGTCCCTGCCTCAGCTGTATTAGGTATATGACTACCGCTCCCAGCGTACTCTTACTGCACTGTAATTGTATGTCCCTGCCTCAGCTGTATTAGGTATATGACTACCGCTCCCACCATACTCTTACTACACTGTAATTGTATGTCCCTGCCTCAGCTGTATTAGGTATATGACTACCGCTCCCAGCGTACTCTTACTGCACTGTAATTGTATGTCCCTGCCTCAGCTGTATTAGGTATATGACTACCGCTCCCAGCATACTCTTACTGCACTGTAATTGTATGTCCCTGCCTCAGCTGTATTAGGTATATGACTACCGCTCCCAGCATACTCTTACTGCACTGTAATTGTATGTCCCTGCCTCAGCTGTATTAGGTATATGACTACCGCTCCCAGCATACTCTTACTGCACTGTAATTGTATGTCCCTGCCTCAGCTGTATTAGGTATATGACTAACGCTCCCAGCATACTCTTACTGCACTGTAATTGTATGTCCCTGCCTCAGCTGTATTAGGTATAGGACTACCGCTCCCAGCATACTCTTACTACACTGTAATTGTATGTCCCTGCCTCAGCTGTATTAGCTATATGACTACCGCTCCCAGCATACTCTTACTACACTGGAATTGTATGTCCCTGCCTCAGCTGTATTAGGTATATGACTACCGCTCCCAGCATACTCTTACTACACTGTAATTGTATGTCCCTGCCTCAGATGTATTAGGTATATGACTACCGCTCCCAGCATACTCTTACTGCACTGTAATTGTATGTCCCTGCCTCAGCTGTATTAGGTATAGGACTACCGCTCCCAGCATACTCTTACTACACTGTAATTGTATGTCCCTGCCTCAGCTGTATTAGGTATATGACTACCGCTCCCAGCGTACTCTTACTACACTGTAATTGTATGTCCCTGCCTCAGCTGTATTAGGTATATGACTACCGCTCCCAGCGTACTCTTACTACAGTGTAATTGTATGTCCCTGCCTCAGCTGTATTAGGTATATGACTACCGCTCCCAGCGTACTCTTACTACACTGTAATTGTATGTCCCTGCCTCAGCTGTATTAGGTATATGACTACCGCTCCCAGCGTACTCTTACTGCACTGTAATTGTATGTCCTTGCCTCAGCTGTATTAGGTATATGACTACCGCTCCCAGCGTACTCTTACTACAGTGTAATTGTATGTCCCTGCCTCAGCTGTATTAGGTATATGACTACCGCTCCCAGCGTACTCTTACTACAGTGTAATTGTATGTCCCTGCCTCAGCTGTATTAGGTATATGACTACCGCTCCCAGCGTACTCTTACTACACTGTAATTGTATGTCCCTGCCTCAGCTGTATTAGGTATATGACTACCGCTCCCAGCGTACTCTTACTGCACTGTAATTGTATGTCCCTGCCTCAGCTGTATTAGGTATATGACTACCGCTCCCAGCGTACTCTTACTACACTGTAATTGTATGTCCCTGCCTCAGCTGTATTAGGTATAGGACTACCGCTCCCAGCGTACTCTTACTACACTGTAATTGTATGTCCCTGCCTCAGCTGTATTAGGTATATGACTACCGCTCCCAGCGTACTCTTACTACACTGTAATTGTATGTCCCTGCCTCAGCTGTATTAGGTATATGACTACCGCTCCCAGCGTACTCTTACTACACTGTAATTGTATGTCCCTGCCTCAGCTGTATTAGGTATATGACTACCGCTCCCAGCGTACTCCTACTACACTGTAATTGTATGTCCCTGCCTCAGCTGTATTAGGTATATGACTACCGCTCCCAGCGTACTCTTACTGCACTGTAATTGTATGTCCCTGCCTCAGCTGTATTAGGTATATGACTACCGCTCCCAGCGTACTCTTACTACACTGTAATTGTATGTCCCTGCCTCAGCTGTATTAGGTATAGGACTACCGCTCCCAGCGTACTCTTACTACACTGTAATTGTATGTCCCTGCCTCAGCTGTATTAGGTATATGACTACCGCTCCCAGCGTACTCTTACTACAGTGTAATTGTATGTCCCTGCCTCAGCTGTATTAGGTATATGACTACCGCTCCCAGCATACTCTTACTACACTGTAATTGTATGTCCCTGCCTCAGCTGTATTAGGTATATGACTACCGCTCCCAGCGTACTCTTACTGCACTGTAATTGTATGTCCCTGCCTCAGCTGTATTAGGTATATGACTACAGCTCCCAGCATACTCTTACTACACTGTAATTGTATGTCCCTGCCTCAGCTGTATTAGGTATATGACTACCGCTCCCAGCGTACTCTTACTACACTGTAATTGTATGTCCCTGCCTCAGCTGTATTAGGTATATGACTACCGCTCCCAGCGTACTCTTACTGCACTGTAATTGTATGTCCCTGCCTCAGCTGTATTAGGTATATGACTACCGCTCCCAGCGTACTCTTACTACACTGTAATTGTATGTCCCTGCCTCAGCTGTATTAGGTATATGACTACCGCTCCCAGCATACTTACTGCACTGTAATTGTATGTCCCTGCCTCAGCTGTATTAGGTATATGACTACCGCACCCAGCATACTCTTACTACAGTGTAATTGTATGTCCCTGCCTCAGCTGTATTAGGTATATGACTACCGCTCCCAGCATACTCTTACTACACTGTAATTGTATGTCCCTGCCTCAGCTGTATTAGGTATATGACTACCGCTCCCAGCATACTCTTACTACAGTGTAATTGTATGTCCCTGCCTCAGCTGTATTAGGTATATGACTACCGCTCCCAGCATACTCTTACTGCACTGTAATTGTATGTCCCTGCCTCAGCTGTATTAGGTATATGACTACCGCTCCCAGCATACTTACTGCACTGTAATTGTATGTCCCTGCCTCAGCTGTATTAGGTATATGACTACCGCACCCAGCATACTCTTACTACAGTGTAATGGTATGTCCCTGCCTCAGCTGTATTAGGTATATGACTACCGCTCCCAGCGTACTCTTACTACACTGTAATTGTATGTCCCTGCCTCAGCTGTTTTAGATATATGACTACCGCTCCCAGCATACTCTTACTGCACTGTAATTGTATGTCCCTGCCTCAGCTGTATTAGGTATATGACTACCGATCCCAGCATACTTACTGCTCTGTAATTGTATGTCCCTGCCTCAGCTGTATTAGGTATATGACTACCGCTCCCAGCATACTCTTACTGCACTGTAATTGTATGTCCCTGCCTCAGCTGTATTAGGTATATGACTACCGCTCCCAGCATACTCTTACTGCACTGTAATTGTATGTCCCTGCCTCAGCTGTATTAGGTATAAGACTAATGCTCCCAGCGTACTCTTACTACACTGTAATTGTATGTCCCTGCCTCAGCTGTATTAGGTATATGACTACCGCTCCCAGCATACTCTTACTACACTGTAATTGTATGTCCCTGCCTCAGCTGTATTAGGTATATGACTACCGCTCCCAGCGTACTCTTACTGCACTGTAATTGTATGTCCCTGCCTCAGCTGTATTAGGTATATGACTACCGCTCCCAGCATACTCTTACTGCACTGTAATTGTATGTCCCTGCCTCAGCTGTATTAGGTATATGACTACCGCTCCCAGCATACTCTTACTGCACTGTAATTGTATGTCCCTGCCTCAGCTGTATTAGGTATAGGACTACCGCTCCCAGCGTACTCTTACTACACTGTAATTGTATGTCCCTGCCTCAGCTGTATTAGGTGTATGACTACCGCTCCCAGCGTACTCTTACTACACTGTAATTGTATGTCCCTGCCTCAGCTGTATTAGGTATATGACTACCGCTCCCAGCGTACTCTTACTACACTGTAATTGTATGTCCCTGCCTCAGCTGTATTAGGTATATGACTACCGCTCCCAGCATACTCTTACTGCACTGTAATTGTATGTCCCTGCCTCAGGTGTATTAGGTATATGACTACTGCTCCCAGCATACTCTTACTACACTGTAATTGTATGTCCCTGCCTCAGCTGTATTAGGTATAGGACTACCGCTCCCAGCATACTCTTACTACACTGTAATTGTATGTCCTTGCCTCAGCTGTATCGTACTCTTACTACACTGTAATTGTATGTCCCTGCCTCAGCTGTATTAGGTATATGACTACTGCTACCAGCGTACTTAGGTATATGACTACTGCTCCCATCGTACTCTTACTGCACTGTAATTGTATGTCCCTGCCTCAGCTGTATTAGGTATATGACTACTACTCCCAGCATACTCTTACTGCACTGTAATTGTATGTCCCTGCCTCAGCTGTATTAGGTATATGACTACCGTTCCCAGCATACTCTTACTGCACTGTAATTGTATGTCCCTGCCTCAGCTGTATTAGGTATATGACTACCGCTCCCAGCATACTCTTACTGCACTGTAATTGTATGTCCCTGCCTCAGCTGTATTAGGTATATGACTTCCGCTCCCAGCATACTCTTACTACACTGTAATTGTATGTCCCTGCCTCAGCTGTATTAGGTATATGACTACCGCACCCAGCATACTTTTACTACACTGTAATTGTATGTCCCTGCCTCAGCTGTATTAGGTATATGACTACCGCTCCCAGCGTACTCTTACTACACTGTAATTGTATGTCCCTGCCTCAGCTGTATTAGGTATATGACTACCGCTCCCAGCATACTCTTACTACAGTGTAATTGTATGTCCCTGCCTCAGCTGTATTAGGTATATGACTACCGCTCCCAGCGTACTCTTACTGCACTGTAATTGTATGTCCCTGCCTCAGCTGTATTAGGTATACGACTACCGCTCCCAGCGTACTCTTACTGCACTGTAATTGTATGTCCCTGCCTCAGCTGTATTAGGTATACGACTACCGCTCCCAGCGTACTCTTACTGCACTGTAATTGTATGTCCCTGCCTCAGCTGTATTAGGTATATGACTACCGCTCCCAGCATACTCTTACTACAGTGTAATTGTATGTCCCTGCCTCAGCTGTATTAGGTATATGACTACCGCTCCCAGCGTACTCTTACTACACTGTAATTGGATGTCCCTGCCTCAGCTGTATTAGGTATACGACTACCGCTCCCAGCGTACTCTTACTACACTGTAATTGTATGTCCCTGCCTCAGCTGTATTAGGTATATGACTACCGCTCCCAGCATACTCTTACTACACTGTAATTGTATGTCCCTGCCTCAGCTGTATTAGGTATATGACTACCGCTCCCAGCATACTCTTACTACAGTGTAATTGTATGTCCCTGCCTCAGCTGTATTAGGTATATGACTACCGCTCCCAGCATACTCTTACTGCACTGTAATTGTATGTCCCTGCCTCAGCTGTATTAGGTATATGACTACCGCTCCCAGCGTACTCTTACTACACTGTAATTGTATGTCCCTGCCTCAGCTGTATTAGGTATATGACTACCGCTCCCAGCATACTCTTACTACACTGTAATTGTATGTCCCTGCCTCAGCTGTATTAGGTATATGACTACCGCTCCCAGCGTACTCTTACTACACTGTAATTGTATGTCCCTGCCTCAGCTGTATTAGGTATACGACTACCGCTCCCAGCGTACTCTTACTACACTGTAATTGTATGTCCCTGCCTCAGCTGTATTAGGTATACGACTACCGCTCCCAGCATACTCTTACTGCACTGTAATTGTATGTCCCTGCCTCAGCTGTATTAGGTATATGACTACCGCTCCCAGCATACTCTTACTGCACTGTAATTGTATGTCCCTGCCTCAGCTGTATTAGGTATATGACTACCGCTCCCAGCGTACTCTTACTACACTGTAATTGTATGTCCCTGCCTCAGCTGTATTAGGTATATGACTACCGCTCCCAGCATACTCTTACTACACTGTAATTGTATGTCCCTGCCTCAGCTGTATTAGGTATATGACTACCGCTCCCAGCGTACTCTTACTACACTGTAATTGTATGTCCCTGCCTCAGCTGTATTAGGTATACGACTACCGCTCCCAGCGTACTCTTACTACACTGTAATTGTATGTCCCTGCCTCAGCTGTATTAGGTAGACGACTACCGCTCCCAGCATACTCTTACTGCACTGTAATTGTATGTCCCTGCCTCAGCTGTATTAGGTATAGGACTACCGCTCCCAGCGTACTCTTACTGCACTGTAATTGTATGTCCCTGCCTCAGCTGTATTAGATATATGACTACCGCTCCCAGCGTACTCTTACTGCACTGTAATTGTATGTCCCTGCCTCAGCTGTATTAGATATATGACTACCGCTCCCAGCGTACTCTTACTACACTGTAATTGTATGTCCCTGCCTCAGCTGTATTAGGTATATGACTACCGCTCCCAGCGTACTCCTACTACACTGTAATTGTATGTCCCTGCCTCAGCTGTATTAGGTATATGACTACCGCTCCCACCATACTCTTACTGCACTGTAATTGTATGTCCCTGCCTCAGCTGTATTAGGTATATAACTACCGCTCCCAGCGTACTCTTACTACACTGTAATTGTATGTCCCTGCCTCAGCTGTATTAGGTATAAGACTAATGCTCCCAGCGTACTCTTACTACACTGTAATTGTGTGTCCCTGCCTCAGCTGTATTAGGTATATGACTTCCGCTCCCAGCATACTCTTACTACACTGTAATTGTATGTCCCTGCCTCAGCTGTATTAGGTATAAGACTAATGCTCCCAGCATACTCTTACTGCACTGTAATTGTATGTCCCTGCCTCAGCTGTATTAGGTATAAGACTAATGCTCCCAGCGTACTCTTACTACACTGTAATTGTATGTCCCTGCCTCAGCTGTATTAGGTATATGACTACTGCTCCCATCGTACTCTTACTGCACTGTAATTGTATGTCCCTGCCTCAGCTGTATTAGGTATATGATTACTACTCCCAGCATACTCTTAATACACTGTAATTGTATGTCCCTGCCTCAGCTGTATTAGGTATATGACTACTGCTCCCATCGTACTCTTACTGCACTGTAATTGTATGTCCCTGCCTCAGCAGTATTAGGTATATGATTACTACTCCCAGCGTACTCTTACTACACTGTAATTGTATGTCCCTGCCTCAGCTGTATTAGATATATGACTACCGCTCCCAGCGTACTCTTACTACACTGTAATTGTATGTCCCTGCCTCAGCTGTATTAGGTATATGACTACCGCTCCCAGCATACTCTTACTGCACTGTAATTGTATGTCCCTGCCTCAGCTGTATTAGATATATGACTACCGCTCCCAGCATACTCTTACTGCACTGTAATTGTATGTCCCTGCCTCAGCTGTATTAGGTATATGACTACCGCTCCCAGCGTACTCTTACTACACTGTAATTGTATGTCCCTGCCTCAGCTGTTTTAGGTATATGACTACCGCTCCCAGCATACTCTTACTACACTGTAATTGTATGTCCCTGCCTCAGCTGTATTAGGTATATGACTACCGCTCCCAGCGTACTCTTACTGCACTGTAATTGTATGTCCCTGCCTCAGCTGTATTAGGTATATGACTACAGCTCCCAGCGTACCCTTACTGCACTGTAATTGTATGTCCCTGCCTCAGCTGTATTAGGTATATGACTACCGCTCCCAGCATACTCTTACTACACTGTAATTGTATGTCCCTGCCTCAGCAGTATTAGGTATATGATTACTACTCCCAGCGTACTCTTACTGCACTGTAATTGTATGTCCCTGCCTCAGCTGTATTAGGTATATGACTACCGCTCCCAGCGTACTCTTACTGCACTGTAATTGTATGTCCCTGCCTCAGCTGTATTAGGTATATGACTACCGCTCCCAGCGTACTCTTACTGCACTGTAATTGTATGTCCCTGCCTCAGCTGTATTAGGTATATGACTACCGCTCCCAGCGTACTCTTACTACACTGTAATTGTATGTCCCTGCCTCAGCTGTATTAGGTATATGACTACCGCTCCCAGCGTACTCTTACTACACTGTAATTGTATGTCCCTGCCTCAGCTGTATTAGGTATATGACTACCGCTCCCAGCGTACTCTTACTACACTGTAATTGTATGTCCCTGCCTCAGCTGTATTAGGTATATGACTACCGCTCCCAGCGTACTCTTACTGCACTGTAATTGTATGTCCCTGCCTCAGCTGTATTAGGTATATGACTACCGCTCCCAGCATACTCTTACTGCACTGTAATTGTATGTCCCTGCCTCAGCTGTATTAGGTATATGACTACCGCTCCCAGCGTACTCTTACTACACTGTAATTGTATGTCCCTGCCTCAGCTGTATTAGGTGTATGACTACCGCTCCCAGCGTACTCTTACTACACTGTAATTGTATGTCCCTGCCTCAGCTGTATTAGGTGTATGACTACCGCTCCCAGCGTACTCTTACTGCACTGTAATTGTATGTCCCTGCCTCAGCTGTATTAGGTATATGACTACCGCTCCCAGCGTACTCTTACTACACTGTAATTGTATGTCCCTGCCTCAGCTGTATTAGGTATATGACTACCGCTCCCAGCGTACTCTTACTGCACTGTAATTGTATGTCCCTGCCTCAGCTGTATTAGGTATATTACTACCGCTCCCAGCGTACTCTTACTGCACTGTAATTGTATGTCCCTGCCTCAGCTGTATTAGGTATATGACTACCGCTCTCAGCATACTCTTACTGCACTGTAATTGTATGTCCCTGCCTCAGCTGTATTAGGTATATGACTACCGCTCCCAGCGTACTCTTACTACACTGTAATTGTATGTCCCTGCCTCAGCTGTATTAGGTATATGACTACCGCTCCCAGCGTACTCTTACTACTCTGTAATTGTATGTCCCTGCCTCAGCTGTATTACGTATATGACTACCGCTCCCAGCGTACTCTTACTGCACTGTAATTGTATGTCCCTGCCTCAGCTGTATTAGGTATATGACTACCGCTCCCAGCATACTCTTACTACACTGTAATTGTATGTCCCTGCCTCAGCTGTATTAGGTATAGGACTACCGCTCCCACCATACTCTTACTGCACTGTAATTGTATGTCCCTGCCTCAGCTGTATTAGGTATAGGACTACCGCTCCCACCATACTCTTACTACACTGTAATTGTATGTCCCTGCCTCAGCTGTATTAGGTATAGGACTACCGCTCCCACCATACTCTTACTGCACTGTAATTGTATGTCCCTGCCTCAGCTGTATTAGGTATATAACTACCGCTCCCAGCGTACTCTTACTACACTGTAATTGTATGTCCCTGCCTCAGCTGTATTAGGTATATGACTACCGCTCCCAGCGTACTCCTACTACACTGTAATTGTATGTCCCTGCCTCAGCTGTATTAGGTATATGACTACCGCTCCCACCATACTCTTACTGCACTGTAATTGTATGTCCCTGCCTCAGCTGTATTAGGTATATAACTACCGCTCCCAGCGTACTCTTACTACACTGTAATTGTATGTCCCTGCCTCAGCTGTATTAGGTATAAGACTAATGCTCCCAGCGTACTCTTACTACACTGTAATTGTGTGTCCCTGCCTCAGCTGTATTAGGTATACGACTACCGCTCCCAGCATACTCTTACTGCACTGTAATTGTATGTCCCTGCCTCAGCTGTATTAGGTATAAGACTAATGCTCCCAGCGTACTCTTACTACACTGTAATTGTATGTCCCTGCCTCAGCTGTATTAGGTATATGACTACTGCTCCCATCGTACTCTTACTGCACTGTAATTGTATGTCCCTGCCTCAGCTGTATTAGGTATATGATTACTACTCCCAGCATACTCTTAATACACTGTAATTGTATGTCCCTGCCTCAGCTGTATTAGGTATATGACTACTGCTCCCATCGTACTCTTACTGCACTGTAATTGTATGTCCCTGCCTCAGCAGTATTAGGTATATGATTACTACTCCCAGCGTACTCTTACTACACTGTAATTGTATGTCCCTGCCTCTGCTGTATTAGATATATGACTACCGCTCCCAGCGTACTCTTACTACACTGTAATTGTATGTCCCTGCCTCAGCTGTATTAGGTATATGACTACCGCTCCCAGCATACTCTTACTGCACTGTAATTGTATGTCCCTGCCTCAGCTGTATTAGATATATGACTACCGCTCCCAGCGTACTCTTACTGCACTGTAATTGTATGTCCCTGCCTCAGCTGTATTAGGTATATGACTACCGCTCCCAGCGTACTCTTACTACACTGTAATTGTATGTCCCTGCCTCAGCTGTATTAGGTATATGACTACCGCTCCCAGCGTACTCTTACTGCACTGTAATTGTATGTCCCTGCCTCAGCTGTATTAGGTATATGACTACCGCTCCCAGCGTACTCTTACTGCACTGTAATTGTATGTCCCTGCCTCAGCTGTATTAGGTATATGACTACCGCTCCCACCGTACTCTTACTACACTGTAATTGTATGTCCCTGCCTCAGCTATATTAGGTATATGACTACAGCTCCCAGCGTACTCTTACTGCACTGTAATTGTATGTCCCTGCCTCAGCTGTATTAGGTATATGACTACCGCTCCCAGCATACTCTTACTACACTGTAATTGTATGTCCCTGCCTCAGCTGTATTAGGTATATGACTACAGCTCCCAGCGTACTCTTACTGCACTGTAATTGTATGTCCCTGCCTCAGCTGTATTAGGTATATGACTACCGCTCCCAGCATACTCTTACTGCACTGTAATTGTATGTCCCTGCCTCAGCTGTATTAGGTATATGACTACCGCTCCCAGCGTACTCTTACTGCACTGTAATTGTATGTCCCTGCCTCAGCTGTATTAGGTATATGACTACCGCTCCCAGCGTACTCTTACTACACTGTAATTGTATGTCCCTGCCTCAGCTGTATTAGGTATATGACTACCGCTCCCAGCATACTCTTACTGCACTGTAATTGTATGTCCCTGCCTCAGCTGTATTAGGTATATGACTACCGCTCCCAGCGTACTCTTACTGCACTGTAATTGTATGTCCCTGCCTCAGCTGTATTAGGTATATGACTACCGCTCCCAGCGTACTCTTACTGCACTGTAATTGTATGTCCCTGCCTCAGCTGTATTAGGTATATGACTACCGCTCCCAGCGTACTCTTACTACACTGTAATTGTATGTCCCTGCCTCAGCTGTATTAGGTATATGACTACCGCTCCCAGCGTACTCTTACTACACTGTAATTGTATGTCCCTGCCTCAGCTGTATTAGGTATATGACTACCGCTCCCAGCGTACTCTTACTGCACTGTAATTGTATGTCCCTGCCTCAGCTGTATTAGGTATATGACTACCGCTCCCAGCATACTCTTACTGCACTGTAATTGTATGTCCCTGCCTCAGCTGTATTAGGTATGACTACCGCTCCCAGCGTACTCTTACTACACTGTAATTGTATGTCCCTGCCTCAGCTATATTAGGTATATGACTACCGCTCCCAGCGTACTCTTACTGCACTGTAATTGTATGTCCCTGCCTCAGCTGTATTAGGTATATGACTACCGCTCCCAGCGTACTCTTACTACACTGTAATTGTATGTCCCTGCCTCAGCTGTATTAGGTATATGACTACCGCTCCCAGCGTACTCTTACTACACTGTAATTGTATGTCCCTGCCTCAGCTGTATTAGGTATATGACTACCGCTCCCAGCATACTCTTACTACACTGTAATTGTATGTCCCTGCCTCAGCTGTATTAGGTATATGACTACCGCTCCCAGCGTACTCTTACTACACTGTAATTGTATGTCCCTGCCTCAGCTGTATTAGGTATATGACTACCGCTCCCAGCGTACTCTTACTGCACTGTAATTGTATGTCCCTGCCTCAGCTGTATTAGGTATATTACTACCGCTCCCAGCGTACTCTTACTGCACTGTAATTGTATGTCCCTGCCTCAGCTGTATTAGGTATATGACTACCGCTCTCAGCATACTCTTACTGCACTGTAATTGTATGTCCCTGCCTCAGCTGTATTAGGTATATGACTACCGCTCCCAGCGTACTCTTACTACACTGTAATTGTATGTCCCTGCCTCAGCTGTATTAGGTATATGACTACCGCTCCCAGCGTACTCTTACTGCACTGTAATTGTATGTCCCTGCCTCAGCTGTATTAGGTATATGACTACCGCTCCCAGCGTACTCTTACTACACTGTAATTGTATGTCCCTGCCTCAGCTGTATTAGGTATATTACTACCGCTCCCAGCGTACTCTTACTGCACTGTAATTGTATGTCCCTGCCTCAGCTGTATTAGGTATATGACTACCGCTCCCAGCGTACTCTTACTGCACTGTAATTGTATGTCCCTGCCTCAGCTGTATTAGGTATATGACTACCGCTCCCAGCGTACTCTTACTGCACTGTAATTGTATGTCCCTGCCTCAGCTGTATTAGGTATATTACTACCGCTCCCAGCGTACTCTTACTGCACTGTAATTGTATGTCCCTGCCTCAGCTGTATTAGGTATATGACTACCGCTCCCAGCATACTCTTACTACACTGTAATTGTATGTCCCTGCCTCAGCTGTATTAGGTATAGGACTACCGCTCCCACCATACTCTTACTACACTGTAATTGTATGTCCCTGCCTCAGCTGTATTAGGTATAGGACTACCGCTCCCACCATACTCTTACTGCACTGTAATTGTATGTCCCTGCCTCAGCTGTATTAGGTATATAACTACCGCTCCCAGCGTACTCTTACTACACTGTAATTGTATGTCCCTGCCTCAGCTGTATTAGGTATAAGACTAATGCTCCCAGCGTACTCTTACTACACTGTAATTGTGTGTCCCTGCCTCAGCTGTATTAGGTATATGACTACCGCTCCCAGCATACTCTTACTACACTGTAATTGTATGTCCCTGCCTCAGCTGTATTAGGTATAAGACTACCGCTCCCAGCATACTCTTACTGCACTGTAATTGTATGTCCCTGCCTCAGCTGTATTAGGTATAAGACTAATGCTCCCAGCGTACTCTTACTACACTGTAATTGTATGTCCCTGCCTCAGCTGTATTAGGTATATGACTACCGCTCCCAGCATACTCTTACTGCACTGTAATTGTATGTCCCTGCCTCAGCTGTATTAGGTATATGACTACCGCTCCCAGCAAACTCTTACTACACTGTAATTGTATGTCCCTGCCTCAGCTGTATTAGGTATATGACTACCGCTCCCAGCGTACTCTTACTACACTGTAATGGTATGTCCCTGCCTCAGCTGTATTAGGTATATGACTACCGCTCCCAGCGTACTCTTACTGCACTGTAATTGTATGTCCCTGCCTCAGCTGTATTAGGTATATGACTACCGCTCCCAGCGTACTCTTACTGCACTGTAATTGTATGTCCCTGCCTCAGCTGTATTAGGTATATGACTACCGCTCCCAGCATACTCTTACTGCACTGTAATTGTATGTCCCTGCCACAGCTGTATTAGGTATATGACTACCGCTCCCAGCATACTCTTACTACACTGTAATTGTATGTCCCTGCCTCAGCTGTATTAGGTATAGGACTACCGCTCCCAGCATACTCTTACTGCACTGTAATTGTATGTCCCTGCCTCAGCTGTATTAGGTTTATGACTACCGCTCCCAGCGTACTCTTACTACAGTGTAATTGTATGTCCCTGCCTCAGCTGTATTAGGTATATGACTACCGCTCCCAGCGTACTCTTACTACACTGTAATTGTATGTCCCTGCCTCAGCTATATTAGGTATATGACTACCGCTCCCAGCGTACTCTTACTACACTGTAATTGTATGTCCCTGCCTGAGCTGTATTAGGTATATGACTACCGCTCCCAGCATACTCTTACTACACTGTAATTGTATGTCCCTGCCTCAGCTGTATTAGGTATATGACTACCGCTCCCAGCGTACTCTTACTGCACTGTAATTGTATGTCCCTGCCTCAGCTGTATTAGGTATATGACTACCGCTCCCAGCGTACTCTTACTGCACTGTAATTGTATGTCCCTGCCTCAGCTGTATTAGGTATATGACTACCGCTCCCACCGTACTCTTACTACACTGTAATTGTATGTCCCTGCCTCAGCTGTATTAGGTATATGACTACCGCTCCCAGCGTACTCTTACTACACTGTAATGGTATGTCCCTACCTCAGCTGTATTAGGTATATGACTACCGCTCCCAGCATACTCTTACTGCACTGTAATTGTATGTCCCTGCCTCAGCTGTATTAGGTATATGACTACCGCTCCCAGCGTACTCTTACTACACTGTAATGGTATGTCCCTACCTCAGCTGTATTAGGTATATGACTACCGCTCCCAGCATACTCTTACTACACTGTAATTGTATGTCCCTGCCTCAGCTGTATTAGGTATATGACTACCGCTCCCAGCGTACTCTTACTGCACTGTAATTGTATGTCCCTGCCTCAGCTGTATTAGGTATATGACTACCGCTCCCAGCATACTCTTACTACACTGTAATTGTATGTCCCTGCCTCAGCTGTATTAGGTATATGACTTCCGCTCCCAGCATACTCTTACTACACTGTAATTGTATGTCCCTGCCTCAGCTGTATTAGGTATATGACTACCGCTCCCAGCATACTCTTACTACACTGTAATTGTATGTCCCTGCCTCAGCTGTATTAGGTATATGACTACCGCTCCCACCGTACTCTTACTACACTGTAATTGTGTGTCCCTGCTTCAGCTGTATTAGGTATATGACTACCGCTCCCACCGTACTCTTACTACACTGTAATTGTGTGTCCCTGCTTCAGCTGTATTAGGTATATGACTACCGCTCCCAGCATACTCTTACTACACTGTAATTGTATGTCCCTGCCTCAGCTGTATTAGGTATATGACTACCGCTCCCACCGTACTCTTACTACACTGTAATTGTATGTCCCTGCTTCAGCTGTATTAGGTATATGACTACTGCTCCCAGCGTACTCTTACTACACTGTAATGGTATGTCCCTACCTCAGCTGTATTAGGTATATGACTACCGCTCCCAGCATACTCTTACTACACTGTAATTGTATGTCCCTTCCTCAGCTGTATTAGGTATACGACTACCGCTCCCAGCATACTTACTGCACTGTAATTGTATGTCCCTGCCTCAGCTGTATTAGGTATACGACTACCGCTCCCAGCATACTCTTACTACACTGTAATTGTATGTCCTTGCCTCAGCTGTATTAGGTATATGACTACCGCTCCCAGCGTACTCTTACTGCACTGTAATTGTATGTCCCTGCCTCAGCTGTATTAGGTATATGACTACCGCTCCCAGCATACTCTTACTGCACTGTAATTGTATGTCCCTGCCTCAGCTGTATTAGGTATATGACTACCGCTCCCAGCATACTCTTACTACACTGTAATTGTATGTCCCTGCCTCAGCTGTATTAGGTATATGACTACCGCTCCCAGCATACTCTTACTACACTGTAATTGTATGTCCCTGCCTGAGCTGTATTAGGTATAGGACTACCGCTCCCAGCATACTCTTACTACACTGTAATTGTATGTCCCTGCCTCAGCTGTATTAGGTATATGACTACCGCTCCCAGCATACTCTTACTACACTGTAATTGTATGTCCCTGCCTCAGCTATATTAGGTATATGACTACCGCTCCCAGCGTACTCTTACTACACTGTAATTGTATGTCCCTGCCTCAGCTGTATTAGGTATATGACTACCGCTCCCAGCGTACTCTTACTACACTGTAATTGTATGTCCCTGCCTCAGCTGTATTAGGTATATGACTACCGCTCCCAGCGTACTCTTACTACACTGTAATTGTATGTCCCTGCCTCAGCTGTATTAGGTATATGACTACCGCTCCCAGCGTACTCTTACTACACTGTAATTGTATGTCCCTGCTTCAGCTGTATTAGGTATATGACTACCGCTCCCAGCGTACTCTTACTACACTGTAATTGTATGTCCCTGCCTCAGCTGTATTAGGTATATGACTACCGCTCCCAGCGTACTCTTACTGCAGTGTAATTGTATGACCCTGCCTGAGCTGTATTAGGTATATGACTACCGCTCCCAGCATACTCTTACTACACTGTAATTGTATGTCCCTGCCTCAGCTGTATTAGGTATATGACTACCGCTCCCAGCATACTCTTACTACACTGTAATTGTATGTCCCTGCCTCAGCTGTATTAGGTATATGACTACCGCTCCCAGCGTACTCTTACTGCACTGTAATTGTATGTCCCTGCCTCAGCTGTATTAGGTATATGACTACCGCTCCCAGCGTACTCTTACTGCACTGTAATTGTGTGTCCCTGCCTCAGCTGTATTAGATATATGACTACCGCTCCCAGCATACTCTTACTGCACTGTAATTGTATGTCCCTGCCTCAGCTGTATTAGGTATATGACTACCGCTCCCAGCATACTCTTACTGCACTGTAATTGTATGTCCCTGCCTCAGCTGTATTAGGTATATGACTACCGCTCCCAGCATACTCTTACTGCACTGTAATTGTATGTCCCTGCCTCAGCTGTATTAGGTATATGACTACCGCTCCCAGCATACTCTTACTACACTGTAATTGTATGTCCCTGCCTCAGCTGTATTAGGTATATGACTACCGCTCCCAGCGTACTCTTACTACACTGTAATTGTATATCCCTGCCTCAGCTGTATTAGGTGTATGACTACCGCTCCCAGCATACTCTTACTACACTGTCATTGTATGTCCCTGCCTCAGCTGTATTAGGTATATGACTACCGCTCCCAGCATACTCTTACTACACTGTAATTGTATGTCCCTGCCTCAGCTGTATTAGGTATATGACTACCGCTCCCAGCATACTCTTACTACACTGTAATTGTATGTCCCTGCCTCAGCTGTATTAGGTATATGACTACCGCTCCCAGCATACTCTTACTGCACTGTAATTGTATGTCCCTGCCTCAGCTGTATTAGGTATATGACTACCGCTCCCAGCGTACTCTTACTACACTGTAATTGTATGTCCCTGCCTCAGCTGTATTAGGTATATGACTACCGCTCCCAGCATACTCTTACTACACTGTAATTGTATGTCCCTGCCTCAGCTGTATTAGGTATATGACTACCGCTCCCAGCATACTCTTACTGCACTGTAATTGTATGTCCCTGCCTCAGCTGTATTAGGTATATGACTACCGCTCCCAGCATACTCTTACTACACTGTAATTGTATGTCCCTGCCTCAGCTGTATTAGGTATATGACTACCGCTCCCAGCATACTCTTACTACACTGTAATTGTATGTCCCTGCCTCAGCTGTATTAGGTATATGACTTCCGCTCCCAGCATACTCTTACTACACTGTAATTGTATGTCCCTGCCTCAGCTGTATTAGGTATATGACTACCGCTCCCAGCATACTCTTACTGCACTGTAATTGTATGTCCCTGCCTCAGCTGTATTAGGTATATGACTACCGCTCCCAGCGTACTCTTACTACACTGTAATTGTATGTCCCTGCCTCAGCTGTATTAGGTATATGACTACTGCTCCCAGCGTACTCTTACTACACTGTAATGGTATGTCCCTACCTCAGCTGTATTAGGTATATGACTACCGCTCCCAGCATACTCTTACTACACTGTAATTGTATGTCCCTGCCTCAGCTGTATTAGGTATATGACTACCGCTCCCAGCGTACTCTTACTGCACTGTAATTGTATGTCCCTGCCTCAGCTGTATTAGGTATATGACTACCGCTCCCAGCATACTCTTACTACACTGTAATTGTATGTCCCTGCCTCAGCTGTATTAGGTATATGACTTCCGCTCCCAGCATACTCTTACTACACTGTAATTGTATGTCCCTGCCTCAGCTGTATTAGGTATATGACTACCGCTCCCACCGTACTCTTACTACACTGTAATTGTGTGTCCCTGCTTCAGCTGTATTAGGTATATGACTACTGCTCCAAGCGTACTCTTACTACACTGTTATGGTATGTCCCTACCTCAGCTGTATTAGTTATATGACTACCGCTCCCAGCATACTCTTACTACACTGTAATTGTATGTCCCTTCCTCAGCTGTATTAGGTATACGACTACCGCTCCCAGCATACTTACTGCACTGTAATTGTATGTCCCTGCCTCAGCTGTATTAGGTATACGACTACCGCTCCCAGCATACTCTTACTACACTGTAATTGTATGTCCTTGCCTCAGCTGTATTAGGTATATGACTACCGCTCCCAGCATACTCTTACTGCACTGTAATTGTATGTCCCTGCCTCAGCTGTATTAGGTATATGACTACCGCTCCCAGCGTACTCTTACTGCACTGTAATTGTATGTCCCTGCCTCAGCTGTATTAGGTATATGACTACCGCTCCCAGCATACTCTTACTGCACTGTAATTGTATGTCCCTGCCTCAGCTGTATTAGGTATATGACTACCGCTCCCAGCATACTTACTACACTGTAATTGTATGTCCCTGCCTCAGCTGTATTAGGTATATGACTACCGCTCCCAGCGTACTCTTACTACAGTGTAATTGTATGTCCCTGCCTCAGCTGTATTAGGTATATGACTACCGCTCCCAGCATACTCTTACTGCACTGTAATTGTATGTCCCTGCCTCAGCTGTATTAGGTATATGACTACCGCTCCCAGCGTACTCTTACTACAGTGTAATTGTATGTCCCTGCCTCAGCTGTATTAGGTATATGACTACCGCTCCCAGCATACTCTTACTGCACTGTAATTGTATGTCCCTGCCTCAGCTGTATTAGGTTTATGACTACCGCTCCCAGCGTACTCTTACTACGCTGTAATTGTATGTCCCTGCCTCAGCTGTATTAGGTATATGACTACCGCTCCCATCGTACTCTTACTGCACTGTAATTGTATGTCCCTGCCTCAGCTGTATTAGGTATATGACTACCGCTCCCAGCGTACTCTTACTACACTGTAATTGTATGTCCCTGCCTCAGCTGTATTAGGTATAGGACTACCGCTCCCACCATACTCTTACTGCACTGTAATTGTATGTCCCTGCCTCAGCTGTATTAGGTATATGACTACCGCTCCCAGCGTACTCCTACTACACTGTAATTGTATGTCCCTGCCTCAGCTGTATTAGGTATATGACTACCGCTCCCACCATACTCTTACTGCACTGTAATTGTATGTCCCTGCCTCAGCTGTATTAGGTATATAACTACCGCTCCCAGCGTACTCTTACTACACTGTAATTGTATGTCCCTGCCTCAGCTGTATTAGGTATAAGACTAATGCTCCCAGCGTACTCTTACTACACTGTAATTGTGTGTCCCTGCCTCAGCTGTATTAGGTATACGACTACCGCTCCCAGCATACTCTTACTGCACTGTAATTGTATGTCCCTGCCTCAGCTGTATTAGGTATAAGACTAATGCTCCCAGCGTACTCTTACTACACTGTAATTGTATGTCCCTGCCTCAGCTGTATTAGATATATGACTACTGCTCCCATCGTACTCTTACTGCACTGTAATTGTATGTCCCTGCCTCAGCTGTATTAGGTATATGACTACTGCTCCCAGCATACTCTTACTGCACTGTAATTGTATGTCCCTGCCTCAGCTGTATTAGGTATATGACTACCGCTCCCAGCGTACTCTTACTGCACTGTAATTGTATGTCCCTGCCTCAGCTGTATTAGGTATATGACTACCGCTCCCAGCGTACTCTTACTGCACTGTAATTGTATGTCCCTGCCTCAGCTGTATTAGGTATATGACTACCGCTCCCAGCGTACTCTTACTACACTGTAATTGTATGTCCCTGCCTCAGCTGTATTAGGTATATGACTACCGCTCCCAGCGTACTCTTACTACACTGTAATTGTATGTCCCTGCCCCAGCTGTATTAGGTATATGACTACCGCTCCCAGCGTACTCTTACTGCACTGTAATTGTATGTCCCTGCCTCAGCTGTATTAGGTATATGACTACCGCTCCCAGCATACTCTTACTGCACTGTAATTGTATGTCCCTGCCTCAGCTGTATTAGGTATATGACTACCGCTCCCAGCGTACTCTTACTACACTGTAATTGTATGTCCCTGCCTCAGCTGTATTAGATATATGACTACCGCTCCCAGCATACTCTTACTGCACTGTAATTGTATGTCCCTGCCTCAGCTGTATTAGGTATATGACTACCGCTCCCAGCGTACTCTTACTACACTGTAATTGTATGTCCCTGCCTCAGCTATATTAGGTATATGACTACCGCTCCCAGCGTACTCTTACTGCACTGTAATTGTATGTCCCTGCCTCAGCTGTATTAGGTATATGACTACCGCTCCCAGCGTACTCTTACTACACTGTAATTGTATGTCCCTGCCTCAGCTGTATTAGGTATATGACTACCGCTCCCAGCGTACTCTTACTACACTGTAATTGTATGTCCCTGCCTCAGCTGTATTAGGTATATGACTACCGCTCCCAGCATACTCTTACTACACTGTAATTGTATGTCCCTGCCTCAGCTGTATTAGGTATATGACTACCGCTCCCAGCGTACTCTTACTACACTGTAATTGTATGTCCCTGCCTCAGCTGTATTAGGTATATGACTACCGCTCCCAGCGTACTCTTACTGCACTGTAATTGTATGTCCCTGCCTCAGCTGTATTAGGTATATTACTACCGCTCCCAGCGTACTCTTACTGCACTGTAATTGTATGTCCCTGCCTCAGCTGTATTAGGTATATGACTACCGCTCTCAGCATACTCTTACTGCACTGTAATTGTATGTCCCTGCCTCAGCTGTATTAGGTATATGACTACCGCTCCCAGCGTACTCTTACTACACTGTAATTGTATGTCCCTGCCTCAGCTGTATTAGGTATATGACTACCGCTCCCAGCGTACTCTTACTGCACTGTAATTGTATGTCCCTGCCTCAGCTGTATTAGGTATATTACTACCGCTCCCAGCGTACTCTTACTGCACTGTAATTGTATGTCCCTGCCCCAGCTGTATTAGGTATATGACTACCGCTCCCAGCATACTCTTACTACACTGTAATTGTATGTCCCTGCCTCAGCTGTATTAGGTATAGGACTACCGCTCCCACCATACTCTTACTGCACTGTAATTGTATGTCCCTGCCTCAGCTGTATTAGGTATATGACTACCGCTCCCACCATACTCTTACTGCACTGTAATTGTATGTCCCTGCCTCAGCTGTATTAGGTATAGGACTACCGCTCCCACCATACTCTTACTGCACTGTAATTGTATGTCCCTGCCTCAGCTGTATTAGGTTTATGACTACCGCTCCCAGCGTACTCTTACTACACTGTAATTGTATGTCCCTGCCTCAGCTGTATTAGGTATATGACTACCGCTCCCAGCATACTCTTACTACACTGTAATTGTATGTCCCTGCCTCAGCTGTATTAGGTATATGACTACCGCTCCCAGCGTACTCTTACTACACTGTAATTGTATGTCCCTGCCTCAGCTGTATTAGGTATATGACTACCGCTCCCAGCGTACTCTTACTGCACTGTAATTGTATGTCCCTGCCTCAGCTGTATTAGGTATATTACTACCGCTCCCAGCGTACTCTTACTGCACTGTAATTGTATGTCCCTGCCTCAGCTGTATTAGGTATATGACTACCGCTCTCAGCATACTCTTACTGCACTGTAATTGTATGTCCCTGCCTCAGCTGTATTAGGTATATGACTACCGCTCCCAGCGTACTCTTACTACACTGTAATTGTATGTCCCTGCCTCAGCTGTATTAGGTATATGACTACCGCTCCCAGCGTACTCTTACTGCACTGTAATTGTATGTCCCTGCCTCAGCTGTATTAGGTATATTACTACCGCTCCCAGCGTACTCTTACTGCACTGTAATTGTATGTCCCTGCCTCAGCTGTATTAGGTATATGACTACCGCTCCCAGCGTACTCTTACTGCACTGTAATTGTATGTCCCTGCCCCAGCTGTATTAGGTATATGACTACCGCTCCCAGCATACTCTTACTACACTGTAATTGTATGTCCCTGCCTCAGCTGTATTAGGTATAGGACTACCGCTCCCACCATACTCTTACTGCACTGTAATTGTATGTCCCTGCCTCAGCTGTATTAGGTATATGACTACCGCTCCCACCATACTCTTACTGCACTGTAATTGTATGTCCCTGCCTCAGCTGTATTAGGTATAGGACTACCGCTCCCACCATACTCTTACTGCACTGTAATTGTATGTCCCTGCCTCAGCTGTATTAGGTATATAACTACCGCTCCCAGCGTACTCTTACTACACTGTAATTGTATGTCCCTGCCTCAGCTGTATTAGGTATAAGACTAATGCTCCCAGCGTACTCTTACTACACTGTAATTGTGTGTCCCTGCCTCAGCTGTATTAGGTATATGACTACCGCTCCCAGCATACTCTTACTACACTGTAATTGTATGTCCCTGCCTCAGCTGTATTAGGTATAAGACTACCGCTCCCAGCATACTCTTACTGCACTGTAATTGTATGTCCCTGCCTCAGCTGTATTAGATATATGACTACCGCTCCCAGCATACTCTTACTACACTGTAATTGTATGTCCCTGCCTCAGCTGTATTAGGTATAAGACTAATGCTCCCAGCGTACTCTTACTACACTGTAATTGTATGTCCCTGCCTCAGCTGTATTAGGTATATGACTACCGCTCCCAGCATACTCTTACTGCACTGTAATTGTATGTCCCTGCCTCAGCTGTATTAGGTATATGACTACCGCTCCCAGCAAACTCTTACTACACTGTAATTGTATGTCCCTGCCTCAGCTGTATTAGGTATATGACTACCGCTCCCAGCGTACTCTTACTACACTGTAATGGTATGTCCCTGCCTCAGCTGTATTAGGTATATGACTACCGCTCCCAGCGTACTCTTACTGCACTGTAATTGTATGTCCCTGCCTCAGCTGTATTAGGTATATGACTACCGCTCCCAGCGTACTCTTACTGCACTGTAATTGTATGTCCCTGCCTCAGCTGTATTAGGTATATGACTACCGCTCCCAGCATACTCTTACTACACTGTAATTGTATGTCCCTGCCTCAGCTGTATTAGGTATATGACTACCGCTCCCAGCGTACTCTTACTGCACTGTAATTGTATGTCCCTGCCTCAGCTGTATTAGGTATATGACTACCGCTCCCAGCGTACTCTTACTGCACTGTAATTGTATGTCCCTGCCTCAGCTGTATTAGGTATATGACTACCGCTCCCACCGTACTCTTACTACACTGTAATTGTATGTCCCTGCCTCAGCTGTATTAGGTATATGACTACCGCTCCCAGCGTACTCTTACTGCACTGTAATTGTATGTCCCTGCCTCAGCTGTATTAGGTATATGACTACCGCTCCCACCGTACTCTTACTACACTGTAATTGTATGTCCCTGCCTCAGCTGTATTAGGTATATGACTACCGCTCCCAGCATACTCTTACTACACTGTAATTGTATGTCCCTGCCTCAGCTGTATTAGGTATATGACTACCGCTCCCAGCGTACTCTTACTACACTGTAATTGTATGTCCCTGCCTCAGCTGTATTAGGTATATGACTACCGCTCCCAGCGTACTCTTACTACACTGTAATTGTATGTCCCTGCCTCAGCTGTATTAGGTATATGACTACCGCTCCCAGCATACTCTTACTGCACTGTAATTGTATGTCCCTGCCTCAGCTGTATTAGGTATATGACTACCGCTCCCAGCGTACTCTTACTACACTGTAATGGTATGTCCCTACCTCAGCTGTATTAGGTATATGACTACCGCTCCCAGCATACTCTTACTACACTGTAATTGTATGTCCCTGCCTCAGCTGTATTAGGTATATGACTACCGCTCCCAGCGTACTCTTACTGCACTGTAATTGTATGTCCCTGCCTCAGCTGTATTAGGTATATGACTACCGCTCCCAGCATACTCTTACTACACTGTAATTGTATGTCCCTGCCTCAGCTGTATTAGGTATATGACTTCCGCTCCCAGCATACTCTTACTACACTGTAATTGTATGTCCCTGCCTCAGCTGTATTAGGTATATGACTACCGCTCCCAGCATACTCTTACTACACTGTAATTGTATGTCCCTGCCTCAGCTGTATTAGGTATATGACTACCGCTCCCACCGTACTCTTACTACACTGTAATTGTGTGTCCCTGCTTCAGCTGTATTAGGTATATGACTACCGCTCCCACCGTACTCTTACTACACTGTAATTGTGTGTCCCTGCTTCAGCTGTATTAGGTATATGACTACCGCTCCCAGCATACTCTTACTACACTGTAATTGTATGTCCCTGCCTCAGCTGTATTAGGTATATGACTACCGCTCCCACCGTACTCTTACTACACTGTAATTGTATGTCCCTGCTTCAGCTGTATTAGGTATATGACTACTGCTCCCAGCGTACTCTTACTACACTGTAATGGTATGTCCCTACCTCAGCTGTATTAGGTATATGACTACCGCTCCCAGCATACTCTTACTACACTGTAATTGTATGTCCCTTCCTCAGCTGTATTAGGTATACGACTACCGCTCCCAGCATACTTACTGCACTGTAATTGTATGTCCCTGCCTCAGCTGTATTAGGTATACGACTACCGCTCCCAGCATACTCTTACTACACTGTAATTGTATGTCCTTGCCTCAGCTGTATTAGGTATATGACTACCGCTCCCAGCGTACTCTTACTGCACTGTAATTGTATGTCCCTGCCTCAGCTGTATTAGGTATATGACTACCGCTCCCAGCATACTCTTACTGCACTGTAATTGTATGTCCCTGCCTCAGCTGTATTAGGTATATGACTACCGCTCCCAGCATACTCTTACTACACTGTAATTGTATGTCCCTGCCTCAGCTGTATTAGGTATATGACTACCGCTCCCAGCATACTCTTACTACACTGTAATTGTATGTCCCTGCCTGAGCTGTATTAGGTATAGGACTACCGCTCCCAGCATACTCTTACTACACTGTAATTGTATGTCCCTGCCTCAGCTGTATTAGGTATATGACTACCGCTCCCAGCGTACTCTTACTGCACTGTAATTGTATGTCCCTGCCTCAGCTGTATTAGGTATATGACTACCGCTCCCAGCATACTCTTACTACACTGTAATTGTATGTCCCTGCCTCAGCTGTATTAGGTATATGACTTCCGCTCCCAGCATACTCTTACTACACTGTAATTGTATGTCCCTGCCTCAGCTGTATTAGGTATATGACTACCGCTCCCAGCATACTCTTACTACACTGTAATTGTATGTCCCTGCCTCAGCTGTATTAGGTATATGACTACCGCTCCCACCGTACTCTTACTACACTGTAATTGTGTGTCCCTGCTTCAGCTGTATTAGGTATATGACTACCGCTCCCACCGTACTCTTACTACACTGTAATTGTGTGTCCCTGCTTCAGCTGTATTAGGTATATGACTACCGCTCCCAGCATACTCTTACTACACTGTAATTGTATGTCCCTGCCTCAGCTGTATTAGGTATATGACTACCGCTCCCACCGTACTCTTACTACACTGTAATTGTATGTCCCTGCTTCAGCTGTATTAGGTATATGACTACTGCTCCCAGCGTACTCTTACTACACTGTAATGGTATGTCCCTACCTCAGCTGTATTAGGTATATGACTACCGCTCCCAGCATACTCTTACTACACTGTAATTGTATGTCCCTTCCTCAGCTGTATTAGGTATACGACTACCGCTCCCAGCATACTTACTGCACTGTAATTGTATGTCCCTGCCTCAGCTGTATTAGGTATACGACTACCGCTCCCAGCATACTCTTACTACACTGTAATTGTATGTCCTTGCCTCAGCTGTATTAGGTATATGACTACCGCTCCCAGCGTACTCTTACTGCACTGTAATTGTATGTCCCTGCCTCAGCTGTATTAGGTATATGACTACCGCTCCCAGCATACTCTTACTGCACTGTAATTGTATGTCCCTGCCTCAGCTGTATTAGGTATATGACTACCGCTCCCAGCATACTCTTACTACACTGTAATTGTATGTCCCTGCCTCAGCTGTATTAGGTATATGACTACCGCTCCCAGCATACTCTTACTACACTGTAATTGTATGTCCCTGCCTGAGCTGTATTAGGTATAGGACTACCGCTCCCAGCATACTCTTACTACACTGTAATTGTATGTCCCTGCCTCAGCTGTATTAGGTATATGACTACCGCTCCCAGCGTACTCTTACTGCACTGTAATTGTATGTCCCTGCCTCAGCTGTATTAGGTTTATGACTACCGCTCCCAGCGTACTCTTACTACACTGTAATTGTATGTCCCTGCCTCAGCTATATTAGGTATATGACTACCGCTCCCAGCGTACTCTTACTACACTGTAATTGTATGTCCCTGCCTCAGCTGTATTAGGTATATGACTACCGCTCCCAGCGTACTCTTACTACACTGTAATTGTATGTCCCTGCCTCAGCTGTATTAGGTATATGACTACCGCTCCCAGCATACTCTTACTGCACTGTAATTGTATGTCCCTGCCTCAGCTGTATTAGGTATATGACTACCGCTCCCAGCAAACTCTTACTACACTGTAATTGTATGTCCCTGCCTCAGCTGTATTAGGTATATGACTACCGCTCCCAGCGTACTCTTACTACACTGTAATGGTATGTCCCTGCCTCAGCTGTATTAGGTATATGACTACCGCTCCCAGCGTACTCTTACTGCACTGTAATTGTATGTCCCTGCCTCAGCTGTATTAGGTATATGACTACCGCTCCCAGCATACTCTTACTGCACTGTAATTGTATGTCCCTGCCTCAGCTGTATTAGGTATATGACTACCGCTCCCAGCGTACTCTTACTACACTGTAATGGTATGTCCCTGCCTCAGCTGTATTAGGTATATGACTACCGCTCCCAGCGTACTCTTACTGCACTGTAATTGTATGTCCCTGCCTCAGCTGTATTAGGTATATGACTACCGCTCCCAGCGTACTCTTACTGCACTGTAATTGTATGTCCCTGCCTCAGCTGTATTAGGTATATGACTACCGCTCCCAGCATACTCTTACTGCACTGTAATTGTATGTCCCTGCCACAGCTGTATTAGGTATATGACTACCGCTCCCAGCATACTCTTACTACACTGTAATTGTATGTCCCTGCCTCAGCTGTATTAGGTATAGGACTACCGCTCCCAGCATACTCTTACTGCACTGTAATTGTATGTCCCTGCCTCAGCTGTATTAGGTTTATGACTACCGCTCCCAGCGTACTCTTACTACACTGTAATTGTATGTCCCTGCCTCAGCTATATTAGGTATATGACTACCGCTCCCAGCGTACTCTTACTACACTGTAATTGTATGTCCCTGCCTGAGCTGTATTAGGTATATGACTACCGCTCCCAGCATACTCTTACTACACTGTAATTGTATGTCCCTGCCTCAGCTGTATTAGGTATATGACTACCGCTCCCAGCGTACTCTTACTGCACTGTAATTGTATGTCCCTGCCTCAGCTGTATTAGGTATATGACTACCGCTCCCAGCGTACTCTTACTGCACTGTAATTGTATGTCCCTGCCTCAGCTGTATTAGGTATATGACTACCGCTCCCACCGTACTCTTACTACACTGTAATTGTATGTCCCTGCCTCAGCTGTATTAGGTATATGACTACCGCTCCCAGCGTACTCTTACTACACTGTAATGGTATGTCCCTACCTCAGCTGTATTAGGTATATGACTACCGCTCCCAGCATACTCTTACTGCACTGTAATTGTATGTCCCTGCCTCAGCTGTATTAGGTATATGACTACCGCTCCCAGCGTACTCTTACTACACTGTAATTGTATGTCCCTGCCTCAGCTGTATTAGGTATATGACTACCGCTCCCAGCGTACTCTTACTGCACTGTAATTGTATGTCCCTGCCTCAGCTGTATTAGGTATATGACTACCGCTCCCAGCATACTCTTACTACACTGTAATTGTATGTCCCTGCCTCAGCTGTATTAGGTATATGACTTCCGCTCCCAGCATACTCTTACTACACTGTAATTGTATGTCCCTGCCTCAGCTGTATTAGGTATATGACTACCGCTCCCAGCATACTCTTACTACACTGTAATTGTATGTCCCTGCCTCAGCTGTATTAGGTATATGACTACCGCTCCCACCGTACTCTTACTACACTGTAATTGTGTGTCCCTGCTTCAGCTGTATTAGGTATATGACTACCGCTCCCACCGTACTCTTACTACACTGTAATTGTGTGTCCCTGCTTCAGCTGTATTAGGTATATGACTACCGCTCCCAGCATACTCTTACTACACTGTAATTGTATGTCCCTGCCTCAGCTGTATTAGGTATATGACTACCGCTCCCACCGTACTCTTACTACACTGTAATTGTATGTCCCTGCTTCAGCTGTATTAGGTATATGACTACTGCTCCCAGCGTACTCTTACTACACTGTAATGGTATGTCCCTACCTCAGCTGTATTAGGTATATGACTACCGCTCCCAGCATACTCTTACTGCAGTGTAATTGTATGTCCCTGCCTGAGCTGTATTAGGTATATGACTACCGCTCCCAGCATACTCTTACTACACTGTAATTGTATGTCCCTGCCTCAGCTGTATTAGGTATATGACTACCGCTCCCAGCATACTCTTACTACACTGTAATTGTATGTCCCTGCCTCAGCTGTATTAGGTATATGACTACCGCTCCCAGCGTACTCTTACTGCACTGTAATTGTATGTCCCTGCCTCAGCTGTATTAGGTATATGACTACCGCTCCCAGCGTACTCTTACTGCACTGTAATTGTATGTCCCTGCCTCAGCTGTATTAGGTATATGACTACCGCTCCCAGCGTACTCTTACTGCACTGTAATTGTGTGTCCCTGCCTCAGCTGTATTAGATATATGACTACCGCTCCCAGCATACTCTTACTGCACTGTAATTGTATGTCCCTGCCTCAGCTGTATTAGGTATATGACTACCGCTCCCAGCATACTCTTACTGCACTGTAATTGTATGTCCCTGCCTCAGCTGTATTAGGTATATGACTACCGCTCCCAGCATACTCTTACTGCACTGTAATTGTATGTCCCTGCCTCAGCTGTATTAGGTATATGACTACCGCTCCCAGCATACTCTTACTACACTGTAATTGTATGTCCCTGCCTCAGCTGTATTAGGTATATGACTACCGCTCCCAGCGTACTCTTACTACACTGTAATTGTATATCCCTGCCTCAGCTGTATTAGGTGTATGACTACCGCTCCCAGCATACTCTTACTACACTGTCATTGTATGTCCCTGCCTCAGCTGTATTAGGTATATGACTACCGCTCCCAGCATACTCTTACTACACTGTAATTGTATGTCCCTGCCTCAGCTGTATTAGGTATATGACTACCGCTCCCAGCATACTCTTACTACACTGTAATTGTATGTCCCTGCCTCAGCTGTATTAGGTATATGACTACCGCTCCCAGCATACTCTTACTGCACTGTAATTGTATGTCCCTGCCTCAGCTGTATTAGGTATATGACTACCGCTCCCAGCGTACTCTTACTACACTGTAATTGTATGTCCCTGCCTCAGCTGTATTAGGTATATGACTACCGCTCCCAGCATACTCTTACTACACTGTAATTGTATGTCCCTGCCTCAGCTGTATTAGGTATATGACTACCGCTCCCAGCATACTCTTACTGCACTGTAATTGTATGTCCCTGCCTCAGCTGTATTAGGTATATGACTACCGCTCCCAGCATACTCTTACTACACTGTAATTGTATGTCCCTGCCTCAGCTGTATTAGGTATATGACTACCGCTCCCAGCATACTCTTACTACACTGTAATTGTATGTCCCTGCCTCAGCTGTATTAGGTATATGACTTCCGCTCCCAGCATACTCTTACTACACTGTAATTGTATGTCCCTGCCTCAGCTGTATTAGGTATATGACTTCCGCTCCCAGCATACTCTTACTACACTGTAATTGTATGTCCCTGCCTCAGCTGTATTAGGTATATGACTACCGCTCCCAGCATACTCTTACTGCACTGTAATTGTATGTCCCTGCCTCAGCTGTATTAGGTATATGACTACCGCTCCCAGCGTACTCTTACTACACTGTAATTGTATGTCCCTGCCTCAGCTGTATTAGGTATATGACTACTGCTCCCAGCGTACTCTTACTACACTGTAATGGTATGTCCCTACCTCAGCTGTATTAGGTATATGACTACCGCTCCCAGCATACTCTTACTACACTGTAATTGTATGTCCCTGCCTCAGCTGTATTAGGTATATGACTACCGCTCCCAGCGTACTCTTACTGCACTGTAATTGTATGTCCCTGCCTCAGCTGTATTAGGTATATGACTACCGCTCCCAGCATACTCTTACTACACTGTAATTGTATGTCCCTGCCTCAGCTGTATTAGGTATATGACTTCCGCTCCCAGCATACTCTTACTACACTGTAATTGTATGTCCCTGCCTCAGCTGTATTAGGTATATGACTACCGCTCCCACCGTACTCTTACTACACTGTAATTGTGTGTCCCTGCTTCAGCTGTATTAGGTATATGACTACTGCTCCCAGCGTACTCTTACTACACTGTTATGGTATGTCCCTACCTCAGCTGTATTAGTTATATGACTACCGCTCCCAGCATACTCTTACTACACTGTAATTGTATGTCCCTTCCTCAGCTGTATTAGGTATACGACTACCGCTCCCAGCATACTTACTGCACTGTAATTGTATGTCCCTGCCTCAGCTGTATTAGGTATATGACTACCGCTCCCAGCATACTCTTACTGCACTGTAATTGTATGTCCCTGCCTCAGCTGTATTAGGTATATGACTACTGCTCCCAGCGTACTCTTACTACACTGTAATGGTATGTCCCTACCTCAGCTGTATTAGGTATATGACTACCGCTCCCAGCATACTCTTACTACACTGTAATTGTATGTCCCTGCCTCAGCTGTATTAGGTATATGACTACCGCTCCCAGCGTACTCTTACTGCACTGTAATTGTATGTCCCTGCCTCAGCTGTATTAGGTATATGACTACCGCTCCCAGCATACTCTTACTACACTGTAATTGTATGTCCCTGCCTCAGCTGTATTAGGTATATGACTTCCGCTCCCAGCATACTCTTACTACACTGTAATTGTATGTCCCTGCCTCAGCTGTATTAGGTATATGACTACCGCTCCCACCGTACTCTTACTACACTGTAATTGTGTGTCCCTGCTTCAGCTGTATTAGGTATATGACTACTGCTCCCAGCGTACTCTTACTACACTGTTATGGTATGTCCCTACCTCAGCTGTATTAGTTATATGACTACCGCTCCCAGCATACTCTTACTACACTGTAATTGTATGTCCCTTCCTCAGCTGTATTAGGTATACGACTACCGCTCCCAGCATACTTACTGCACTGTAATTGTATGTCCCTGCCTCAGCTGTATTAGGTATACGACTACCGCTCCCAGCATACTCTTACTACACTGTAATTGTATGTCCTTGCCTCAGCTGTATTAGGTATATGACTACCGCTCCCAGCGTACTCTTACTGCACTGTAATTGTATGTCCCTGCCTCAGCTGTATTAGGTATATGACTACCGCTCCCAGCGTACTCTTACTGCACTGTAATTGTATGTCCCTGCCTCAGCTGTATTAGGTATATGACTACCGCTCCCAGCATACTCTTACTGCACTGTAATTGTATGTCCCTGCCTCAGCTGTATTAGGTATATGACTACCGCTCCCAGCATACTTACTACACTGTAATTGTATGTCCCTGCCTCAGCTGTATTAGGTATATGACTACCGCTCCCAGCGTACTCTTACTACAGTGTAATTGTATGTCCCTGCCTCAGCTGTATTAGGTATATGACTACCGCTCCCAGCATACTCTTACTGCACTGTAATTGTATGTCCCTGCCTCAGCTGTATTAGGTATATGACTACCGCTCCCAGCGTACTCTTACTACAGTGTAATTGTATGTCCCTGCCTCAGCTGTATTAGGTATATGACTACCGCTCCCAGCATACTCTTACTGCACTGTAATTGTATGTCCCTGCCTCAGCTGTATTAGGTTTATGACTACCGCTCCCAGCGTACTCTTACTACGCTGTAATTGTATGTCCCTGCCTCAGCTGTATTAGGTATATGACTACCGCTCCCATCGTACTCTTACTGCACTGTAATTGTATGTCCCTGCCTCAGCTGTATTAGGTATATGACTACCGCTCCCAGCATACTCTTACTGCACTGTAATTGTATGTCCCTGCCTCAGCTGTATTAGGTATATGACTACCGCTCCCAGCATACTCTTACTACACTGTAATTGTATGTCCCTGCCTCAGCTGTATTAGGTATATGACTACCGCTCCCAGCATACTCTTACTACACTGTAATTGTATGTCCCTGCCTCAGCTGTATTAGGTATATGACTACCGCTCCCAGCATACTCTTACTACACTGTAATTGTATGTCCCTGCCTCAGCTGTATTAGGTATATGACTACCGCTCCCAGCATACTCTTACTACACTGTAATTGTATGTCCCTGCCTCAGCTGTATTAGGTATATGACTACCGCTCCCAGCATACTCTTACTACACTGTAATTGTATGTCCCTGCCTCAGCTGTATTAGGTATATGACTACCGCTCCCAGCATACTCTTACTACACTGTAATTGTATGTCCCTGCCTCAGCTGTATTAGGTATATGACTACCGCTCCCAGCGTACTCTTACTGCACTGTAATTGTATGTCCCTGCCTCAGCTGTATTAGGTATATGACTACTGCTCCCAGCATACTCTTACTACACTGTAATTGTATGTCCCTGCCTCAGCTGTATTAGGTATATGACTACCGCTCCCAGCATACTCTTACTACACTGTAATTGTATGTCCCTGCCTCAGCTGTATTAGGTATATGACTACCGCTCCCAGCGTACTCTTACTACACTGTAATTGTATGTCCCTGCCTCAGCTGTATTAGGTATATGACTACCGCTCCCAGCGTACTCTTACTGCACTGTAATTGTATGTCCCTGCCTCAGCTGTATTAGGTATATGACTACCGCTCCCAGCGTACTCTTACTACACTGTAATTGTATGTCCCTGCCTCAGCTGTATTAGGTATATGACTACCGCTCCCAGCGTACTCTTACTACAGTGTAATTGTATGTCCCTGCCTCAGCTGTATTAGGTATATGACTACCGCTCCCAGCATACTCTTACTACACTGTAATTGTATGTCCCTGCCTCAGCTGTATTAGGTATATGACTACCGCTCCCAGCATACTCTTACTGCACTGTAATTGTATGTCCCTGCCTCAGCTGTATTAGGTATATGACTACCGCTCCCAGCGTACTCTTACTACACTGTAATTGTATGTCCCTGCCTCAGCTGTATTAGGTATATGACTACCGCTCCCAGCATACTCTTACTACACTGTAATTGTATGTCCCTGCCTCAGCTGTATTAGGTATATGACTACCGCTCCCAGCATACTCTTACTACACTGTAATTGTATGTCCCTGCCTCAGCTGTATTAGGTATATGACTACCGCTCCCAGCATACTCTTACTGCACTGTAATTGTATGTCCCTGCCTCAGCTGTATTAGGTATATGACTACCGCTCCCAGCATACTCTTACTACACTGTAATTGTATGTCCCTGCCTCAGCTGTATTAGGTATATGATTACTACTCCCAGCATACTCTTAATACACTGTAATTGTATGTCCCTGCCTCAGCTGTATTAGGTATATGACTACTGCTCCCATCGTACTCTTACTGCACTGTAATTGTATGTCCCTGCCTCAGCAGTATTAGGTATATGATTACTACTCCCAGCGTACTCTTACTACACTGTAATTGTATGTCCCTGCCTCAGCTGTATTAGATATATGACTACCGCTCCCAGCGTACTCTTACTACACTGTAATTGTATGTCCCTGCCTCAGCTGTATTAGGTATATGACTACCGCTCCCAGCATACTCTTACTGCACTGTAATTGTATGTCCCTGCCTCAGCTGTATTAGATATATGACTACCGCTCCCAGCGTACTCTTACTGCACTGTAATTGTATGTCCCTGCCTCAGCTGTATTAGGTATATGACTACCGCTCCCAGCGTACTCTTACTACACTGTAATTGTATGTCCCTGCCTCAGCTGTATTAGGTATATGACTACCGCTCCCAGCGTACTCTTACTGCACTGTAATTGTATGTCCCTGCCTCAGCTGTATTAGGTATATGACTACCGCTCCCAGCGTACTCTTACTGCACTGTAATTGTATGTCCCTGCCTCAGCTGTATTAGGTATATGACTACCGCTCCCAGCGTACTCTTACTGCACTGTAATTGTATGTCCCTGCCTCAGCTGTATTAGGTATATGACTACAGCTCCCAGCGTACTCTTACTGCACTGTAATTGTATGTCCCTGCCTCAGCTGTATTAGGTATATGACTACCGCTCCCAGCGTACTCTTACTGCACTGTAATTGTATGTCCCTGCCTCAGCTGTATTAGGTATATGACTACCGCTCCCAGCATACTCTTACTACACTGTAATTGTATGTCCCTGCCTCAGCTGTATTAGGTATATGACTACCGCTCCCAGCGTACTCTTACTACACTGTAATTGTATGTCCCTGCCTCAGCTGTATTAGGTATATGACTACCGCTCCCAGCATACTCTTACTGCACTGTAATTGTATGTCCCTGCCTCAGCTGTATTAGGTATATGACTACCGCTCCCAGCGTACTCTTACTGCACTGTAATTGTATGTCCCTGCCTCAGCTGTATTAGGTATATGACTACCGCTCCCAGCGTACTCTTACTGCACTGTAATTGTATGTCCCTGCCTCAGCTGTATTAGGTATATGACTACCGCTCCCAGCGTACTCTTACTACACTGTAATTGTATGTCCCTGCCTCAGCTGTATTAGGTATATGACTACCGCTCCCAGCGTACTCTTACTACACTGTAATTGTATGTCCCTGCCCCAGCTGTATTAGGTATATGACTACCGCTCCCAGCGTACTCTTACTGCACTGTAATTGTATGTCCCTGCCTCAGCTGTATTAGGTATATGACTACCGCTCCCAGCATACTCTTACTGCACTGTAATTGTATGTCCCTGCCTCAGCTGTATTAGGTATATGACTACCGCTCCCAGCGTACTCTTACTACACTGTAATTGTATGTCCCTGCCTCAGCTGTATTAGATATATGACTACCGCTCCCAGCATACTCTTACTGCACTGTAATTGTATGTCCCTGCCTCAGCTGTATTAGGTATATGACTACCGCTCCCAGCGTACTCTTACTACACTGTAATTGTATGTCCCTGCCTCAGCTATATTAGGTATATGACTACCGCTCCCAGCGTACTCTTACTGCACTGTAATTGTATGTCCCTGCCTCAGCTGTATTAGGTATATGACTACCGCTCCCAGCGTACTCTTACTACACTGTAATTGTATGTCCCTGCCTCAGCTGTATTAGGTATATGACTACCGCTCCCAGCGTACTCTTACTACACTGTAATTGTATGTCCCTGCCTCAGCTGTATTAGGTATATGACTACCGCTCCCAGCGTACTCTTACTACACTGTAATTGTATGTCCCTGCCTCAGCTGTATTAGGTATATGACTACCGCTCCCAGCGTACTCTTACTACACTGTAATTGTATGTCCCTGCCTCAGCTGTATTAGGTATATGACTACCGCTCCCAGCGTACTCTTACTGCACTGTAATTGTATGTCCCTGCCTCAGCTGTATTAGGTATATTACTACCGCTCCCAGCGTACTCTTACTGCACTGTAATTGTATGTCCCTGCCTCAGCTGTATTAGGTATATGACTACCGCTCTCAGCATACTCTTACTGCACTGTAATTGTATGTCCCTGCCTCAGCTGTATTAGGTATATGACTACCGCTCCCAGCGTACTCTTACTACACTGTAATTGTATGTCCCTGCCTCAGCTGTATTAGGTATATGACTACCGCTCCCAGCGTACTCTTACTGCACTGTAATTGTATGTCCCTGCCTCAGCTGTATTAGGTATATTACTACCGCTCCCAGCGTACTCTTACTGCACTGTAATTGTATGTCCCTGCCTCAGCTGTATTAGGTATATGACTACCGCTCCCAGCGTACTCTTACTGCACTGTAATTGTATGTCCCTGCCCCAGCTGTATTAGGTATATGACTACCGCTCCCAGCATACTCTTACTACACTGTAATTGTATGTCCCTGCCTCAGCTGTATTAGGTATAGGACTACCGCTCCCACCATACTCTTACTGCACTGTAATTGTATGTCCCTGCCTCAGCTGTATTAGGTATATGACTACCGCTCCCACCATACTCTTACTGCACTGTAATTGTATGTCCCTGCCTCAGCTGTATTAGGTATAGGACTACCGCTCCCACCATACTCTTACTGCACTGTAATTGTATGTCCCTGCCTCAGCTGTATTAGGTATATAACTACCGCTCCCAGCGTACTCTTACTACACTGTAATTGTATGTCCCTGCCTCAGCTGTATTAGGTATAAGACTAATGCTCCCAGCGTACTCTTACTACACTGTAATTGTGTGTCCCTGCCTCAGCTGTATTAGGTATATGACTACCGCTCCCAGCATACTCTTACTACACTGTAATTGTATGTCCCTGCCTCAGCTGTATTAGGTATAAGACTACCGCTCCCAGCATACTCTTACTGCACTGTAATTGTATGTCCCTGCCTCAGCTGTATTAGGTATAAGACTAATGCTCCCAGCGTACTCTTACTACACTGTAATTGTATGTCCCTGCCTCAGCTGTATTAGGTATATGACTACCGCTCCCAGCATACTCTTACTGCACTGTAATTGTATGTCCCTGCCTCAGCTGTATTAGGTATATGACTACCGCTCCCAGCAAACTCTTACTACACTGTAATTGTATGTCCCTGCCTCAGCTGTATTAGGTATATGACTACCGCTCCCAGCGTACTCTTACTACACTGTAATGGTATGTCCCTGCCTCAGCTGTATTAGGTATATGACTACCGCTCCCAGCGTACTCTTACTGCACTGTAATTGTATGTCCCTGCCTCAGCTGTATTAGGTATATGACTACCGCTCCCAGCGTACTCTTACTGCACTGTAATTGTATGTCCCTGCCTCAGCTGTATTAGGTATATGACTACCGCTCCCAGCATACTCTTACTGCACTGTAATTGTATGTCCCTGCCACAGCTGTATTAGGTATATGACTACCGCTCCCAGCATACTCTTACTACACTGTAATTGTATGTCCCTGCCTCAGCTGTATTAGGTATAGGACTACCGCTCCCAGCATACTCTTACTGCACTGTAATTGTATGTCCCTGCCTCAGCTGTATTAGGTTTATGACTACCGCTCCCAGCGTACTCTTACTACACTGTAATTGTATGTCCCTGCCTCAGCTATATTAGGTATATGACTACCGCTCCCAGCGTACTCTTACTACACTGTAATTGTATGTCCCTGCCTGAGCTGTATTAGGTATATGACTACCGCTCCCAGCATACTCTTACTACACTGTAATTGTATGTCCCTGCCTCAGCTGTATTAGGTATATGACTACCGCTCCCAGCGTACTCTTACTGCACTGTAATTGTATGTCCCTGCCTCAGCTGTATTAGGTATATGACTACCGCTCCCAGCGTACTCTTACTGCACTGTAATTGTATGTCCCTGCCTCAGCTGTATTAGGTATATGACTACCGCTCCCACCGTACTCTTACTACACTGTAATTGTATGTCCCTGCCTCAGCTGTATTAGGTATATGACTACCGCTCCCAGCGTACTCTTACTGCACTGTAATTGTATGTCCCTGCCTCAGCTGTATTAGGTATATGACTACCGCTCCCACCGTACTCTTACTACACTGTAATTGTATGTCCCTGCCTCAGCTGTATTAGGTATATGACTACCGCTCCCAGCGTACTCTTACTACACTGTAATTGTATGTCCCTGCCTCAGCTGTATTAGGTATATGACTACCGCTCCCAGCGTACTCTTACTGCACTGTAATTGTATGTCCCTGCCTCAGCTGTATTAGGTATATGACTACCGCTCCCAGCGTACTCTTACTACACTGTAATTGTATGTCCCTGCCTCAGCTGTATTAGGTATATGACTACCGCTCCCAGCGTACTCTTACTACAGTGTAATTGTATGTCCCTGCCTCAGCTGTATTAGGTATATGACTACCGCTCCCAGCATACTCTTACTACACTGTAATTGTATGTCCCTGCCTCAGCTGTATTAGGTATATGACTACCGCTCCCAGCATACTCTTACTGCACTGTAATTGTATGTCCCTGCCTCAGCTGTATTAGGTATATGACTACCGCTCCCAGCGTACTCTTACTACACTGTAATTGTATGTCCCTGCCTCAGCTGTATTAGGTATATGACTACCGCTCCCAGCGTACTCTTACTACAGTGTAATTGTATGTCCCTGCCTCAGCTGTATTAGGTATATGACTACCGCTCCCAGCATACTCTTACTACACTGTAATTGTATGTCCCTGCCTCAGCTGTATTAGGTATATGACTACCGCTCCCAGCATACTCTTACTGCACTGTAATTGTATGTCCCTGCCTCAGCTGTATTAGGTATATGACTACCGCTCCCAGCGTACTCTTACTGCACTGTAATTGTATGTCCCTGCTTCAGCTGTATTAGGTATATGACTACCGCTCCCAGCGTACTCTTACTACACTGTAATTGTATGTCCCTGCCTCAGCTGTATTAGATATATGACTACCGCTCCCAGCGTACTCTTACTACACTGTAATTGTATGTCCCTGCCTCAGCTGTATTAGGTATATGACTAATGCTCCCAGCATACTCTTACTACACTGTAATTGTATGTCCCTGCCTCAGCTGTATTAGGTATATGACTACCGCTCCCAGCATACTCTTACTACACTGTAATTGTATGTCCCTGCCTCAGCTGTATTAGGTATATGTCTACCGCTCCCAGCATACTCTTACTGCACTGTAATTGTATGTCCCTGCCTCAGCTGTATTAGGTATATGTCTACCGCTCCCAGCATACTCTTACTACACTGTAATTGTATGTCCCTGCCTCAGCTGTATTAGGTATATGACTACCGCTCCCAGCGTACTCTTACTACACTGTAATTGTATGTCCCTGCCTCAGCTGTATTAGGTATATGACTACCGCTCCCAGCGTACTCTTACTACACTGTAATTGTATGTCCCTGCCTCAGCTGTATTAGGTATATGTCTACTGCTCTGAACAATTAACTTATACCTCTTTTACACCGGAGCTAAAACCCGGGTTATTAGTGGGGTAACCCAGGCAGCTCCTTGGTGTAAACGGGGTGAGGGTTGGATCGCCGGGTCGAGTGATCCGGCAATCCAACCCAGGTAACTATCAGGGTTTAACACGGGCGTAGCCAGTGAAACCCTGCTGTGAGAACAGCGCACTCCGGGTCTTTATGAGCTGGAGTGCGCCGCAAGCCGGCCAATTGGTCCGGTTTCAGTGGCGCTTGGAGATGATGTCATCTCCAAGCGTCCACTTTAACGCCGGAAAAGACGGGTCTATGCAGACCCGACTGCGGTGTGAGCGGTACCGACTCAGGAGTATCCCGAGTCGGCACCGGCTAAATTCCGGGTCTAATCTGGATAGGAACCCTGTTCCAACTCCTGGTCAGACCCGGAATTTTGGTGCAAAAGGGGTATTAGAAGTAATGTTAGGTTAAGTAGTTTATCACTGCGTACTATCTGTAGCTGATGGTTTTGAATTTAGTTTTTATGGTTTTGCTTTCTTTGTTAGCTTCTAGATATATAGACCCAGATACTAGCTGAGTGGTATGTGCTATTTGTTTGTTTAAGGTAATTTATTGCTGGCAATATTAGTGGGAGTGTTGTGGGGGTAGTTAGTAGTCAGTGGTATCACATGCCAGGTCTCCTATGTAAGGTTCATAGTAAGGCTGGTTAGCCTTTGGCTGGTGCCCTATCTCATAAGTGCCCGATTTAAAAGTGCCAGTTACATTTTAATTGATTATTCGCGTTATGCAGAAGTGAAACAGAAGGAAACCCACCAAGCTACAAACAAACAACAACCCAAAAATACATTGGACAAAGTGGGATGAACAATTGTGAGGTCACAGTCTCCATATTACAAGATCCTGAGGATACATAACCAGGACTTTCATCCCTGAACTCCCTGTCTGGTGGCTGCATACACCTGGTGCCTCCCTTCCTACTATTGCTGCTGGCTTTGTGCTTTACATGTAACCCTAATGTATACTTATCTGTGCTAATGTCAGTTTTCCTCTATGATAATGTCCTTTTACCTTAGCTCTTTTTCTAAGTCTTATATCATCTAGCTCCAACCACTGTCTATTTTATTATTTATCTTCTGCTCCCACCAAGTCTCCACTTTTATTATACTCAATAATAAACTTTTGTTTTACTGACACATTTCTCCCACACCGTACTCTTACTTGCTTTTCTGGAAATCTGCACTCTTACATTCTTTCTTCATTCCTACTTTCAACTTTTTCTTCTCCTAGTTACATCATCCTTACCATGACCATGTTTTCTTCAGCTCCCACCTTCACTCAGTGTCTACTTAATCTTTTGTTCTGCCCCTTGCTTCCACCTTTATCCTTTACCCCTTGTCTCCTCCACTTCCTCTTCCCCTTATCTCCTCTCCTCTGTTTACCTTCCTCCCCACCTTCTCCCATTACTCCACTATCATTCTCTTATACTCCACTGGGGTCCTTCTACCTCACTGCTAATCCCTCCTCCCACCCCCCTCTCCATGTCCCTTCACCCAACATCCATCCACATATCATTAAGCTCCCTTCCTGCCCACCTTCTACAGGCTCCCCTTCTAGCACTGGAGACCGCACCATCGCTACACTCTATTCATCCCGGTCCCCCAAATTAATCTCACCCCCACGCTACAGCAACCCTGATAATCTCATTCAAATCTCTCCAACAAACTTTGTCCCTCTATCCTGTGCCCTCTGGAATGCCACGTCAGTCTGTAATAAACTGGTCCCGACCCATGACCTTTTCATCTCCAACTCCCTGAATCTCCTAGCCATTACTGAAACCTGGATTTTACCCTCTGACGCCACTTCTCCTGCAGCTCTCTCCTCTGGGGGCCTCACCTTTTCCCACACCCCACGACCTGGGTGTCGCCATGGTGGTGGTGTTGGGGTACTTCTATCCCCTGGTTACTCATACCAACCTATTCCCACTGAACCATCCCTTACATTCTCTTCATTTGAAGTCCATGCTATACGCCTCTTTCACCCAGTACACCTCCGTGTTGCTGTCATTTACTGTCCCCCTGGCCCTCCCTCCAAGTTCCTTGACAACTTTGCTTACTGGCTCCCTCACTTTCTCTCCTCAGACCTTCCCTCCATTATCCTTGGTGACTTCAATATTCCAATTGATATCCCCACAGAATCCTCTGCCTCCAAACTCCTCACCCTCAAATCTTCACTTGGTCTCTCCCAATGGACCTCCTCACCCTCCCATGTGAGTGGCCATATGCTTAATCTGGTCTTCACTCACCAATGTGATATGTCTGATCACTCCAATTCCCCTTTCCCACTCTCTGACCATCACCTTCTCTCTTTTAACCTGTCCCTCTCTCCTTCCTCTCCTCTACCTCTAAGCGTCACATTGACGCTATTGACACAGTTTCTTCCCTGCTTGACTCACTTCTATCCCCTATCCTCTTTCTCTCCTGCCCTGATAAAGCCACTTCCCTATACAATGCCTCCCTTACTTCTGCTCTGGACTCTGTTGTCCCGGTGATTACTACTCACAGTCACAGAACTACTCCCCAACCCTGGCATTCCAAATGCACCAGATACCTGAAAAAGTGTTCACGAACCGCCGAGCGACAGTGGACAAGATCACGCTCTAAGGCAGATTTTCTCCATTTCAAATTTATGCTCTCTTCCTATAGTGCTGCTCTCTCCCTCTCTAAACAGTCATATTTCAAGATCCTCATCTCCTCTCAGTCCTCTAATCCTCAGCATCTCTTCACCACTTTCAACTCCCTCCTACACCCACCCCCTCCTCATCTCCCCTCCTTGATCTCTGCCCTTGTCTTTGCTACCTACTTTACATCTAAAATTGATTCCATACGTCAGGACATCATATCCAACCAGTCCCCCAGCTCACCACCTCCTCCTTTCCCAGATCACCCCTCCCCTACAACTTTACCAACTCTAACATCCTTCTCCCCTGTATCTGAAGAGGAAGTCATGGCCCTTATCTGGTCCTCCCCCCTTCCACCTCCCCTCTTGATCCTATCCCCTCCCGCCTCCTCTGCTTCCTCTCTTTCTGCCTGCTGCCATCTTGCCCACCTCAGTAACCCCACCCTCTCATCAGGCGCTGTTCCTTCCTTGAGCGGATTGTCTACAAATGCCCTACCACTTTTCTTTCCTCCCACTCCCTCCTTGACCCTTTTCAGTCCAGCTTCTGTTCTCTCCACTCCACTGAAACTGCCCTCACAAAAGTCAGCAATGACCGCCTTGCTGCCAAATCCAAAGGCCACTACTCTCTTCTCATTCTCCTTGATCTCTCTGCTGCTTTTGACACTGTGGACCACCCTCTCCTGCTGCATAGCCTTCACTCCCTTGGTCTACGTGACACTGCCCTCTCCTGGCTGTCATCCTACCTCTCTGACCGATCTTTCTCAGTTTCCTCTCATGACTCCTCTCCCCCCCCACAGCCTCTTACAGTAGGTGTTCCCCAAGGTTCTGTTCTTGGACCACTCCTATTCTCCCTCTATACTTCCTCTCTAGGTGAACTCATCAGCTCTTTTGACCTCCATTATCATCTTTATGCTAATGATACCCAAATCTACCTTTCCTCCCCTGATCTCTCCCCCTCTCTTCTGACTCGTATCTCCAACTGTATCTCTGCGATCTCTTACTGGATGTCCCAGCAATTTCTTAAACTTAACATGTCTAAGACAGAGCTGTTCGTCTTCCCATCTTCCAATATAACCTCACTTCCCACTATTTCTTTATCAATTGATGGAATAACTATCTCATCTAGTCCCAAGGTGCGCTGTCTTGGAGTAATCCTGCACTCATCCCTCTCCTTCAAACCACATATCCAGAACCTTTCACAGTCCTGTCGTTTCCATCTCAAAAATATTTCTAAGATCTGACCCTTTCTCACCCAGGATGCTACTAAAACCCTCATACACTCACTGGTCATCTCCAGATTGGACTACTGTAACCTCCACCTATCTGGCCTCCCCAAATCCCCTCTCTCTCCTCTCCAGTCTATCCTTAATGCTGCTGCACGGCTTATCTTCTCCAAATGCTCTACATCTGCCTCCCCTCTCCTACAAGCCCTCCACTGGCTCCCCTTCTCTTTTAGAACCCAATATAAGGTTCTCACGCTCACTTACAAAGTCTCCACCCAATCTTCTCCCATATATATCTCTGATCTCATCTCCCTTCACTCTCCGCTCTCTTCGTTCAACTAATGCATGCCGCCTTTCATGCCAGCTGATTACTACCTCCCACTCCTGCCTCCAAGACTTTGCCCGTGCTGCTCCCCCACCTCTGGAACTCTCTCCCTCTCTCCATCAGACTCTCCATCTCTTTGCAATCCTTCAAACGGGCTCTTAAGACCCACTACTTCATCAAAGCCTTCCAGCTATCATTCTAACTCCCTGCTACATGCTCCTTCCTCCCCATCTACCCCATCTGTGTCACCCCTGTTTGTTTTCCCCTCCCTTGTAGAATGTAAGCTCTTACAAGCAGGGCCATCTACCCTCTTGTTCTTCTCCCTACTTTACTTTCATATACTTCTTACTCCCCACTAGGGCACCTAACACTTGGCTGCTTATGCACTGTTGCTTATCTGGGTGTTATGGTCGCTAATGTAGCAATATATATTATCCATGTCCTGGTCCTGTAGTGTATTGTTCTGTAAGTCGCTTGTCTACAACTTGTTTATGTACTTTGTAAGGCGCTGCGGAACACTTGTGACGCCATATAAATAATATGATAATAATAATAATAATGCTGTGCTACTGTACGTGGTGCTCCAGAATATGGGGTCTGTTTAGTAAGCAGTGTTAGGAGACAGAGGGCCTGATTCAGACCCGCTCGCGAGCGCTGAGCGCTCGCAAGTGGGTCGATCTTGCTCAAGTGCGCATGCGCACGATGGAGGCGGCTCCGTAGTGCGCATGCGCGAGACCCGATAACGACGGCCAAGCCAACGTTATGGGTCTCGCACCAAGGGGGCGTGCTATCGATGGTGATTGACAGCACGCCCCCTTTGGTGGGCGTGCCGGGGGCATGGCTGCCCAGACGGAGCCGTTCCCATGGGAACGCCTACCGTCTGGGGCCGGCCCCACTGACATCACTACTGATGTCAGTGGGAGTGCTTTTGGCTCTGATAGAGCCAAAAGCACTCCAGGGCTTGCGGCAGCGAGACCCTACCACAAGGGTCTCGTCGCCTGCCCGATGGTCGCAATGGTCTTGACCATCGTGACCATCATTTTTGTCGCTCGCTATAGCTGTGGGTGGTCACCAACAGCTATGCGAGCGGCCAGGGGGCCGCTCCAAAAAGTAGGAGAGACGGCCCTGTTTCAGAGCGAGTGCTCTGTCAGAACGTCCGGTTCTGAATCAGGGCCAGAGTGATAAGGTGCCAGCCAATCAGATCCTAACTGCCATCTCACAGGCTGTGTTTGAATATTGACAGTTGGGAGCTGATTGGCTGGCACCTTATCACTTTTCAATCTGTCTCCTAACACTGCTTAGTAAATAGACCCCTATATGTGTACTATTAGACCCAAAGGACATAGTTAGAATGTACAGTGCTGTACAGGTAACTCCAGGTGATTATGCTTTTTCCACCTTACCAATTTTTTTTTGCCCATTAGAAATCCAAGACTGTTGATGGGGTGGAGATCCCGGGTCACGTTATTGGGGATGCAGCCTACCCTTTACGGCGCTGGCTGATGAAGGGCTCCACGCAACATGTATAGTTGGGCCCAGAACAAATTGCATTTACCCACACCCTGAGTTCAGCCAGGATGGCCGCTGAGAATGCATGATGTGGACCACACGATGATGGCTGACATTGTAGCTGCGTGTTGTGTACTGCACAACATCTGTGAGCTTAGGAAGGAGCAATTTCTGCCAGAGTGGACTGTGCAGGAGTCAGATTGTGACCTATGTCGGGGACCATAGCTGTAGTGTCTAACAGCCAAACTTCCTGCACTAGTTACTGTAGCTACAGAAAGGCAAATGTCTGGTTTAAAAACAAAACTGGTTTATTTTTTGGTTCAACCAGTTTACCTGTTTATAAATTTTACCTTCAGCACACAGTACAATGCATGTGGTATATTATTCTAGGTATACGGTCAGGAAGCCGGCGGTCAAAATGCAGACCGCCGGCTTCCTGATAGCGTAATCCTGGGATTTAACATAGGCGTTCGAAATACCGACGCCTATGTTAATCCCGACGCCGGAACACCGACCCTGTCATCCCAATCGTCCACGATGGGTAAGTAGAACACTTAGCCCGGGGATGGGGGGTTTAAGTTTAGGGACCCCCGGGGGGTCTTAGGGTTAGGCACCTCCCCCCCCCCCCCCCGTGGAAGGTTAAGGTTAGGCTAGGGAAAGGGGGAATTAGGGTTAAGCACCCCCCAGGAGGGTTAGGTTCAGGGTGCAGGAATGGGGGGTAAGGTTTAGGCACCCCTGGGGGGAGGCTAGGGATAGGCACTGGGGGGAGAGGTTAGGGTTAGGCACCACTAAAAGAGGGTTAGGGACGCGAAAGGGTTAGGAATAGTTAAAATACTCACCCTGTCGGGATCTCCACTGTTCTGTCTTCCGGCGTCGGTATTACTTCTGACGGGCTTAGGTCCAGCCGCATGTCATACCGATATCATTATTCTAAAGGGTTTTGAATATACATTTTAAAATTGTAAACATACAAAATGTAACATAGCAAAATAGTACATTCAAAATAGCCTAATTTTTGTTAAAGCATTGCCTACTTACAGGATAAGTACATGTTATAACAAGCGTAAAATCCACATAAATATGTAAAACATAAAACATTTTAGCACCAGAAGGCATAGAACTTAGGCAATATATTTTAAAACCAAAATGCAGAGTTATAGTAAATTCCTGCACACAGGATAATCTGCATTTTCCTGGCTTTCAGGATGTTGACTACGGTCATAGTAATGGGCCTATTGTACTGGGGATGAGGTAGATTTGGGTAGCGTGGACCCTACTGTTGTGGAGTGACTGTGACCTGGGCTTGACTGTGACTAAATATTTGCTCTAGAAACTCCACCTGAAATTGCTGGGATTTCCTTTGGCGGTCATATGATTCCCTACTGTGACGATACATCGTGCCCATGAGCTGGGTAACACATGAGTACGGCATATCACGCTCTGCCTGCAGAAACCTGTCTAGACGAGCGACTTCCTGTGCGGACATTGCAGCGTCCATTTCTTGTCATAACTCGGGCAGCTTGTTCTGTGTTATTGGGTCTTTTTGTCTTTGGCGGAACCATATATAACACGGGAATAATAAACAAAAATGAGTCATCAGTGAGCGTATATAAAATAAGCAGTGGTGTTAGCTAACGTGTTTGTGGCCTTCCTCCACCTCCACACAAGCTACAGTACACTCTGCAACACACATTATTTTACTAATTAGAATTATTATTTGAACTGTATGAATTGATCATTGTGTGTCTGTTTAACAAATGAATTTACAGTGGAGAACTGTGCCAGTCGGGTAGTTGTCTATGAAAACTAATCGGTTACCATGAGCACCTTATCCGCTGGCACGCCTGTCCACCTTTTCACTGTATCATACATGTAATCCAGGGTGTTATGTGTTGTATCTTAATCTATTACTTACTGTTTCTGCATAAAGTTGGGGTTTGGGTATTTCTGGGCATCTCACTGGCACCAGTTATGTCTCAACACCCGCCTCAATGCTTGGTGAAACGCTGTCATCATGGGCCGCAGAATCTTGCAGAATGCTGTCATCTGGGTCATCTGGTAGTAACAGTGGCGAGGATGGGCATGCTTGTGAGGCTGATGGGCATGCTTGTGAGGCTGATGGGCATGCTCATGAGGTAGATGGGTATGATTGTGAGGTAGATGGGCATGCTTGTGTGAGGCTGATGGGCATGCTTGTGAGGATGATGGGCATGCTTTTCAGGATGATGGGCATGCTCATGAGGTAGATGGGTACGCTTGTGAGGTAGATGGGTACGCTTGTGAGGTAGATGGGTATGCTTGTGAGGTAGATGGGCATGCTTATGAGCAGTGGCATAACTAGGGTATTTGGTGCCCAGGGCAAATTTGAAAAGGGAGACCCCCTCCCCGATATGTGCGCGCGCCGAAGGCGCGCACAGCAAGAAAATGGGAGTGGTCACTTAAAAATGGGGTGTGTCAACATGACTCACCCCTTTATTTTCACGCTGAACATTCCTCTCCATATGCACCTTAACCCCAGTAGTGCCCCTTATACAGTACCCCCAGTATGCAGTTGTGGTCCCTCTTATGCAGGCCCATAGTAGTGCCCCTTATACAGTATCCCCAGTAGTGGTCCCCCTTATACAGCCCCCAATTAGTTCCCCTTATTCAGTGCCCCCAGTAGTTTTCCCCCTTATGCAGTGCCCCCAGTAGCAGTCCCCACAATGCAGTGCGCCCAGTAGTGGTATCCCCTTTTATTATTATTATTATTATTATTATTTATTTATATTGCGCCACAAGTGTTCCGCAGCGCCCTACACAGTACATAAACAAATTGTAGACAAGTGACTTACAGAACAATACAATACAGGACATGGATAATGTATATTGCTACATTAGCGACCATAACACTCAGATAAGCAATAGAGCAAAGCAACCAAGTGTTAGGTGCCCTAGTGGTGAGTAAGAAGTAAATGACACTATAGTAAGGAGAAGCACAAGAGGGTAGATGGCCCTGAGAGCTTACATGCAGTGCCCTTTATATAGTGCCCCCAGTAGTAGTCCCCCCCTATGCAGTGCCCTTTATATAGTGCCCCCAGTAGTAGTCCCCCCCTATGCAGTGCCCTTTATATAGTGCCCCGAGTAGTAGTCCCCCCCCTATGCAGTGCCCTTTATATAGTGCCCCAGCAGTAGTCCCCCCATGCAGTTTTCCTAGTAGTGGCCCCCCTTATGCAGGCACCCAGTAGTGATCCCCCCTATCTGGTGCCCCTCTGTAGTGGTCCCCCCAATGCAGTGCCCCTAGCAGTAAGCCCCTTATATAGTGCCCCCAGCAGTAGTCCCCCCCATGCAGTGCCCCTAGTAGTGGTCCCCCTGATGCAGGTCCCCAGTAGTGATCCCCCCTATCCAGTGCCCCCTGCAGTGGTCCTTCCTATTATTGCCCCCAGTAGTGGTCCCCCCAGTGCAGTGCCCCTTGTAGTAGGCCTCTTTTATAATGCCCCCAGTAGTAGTTTACCCCCCCCAAGTAGAGGTTCCCCCTCCCGATTAAGTGCCCCCAGTGGTAGCCCCCTCCAATAGAGGTCCTCCCAGTAATGGTGCCCCCAGTAGTACCCACCCCCCCTCCCTCCCCCATTGTGCCTCCACCCCCAGTAGAGGTCCCCCCAGTAGTAGCCACCCCCCCCCCCCCCCGTTGTGTCCCCAGTAGTGCAGACAGGTTTAAAAAAATATATATATACAAATATACTTACATGAATCCACGCTGCTGCTCCGGACCGCTCCCACCGCCACCGCCCGCCAGTCCTCCCGGGATGGTGCGCTCAGCATTATGGGAGAGACGTCATGATGTCTGTCCCATTACTCACTGCAGGAGCCGGACAGAAGCCCGGCTCTTGCAGTGGGTGCTGCAGCAGTCAATGAGAGTCTATCTGACTCTCATTGGCTGCTGTTTAACACACGCATCGCTGCCAGCACTGGCGGCGATGCGTGTGTTATGCACAGTCTGAGCCCGCCTCCTGGCGCTATCGGGCAAGCGCTCAGGGGGAGGGAATGGGCTCAGGCGTGCAGCACAGGACCGGCGCTGGAAGCCTAGCACCGGCCCTGTGTTAATGTGTAGCGCTGACCGCACTCACTGCGGTCGGCGCTACACTGGCTAACTAGGGCGGGCCGGACCGTGGCCGGTAGCCACGTGGCCACGGCTCCCAGGGCACACGCCATGCTCGACCCCCCCTTAGTTACACCACTGCTTATGAGGTAGATGGGCATGCTTGTGAAGTAGATGGGCATGCTTGTGAGGATGATGAGCATGCTTGTGGGGTAGATGGGCATGCTTGTGAGGATGATGGGCATGCTTATGAGATAGATGGGCATGCTTGTGAGGATGATGGGTATGCTTGTGAGGTAGATGGGCATGCTTGTGAGGATGATGGGCATGCTTGTGAAGTAGATGGGCATGCTTGTGAGGATGATGAGCATGCTTGTGGGGTAGATGGGCATGCTTGTGAGGATGATGGGCATGCTTATGAGGTAGATGGGCATGCTTGTGAAGTAGATGGGCATGCTTGTGAGGATGATGGGCATGCTTGTGAGGATGATGGGCATGCTTGTGAGGTAGATGGGCATGCTTGTGAGGATGATGGGCATGCTTGTGAGGTAGATGGGCATGCTTGTGAGGATGATGGGCATGCTTGTGAGGTAGATGGGCATGCTTGTGAGGTAGATGGGCCTGCTTGTGAGGATGATGGGCCTGCTTGTGAGGTAGATGGGCATGCTTGTGGAGTAGATGGGCATGCTTGTGAGGATGATGGGCATGCTTGTGAGGTAGATGGGCATGCTTGTGGGGTAGATGGGCATGCTTGTGAGGATGATGGGCATGCTTGTGAGGTAGATGGGCATGCTTGTGAGGATGATGGGCATGCTTGTGAGGTAGATGGGCATGCTTGTGAGGATGATGGGCATGCTTGTGAGGATAAATAAATAAAGAAGGAGCGCATGTAAGGAGATGGTGGGGATATGAGGAAATGACAGAGAATATAGTATCTATCTAATTTCCCCACCATCTCCTTACAAGCGCTCCTTCTTTATTTATCTATTTAACACCACATTTACCGGAGCTGCTAAATACTTAGCGTGGCACACACATAATTAATAGATGCTTGTGAGGATGATGGGGGGGGGTTGGACTAGGGAGGTTGGACATCAATTAGTGCATAACCAGTTTAAAAATTCTCAAAGTTTGGGGTGGGGAAGGCAGGATGGGCATGGGTGGCACGGGGCTGGGAAGGCTGGACTGGGAGGGCACAGGGAAGGGTGGACTGGGCGGTGCACAAGGCAGGGAAGGCTGGACCTTTATTGGGGGGCACAGGGCAGGGAAAGCTGGCTGGACTAAGGGGGGCATGGAAGGCTAGGTACACTAGGGTGGAGGCACAGGGCAGGGAAGGTTGGACTGGGGAGGGGGACGGGGCAGGGAAGGCTGGCTGGTTTAGGGTGAGCACAGGACAAGGAAGGCTGGCTGGACTAGGGGAACAAGGGGTAGGGAAGGCTGGAGTAGGGGAGCATGGGGCAGGGAAGGCTGGCTGGACTAGGGGAGCATGGGGCAGGGAAGGCTGGCTGGAGTAGGGGAGCATGGGGCAGGGAAGGCTGGCTGGAGTAGAGGGTTAGAGCAGGGAAGGCTGGCTGGAGTAGGGGAGCATGGGGCAGGGAAGGCTGGCTGGACTAGGGGAGCATGGGGCAGGGAAGGCTGGCTGGCTGGACTAGGGGAACATGGGGCAGGGAAGGCTGGCTGGAGTAGGGGAGCATGGGGCAGGGAAGGCTAGCTGGACTAGGGGAGCATGGGGCAGGGAAGGCTGGCTGAAGTAGAGGGTTAGAGCAGGGAAGGCTGGCTGGAGTAGGGGAGCATGGGGCAGGGAAGGCTGGCTGGACTAGGGGAGCATGGGGCAGGGAAGGCTGGCTGAAGTAGAGGGTTAGAGCAGGGAAGGCTGGCTGGTTTCTTGCACTAGGTGGAGGGGCACAGAGCAGGGAATCCTACCTTTCTTCAGAGGGCCCGGGGGAGACAGGGCAGATATAAAACGGCAGCTGGGGAGACACAGCGCCGCCGACGGTGTGTGAAGCTCTCTGAGAGCCAATCACAGCTCGCGGACCGGCAGCCAATCAGGAGCGGCTGCAATGGCTGCTCCTGATAGGCTGCCGGTCCGCGAGCTGTAATGTCTTGTATTTCAAATACCGCTGGCGGCGCTGTGTGTCCGCGGCTGACGATTCATATATTCTGTGCTGCTGTCACCCGGGCCCCTGCTCTCTCCGGGCCTGGGACTCTGGGCCTGTTAGTGGCCCTGCTTGTGAGGCTGATGGGCCTGCTTGTGAGGCTGGTGGGCCTGCTTGTGAGGCTGGTGGGCATGCTTGTGAGGCTGGTGGGCATGCTTGTGAGGCTGGCACGCTGCTGGTGGTTTCTGAGGCACATGGCCAGCTGCTTTCCCCTGCTGCTAAGATCAATGACAGGCTGACAGGCGTACATTAAGCTGTGTCTGAAAACACGGCCACATATGTCATAGTATTGCCACTCTAAGTGGGCAGCTCCACTTCTATTTCCATTGTCATGCCCTTTCATAAAAATGTTCTGAGTGCCTAAAGTTTGTATAGCACTTGCTGCTCAGTCCTCCGGAGGCCTCGGGATTCCAGGATGTTTGCTATACTTTTATAGATAACAGTTGTCTTTCACTGTGCTGTCATCTGTCATCTTCTTATTTCCTCCTGGCCCCTTATGGCCAGCAACTCCCCCATCTCTTCATCACTCCAAATGGACATTGCTGTGGTGGTGTTATGGTATATTACACCCGTTTAATACAGGAATGCCGCCTCTGTTGTTTGCAGTATGCTGAGCGTGTGTCCAGGGCTGTGGCTGCTGACATCATCAAAGGAGACCGAGGAACATCAAATCATCGCTGAGTCCAGGGTTGTATCCATTCATACTGCACATCACCCGGCTTGTTTCCGAGTTCAACCCTGCTCGATTGCAGGGTTGAAATGTGAGTCGCCGGACCCGGCAATATTTCTGGTGGTACGTTCACACTGCACCTCGACCCAGCAATATCCTGGGTTACTTTTGCAATGTGAAAGGGGTATAAAAGTCTTCTCATGTTCTTGCTCATGCGGCGGCTCAGTGTTCTAGCCGATGTGTATTCTGCTCATGGGATTCAAGCCAGTGATGCAGGATTCCAAACCTGGGACATCACCACAGCTATGTGCAGTGTTATTTATATTACATATAATTTTTACTCAGACTGAATGATAACATTGGTAAAAGTCTCACCTGGCTCCGGCGTGCGCATGCGCAGTGGCCAAATATCGACCCGCTCGCAAATCAGGCCCAGAGCACCCAGGGATAGTGGATGATGGTTGGTATGCTCAGTCAGGTGTCCTAAGTTGGAATGTTGCACCTTAAATAAACACACGGTGCAACATCAACTATAAAGGACAGCCTTCTGAAGGATCATCTACCACAATCTACTAACAGGTGATCTGCCTACTGGGGGCCTTTTGTCAATGTCATCCATCTTCCATAGAAGACTCTAAAAGTCAGTCACCACATTTGGGAAGCAGGGACTACTACTGTCACTAGAGCACATCCATGGAGCATTGAGGAAGAGAAGACACCTAGTCAGCATCCAAGTGTCTTGGATGCTGACTACTGTCCCTAGAGGAAGAGAAGACACCTAGAGTCCCTGCTTCCCAGGTGTGGTGACTTCTATTTTAATGGCTTCTATGAAAGATGGATGACATTGACAAAAGGCCCTCATAGGCAGATCACCTGTTAGTAGATTGTGGTAGATGATCCTGTAGAAGGCTGTCATTTACTGTTGATGTTGCACCTTAAATAAATAAACACACGGTGCAACATTGCAACTTAGGACACCAACCATCATCCACTAGCCCTGTGCCGTTGGGAACTCAGCCAGACTTTCGAACCAGGATCTTGATCATCACCAGTAGTAAACCTGGCAGCCATTCAGCTGAGCCACCACATGACCAATGCTAGGGTGAGACTTTTCCTATTGTCATCATTCCGTCTGGGAGAGAATTACAGGTAATATAAATAGCACTGGTCTTGGGATTCAAAGCAGGATTTCCTTGGTCGTCACCAGAAGTAATCCTAGTAGCCATTCAGCTGAGCCACTGCATGACAAGCTACTTAGTGAGACTTTTACTAATGTTATTATTCAGTCTGGGTAAATATTACAGGTAATATAAATAACATTGGTCCAGGGATTCAAACCAGTGACTCCCACCACAACTATGTGCAGAGTACATAGCAGCTAGGCCACTGAGCCACCACAGGATCAGGGATGGGAGGAAACTTTTACCAGTGTTATCATGCATTCTGGTGGAAAATGACCAATGTTATTTATATTATCTGTAATTTCTGTAATTTTCCCTCAGACTGTATGATAACATTGGTAAAAGTTTCGTTGCTTGCTTCGTCCTGTTGTGGCTCAGTGGTCTGGCGGATAGGCACTCTGCACATACTTCTGGTGAGGTCACTGGTTCGAATCCAAGGACAAATGTAATTTATATTACCTGTAATTTTTCCCCAGACTGAATGATAACATTAGTAAAAGTCTCACTAAGTACTTGGTCTTGCGGTGTCTCAGCAGAATGGCTGCTAGGATTACTTCTGGTGCTGACCAAGGAGATCCTGGTTTGAATCCCTCAACCAGTGTTATTTATATTACCTGTAATTTTCCCCCAGATTGCATGATAACATTGGTAAAAGTTTCCTTGCATCCTTGGCCCTGTGGTGGCACAGTGGTCTACCTGGTAAGCACTCTGCACATACTTGTGGTGGGATCACTGGTTTGAATCCCAGGACAAATTTAATTTATATTACCTGTAATTTTTCCCCAGACTGAATGATAACATAAGTAAAAGTCTCTCTAGATACTCGGTCCTGGGGTGGCTCAGCTGAATGACTGTCAGGTTTATGGCTAGTGATGACCATGGAGATCCTGGTTTGAATCCCTGAACCAAAGTTATTTATATTACCTGTAATTTTCCCCCAGATTGCATGATAACATTGGTAAAAGTGTCCTGGCATGCTTGGTCCTGAGGTGGCTCAGTGGTCTAGCTGATAGGCACTCTGCACATAAATGTGGTAGGTTCACTGGTTCGAATCCCAGGACAAATGTAATTTATATTACCTGTAATTTTTCCCCAGACTGAATGATAACATAAGTAAAAGTCTCTCTAGATACTCGGTCCTGTGGTGGCTCAGCTGAATGATTGCCAGGTTTATGGCTAGTGATGACCATGGATATCCTGGTTCGAATCTCTGGCAGTCTGGCTGAGTTTCCTGTGGCACAGAGCACCTTGGCTAGTGGATGATGGTTGGTATCCTCAGTGAGGTGTCCTAGGTTGGAATGTTGCACCGTGTGTTTATTTATTTAAGGTGCAACATCAACTGTAAAGGACAGCCTTCTACAGGATCTACCACAATCTACTAACAGGTGATCTGCCTACTGGGGGCCTTTTGTCAATGTCATCTTCCATAGAAGACACGTAAGAGGAGAAGGAGGAAGAAGACGAGAGAGGAGGAAGAAGACGAGAGAGAGCGCGTGGAGGAAGAGAAGACGAGAGAGAGCGCGCGCGGAGGAAGAGAAGACGAGAGAGAGCGCGCGCGGAGGAAGAGAAGAAGGCGAGCGAGCGAGGAAGACGAGAGAGAGCGCGCGCGGAGGAAGAGAAGAAGACGAGCGAGCAAGAAGACGAGAGAGAGCGCGCGGAGGAAGAGAAGACGAGAGAGCGTGCGGAGGAAGAGAGGAAGAAGAGCGCTCGTCTTCTCTTCCTCCGCGCGCGCTCTCTCGTCTTCTCTTCCTCGCTCCGCGCTCTCTCTCTCTCGTCTTCTCTTCCGCGCTCTCTCTCTCTCGTCTTCTCTTCCTCCGCGCGCTCTCTCTCTCGTCTTCTCTTCCTCCGCGCGCTCTCTCTCGTCTTCTTCCTCGCTCCGCACGCGCTCTCTCGTCTTCTCTTCCTCCGCGCGCGCTCTCTCTCTCGTCTTCTTCCTCCGCGCGCTCTCGCTCGTCTTCTCTTCAGCGCACTCTCTCGTCTTCTTCCTCCTCCTCCTCTTCCTCCTCGCTCTCTCTCGTCTTCTTCCTCCTCGCTCGTCTTCTCTCCCTCCGCGCGCTCTCTCGTCTTCTTCCTCCTCACTTCTCTCTCCTTGTCCAGTAGAGTGTCTTCTATGGAAGATGGATGACATGGACAAAAGGCCCCCAGTAGGCAGATCACCTGTTCCTGGATTGTGGTAGATGATCCTGTAGAAGGCTGTCCTTTATAGTTGATGTTGCACCTTAAATAAATAAACACACAGTGCAACATTCCAACCTAGGACACCTCACTGAGGATACCAACCATCATCCACTAGCCCAAGGTGCTCTGTGCCACAGGAAACTCAGCCAGACTGCCAGAGATTCGAACCAGGATCTCTATGGTCATTACCAGCCGTAAACCTGGCAGCCATTCAGCTGAGCCACCGCATGACCGAGTACTTAGTGAGACTTTTCCTAATGTTATCATTCAGTCTGGGGAAAAATTACAGGTAATATAAATAACATTTGTCCTGGGATTCGAACCAGTGACCCCCACCACAACTATGTGCAGAGTTAGACCACTGAGCCACCACAAGATCAAGCATGTAAGGAAACTATTACCAATGTTATCATTCAGTCTGGGGAAAAATTACAGGTAATATAAATAACATTGGTCCTGGGATTCAAACCAGGATCTCCATGGTCACCACCAGCAGTAATCCTGGCAGTCATTCAGCAAGGCCACCGCATAACCAAGTATATGAGGAGACTATTACTAATGTTATCATTCAGTCTGGGGGGAAATTACAAGTAACAAAAATAACATTGGTCCTGGGATTTAAACCAGCAACCCCACTATAACTACAGTATGTGCAGAGCACCTATGAGTTAGGCCACTGAGCCAGCCTATACCTCTAACCAGCAACCCCACTATAACTACAGTATGTGCAGAGCACCTATGAGTTAGGCCACTGAGCCAGCCTATACCTCTAACCAGCAACCCCACTATAACTACAGTATGTGCAGAGCACCTATGAGTTAGGCCACTGAGCCAGCCTATACCTCTAACCAGCAACCCCACTATAACTACAGTATGTGCAGAGCACCTATGAGTTAGGCCACTGAGCCAGCCTATACCTCTAACCAGCAACCCCACTATAACTACAGTATGTGCAGAGCACCTATGAGTTAGGCCACTGAGCCAGCCTATACCTCTAACCAGCAACCCCACCATAACTACAGTATGTGCAGAGCACCTATGAGTTAGGCCACTGAGCCAGCCTATACCTCTAACCAGCAACCCCACCATAACTACAGTATGTGCAGAGCACCTATGAGTTAGGCCACTGAGCCAGCCTATACCTCTAACCAGCAACCCCACTATAACTACAGTATGTGCAGAGCACCTATGAGTTAGGCCACTGAGCCAGCCTATACCTCTAACCAGCAACCCCACTATAACTACAGTATGTGCAGAGCACCTATGAGTTAGGCCACTGAGCCAGCCTATACCTCTAACCAGCAACCCCACCATAACTACAGTATGTGCAGAGCACCTATGAGTTAGGCCACTGAGCCAGCCTATACCTCTAACCAGCAACCCCGCTATAACTACAGTATGTGCAAAGCACCTATGAGTTAGGCCACTGAGCCCGCCTATACCTCTAACCAGCAACCCCGCTATAACTACAGTATGTGCAGAGCACCTATGAGTTAGGCCACTGAGCCAGCCTATACCTCTAACCAGCAACCCGGCCATAACTACAGTATGTGCAGAGAACGTATGAGTTAGGCCACTGAGCCAGCCTATATCTCTAACCAGCAACCCCACTATACTATAACTACAGTATGTGCAGAGAACCTATGAGTTAGGCCACTGAGCCAGCCTATACCTCTAACCAGCAACCCCACTATAACTACAGTATGTGCAGACCACCTGAGTTAGGCCACTGAGCCAGCCTATACCTCTAACCAGCAACCCCACTATAACTACAGTATGTGCAGAGCACCTATGAGTTAGGCCACTGAGCCAGCCTATACCTCTAACCAGCAACCCCGCCATAACTACAGTATGTGCAGAGAACGTATGAGTTAGGCCACTGAGCCAGCCTATACCTCTAACCAGCAACCCCACTATAACTACAGTATGTGCAGAGCACCTATGAGTTAGGCCACTGAGCCAGCCTATACCTCTAACCAGCAACCCCACTATAACTACAGTATGTGCAGAGCACCTATGAGTTAGGCCACTGAGCCAGCCTATACCTCTAACCAGCAACCCCACCATAACTACAGTATGTGCAGAGAACCTATGAGTTAGGCCACTGAGCCAGCCTATATCTCTAACCAACAACCCCACTATAACTACAGTATGTGCAGAGAATGAGTTAGGCCACTGAGCCAGCCTATACCTCTAACCAGCAACCCCACTATAACTACAGTATGTGCAGAGCACCTATGAGTTAGGCCACTGAGCCAGCCTATATCTCTAACCAACAGCCCCACTATAACTACAGTATGTGCAGAGAATGAGTTAGGCCACTGAGCCAGCCTATACCTCTAACCAGCAACCCCACTATAACTACAGTATGTGCAGAGCACCTATGAGTTAGGCCACTGAGCCAGCCTATATCTCTAACCAGCAACCCCACTATACTATAACTACAGTATGTGCAGAGAACCTATGAGTTAGGCCACTGAGCCAGCCTATACCTCTAACCAGCAACCCCGCCATAACTACAGTATGTGCAGAGAACCTATGAGTTAGGCCACTGAGCCAGCCTATACCTCTAACCAGCAACCCCACCATAACTACAGTATGTGCAGAAAACCTATGAGTTAGGCCACTGAGCCAGCCTATATCTCTAACCAGCAACCCCACTATAACTACACTATGTGCTGAGAATGAGTTAGGCCACTGAGCCAGCCTATACCTCTAACCAGCAACCCCACTATAACTACAGTATGTGCAGAGCACCTATGAGTTAGGCCACTGAGCCAGCCTATACCTCTAACCAGCAACCCCACCATAACTACAGTATGTGCAGAGCACCTATGAGTTAGGCCACTGAGCCAGCCTATACCTCTAACCAGCAACCCCACCATAACTACAGTATGTGCAGAAAACCTATGAGTTAGGCCACTGAGCCAGCCTATATCTCTAACCAGCAACCCCACTATAACTACAGTATGTGCTGAGAATGAGTTAGGCCACTGAGCCAGCCTATACCTTTAACCAGCAACCCCACTATAACTACAGTATGTGCAGAGCACCTATGAGTTAGGCCACTGAGCCAGCCTATATCTCTAACCAGCAACCCCACTATAACTACAGTATGTGCAGAGCACCTATGAGTTAGGCCACTGAGCCAGCCTATATCTCTAACCAGCAACCCCACTATAACTACAGTTTGTGCAAAGCACCTATGAGTTAGGACACTGAGCCAGCCTATACCTTTAACCAGCAACCCCACTATAACTACAGTATGTGCAGAGCACCTATGAGTTAGGCCACTGAGCCAGCCTATATCTCTAACCAGCAACCCCACTATAACTACAGTATGTGCAGAGCACCTATGAGTTAGGCCACTGAGCCAGCCTATATCTCTAACCAGCAACCCCACTATAACTACAGTATGTGCAGAGCACCTATGAGTTAGGCCACTGAGCCAGCCTATATCTCTAACCAGCAACCCCACTATAACTACAGTTTGTGCAAAGCACCTATGAGTTAGGCCACTGAGCCAGCCTATATCTCTAACCAGCAACCCCACTATAACTACAGTATGTGTAGAGCACCTGTGAGTTAGGCCATTGAGCCAGCCTATACCTCTAACCAGCAGAGATACTTTTCTCAATGTCTTACACCACCCAGCTGCAACTTTCAAGGAACCAGGATAAAAACAAGCCAGACAGGATCCAAGCCAGGATCTCACTATGCTGTATATGGAGGATCTGGCTGTTATCTCACTGATACAATATACATTGTGTCTAACTTGGGACACTTTTCTCAGTGCTTACAATCAGCCTGCTGTAACATCCAGGGGTCTATTTACCATCGGGGGCCGATACTTAAGTATCCACCTCGCAGCTGGGGATACTTATGATATTCAGCAAACTCTGAAAAATTTAGTTTTCAGAGTTAACCTGTGGGAACAAATGCCAAATGGTCCTATCCATACCCTGACGGGGATGCAGTCGGGAAGCCGATGGACGGAATCCCGACCGTCGGCTTCCCGACGGTCTAATCCTGGCAAGGTACAAATGACAGGTGTCGATATCCCGACGCCTGTCATTTTACCTACGCCGGGAGCCCGACACCCGGCTTACCAATCGAAGGTAAGCCGGGCGCGGACAACTGCGGGGGAGGGGGGAGGGTTAGATTTAGGGTTCCCGGGGGGGATTTAGGGTTAGGCACCCCGCTGGGAGGTTAGGTTTAGGCTAGGGGAAGGGGGGGTTAGGGTTAGGCAATGTTACGAATTCCGAGGCCTACTCCATGTGACACCACAAGAACCCAGCTATCGAGATCTTCCGCCAATAACAACTGCCCGTTGTTTCCTTAGAACTAGGATATGTTCACCGGTACTTAGGCGGCCGCCTGGACTTATGCTCGAGGTAGTAGAGGCTCACATGGAGATACAAGGGAATTCAATAGGTAAATAATGTACAGTTAGGACTGACACAGTTGATGATGATAAGGATATCGATGATCCAGATGTTGTGAGAGTACAGTTTGGTTTTTTGGACAATAGCTTGGGAGCCGATGGTGTGGCAGCTGTGCCGTTGGTGCAGCAATGGTGCAGCAGTGATGCTGATGGTGCAGCTATAGCCGTAGATAAACAGCCTAGGGTTAGTAAATGGCTCTGAGAGCCGAAGGTGCGGCAACTGTACCGATGGTGCCGATGTTGGGGCAGTTGCCGTGGATAAACAGTCTATGGTTCCATGATGGCTTTGAGAGCCGATGGTGCAGCAGGTGTGCCGATGTTGGGGCAATTGCCGTAGGATGAACGTTGGCAGCACGGGAGCTGCTGGATATGGCTAGGAAGCCGTTTTTAAGATTGATGGTAGCACGGAAGCTACTTGGAGCGGCCTGGAAGCCGTATGGTGAACCATGGCAGCACGGGAGCTGCTAGATGCGCCAAGGAAGCCGTTTGGAGATAGGTGGTAGCATGGAAGCTACTTGGACGGGTTAGGAAGCCGTATGGTGAACGATGGCAGCACGGGAGCTGCTAGATGCGGCCAGGAAGCCGTTTGGAGATAGGTGGTAGTACGGAAGCTACTTGGAGCGGTTAGGAAGCCGTATGGTGAACGATGGCAGCACGGGAGCTGCTAGATGCGTCCAGGAAGCCGTTTGGAGATAGGTGGTAGCACAGAAGCTACTTGGTGCAGCTAAGAAGCCGTATGGTGAACGATGGCAGCACGGAAGCTGCTAGATGCGGCCAGGAAGCCGTTTGGAGATAGGTGGTAGCACGGAAGCTACTTGGAGCGGTTAGGAAGCCGTGTGAGAGTTCCGTGAACCGGAGAACAGGAACAACCTGACTCTGCAGCCAGGCTGAGGGAACTCAGAGACACTCTATAGTCGGCCTGTGTCGCCCGGTTGACACAAGCAGCTGAGATGGTCTAGGCAGGGGCCTAAACAGCAGACAAGTGGATTCAGATGCTGCAGTAACACATAATGGAGGCAGTGAGGTGGAAACACTGCAGGTAACAAGATAAATGCAGACAGACAGGACTGTCACTCACCTGACTTGCATTCATTGCAATGGAGCCGCGGAGCTGGTGCTGAGAGAGAAAGCCTCGCAAGATGATGTCATCATCTCGCGAGGCTTTCTCTCTCAGTACCAGTTCCAGGCTCCAGGCGGAGATTGGGAGGGAGAGAGGTGATCGCGTGCAGCCAACAGTATGTGGCGCAGTCTGGCATCGTGACGTCAGGCTGCGCGCCTTTGCTGTTCTCAGTCTGCTGCTGTGAAGAGGAAAGGAGGAGGAGCTGTGCACCAAGGCCACGAGGAGGACGCTTCGCCCAGCCACCACGCTTTTCAGTCAGTCTGTGTGTCAGTGACAGACTGTCTGTAGCAGAAGAGGAGAGGGGGTCAGATGATTTACAGCAATTCTTTGCTTTCCCCAGGTAAGGCAATGTTTCTGGCTGCAGCTTTGCAGGGGAGTAGGTGGGGGTTCCTTTGCTTGTTTTGATTTATTACTCTGTAATGGTGGGAACCCCTGTTTTTATTCATTCTCTTTTTTTTTTTTTATGTAACTTTGTAAGAATATATGTTTTTAAACTCTGCAACTTCCAAGAGGGAGGTAGTCAGCACCCCGGCAGATGGGATGCCGACGTTCAAAAAAACGGCTTGTGAATCCCAACAGCAGTCAGGAATCCAGAGCGCCAGGGGGTTAGGGGGAGGGTTAGGTTTATGGTTAGGAATATGCACTATGTTAGGGTTGGGGGGAGGGTTAGGTTTAGGCACTGGGGAGGGAGGGTTAGGGTGCGGGGAGGTTAGGTTTAGACATTACGGAGGAGGTTAGGTTCAGGCACCGGGGAGGGTTAGGGGTAAGGGTTAGCATTAGGGTGCTTACCTAATGGTGTCGGGGTTCTGACTGTCAGAATACCGCTGTCGGTATTTTGACCGCCAGCATCCCAACCGCCGGGATCCCATACCCAGCCCTTTCCAACACTATATTATTATTTTATGTTGTCTTTTTTTCAAGTCATTTTTTTAATGTTAAATTTATATAGATATTTTTGAATCTGTGGGATGATTTAAATGTTTTGTGTGCCCCCTGCTGGCTGTCTATACAATTGTAGCTTTATTTAGATGCCTAAAGCTGCAGGGTGGGGGGACACATTTATCCTCACAGCCTCTTGAGATGCCGAAGAAATGTGTGCAAAGTCTTTTGTTTGGGCACCCAAACCAGGACGTCAGACGCCCAAACCAGGACGTCAGACGCCCAAGCCAGGACGTCAGACGCCCAAGCCAGGACGTCAGACGCCCAAGCCAGGACGTCAGACGCCCAAGCCAGGACGTCAGACGCCCAAGCCAGGACGTCAGAAGCCCAAGCCAGGACGTCAGACGCCCAAACCAGGACTCCAGACGCCCAAGCCACGACGTCAGACGCCCAAACCAGGACTCCAGACGCCCAAACCAGGACTCCAGACGCCCAAACCAGGACTTCAGACGCCCAAACCAGGACGTCAGACGCCCAAACCAGGACGTCAGATGCCCAAACCAGGACTCCAGACACCCAAACCAGGACGTCAGACGCCCAAACCAGGACTTCAGACGCCCAAACAAGAACTGTAGACAGATTTAGCTGCTTTCAGCTGCTAAACCCTGTTCTTTTGGGCGCGTTAAATACTAATGGGTGTCTAATCTGAGTAACAATTTATTTGCTCTGATAGACGCCTATTAGTTTAGACACCCAGCAGGGGGCACGCTAAACATTTGAATCGCCCCCTGTATATCTGTATAAAGCATGCATTAACAAATAAATTTGTAATTTAAAAAATGATAGGTATTAGAAAAAAATGGCAGGGGGATGGAGGGGATACAGGGGGCAGTAGGTGATACAGGGCACAAGTCTGGTAGAACTTCTGTTGTATGATGATGACATAGTTATATACCTACACAAACAGGCATCTTCTGGGACCATATGATCTCCAACATGAATAGTGAATACTGACTGAAGACAACGTCTGCCCAGGGAGGATCAGTTTCTTTAGAGGTCCTACGTTGCAGAGAAACCACCATACAGGTAAGGTGTATTTGGAACAGAATGGAGAGGAATGTTCTCAGAGTGACGAGAAATGGGTGGAGTGTCATGATGACATGCCCCCATTTCCAGTGACCACGCCCCTAATGACACGTGACCATGCCTATTTTTTTGCTGCTCGCCTTCGGCGCGCATACACTCCATGTTACTTTATTTTCAAACTTGCGCCACTAAAGTTATGGAACTGGGACCACCCATTATCAAATGGCAAGTTTCACCTATGGGCGCAGACAGTGAGCCGGAATTAGACTGTCACTGGCTGTGAAGGGATGCCTAACCCTAACCTCCCCCCCTAGTATGTCTATATATATATATATATATATATATATGTGTATATATATATATATATATGTGTATATATATATATTATAGCAATATATGGAGAGAGGCGGCACTCAGAGTCTTTTCAATCGAAAAGTGAACCCTATGCCAGGGTGATTTATTGGGACAATGTTTCGGGGACCGTATCCCCTTCCTCAGAACAACATCAATTGTAACGGGAGCGTACCATAATACCACGCCCCTCTTCGGCACACAGATGTCCCGACCGCTGAATCACCAGTGTTGGGAGGTATGATCCTAATAGTGAATACTTATGTGCCAGCTGCTGGTAGCCTTGTCATGCTCCTGTGGGTGGGTGCTTCTCACATGTTAGACACGCCCACAAAGAGGTGTAGCCCTGTCCCTAAAATGCTGTGGCCACACCCCCTCCAGAGGGGGCCCTGGGAAGTTGCTGTACCGGGACCCAGGATTTCTCTTGGCAGCCCTGGAAACAACACAAACACAGACAGACCTGAATGACAGGCAATGAATTGACAAAGACAAGACAGGATTTCCAGATTCTTGGAAAAAGCCAGAATAAGGATAGGACATGATGCAGAATCCCTGAAACAACTAAGACTGGGAATTGCCAACAAGATTATTTGATAAGCGCAAATCCTAACAGGCAGCAGGGAAGGAGGGGTTAGGGTTAGGCACCCCCCGTGGGACTTAGGTTTAGGCGGCAGGGTAGGGAGGGTTAGGTTTAGGCCCTTAGAGGGGGGATTAGGGTTAGGCACATTCAGGGGGGACGTTAGGGTTAGACACCCCTAAGGGAGGGTTAGGGGGGGAATTAGGTTAGGAAATACTTACCTTACATAATGTGGATTGTCACCCCTGCCGGGCAGCTGTTGTCGGGATTTGAACGGCCGGCCGGCGATAAATCATACTGAACCCCCCTGATGGTATTTTCACATGATTAATGGGCCATTAAGGGATGATGAATCGACCCTTCAAAGAACTAAGATTAATTATAGCCTTTGTCTTCATGATTATTGCACCTGTACGAGGTACTGTGCGGGGTCCTAGGTCTGGTATCCCCATACTGCACTGGTTCTATTCCCCATGCAGATTTCGTTTTAGTACTTTGAATGTTGTTTTGGGGCAATTGATGAAAATGACAAGAGTCACCTAGGTTGTTTAGCAGGCCAGCTGGCTCAGTGTGCAAGTGTCCAAACAATCTATTTATGGTGGTGGGGGAGTCTAAGGTTTGATTCTCCAAACAGGCTTATTTTCTCAGTGTCACCAATCAGTCTAGTACAGCAACCAAAGTAATAAAAAGAAACCTATCTTCAACCATCCAGCTGCAACTGCACTAAGATAATAATATGTCAGACAGGGTCAGTGGTGGATGTTACTTAGGGCCTTTATGGCTCCCAGTGATACCCACCCCTCCTCTGTGAGCCCCCAGTCCCCGGCAGCGGTTCCTACCTTCCTCCTATGGCTGATATAATAAAAGAAGAAGTGGTTTCCCATTGGAAGTGCAGCATTAGTGTGGAGGTGCTCTGGTGGCTGCATAGACAGAGGATAAGAGACACAGGGAGGGGTCTGGCTGATTGACTCTTAGGGGAGGCTGGCTGATTGACTCTTAGGGGAGGCTGGCTGATTGACTCTTAGGGGAGGCTGGCTGATTGACTCTTAGGGGAGGCTGGCTGATTGACAGGGTGAGGGCAAGGCTGAGGGACATGAGTGGAATTGAGATTGAAAGACACACGGGCAGGCAGGGCCGCCATCAGGGGGGGGACTACTGGGCCTGGAGTCCCGGGCCCGGAGAGAACAGAGACAGAGGGGGGCCCGGGTAGCTGCGGTGCAGCACCGATGATTTAATACGTGACAGTGCCTGCTGTATTACAGTTACAAGTATGGTGCCGGCCGCGAGACAGCTAGAGCTCGCGGACCGGTAACCAATCAGGAGCGTCCACTCCTGATTGGCTTCCAGTCCGCGAGCTTTGATTGGCTCGCGCTCGGCGCCATCCAATCAAAGCTCCCCGACAGGCAGCCAATCAGGAGCGGACGCTCCTGATTGGCTGCCAGTCCGCGAGCTTTGATTGGCTCGGGCCCAGCACCGTATGTGGAATGCCGGTGGGTGCAGCAGCTTCCAGTCACAGTGCCACTCTGCATGTATGATTCCGGCTGCCAACTGAAGAACCGCAATCTAGGTACCACATAGTGCCTGACTTTGCCCTGTGCTCTCCCTCCTGTTCCAGCCAGCCCTCTCTACCCCTGAGCCTCCCCAGCGAGTCCAGACAGCCTTCCCTGTCCCTCTCCTAGTGGTGATGGCCTTCCCTGCCATGCCCCACCCCCCAGTCCAGACAGCCCTCCCTGCCCTGTGCGTTTCCCCCCTAGTTCAGCCGGCCATCCCTGTCCGACCTCCCCCATTCCAGCCAGCCCTCCCTACCCTGTCCCCCCCTCTCTGCCCTGAGTCTCCCCCCAAATCCAGCCAGCCTTCCCTGTCCCCTCCTAGACCAGCCAAACTTCCCTGCCCTGTGCGTCTCCCTCCTAGTACTGCCAGCCGTCACTGTCATGTCCCACTTCTCAGCCCTGAGCCTACCGCCCCCCTCCCCCCCCCCCAGTCCAGTCAGCCTTTTCTGGATTTTATGTGGGTCTAGATTTTTCAACATATTTTATGTGGCTACAGCCTATTTATATATACAAATCCACCCCCTATCTCCCCTGGGGGGGCCCTATGTACTTTGTCAGTACCGGGCCCCACAATTTCCGATGACGGCCCTGCGGACAGGAGGCTACAGTGATGGGGCAGGAAGCTGGGGAGACGGGGAAGGAGGCTGTAAAGATAGGAAGTTGGAGAGACACATGGGGCTGGAGGGGATACACGGGGCACAAGACTGGTTGAACCTCTGTTATATTATGACATTGGTTATATTTCTACAGAAACAGGCATTTTTTGCATCATGTGAATCACTACAAGAATCACTACACGAATAGTGACTACCAAACTAAGAGACACCATCTGCCGAGGGAGGATCAGTTTCTTCAGAGGTTCCACATTGCAGAGAAACCACCATATAGGTAAGGTATATTTGGAATGGAATGTAGAGGAATGCTCCCATGGTGATGAGAAATGGGTGGAGTGTCATGATGACACTCCCCCATTTCGAGTGACACTGCCCCTCATGACGTACGGCAACGCCTATTTTTGGGCCGTGGACCTTTGGCGCACGCATACTGTACCTTGCACAATTTTTTTCAACTTGCACCACTGAAGGTAACTTACGTTATCTCTATCACTGCTGACCACACCCCTCTACACCAGATCCTATATATAATTATAGCGACTATCTGTTATTGATGACCACACCCCTCTACACCGGATTCTATATAATTATAGTGTTTATCTCTATCACTGCTGACCACACCCCTCTACACCGGATCCTATATATAATTATAGTGTTTATCTCTATCACTGCTGACCACACCCCTCTACACCGGATTCTATATATAATTATAGTGTTTATCTCTATCACTGCTGACCACACCCCTCTACACCGGATAATATATATAATTATAGTGTTTATCTCTATCACTGCTGACCACACCCCTCTACACCAGATCCTATATAATTATAGTGTTTATCTCTATCACTGCTGACCACACCCCTCTACACCAGATCCTATATAATTATAGTGTTTATCTCTATCACTGCTGACCACACCCCTCTACACCGGATAATATATATAATTATAGCGACTATCTATGTTATTGATGACCACGCCCTCTACACCAGATCCTATATATAATTATAGTGTTTATCTTTATCACTGCTGACCACACCCCTCTACACCGGATCCTATATATAATTATAGCTACTATCTATATTATTGATGACCACACCCCTCTCCACCGGATTCTATATAATTATAGCGTTTATCTCTATCACTGCTGACCACACCCCTCTACACTGGATCCTATATATAATTATAGCTACTATCTATATTATTGATGACCACACCCCTCTACAACGGATTCTATATAATTATAGCGTTATCTTTATCACTGCTGACCACACCCCTCTATACCGGATTCTATATAATTATAGCGTTATCTGTACCACTGCTGACCACAGCCCTCTACTCTGGATCCTATATATAATTATCTCCATCACTGCTGACCACGCCCCACTACACCGGATTCTATATAATTATAGCTTTATCTGTATCACTGCTGACCACACCCCTCTACATCGGATTCTATATAATTAAAGCGTTATCTGTATCACTGCTGACCACGCCCTTCTACACCGGATTCTATATAATTATAGCGTTTATCTCTATCACTGCTGACCACACCCCTCTACACCGGATCCTATATATAATTATAGCGACTATGTTATTGATGACCACACCCCTCTACACCAGATCCTATATATAATTATAGTGTTTATCTCTATCACTGCTGACCACACCCCTCTACACCGGATCCTATATATAATTATAGCGACTATGTTATTGATGACCACACCCCTCTACACCAGATCCTATATATAATTATAGTGTTTATCTCTATCACTGCTGACCACACCCCTCTACACCGGATCCTATATATAATTATAGCGACTATGTTATTGATGACCACGCCCTCTACACCAGATCCTATATATAATTATAGTGTTTATCTCTATCACTGCTGACCACACCCCTCTACACCGGATCCTATATATAATTATAGCGACTATCTATATTATTGATGACCACACCCCTCTCCACCGGATTCTATATAATTATAGCGTTTATCTCTATCACTGCTGACCACACCCCTCTACACCGGATCCTATATATAATGATAGCGACTATATTATTGATGACCTCACCCCTCTCCACTGGATTCTATATAATTATAGCGTTATCTTTATCACTGATGACCACACCCCTCTATACCGGATTCTATATAATTATAGCGTTATCTGTACCACTGCTGACCACACCCCTCTACTCCGGATCCTATATATAATTATCTCCATCACTGCTGACCACGCCCCACTACACCGGATTCTATATAATTTTAGCGTTATCTGTATCACTGCTGACCACGCCCTTCTACATCGGATTCTATATAATTAAAGCGTTATCTGTATCACTGCTGACCACACCCCTCTACACCGGATCCTATATAATTATAGCGTTATCTGTATCACTGCTGACCTCTCCCCACTACACCGTATTCTATATAATTATAGCGTTATCTGTATCACTGCTGACCACGCCCTTCTACACCGAATTCTATAGAATTATAGTGTTATCTGTATCACTGCTGACCACGCCCTTCTACACCGGATTCTATATAATTATAGCGTTATCTGTATCACTGCTGACCACACCCCTCTACACTGTATTATATATAATTATTGGGTTATCTCTATCACTGCTGACCACACCCCTCTACACCAGATCCTATATAATTATAGTGTTTATCTCTATCACTGCTGACCACACCCCTCTACACCGGATAATATATATAATTATAGCGACTATCTATGTTATTGATGACCACGCCCTCTACACCAGATCCTATATATAATTATAGTGTTTATCTTTATCACTGCTGACCACACCCCTCTACACCGGATCCTATATATAATTATAGCTACTATCTATATTATTGATGACCACACCCCTCTCCACCGGATTCTATATAATTATAGCGTTTATCTCTATCACTGCTGACCACACCCCTCTACACTGGATCCTATATATAATTATAGCTACTATCTATATTATTGATGACCACACCCCTCTACAACGGATTCTATATAATTATAGCGTTATCTTTATCACTGCTGACCACACCCCTCTATACCGGATTCTATATAATTATAGCGTTATCTGTACCACTGCTGACCACAGCCCTCTACTCTGGATCCTATATATAATTATCTCCATCACTGCTGACCACGCCCCACTACACCGGATTCTATATAATTATAGCTTTATCTGTATCACTGCTGACCACACCCCTCTACATCGGATTCTATATAATTAAAGCGTTATCTGTATCACTGCTGACCACGCCCTTCTACACCGGATTCTATATAATTATAGCGTTTATCTCTATCACTGCTGACCACACCCCTCTACACCGGATCCTATATATAATTATAGCGACTATGTTATTGATGACCACACCCCTCTACACCAGATCCTATATATAATTATAGTGTTTATCTCTATCACTGCTGACCACACCCCTCTACACCGGATCCTATATATAATTATAGCGACTATGTTATTGATGACCACACCCCTCTACACCAGATCCTATATATAATTATAGTGTTTATCTCTATCACTGCTGACCACACCCCTCTACACCGGATCCTATATATAATTATAGCGACTATGTTATTGATGACCACGCCCTCTACACCAGATCCTATATATAATTATAGTGTTTATCTCTATCACTGCTGACCACACCCCTCTACACCGGATCCTATATATAATTATAGCGACTATCTATATTATTGATGACCACACCCCTCTCCACCGGATTCTATATAATTATAGCGTTTATCTCTATCACTGCTGACCACACCCCTCTACACCGGATCCTATATATAATGATAGCGACTATATTATTGATGACCTCACCCCTCTCCACTGGATTCTATATAATTATAGCGTTATCTTTATCACTGATGACCACACCCCTCTATACCGGATTCTATATAATTATAGCGTTATCTGTACCACTGCTGACCACACCCCTCTACTCCGGATCCTATATATAATTATCTCCATCACTGCTGACCACGCCCCACTACACCGGATTCTATATAATTTTAGCGTTATCTGTATCACTGCTGACCACGCCCTTCTACATCGGATTCTATATAATTAAAGCGTTATCTGTATCACTGCTGACCACACCCCTCTACACCGGATCCTATATAATTATAGCGTTATCTGTATCACTGCTGACCTCTCCCCACTACACCGTATTCTATATAATTATAGCGTTATCTGTATCACTGCTGACCACGCCCTTCTACACCGAATTCTATAGAATTATAGTGTTATCTGTATCACTGCTGACCACGCCCTTCTACACCGGATTCTATATAATTATAGCGTTATCTGTATCACTGCTGACCACACCCCTCTACACTGTATTATATATAATTATTGGGTTATCTCTATCACTGCTGACCACACCCCTCTACACCGGATCCTATATATAATCATAGCGTTATCTCTATCACTGCTGACCACACCCCACTACACCGGATTCTATATAATTATAGCGTTATCTGTATCACTGCTGACCACGCCCCACTACACCGGATTCTATATAATTATAGCGTTATCTGTATCACTGCTGACCACACCCCTCTACACTGTATTCTATATAATTATACCGTTATCTCTATCACTGCTGACCACACCCCTCTACACCGGATCCTATATATAATCATAGCGTTATCTCTATCACTGCTGACCACGCCCCTCTACACTGTATTCTATATAATTATAGCGTTATCTCTATCACTGCTGACCACACCCCTCTACACTGTATTCTATATAATTATAGCGTTATCTCTATCACTGCTGACCACACCCTTCTACACCGTATTCTATATAATTATAGCGTTATCTGTACCACTGCTGACCACACCCCTCTACACCGGATCCTATATATAACTATAGCGTCATCTGTATCACTGCTGACCACACCCCTCTACACCGTATTCTATATAATTATAGCGTTATCTCTATCACTGCTGACCACACCCCTCTACATCGGATTCTATATAATTAAAGCGTTATCTGTATCACTGCTGACCACCCCCCTCTACACTGTATTCTATATAATTATAGCGTTATCTTTATCACTGCTGACCACACCCCTCTACACCGGATTCTATATAATTATAGCGTTATCTGTATCACTGCTGACCACACCCCTCTACACCGGATTCTATATAATTATAGCGTTATCTTTATCACTGCTGACCACACCCCTCTACACCGGATTCTATATAATTATAGCGTTATCTGTATCACTGCTGACCACACCCCTCTACACCGGATTCTATATAATTATAGCGTTATCTTTATCACTGCTGACCACACCCCTCTACACCGGATTCTATATAATTATAGCGTTATCTGTATCACTGCTGACCACACCCCTCTACACCGGATTCTATATAATTATAGCGTTATCTGTATCACTGCTGACCACACCCCACTACACCGGATTCTATATAATTATAGCGTTATCTGTACCACTGCTGACCACGCCCCTCTACACCGGATCCTATATATAATTATAGCGTTATCTGTATCACTGCTGACCACACCCCTCTACACCGGATTCTATATAATTATAGCGTTATCTGTATCACTGCTGACCACACCCCTCTACACCGGATCCTATATATAATTATAGCGTTTATCTGTATCACTGCTGACCACACCCCACTACACCGGATCCTATATATAATTATAGCTTTTATCTCCATCACTGCTGACCTCACCCCTCTACTCCGGATCCTATATATAATTATAGCGTTTATCTCTATCACTGCTGACCACGCCCCACTACACCGGATTCTATATAATTATAGCGTTATCTGTATCACTGCTGACCACACCCCTCTACACTGTATTCTATATAATTATAGTGTTTATCTCTATCACTGCTGACCACGCCCCACTACACCGGATTCTATATAATTATAGCGTTATCTATATCACTGCTGACCACGCCCCACTACACCATATTCTATATAATTATAGCGTTATCTGTATCACTGCTGACCACACCCCTCTACACCGGATTCTATATAATTATAGCATTATCTGTATCACTGCTGACCACACCCCTCTACACTGTATTCTATATAATTATAGCGTTTATCTCTATCACTAGACCACGCCCCACTACACCGGATTCTATATAATTATAGCGTTATCTATATCACTGCTGACCACACCCCTCTACACCGGATTCTATATAATTATAGCGTTATCTGTATCACTGCTGACCACACCCCACTACACCGGATTCTATATAATTATAGCATTATCTGTATCACTGCTGACCACGCCCGTCTACACTGTATTCTATATAATTATAGCATTATCTGTATCACTGCTGACCACACCCCTCTACACCGGATTCTATATAATTATAGCGTTTATCTGTATCACTGCTGACCACACCCCTCTACACTGTATTCTATATAATTATAGCGTTTATCTCTATCACTAGACCACGCCCCACTACACCGGATTCTATATAATTATAGCGTTATCTATATCACTGCTGACCACACCCCTCTACACCGGATTCTATATAATTATAGCGTTATCTGTATCACTGCTGACCACACCCCACTACACCGGATTCTATATAATTATAGCATTATCTGTATCACTGCTGACCACGCCCGTCTACACTGTATTCTATATAATTATAGCATTATCTGTATCACTGCTGACCACACCCCTCTACACCGGATTCTATATAATTATAGCGTTTATCTGTATCACTGCTGACCACACCCCTCTACACCATATTCTATATAATTATAGCATTATCTGTATCACTGCTGACCACACCCCTCTACACCGGATTCTATATAATTATAGCATTATCTGTATCACTGCTGACCAGACCCCTCTACACTGTATTCTATATAATTATAGCGTTTATCTATATCACTGCTGACCACGCCCCACTACACCATATTCTATATAATTATAGCGTTATCTGTATCACTGTTGACCACACCCCTCTACACCGGATTCTATATAATTATAGCATTATCTGTATCACTGCTGACCACACCCCTCTACACCGGATTCTATATAATTATAGCATTATCTGTATCACTGCTGACCACACCCCTCTACACTGTATTCTATATAATTATAGCGTTTATCTCTATCACTAGACCACGCCCCACTACACCGGATTCTATATAATTATAGCGTTATCTATATCACTGCTGACCACACCCCTCTACACCGGATTCTATATAATTATAGCGTTATCTGTATCACTGCTGACCACGCCCCACTACACCGGATTCTATATAATTATAGCATTATCTGTATCACTGCTGACCACGCCCGTCTACACTGTATTCTATATAATTATAGCATTATCTGTATCACTGCTGACCACACCCCTCTACACCGGATTCTATATAATTATAGCGTTTATCTGTATCACTGCTGACCACACCCCTCTACACCGTATTCTATATAATTATAGCATTATCTGTATCACTGCTGACCACACCCCTCTACACCGGATTCTATATAATTATAGCGTTTATCTGTATCACTGCTGACCACGCCCCACTACACCGGATTCTATATAATTATAGCGTTTATCTGTATCACTGCTGACCACGCCCCTCTACACCGTATTCTATATAATTATACCGTTATCTGTATCACTGCTGACCACACCCGTCTACACCGGATTCTATATAATTATAGCGTTTATCTCTATCACTGCTGACCTCTCCCCACTACACCGTATTCTATATAATTATAGCGTTATCTGTACCACTGCTGACCACACCCCTCTACACCGGTTTGTATATAAGTATAGCGTTATACATATATTACTGTTGATTATCATCTAAGTATTGTAGACAGAACGTAGTTTTATGGTGCCTTTTAATTGTCATCTGTAAATTGTTGATAGTATTATTACCATTCCTGCATACCCGACTACCAGAATTTCCAGGAGCCTCCTGCACGGTACGGCGTTACCCCGGCTGCCAGGAGAGTAAACAAGGCTGATGCACCCCTCTCTTCTGTAATGAAGTGGGCAGGGCGGGATTTGCAGCACCACAGTTGTGTAAGGACCAGGATTGGCAGACACCGATCCCGGCCATGTACCTGGGATCAGGGTGTCTCGGTAGTGACGTCAGCTGGCGCTTCATTCCAGTGCCACCACATCATCGACCAGCACTGTTCAGTCCTCAGAAGTGACTAATATCCAGAATTTTGCATCCTATCCTCAGCGTGTAATTGCTCTGTCCCTGCAGCCTCAGCCAGGCGGCCGTTGTTAACAAACATCTATAACATTTACATTTGCATGAATAAGAGTATACACAGCGTCCTCAAGGAGACATGTCAGCGCACTGCGCCTAAAGTGGACGGGATATTTGTGGCTGATGTTGTCCAAAGTATTTTGATATCTAATAACAGACTTCTCAGGCTAGCGGGAACATAGATTCGGTGACATCACTCATGTAACTGACTAGATCTCAGACCGGATGGTGACATCACTGCGGGCTTGAATTGCTAGCCCTTAATACTTTGTGAAAAGTTGAGTTGCATACCTCCCAACAATCCCGATTTAGGCAGACAGACCTGGTAGAAGGGGGCGCTCCCTGCGATCAGGACTTGTGTGTATTGAGACTGTGTGTAATAAAAGCCCACAAGTGACTGTTATAATTTCCTTGCTTAATATCTCTCCAGAAAAGGAGAGAACATTTTGTATGGGCCCTTGGGTACATGTACAAGATAATTTTTTATTTTGGTTGACCCTACAGCTTACTGAAGCGCCCTCTAGTGATCAGAGGCTGCAATCATAGAAAGCAGTTTACATCAGTGACCAATCACATTTTATTTTCCTGTCACTAAGACAGCAGTAATTATATATATATATATATATATATATACATACATACACATATATAAATATATATACATATACACATACATACACATATACATACATACAATCAAAATCACTTGTGAAGGCATTTGCTAAAGTCTGCAGTAATCTTAGATAACCACCAGGTGGTGCAATAGCACAATTAAAACTCCCGGAGGGGCCATTGGCAGATCCTCTGAGGATCAGTAGTTCTTATTAGGTTCCTGCGTTACGCGTTTATGCATGTATCTGTAGTGGAATACTAAAGATAGAAATTGTAAGAATTTTTTTTTTATTACACTTTCTATCTTTAGTTTTAAATATGTTTCTAATCCATAAGGATCCCAACAGGGCTGTAAAGAGAACTTTTGAATAATAAATAAGATTTTGCATACTAAATGAAGTGGGCCCAAGTGTACTACTTAGCTGGAATTCACTTGGTACTTTTTGTTTGTAAATTTGTAGGAGTTCAGCAGGAGCGCCCCTACGATTCCAAAATTACCAGTATTATAGCTATTTACCTATATTAGAACTGAGAAGGGACTTTTATATAGTAGTAATAATAATAATACTTTTACAGAAAATAGTGCAGGTTTATGTAATGAATGCTTATTGTCTGTCAGTCAGTCCCTACACCTGCTCCCTACATTAATGTGCTAATAATCTCCCATTACGCCCAGGGGAGAAAAGGGACAATCAGGTTACTTACTAAATTTACTTCTCCACCAGTTTAACCCCAAAAGGTAAAACGTCATTTATGTTAAAAGCAGAACACAAAACAATTTGGGGTTAAACATGGTAAATTCAGCCCCATTGTAATAACCAGTAACTTCGTCTTTGGCCTGAATTCAGTGATATTGGGAGAAAAATAAAATAGCACAATAGCATAAGAGCGTCTCGCACGTCCATTTATCAGGACGACGAGGAGGTTGCGCCGGCAGAGCTACAGAACAGACCGACAAGTGGTTTATTTATTCTTTTATAAATAATAATAAAAAACAAAAACACACTTGGCTCCGACTCTTCATGCACACAGCGCCTCCTATAATACTGATACGGTACTGCAACAACAGGAGACAGACGTGGAACACACCCCGCTCAGGGATCGGCATACTGCAGAGCATGCCTGGACACCGATAGTACACACACTCTCTACACTGCACGGAGGGTGATCCGTGTACACACACACGCACATACACACACACATGGACACGCTGCGCAGACACACTTGTACTTTGGTCACATGTAGTACACATGCACAAATCATTGCCGCATGTAGACAGTTGGCCAACACGCCTGGCAGTAATGCTTCTTGTGTGCTCGTGGAGCGTGGCAGGAAGAGGGGTACCCCCGGGTACTCAGAGATCCAGCTTGCATGGTGAGGGTACCAGCGCTGGGTTTTACATACTCAGCACCAGTGCGGCTGCCACCTGTTCGGCAGTGATCATGTCTTTTCTCTATTTACAACGGCGTTCACATTATAAAAAGGGCGACAGGATGTCCCCACGGGGCGATAAGTTTCCGGCTACTGGAACCGTCGTGGCTTATTGTAAAAACAAGTTTCATTTGGTCCCGCTGGGTGTGGCAGTGTAAGGGGTTTGATCAGCCACGGAGGTAGAAGGCTGCAAACCCATTATATACAGTACTGGAGGCTGCCAAAATATTCTAAGTAACATCCCAGAAACAGTGAAGTTCAAAGCGGTTGTGGAACCTACCGAGTGACAGGCGTATCCGGGGACAGCTTCCGGCTAACGCCACCGCAAGCGGACAGGAATGGTGAGAATGGTTTACAACAGGAATTAACAACATAGCTTAGACATCAGAAGCTCCCTCCATCGCCCCGTTGGGCGTCAGGTTCACGCTGTTATTATCCACGTCCATATTCCCATTGGCCCTACCCATAGGTATGCAGCACGGTTTGGCGTAGCTGCCGACATTCTGGTATAAACCATTCAGAGGGGTCTTGTCCGGCTGTTTAGAGACAGACAGTTTCTCGGTTTCCGGGGTGCTGCAGCCCTGAATCTTGCTATTTACTTTGATTCGGTCTCGGCAGGTGTAAAGCGCCACGATTAAGCCACCGCAGAGCGTCAACGTCAGCAGCACCGTCACGGCCACAAAAGGTTTGTAGTAATTCTGCTCGTGGTTGCTGAAGGACAAGTTATTCTCTGAACCCGAGTTACTGTCGCCGGTGTCTTTGTGGCTGACATCGACCCCACTGGGGTCTTTCACCCAGTACTGAGCCACCTTGTACTGAAAGCCGTTCTCGTTGGCCCAGCATTCGTACAGCCCCAGAGTATCGCGCCTGACAATCACTATCAGGGTCTCCTTGGAGGTGACCATCTGTTTCTCTGTGGCTTTTCCGAGCCTCTTCCAGCTGTAGGTGGCCAGGGACGACAGCTCCGGGCACTGCAGCTCCAGGATGGTGTTATAAGAGACCGTGTAGTTTATAGCTGGTAATAGAGAGAAATAAGATGGTCAGTAAGACAAAAGGTACCCGGCATCAACACATTATAGAAGCAAATGATCCGGACCCTTAGTGAATGACATAAGTGTTACTGCTGGGATCTTAATAAGACTTCTAGGCAGATGCAGCCGCTTTTCTGACATTTCTGTTGGTGTCTTCAGAGCACCTCAGATTGACATAAGTCATCAGTATATTTATAATTGATAAAATGTTCTCCAGTGGTAACTAGAGAACCTGTGTCCTTCAGCCATGACTAGCAGCCCGCTCATTGGCTCACCTCTCATCGGGGGGTTGTCCGTGTCCTGCCTCGGTTGGTTAGCCCTTCCTTTCGCCGCGGGGCTGAGACAAGTGTTATTCGGATTTCCGGTCTCTACGTCCTGCAGCCAGTGATCTCTGCGGGGAACAGACGCCAATCAGTATACACACCCGAAAGAGCCAGCTCCGCCTCCTATTAATAACGGATGGACTATCACCCCAAATTGTGTCACGTCATTTATCTCCCAAGCCTCCCTTCCCCGTTCTCTCACACGCAGGACAGGAGGCGGGGGCTGGGACACCCCTTCCCTGCCGTGTGTGCCGTGATGGCAGCCACTTACAAGTCACCATCCTTTGGGGTTCTCTGGCACTCCCGGCTTTGCAAGTTCCAGGCGCAGTAAGGGTCTCTGGCCAGAATACACTCAAAACAGGTCCTGTAGACGCTGCAGTTAGCCAGGGGCACCTGTAGGATGCCAGCTTTGGAGCCGATGTAAAGGATGTTCTGTAGGAGAAGAAGAAGAAAATGAGATATGATAATGTGAAATAAACTACAGGGGCGGAGCTAGAAGCATATGATATCACAGAGGAGGAGTATATAGTGGAAATAACAGGGAGATGTGTATATGTATATATATATATATATATATATATATATATATTTATATATAGTGGCAGTATCACCAGAGATGGCGCTGGTGAGCAGCAGATTCTGTGTGGGGCTGGAGGGATCCACCCACACAGGGTAGAAATACTAAGTTATGCTACACCTAGGGGCTGTAGTGAGATAGAGTCAAGTCTGCAAGACTCTGTAGTCAGGACAGAATGGGGCCTGTGTGTCCAGTCCAGGTGGGACTACAGTTGGAGACTAGTGTGGGCTGGGAAGCCACGGATGGCTAGGAAGCCAGGTTCAGACCTACAGGAGGTAGGGAGAACTCAAAAACTGCAAGACTGTGAGCAGGAAGCAGATTGTGAGGCTGTATCTGTAACCAGCTGTGGTAGACAAAGCCAGGCCGGAGCCTGCAAGAATACCTGTCAGAGACAGGACTGGGACTTTGACGCTGAGAGACTGTTTGCAGATTAGCTGCACAATGATAGTTAGGGGCGAAGATGTGAGTTAGTTGCCCTGAATGGGGGCTAGGCGTTTATTACTTTGTGTTCATTTGGAGTTGTACCCGATTTATGCTGAAAAGTAAACCACCATTCCATTTACTTACCTGAAAGCTGTGTTGGATCCTGATTGAGCACCTAATCATTGCACGGTATACAATCGGGAGGCCGGCTGCCGGAATCCCGACTGCTTTATTCCCGGCGTGGGATAAATGACCGGCGTCTATATCTAGACGCCTGTCATTTCCCCGACGCCGGGAAACCGGCGCCTGGCATCCTGATCGAAGGGATGCCGGGCGCCGCGAGCAGACAGCCACAGGGGGGGAGGGTTAGGTTTAGGGCACCCAGGGGGGACTTAGGGTTAGGCACCCCCCAGGAGGGTTAGGGTTAGGCTAGGGAGGGTTAGGCACCCCTAAGGAGGGTTAGGTTAGTTTATACTTACCTTAGCGACGATCGGGATTTCCAGCGCTGTCGGGCTTCCAATGCCGGGAACCCTGCGGCATTTCATACTGATTCCCATAATATCCCTGTGTGTTTTTTTTTTTTTTTTTTTTTCCATATTTGAACAGTTGCAAAATATAAAGTCTGCTCAGAGCTGGAGCTAAGCCGGGTGTGTCTCTCCAAGCAGCAGAATGCCCCCCTCCCAGGCACCCAAGTAGCCTGAGTTGTGTGCATACTGTATCCCCTTAGAATGCCCTTACCACTCCCGAATAGGATCGCTTGGCCACTCTAATACTACAAAATCTGTGTCATTGACATATATTAATAAATAGGGGCCCATTTGGTGTTCTCCAGAGTTATTTTCAAGCCTGTCAGCAGACTTTCTTTTAAATAAATTATTCCAATTGACAGTTTCCCATGTACAGTGCTATCTGCTTTGTGTTTGAATCAGGTCTAATGTTAATAGCTGCTTTATTGTTTCCCAGCTACCTCTGCTGACATTATAACTATAAATATCGAGCTGTACAGTAAGAAGGCAGACCGTCATACTAATCGCAATCAGCGTGCAGACCGTCATACTAATCGCAATCAGTGTGCAGACCGTCATACTAATCGCAAACAGTGCGCAGACCGTCATACTAATCGCAAACAGTGCGCAGACCGTCATACTAATCGCAATCAGTGCGCAGACCGTCATACTAATCGCAATCAGTGTGCAGACCGTCATACTAATCGCAATCAGCGTGCAGACCGTCATACTAATCGCAATCAGCGTGCAGACCGTCATACTAATCGCAATCAGTGTGCAGACCGTCATACTAATCGCAATCAGCGTGCAGACCGTCATACTAATCGCAATCAGTGCGCAGACCGTCATACTAATCGCAATCAGCGCGCAGACCGTCATACTAATCGCAATCAGCGTGCAGACAGTCATACTAATCGCAATCAGTGTGCAGACCGTCATACTAATCGCAATCAGCGTGCAGACCGTCATACTAATCGCAATCAGCGTGCAGACCGTCATACTAATCGCAATCAGTGTGCAGACCGTCATACTAATCGCAATCAGTGTGCAGACCGTCATACTAATCGCAATCAGTGTGCAGACCGTCATACTAATCGCAAACAGTGCGCAGACCGTCATACTAATCGCAAACAGCGTGCAGACCGTCATACTAATCGCAAACAGCGTGCAGACCGTCATACTAATCGCAGAATGAACGGTAATGTGGATAACGGTCACTCTGGGGTAAATGTAATAACCTGCGAATTGCGGGCATTGGCGACTTCTCCGCGAGTGTGGCCATGCTGGTTTTGCCTTTTAAATGATTGTTACTTTAAAACATCGGCCAGACTCGTGGGGAAATCAACGATCCCTGCAATTCGCAGGTTAATACATATCACTCCCCACCCCCTGTCCTTGTAGCATTTATGTGCCTTGAATGTCCTAACAATAGTCTGAATTTTCTGGGGCAGGTTTGGAGATGAGAGAAAATTACAAGATCTCTTCAAAATCTGCTCCTCTCACCCCATGCTCTGTGACTGCTCCTCTCGCCCCATGCTCTGTGACTGCTCCTCTCGCCCCATGCTCTGTGACTGCTCCTCTCGCCCCATGCTCTGTGACTGCTCCTCTCGCCCCATGCTCTGTGACTGCTCCTCTCGCCCCATGCTCTGTGACTGCTCCTCTCGCCCCATGCTCTGTGACTGCTCCTCTCGCCCCATGCTCTGTGACTGCTCCTCTCGCCCCATGCTCTGCGACTGCTCCTGTACATACTCTATTATATGTTCAAGCTAAGAGTTAGGGTCACTGCTAATACTTACTGCCGGGCCTGCTGGGCTCAGGGCTTAGCCTGCAGCGGGCCCTCACACAGAGTGGGGCCGTGCTACTTATACTGCCCGCACAGGGAAAGCAGAATCTGATTGGCTCTGTCCCCTGCACTGTGGGAGGTAGGACCCAGAGTCTGCTCTCCACAGTGTTGCTTTTTTTTTTTTAATTCTTTTATCACACATTCAAGTTCCTGAAAAACAAATGGGGTCACCCAAAGGATGGCTGCTACCCCGAAAATTCCGAGTGATGTGTAAACTGACTATTGGATTTCAGGACAACTTTGAATATTGTTGCGCTATATCGCAATTTTGCTTATTCCTATACAACGCCCTGTCAGTGATCCCACTCAAGCACACCACACTGCCTCGTCTTGCCACCCTTGCCAGATAAAACCTGATACTAAAGAACAATAGCTATGGGAACAGCTTACATTAGCACAGTTCTCTATCTGGACCCACCCAATGCCTGGCAGCTCACCTTGCTGGGTACCAGTTGAAGCGTCTCAATTGGCTCTGAATTTGGCAGGAGATCCAGCTCCTCAATGATATGAGATTCTGTGCCATCTTTCACCAGGACGGCCTTGTGCAAAGAGCCCCTGTCTGAAAAGGGCACAATGGTTGTGATTATTCCTGGCTACATGCTGCAGAACCATGAAGGACCAGCAGAGGGCAGAAAAGACCACTGTACGGGACTGGATAGAGAGACACTTACCTGTGCCCAAGTACATCATTGTGTAGGTACCACGTAAGGCCTGGACAGAGTCTATGGCGATCTGCGTATAGCTGACACTCTGTTTGATCAACACGGGGCTCTTGCCGACGGGTGAAACTTGATCATCCATCAGGAAGTGATCTTTCATGAAGTTGAGGTCGGTGTCTGAGAATTTTCCAGAGGAGCACTGGGGGGGGGGGGGGGGCAAAGGAAAGGGGAGGGGGGGGGTGAGAGTGGTCAATCAACATCTACACATGATCAGATGTTACACACATGTACATGCCTGAACCGCTGCCTTTGGCCAAGTTGTGGGATCTCATGACAAAAACATTCTAAGGGGGCTGACATAGCAATGTGGGTGATATAGCAGCACGTGAGCCACACTTATGGGAGCCCCTTATTGGTCGGCAAACTAGAATATGCATGATTTAAATAGAGGTATAGCAACGGCGTTCCAAGGCCACATCGGGGCATATCCCACAGTCTAATGGTGACTAGCTCTGCAACACTGCCACCCCAACTGCAGGTCACGTGAGGCACTGCAGCCAATAAACCCTTCATTAATGGCCTATTGCAATTGCGGATGAGAGGGGTAGTTGCAGTAGTAGTACTTACACTGCCGGGCCGTGGATTGGACACGGGTCCTGTGTATCTCGTCCACTTTGAACTCTCTTTGTTCTGCTCCTTGTAGTTCCCGTTGAAAACCGCCTCAATGTCCTTTAGTTTGAAGGCGCAGACGGCGGAGCTGCTGGAACCACCCACCTGCCTGCGGGGGGAGGAGAATGAGAACACGGTCACAGGTCTAGTGGATGAGCGTAAAGGTCACATGATGCTCTGAGGTCACAGATTAGGTATACGGAAGAGCCTGTCACTAAACCACAAGAAAGACCCCATGATATCTGTCCCATCCTCCAATACATGGGCAGACCTGGTTCTCAATTTTGTAAAGCTGCAGACGGCCCTACTTGCACCTACAGGGTCATCGCCAAGCGAACTAAGAATCTGTACTATACAATTGTCCAACCAGATCTGTCCTCTGCATTTTGTGCAGGTGCCCCTAGATTGCTACCCGATGGCGGTGAGCAGAATCGCAATAGGTGGTGGTGGGAGGAGTTGGGCTGTGTGATGTCCAACTCTCCGCCCACTAGGTGCACATCTAGGTCACGGAGATGGTAAAGTCGTGCGCACCACGTGTGCCGTCTAGACGCGCCATTGTAAAATCTAAGGTGTCTTCCATTACGGTGCGCCCTGTATAGGAGACTGAGCGTGTGTAGGCCTAAGGTGTCTTTATATTGAACTCAGCTGGGAAAGCCACTCCCTGAACCTAGAAGCCATTGATTAGACATGTATTATCCGCTAGTACTGGCCGCTCATTAGTGGGAGCAGCAAATCATTATTGATCGGAGCAGCGGTGACCGGTCCTCTGTACTCTGAGCACTTGTACCTGTACAGCGCTAATGACTGCAGGGCGATTTATAGCTCCACAGAGCGTATTACGGTCATGTTAACATAAGAATTGATCTTGGTGAATATGTGTTGTGTCTCCTGCATACAGTCTGATCACAGTCTGATCACAGGGGCCTCTGCATTACCTTTATTAAGATTAATACCAGTCAAATGTAATGGGAAGTTGCCATTTCTCTTTCCATTGTAAAAAGGTCAGTACTCCCATTAGCGGATGCTAGGGTGGCACAATGTGTGATGTGCACTATGTCTCGCAAGCAGGTATTCAACGTGCCGCCCTCCAGCAGCTGTGGAACTACATATCCCAGCCTGCTCTGCCACAGTTTTAGCATGTCCTAATAGCAAGACTGTGGCAAGGCATGCTGGGATGTGTAGTCACACAGGAATACCGTTCATATCTTCATGGTAAGACAGCATAATACGATGTGATCGCACATAATAACGGTGCCAGGTGACGCTTCCAGTTACTGAGGGTCCGCCCGTCGCACTCACCACTGAGAGCTGAACACCCCATAGAAAGTGCTGTCCTGGGGGTCCTGCGGATAAAGCAAGGCCACATGGCGCAGGACGTTAAAGGGAAAATTGTTGCTATGGGAGCAGACCAGCTGGGCTTTCAGGAACGTCGTCCACTTCCTCTGTAGGACCTTGTCCCCTCCGACGTCGTTCTGGAAGAAAGTGACACGGAGAGGTTACACTTCCCCCTGGATGACTGGACAGGTATACATGGCGGAGAAGCCTCTTCCTCCAACGGTCCCCGGGGCTGCGTCACCTTCCTGCGATATCGAGGTCACCGGCTTCCTACATGTCACAGCACATCTGCAGCATAACGAGATGCTAGGGGCCCGCTCATGTCTCACTAATGCGGGGCCCCTTAATATACTGTACATGCTGTATTTATGAATACCGTATAATGAACTTGTAAAAATAATAAAATCATTCTAATACAGGGGTTTTCAACTCCGATCCTCAGCTACCCCAACAGGTCATGTTTTCAGGATTTCTGTCTGTGGAAATGACTGGTCACGGTGGGGGGACGCACCTTGCAAACCCTAGCAACTCGGGACACCGTCAACTTGTCAAAGAAATCAAACTCTTTTGCAGTCTCCTCAAAGAAGAAATAGACCTTCCCATCCGACTCCGAGCCCGGAACGTAGAACGACCCTACAAACGAGGCGTCAGCTGCGACAAAGAGAGAGAGAGCGCGAGTTAGTGACAGGTGACGCGACTTCTACATCGCTTCCCACTGACAATAGTACATCTCACATTTAGCAAAATCATTGGCGGGCAGGCTATGGCTTTCCGGCTGTCTGTGGAACTACAACTACTAGCATGCTTGGCTAGCCAGAGGTTGGCCCTAAGTTCTGAAGTACCCGAGTATTATTTCGTATGTTGGTGGGTGGTCTCGGGATGACCGCAGCAGCCGACTACAACAGCGTCTCCAAGCGTATTTCACTACCGCGATGAGTTCCCATCAAACATGCTCAGAGGCCCACGCAGCAGGCTGACCAAAATCGCCATTCACTCAGAGGACGTGCTGGCGGCGGGTTTATACTGCTGCCACCACAACCCAGACGCCCCAGACATAATACACACTCACATCCTAAGTCACAGGACCTTGTACATTTATACGGAGGTTTATGAGAAGTAATAGTCAAGAGCTTACAATGCAACCAGCCCAGGGACGCTTCCGTCTTCAGAGCAGTTTTGTTGCCAAGGGTCCTGAGGATGACGGGGTCATTGCCCAAGAAATTGTAACTGGTTCCAGTGTACAGCTCCCCTTCTGCAATAAAACAAGGAAGATCATTAGAAGTTGGTAAAGGTTCCTGGAAGAGAGACAGGTTTACATAATCACTTCCTGTAACCGGTGATTTCCAATAACTCACTAATTGCGTGCAAGATATAATGACTTAATCACACCCAGAAAGCTGACATGCCTACTTGCTGGGTTTTTGTTAGAGGGTAGAACGCTCCTGAGCTGTCTCCTCCCCTGTGCGCAGTGACCGCAACAGGAAAATATCACTGGGCATGTGAGACCGGGCACACGCCACTGTGTAGAAAGTCACAGTACTGCACACATGTTCAGTACTTAGCCCCTCTAGGTGAGACTTGTTTTACTTGCAATAACTCTTGTTACAGGCATCCCCAGTGGCCACTGATGTTACCCTGCATCACAGTTTATACCGCTGTTAATGCAGTTAACCCTCTGTGTTACCAATAAACCTGCAAGCCTGGTAAAGGACTCTGGCCCTCATTCAGAGGCGGTCGCAAGAAGCGATCGCTCTCTCTGAATGAGGGCGACCGCTTCCTTTTTTTAGTGCGGCCTCCTGGTCGCTAGCTAAGCTGTGGGTTACCACCCACAGCTTAGCGACCGACCAGGTTGATGGTCGCGATGGTGAACACCATTGCGACCATCGGGGCTTGCGACGAGACCCTAAGGTTGAGTCTCGGCAACCGCAAGCCCCAGGGAGCTTCCTGCTCTGATCGAGCAGGAAACTCCCCACTGACATCACTGATGATGTCAGTGCAGCCGCCCGCCCACAAAATGGTAGGCGTTCCGTTTTGGAAGCCACCCCCCTGGCCCGCCTACAAGACGGGGCGAGCTGTCGATCACCATCGACAGCCGCCCCTTTTGTAGAGAGCTCCGGAGCGAGAGAGTTTCTCTCTCGCTCCGGGGCTTGCGCATGCGCAGTGCGGGCGCTGCGCATGCGCAGGGCTAACCATCGACCCGGTTGCAAGCGCATCAGCGCTTGCGACCGGGTCTGAATGAGACCCTCTGTGTGGACTAACTTTCATTTCACATTCCACTGTTACTCTATTGAAACCACCCAGGTTCCACCAATAGGCTGAATATTATTGATATAACCTATCAAACAGCATCATGCCTTAGTGATGTCACGGGTTCCTAGTGACTGGATAGGCTGCATTCTCAGTGATGTCACAGGTTCCTAGTGACTGGATAGGCTGCATTCTCAGTGATGTCACAGGTTTTTAGTGACTACATAGGCTGCATTCTCAGTGTTGTCACGGGTTCCTAGTGACTGGAAAGGCTGCACTCTTAGTGATGTCACTGGTTCCTAGTGACAGGATAGGCTGCACTCTGTGATGTCACTGACACCTAGTGACTGGATAGGCTGCACTCTAAGTGATGTCACTGACACCTAGTGACTGGATAGGCTGCACTCTTAGTGATGTCACTGGTTCCTAGTGACTGGAAAGGCTGCACTCTCAGTGATGTCACTGACACCTAGTGGCTGGATAGGCAGCATTCTCAGTGATGTCACTGGTTCCTAGTGCCTGGAAAGGCTGCACTCTCAATAATGTCACTGGTTCCTAGTGACTGGATAGGCAGCATTATCAGTGATGTCACTGACACCTAGTGGCTGGATAGACTGCACTCTCAGTGATGTCACTGACACCTAGTGACTGGATAGACTGCACTCTCAGTGATGTCACTGACACCTAGTGGCTGGATAGGCAGCACTCTCAGGGATGTCACTGGTTCCTAGTGCCTGGAAAGGCTGCACTCTCAGTGATGTCACTGGTTCCTAGTGACTGGATAGATTGCACTCTCAGTGATGTCACTGGTTCCTAGTGACTAGAAAAGCTGCACTCTCAGTGATGTCACTGACACCTAGTGACTGGATAGGCTGCACTCTTAGTGATGTCACTGGTTCCTAGTGATTGGACACAATAAAGCTACTTCACTGTGTAGAAGCTTTAAACGTCACATCTACTGACTCCCTATGGCTGATATTGCAGGAACAGGAGGGTCATTCTCCAAAATGTTCAGACGCTAACCATGTAATAATGATATAAAGGTTTATTTTGCACCTCTGCTCCCGGAAAGCTTCAGTGTATATATGATGTATATGATCTCGCAGGAAGCCCCTGATTACTTAAAAAATTGGTATTTCTACTTGACTGGCAAGAGAGGAGATGGTATGTTGCCCAGGGCAAATCTAACTGCACCAACCTGTCTGTCCCACCCGTCTGTTCTATGCTGAGAAATCTTAGCACATAACCCTTTCTATCCCTGGCAGGCCTGCACACGTAGCCTTTAACTCTGCAATATCGCTTCTTGGTTGTGGTTCCTTGTGTACTCACCGGCAACGACCGAGGTGCGTTTATGCTGAGGGTCAAAAGGGGAGCGACCTTTCCCGTCAGTGACGACCGTTTCATTCAGGTTGTTGGTCGGCAACGAAAATGTGTTTAAATCCTGAATAATTGAGATGAAAACAACCAGAAATCAGAAACTACCTCATAGAAATATTACCAGTATACTCCTTTATACCAGTACACTACCCTATACTACCAGTATACTCCCCTACACTACCAGTATACTCCTCTATACTACCAGTATACTTCTCTATACCAGTACAGTCCCCTATTCTACCAGTATGCTCCCCTATATTTTCAAAATAGTCCTCTATACTACCAATATAAACCCCTATATTGTCACTATAGTCCCCTATACTACTGCTATACTCCTTTATATCACTATAGTATCATATATTATCACTATAGTCCCCTATACTAGCTTATATCACTATATTATCACTACAGTCCCCTATACTACCCTATAAGCTCCACAATAGTCTTCTATGCTACAACTATACTCCCTTATATCACTATAGTAACATATATTATCACTATAGTCCCCTATACTACCGCTATAATACCTTATATAATCACTATAGCCCCCTATAATACTGCTATACTCCCTTATATCAAAATAGTACCGTATATACTACCAATATATACTCCCTTATATAATCACTATAGTCCCCTACACTACCAGTAAACCCGCCTATATATTTCCACAATAGTCCCCTGTACTACCAATATAATCCCTTATATTATCACTATAGTGCCCTAATACTACCGCTATAATACCTTATATAATCACTGTTACTATTACTACCAGTAAACCCGCCTATATATTTCCACAATAGTCCCCTATACTACCACTATAATCCCTTATATTATCACTATAGTCCCCTAAACTACTAGTATACTGCCCTTTATATCACTATAGTCTCCTAAACTACTAGTATACTGCCCTTTATATCACTATAGTCCCCTAAACTACTAGTATACTCCATATATTATCACTATAGTCTCCTAAACTACTAGTATACTGCCATATATTATCACTATAGTCCCCTAAACTACTAGTATACTGCCCTTTATATCACTATAGTCCCCTAAACTACTAGTATACTGCCCTTTATATCACTATAGTCCCCTAAACTACTAGTATACTGCCCTATATTATCACTATAGTCCCCTAAACTACTAGTATACTGCCCTTTACTATCACTATAGTCCCCTAAACTACTAGTATACTGCCCTATATTATCACTATAGTCCCCTAAACTACTAGTATACTGCCCTTTACAATCACTATAGTCCCCTAAACTACTAGTATACTGCCCTTTACTATCACTATAGTCCCCTAAACTACTAGTATACTGCCCTATATTATCACTATAGTCCCCTAAACTACTAGTATACTGCCATATATTATCACTATAGTCCCCTAAACTACTAGTATACTGCCCTATATTATCACTATAGTCCCCTAAACTACTAGTATACAGCCCTATATTATCACTATAGTCCCCTAAACTACTAGTATACTGCCCTTTACTATCACTATAGTCCCCTAAACTACTAGTATACTGCCCTATATTATCACTATATAGTCCCCTAAACTACTAGTATACTCCATATATTATCACTATAGTCCCCTAAACTACTAGTATACTCCATATATTATCACTATAGTCCCCTAAACTACTAGTATACTGCCCTTTATTATCATCACTATAGTCCCCTAAACTACTAGTATACTGCCCTATATTATCATCACTATAGTCTCCTAAACTACTAGTATACAGCCCTATATTATCACTATAGTCCCCTAAACTACTAGTATACTGCCATATATTATCACTATAGTCCCCTAAACTACTAGTATACTGCCCTTTATATCACTATAGTCCCCTAAACTACTAGTATACTGCCCTTTATATCACTATAGTCCCCTAAACTACTAGTATACTGCCCTATATTATCACTATAGTCCCCTAAACTACTAGTATACTGCCCTTTACTATCACTATAGTCCCCTAAACTACTAGTATACTGCCCTATATTATCACTATAGTCCCCTAAACTACTAGTATACTGCCCTTTACTATCACTATAGTCCCCTAAACTACTAGTATACTGCCCTTTACTATCACTATAGTCCCCTAAACTACTAGTATACTGCCCTATATTATCACTATAGTCCCCTAAACTACTAGTATACTGCCATATATTATCACTATAGTCCCCTAAACTACTAGTATACTGCCCTATATTATCACTATAGTCCCCTAAACTACTAGTATACTGCCCTATATTATCACTATAGTCCCCTAAACTACTAGTATACTGCCCTTTACTATCACTATAGTCCCCTAAACTACTAGTATACTGCCCTATATTATCACTATATAGTCCCCTAAACTACTAGTATACTCCATATATTATCACTATAGTCCCCTAAACTACTAGTATACTCCATATATTATCACTATAGTCCCCTAAACTACTAGTATACTGCCCTATATTATCATCACTATAGTCCCCTAAACTACTAGTATACTGCCCTATATTATCATCACTATAGTCTCCTAAACTACTAGTATACAGCCCTATATTATCACTATAGTCCCCTAAACTACTAGTATACTGCCCTATATTATCACTATATAGTCCCCTAAACTACTAGTATACTCCATATATTATCACTATAGTCCCCTAAACTACTAGTATACTCCATATATTATCACTATAGTCCCCTAAACTACTAGTATACTGCCCTATATTATTACTATAGTCCCCTAAACTACTAGTATACTGCCCTATATTATCATCACTATAGTCCCCTAAACTACTAGTATACTGCCCTATATTATCATCACTATAGTCTCCTAAACTACTAGTATACTGCCATATATTATCACTATAGTCCCCTAAACTACAAGTATACTGCCATATATTATCATCACTATAGTCCCCTAAACTACTAGTATACTGCCCTTTACTATCACTATAGTCCCCTAAACTACAAGTATACTGCCCTATATAATCATTATATAGTCCCCTAAACTACTAGTATACAGCCCTATATTCTCACTATAGTCCCCTATACGGGATACCTACCACCATAGTCCCCAATAATATTAACAGAACTCCCCTATACTACCAGTATTCTTACCTGTATTACCGCTATAGTGTCCTATATTAGCACTATATGCCCAAGTATTACCACTAATCTCACCTATACTACCACTATATATCCCGATATTATCACTATAGTCCCCTATATTACCAGTACACTAAACTATCGCTATACTCCCCATATTCTCCTATATTACTGCCATCCTGTTACCCCTATACTCCAATATATTAGCACTATATTCAGACGATACTTACCTATATTACTGCCATACTCCCGATCACTACCACCCTATTCACCTATAATACCACCATACTCTCCTTTATATCCTTATATTACCCCTATACTCTTCTATATTACCCCATAGTCTCCTATATTACAACTACACTGGAAGGAGAGAGCCATGTTACTTAATATGTACGTGCAGTGAGGGTGGAAGGAGAGAGCAATGTTACTTACTATGTACATGCAGTGCAGGTGGAGGGAGAGAGCGATGTTACATACAATGTACGTGCAGGTGGAGGGAGAGAGCGATGTTACTTACTATGTACGTGCAGTGAGGGTGGAGGGAGAGAGCGATGTTACTTACTATGTACGTGCAGTGAGGGTGGAGGGAGAGAGCGATGTTACTATGTACGTGCTGTGAAGGTGGAGGGAGAGAACGATGTTACTTACTATGTACGTGCAGCGAGGGCGGAGGGAGAGAGCGATGTTACTTACTATGTACGTGCAGTGAGGGCGGAGGAAGAGAGCGATGTTACTTACTATGTACGTGCAGTGCGGGTGGAGGGAGAGAGCGATGTTACTTACTATGTACGTGCAGTGAGGGTGGAGGGAGAGAGCGATGTTACTTACTATGTACGTGCAGTGAGGGTGGAGGGAGAGAGCGATGTTACTTACTATGTACGTGCAGTTAGGGTGGAGGGAGAGAGCGATGTTACTATGTACGTGCAATGAGGGTGGAGGGAGAGAGCGATGTTACTATATACGTGCAGTGAGGGTGGAGGGAGAGAGCGATGTTACTTACTATGTACGTGCAGTGAGGGTGGAGGGAGAGAGCGATGTTACTATGTATGTGCAGTGAGGGTGGAGGGAGAGAGCGATGTTACTTACTATGTACATGCAGTGAGGGTGGAGGGAGAGAGCGATGTTACTTACTATGTACGTGCAGGTGGAGGGAGAGAGCAATGTTACTTACTATGTACGTGCAGTGAGGGTGGAGGGAGAGAGCGATGTTACCATGTACGTGCAGTGAGGGTGGAGGGAGAGAGCGATGTTACTTACTATGTACGTGCAGTGAGGGTGGAGGGAGAGAGCGATGTTACTATGTACGTGCAGTGAGGGTGGAGGGAGAGAGCGATGTTACTTACTATGTACGTCCATTGAGGGTGGAGGGAGAGAGCGATGTTACTATGTACGTGCAGTGAAGGTGGAGGGAGAGAACAATGTTACTTACTATGTACGTGCAGCGAGGGTGGAGGGAGAGAGCGATGTTACTTACTATGTACGTGCAGTGAGGGTGGAGGGAGAGAGCGATGTTACTTACTATGTACGTGCAGTGAGGGTGGAGGGAGAGAGCGATGTTACTATGTACGTGCAGTGAGGGTGGAGGGAGAGAGCGATGTTACTTACTATGTACGTGCAGTGCGGGTGGAGGGAGAGAGCGATGTTACTATGTACGTGCAGTGAGGGTGGAGGGAGAGAGCGATGTTACTTACTATGTACGTGCAGTGAGGGTGGAGGGAGAGAGCGATGTTACTATGTACGTGCAGTGAGGGTGGAGGGAGAGAGCGATGTTACTTACTATGTACGTGCGGTGAGGGTGGAGGGAGAGAGCGATGTTACTTACTATGTACGTGCAGTGAGGGTGGAGGGAGAGAGCGATGTTACTTACTATGTACGTGCAGTGAGGGTGGAGGGAGAGAGCGATGTTACTATGTACATGCAGTGAGGGCGGAGGGAGAGAGCGATGTTACTATGTACGTGCAGTGAGGGTGGAGGGAGAGAGCGATGTTACTATGTACGTGCAGTGAGGGAGGAGGGAGAGAGCGATGTTACTTACTATGTACGTGCAGTGAGGGTGGAGGGAGAGAGCGATGTTACTATGTACGTGCAGTGAGGGTGGAGGGAGAGAGCGATGTTACTATGTACGTGCAGTGAGGGTGGAGGGAGAGAGCGATGTTACTATGTACGTGCAGTGAGGGTGGAGGGAGAGAGCGATGTTACTTACTATGTACGTGCAGTGAGGGTGGAGGGAGAGAGCGATGTTACTATGTACGTGCAGTGAGGGTGGAGGGAGAGAGCGATGTTACTTTGTACGTGCAGTGAGGGTGGAGGGAGAGAGCGATGTTACTTACTATGTACGTGCAGTGCGGGTGGAGTGAGTGATGTTACTTACTATGTACGTGCAGTGAGGGTGGAGGGAGAGCGATGTTACTATGTACGTGCAGTGAGGGTGGAGGGAGAGAGCGATGTTACTTACTATGTACGTGCAGTGAGGGTGGAGGGAGAGCGATGTTACTATGTACGTGCAGTGAGGGTGGAGGGAGAGAGCGATGTTACTTACTATGTACGTGCAGTGAGGGTGGAGGGAGAGCGATGTTACTATGTACGTGCAGTGAGGGTGGAGGGAGAGAGCGATGTTACTTACTATGTACGTGCAGTGAGGGTGGAGGAAGAGAGTGATGTTACTATGTACGTGCAGTGAGGGTGGAGGGAGAGAGCGATGTTACTATGTACGTGCAGTGAGGGTGGAGGGAGAGAGCGATGTTACTATGTACGTGCAGTGAGGGTGGAGGGAGAGAGCGATGTTACTATGTACGTGCAGTGAGGGTGGAGGGAGAGAGTGATGTTACTATGTACGTGCAGTGAGGGTGGAGGGAGAGAGCGATGTTACTATGTACGTGCAGTGAGGGTGGAGGGAGAGAGCGATGTTACTATGTACGTGCAGTGAGGGAGGAGGGAGAGAGCGATGTTACTTACTATGTACGTGCAGTGAGGGTGGAGGGAGAGCGATGTTACTATGTACGTGCAGTGAGGGTGGAGGGAGAGAGCGATGTTACTTACTATGTACGTGCAGTGAGGGTGGAGGGAGAGAGCGATGTTACTTACTATGTACGTGCAGTGAGGGTGGAGGGAGAGCGATGTTACTATGTACGTGCAGTGAGGGTGGAGGGAGAGAGCGATGTTACTTACTATGTACGTGCAGTGAGGGTGGAGGGAGAGAGCGATGTTACTATGTACGTGCAGTGAGGGTGGAGGGAGAGAGCGATGTTACTATGTACGTGCAGTGAGGGTGGAGGGAGAGAGCGATGGTACTATGTACGTGCAGTGAGGGTGGAGGGAGAGAACGATGTTAGCAGTGAGGGTGGAGGGAGAGAGTGATGTTACTATGTACGTGCAGTGAGGGTGGAGGGAGAGAGCGATGTTACTATGTACGTGCAGTGAGGGAGGAGGGAGAGAGCGATGTTACTTACTATGTACGTGCAGTGAGGGTGGATTGAGAGAGCGATGTTACTATGTACGTGCAGTGAGGGTGGAGGGAGAGAGCGATGTTACTATGTACGTGCAGTGAGGGTGGAGGGAGAGAGCGATGGTACTATGTACGTGCAGTGAGGGTGGAGGGAGAGAACGATGTTACTATGTACGTGCAGTGAGGGTGGAGGGAGAGAGTGATGTTACTATGTACGTGCAGTGAGGGTGGAGGGAGAGAGCGATGTTACTATGTACGTGCAGTGAGGGTGGAGGGAGAGAGCGATGTTACTTACTATGTACGTGCAGTGAGGGAGGAGGGAGAGAGCGATGTTACTTACTATGTACGTGCAGTGAGGGTGGATTGAGAGAGCGATGTTACTATGTACGTGCAGTGAGGGTGGAGGGAGAGAGCGATGTTACTATGTACGTGCAGTGAGGGTGGAGGGAGAGAGCGATGTTACTATGTACGTGCAGTGAGGGTGGAGGGAGAGAGCGATGTTACTTACTATGTACGTGCAATGAGGGTGGAGGGAGAGAGCGATGTCACTTACTATGTACGTGCAGTGAGGGTGGAGGGAGAGAGCGATGTTACTTACTATGTACGTCCATTGAGGGTGGAGGGAGAGAGCGATGTTACTATGTACGTGCAGTGAAGGTGGAGGGAGAGAACAATGTTACTTACTATGTACGTGCAGCGAGGGTGGAGGGAGAGAGCGATGTTACTTACTATGTACGTGCAGTGAGGGTGGAGGGAGAGAGCGATGTTACTTACTATGTACGTGCAGTGAGGGTGGAGGGAGAGAGCGATGTTACTATGTACGTGCAGTGAGGGTGGAGGGAGAGAGCGATGTTACTTACTATGTACGTGCAGTGCGGGTGGAGGGAGAGAGCGATGTTACTATGTACGTGCAGTGAGGGTGGAGGGAGAGAGCGATGTTACTTACTATGTACGTGCAGTGAGGGTGGAGGGAGAGAGCGATGTTACTATGTACGTGCAGTGAGGGTGGAGGGAGAGAGCGATGTTACTTACTATGTACGTGCGGTGAGGGTGGAGGGAGAGAGCGATGTTACTTACTATGTACGTGCAGTGAGGGTGGAGGGAGAGAGCGATGTTACTTACTATGTACGTGCAGTGAGGGTGGAGGGAGAGAGCGATGTTACTATGTACATGCAGTGAGGGCGGAGGGAGAGAGCGATGTTACTATGTACGTGCAGTGAGGGTGGAGGGAGAGAGCGATGTTACTATGTACGTGCAGTGAGGGAGGAGGGAGAGAGCGATGTTACTTACTATGTACGTGCAGTGAGGGTGGAGGGAGAGAGCGATGTTACTATGTACGTGCAGTGAGGGTGGAGGGAGAGAGCGATGTTACTATGTACGTGCAGTGAGGGTGGAGGGAGAGAGCGATGTTACTATGTACGTGCAGTGAGGGTGGAGGGAGAGAGCGATGTTACTTACTATGTACGTGCAGTGAGGGTGGAGGGAGAGAGCGATGTTACTATGTACGTGCAGTGAGGGTGGAGGGAGAGAGCGATGTTACTTTGTACGTGCAGTGAGGGTGGAGGGAGAGAGCGATGTTACTTACTATGTACGTGCAGTGCGGGTGGAGTGAGTGATGTTACTTACTATGTACGTGCAGTGAGGGTGGAGGGAGAGCGATGTTACTATGTACGTGCAGTGAGGGTGGAGGGAGAGAGCGATGTTACTTACTATGTACGTGCAGTGAGGGTGGAGGGAGAGCGATGTTACTATGTACGTGCAGTGAGGGTGGAGGGAGAGAGCGATGTTACTTACTATGTACGTGCAGTGAGGGTGGAGGGAGAGCGATGTTACTATGTACGTGCAGTGAGGGTGGAGGGAGAGAGCGATGTTACTTACTATGTACGTGCAGTGAGGGTGGAGGAAGAGAGTGATGTTACTATGTACGTGCAGTGAGGGTGGAGGGAGAGAGCGATGTTACTATGTACGTGCAGTGAGGGTGGAGGGAGAGAGCGATGTTACTATGTACGTGCAGTGAGGGTGGAGGGAGAGAGCGATGTTACTATGTACGTGCAGTGAGGGTGGAGGGAGAGAGTGATGTTACTATGTACGTGCAGTGAGGGTGGAGGGAGAGAGCGATGTTACTATGTACGTGCAGTGAGGGTGGAGGGAGAGAGCGATGTTACTATGTACGTGCAGTGAGGGAGGAGGGAGAGAGCGATGTTACTTACTATGTACGTGCAGTGAGGGTGGAGGGAGAGCGATGTTACTATGTACGTGCAGTGAGGGTGGAGGGAGAGAGCGATGTTACTTACTATGTACGTGCAGTGAGGGTGGAGGGAGAGAGCGATGTTACTTACTATGTACGTGCAGTGAGGGTGGAGGGAGAGCGATGTTACTATGTACGTGCAGTGAGGGTGGAGGGAGAGAGCGATGTTACTTACTATGTACGTGCAGTGAGGGTGGAGGGAGAGAGCGATGTTACTATGTACGTGCAGTGAGGGTGGAGGGAGAGAGCGATGTTACTATGTACGTGCAGTGAGGGTGGAGGGAGAGAGCGATGGTACTATGTACGTGCAGTGAGGGTGGAGGGAGAGAACGATGTTAGCAGTGAGGGTGGAGGGAGAGAGTGATGTTACTATGTACGTGCAGTGAGGGTGGAGGGAGAGAGCGATGTTACTATGTACGTGCAGTGAGGGAGGAGGGAGAGAGCGATGTTACTTACTATGTACGTGCAGTGAGGGTGGATTGAGAGAGCGATGTTACTATGTACGTGCAGTGAGGGTGGAGGGAGAGAGCGATGTTACTATGTACGTGCAGTGAGGGTGGAGGGAGAGAGCGATGGTACTATGTACGTGCAGTGAGGGTGGAGGGAGAGAACGATGTTACTATGTACGTGCAGTGAGGGTGGAGGGAGAGAGTGATGTTACTATGTACGTGCAGTGAGGGTGGAGGGAGAGAGCGATGTTACTATGTACGTGCAGTGAGGGTGGAGGGAGAGAGCGATGTTACTTACTATGTACGTGCAGTGAGGGAGGAGGGAGAGAGCGATGTTACTTACTATGTACGTGCAGTGAGGGTGGATTGAGAGAGCGATGTTACTATGTACGTGCAGTGAGGGTGGAGGGAGAGAGCGATGTTACTATGTACGTGCAGTGAGGGTGGAGGGAGAGAGCGATGTTACTATGTACGTGCAGTGAGGGTGGAGGGAGAGAGCGATGTTACTTACTATGTACGTGCAATGAGGGTGGAGGGAGAGAGCGATGTCACTTACTATGTACGTGCAGTGAGGGTGGAGGGAGAGAGCGATGTTACTTACTATGTACGTGCAGTGCGGATGAAGGGAGAGAGCGATGTTACTTACTATGTACGTGCAGTGCGGACTGAAGGCGTTGGTCCCGCAGGTGTACAGATGGGTATCATTTACAGGGAGAAGCAGACGGATGAAATTAAAACACTCCGTCTGTTGAAGACATTAATAATAATTAGTAACAGAAAACCCAGCAGAGCTTCGTTTAATGAGCAATGAGGAGCAAAGTCTGGGTACAGCGCCTGCAGTCACTGGCCAGTACGCGCCTGTCTGCAACGTTACACTGTGCTGTACCCATCTATGGTCTTAGCCTCGTCACTGCTTTATGTTAGCACACACACTTAGGGACCCATTTATCAAAGATCATTTGAGGTAAATTCCCCGAAAATAGAGGTTTTCGGGGGTTTACCTCAAATACTAAGTATCCCCCGAATGTATGAAGGAGGGACCGCAACAGCTATCTCCGATACCTGTTGCGATCCCTCCATTGCCGTCGGCAGCCGCCTCCCCCATAGGTTTCTATGGGGGATGCGATGCTGCCAAATCTATCAACATCGGGAATATGAAGCATTCCCGATATTGACCCCAGCAGCTAACGCCATCTGTAGATAGCGTTAGCCGCTGTATCCTATGGGCACTTACCGCATTTTCAGCCGGCGGAGGGATCTCCCAGATCCCTCCGCCGGCAATGGGTGCCGCTCATGTGCAGTCCGCGGGACTGCGCATGCGCAGCAGCCCGGAATGCGCTCCGGCCACATCGCAGGGACGGGCTCTTTTCGGAGCCCGTCTCCCTGCATGTGCCGGGTGATACATTCGTCCGGTATGATCGCATTTTGCAATGCGATCATGGGCGGTACTGCATGCCCTGATCGCATTGCAAAATGCGATCCTTAATAAACGGGGGGAGAGAGCGATGTTACTTACTATGTACGTGCAGTGAGGGTGGAGGGAGAGAGCGATGTTACTTACTATGTACGTGCGGTGAGGGTGGAGGGAGAGAGCGATGTTACTTACTATGTACGTGCAGTGAGGGTGGAGGGAGAGAGCGATGTTACTTACTATGTACGTGCAGTGAGGGTGGAGGGAGAGAGCGATGTTACTATGTACGTGCAGTGAGGGTGGAGGGAGAGAGCGATGTTACTATGTACGTGCAGTGAGGGTGGAGGGAGAGAGCGATGTTACTATGTACGTGCAGTGAGGGTGGAGGGAGAGAGCGATGTTACTTACTATGTACGTGCAGTGAGGGTGGAGGGAGAGAGCGATGTTACTATGTACGTGCAGTGAGGGTGGAGGGAGAGAGCGATGTTACTATGTACGTGCAGTGAGGGTGGAGGGAGAGAGCGATGTTACTTACTATGTACGTGCAGTGAGGGTGGAGGGAGAGAGCGATGTTACTATGTACGTGCAGTGAGGGTGGAGGGAGAGAGCGATGTTACTATGTACGTGCAGTGAGGGTGGAGGGAGAGAGCGATGTTACTTTGTACGTGCAGTGAGGGTGGAGGGAGAGAGCGATGTTACTTACTATGTACGTGCAGTGCGGGTGGAGTGAGTGATGTTACTTACTATGTACGTGCAGTGAGGGTGGAGGGAGAGCGATGTTACTATGTACGTGCAGTGAGGGTGGAGGGAGAGAGCGATGTTACTTACTATGTACGTGCAGTGAGGGTGGAGGGAGAGCGATGTTACTATATATTTGGCAGCCGCCTCCCCCATAGGTTTCTATGGGGGATGCGATGCTGCCAAATCTATCAACATCGGGAATGTGAAGCATTCCCGATATTGACCCCAGCAGCTAACGCCATCTGTAGATATCGTTAGCCGCTGTGTCCTATGGGCACTTACCGCATTTTCAGCCGGCGGAGGGATCTCCCAGATCCCTCCGCCGGCAATGGGTGCCGCTCATGTGCAGTCCGCGGGACTGCGCATGCGCAGCAGCCCGGAATGCGCTCCGGCCACATCGCAGGGACGGGCTCTTTTCGGAGCCCGTCTCCCTGCATGTGCCGGGTGATACATTCGTCCGGTATGATCGCATTTTGCAATGCGATCATGGGCGGTACTGCATGCCCTGATCGCATTGCAAAATGCGATCCTTAATAAATGGCCCCCTGAGTCACATGTACCTTTACATGTATGCAAATGGTCTATGATCATATATATCAGTCTATGCATTTTCATAGACATGCGCAGGAACAGGCATAGGGTGCTGCAATGGGACCACACAAGCCCCCCCAGCCGGGTTATGTACTCCCCCCTCCCCCCTGGAACATACACTACTGAGTAGTCCATGTCATGGGGGCAGTCCATAACTCCAGCGGGGGGCGTCCAGTCTGGGCACTCCCTGTGCAGGTTCTTGCACACGCCTATGGGTGTTATGTTGTTCTATAGGGGAAAGGTGCCGCTAATGATAATGGATAGAGCTGACTGTATACTGGGACTTTTTTTTTTTTTTGGTTTCAGTTTTTTAAAGCACGATATAGGGCCTGATTCAGACGTGGAGGCAAATGCCATCGCCGCTGCCATCTCTCTTGGATTTGCAATTGCAACAATATGCTAATGTCTCAGTCGCCGACAGTGGTTAGAGACGCCCACTGACAGCATCTCACATCCACCGCTCACACACAAAACCGAAAACATGGAATGCAGATCCGCCGCCCATCAGCCTTCTGAGTAAATCTAAGCTGCCACATACACAGCGGTCCCCAGACACACAGAGGGCTCTCCTGCTGCCACATACACAGCGGTCACCAGACACACACAGGACTCTCCTGCTGCCACATACACAGCGGTCACCAGACACACAGAGGGCTCTCCTGCTGCCACACACACAGCGGTCACCAGACACACAGAGGGCTCTCCTGCTGCCACATACACAGCGGTCCCCAGACACACACAGGACTCTCCTGCTGCCACATACACAGCGGTCACCAGACACACAGAGGGCTCTCCTGCTGCCACACACACAGCGGTCACCAGACACACAGAGGCCTCTCCTGCTGCCACACACACAGCGGTCACCAGACACACAGAGGGCTCTCCTGCTGCCACACACACAGCGGTCACCAGACACACAGAGGGCTCTCCTGCTGCCACATACACAGCGGTCACCAGACACACAGAGGGCTCTCCTGCTGCCACATACACAGCGGTCCCCAGACACACACAGGACTCTCCTGCTGCCACACACACAGCGGTCACCAGACACATAGAGGGCTCTCCTGCTGCCACACACACAGCGGTCACCAGACACACAGAGGACTCTCCTGCTGCCACATACACAGCGGTCCCCAGACACACAGAGGGCTCTCCTGCTGCCACATACACAGCGGTCACCAGACACACAGAGGGCTCTCCTGCTGCCACACACACAGCGGTCACCAGACACACAGAGGGCTCTCCTGCTGCCACACACAGCGGTCACCAGACACACAGAGGGCTCTCCCGTTGCCACAGACACAGCGGTCACCAGACACACAGAGGACTCTCCTGTTGCCGCAGACACAGCGGTCACCAGACACACAGAGGGCACTCCTGTTGCCGCAGACACAGCGGTCACCAGACACACAGAGGGCTCTCCTGCTGCCACACACACAGCGGTCACCAGACACACAGAGGGCTCTCCTGTTGCCGCAGACACAGCGGTCACCAGACACACAGAGGGCTCTCCTGTTGCCGCAGACACAGCGGTCACCAGACACACAGAGGGCTCTCCTGCTGTGCCACACACACAGCGGTCACCAGACACACAGAGGGCTCTCCTGCTGCCACATACACAGCGGTCCCCAGACACACACAGGACTCTCCTGCTGCCACACACACAGCGGTCACCAGACACACAGAGGGCTCTCCTGCTGCCACACACACAGCGGTCACCAGACACACAGAGGACTCTCCTGCTGCCACATACACAGCGGTCCCCAGACACACAGAGGGCTCTCCTGCTGCCACATACACAGCGGTCACCAGACACACAGAGGGCTCTCCTGCTGCCACACACACAGCGGTCACCAGACACACAGAGGGCTCTCCTGCTGCCACACACACAGCGGTCACCAGACACACAGAGGGCTCTCCTGCTGCCACACACAGTGGTCACCAGACACACAGAGGGCTCTCCTGCTGCCACACACAGTGGTCACCAGACACACAGAGGGCTCTCCTGCTGCCGCAGAGACAGCGGTCACCAGACACACAGAGGACTCTCCCGTTGCCACAGACACAGCGGTCACCAGACACACAGAGGACTCTCCTGTTGCCGCAGACACAGCGGTCACCAGACACACAGAGGGCACTCCTGTTGCCGCAGACACAGCGGTCACCAGACACACAGAGGGCTCTCCTGCTGCCACACACACAGCGGTCACCAGACACACAGAGGGCTCTCCTGTTGCCGCAGACACAGCGGTCACCAGACACACAGAGGGCTCTCCTGTTGCCGCAGACACAGCGGTCACCAGACACACAGAGGGCTCTCCTGCTGCCGCAGACACAGCGGTCACCAGACACACAGAGGACTCTCCCGTTGCCGCAGACACAGCGGTCACCAGACACACAGAGGGCTCTCCTGTTGCCGCAGACACAGCGGTCACCAGACACACAGAGGGCTCTCCTGCTGCCGCAGACACAGCGGTCACCAGACACACAGAGGACTCTCCCGTTGCCGCAGACACAGCGGTCACCAGACACACAGAGGCCTCTCCTGCTGCTACACACACAGCGGTCACCAGACACACAGATGCCTCTCCTGCTGCCACACACACAGCGGTCACCAGACACACAGAGGGCTCTCCTGCTGCCACACACACAGCGGTCACCAGACACACAGAGGGCTCTCCTGCAGCCACATACACAGCGGTCACCAGACACACAGAGGGCTCTCCTGCTGCCACACACACAGCGGTCACCAGACACACAGAGGGCTCTCCTGTTGCCACACACACAGCGGTCACCAGACACACAGAGGCCTCTCCTGCTGCTACACACACAGCGGTCACCAGACACACAGATGCCTCTCCTGCTGCCACACACACAGCGGTCACCAGACACACAGAGGGCTCTCCTGCTGCCACACACACAGCGGTCACCAGACACACAGAGGGCTCTCCTGCTGCCACATACACAGCGGTCACCAGACACACAGAGGGCTCTCCTGCTGCCACACACACAGCGGTCACCAGACACACAGAGGGCTCTCCTGTTGCCGCAGACACAGCAGTCTACACAAGTGCTGCGTATGGGTCAGATGTTACCGATTGTTTAATACACCTCCTGGAGATGACGTGTGTTACTAAGGGAAAGTGGGCGTCTTGTGTCAGGCTGGAGGGTGTCTAACTACATACCGCGATCGAACGGCAAGACATAGCAGGCGTGCTAATAACTTGCTAGCAATCGCGTGATTTGCATACTTTGGCTGCTGACGGCTGCGAGTGAACGCATCCTAGTGACCGGGACTGAATCAAGCCCTTAGTCCCGGGATGATCCTTTCACACAGGGAAAAATCCCGGGTTGTTTAGCAAATTACCGGGTAAAAGTGAATTACACTGGAATTTCCGTGTGAAAGGGGTATACGAGTGTCTATCACCCCCTCCCCCATCTGTAAGAATTGCTCACCCCTGACTATATAGACAGCAACATGCTTATAATGGATAGCAAATATAATACTATATAGTCTCTGGTGACAAGCAGTGGCCACAAGAGCTAGCAGTCATTAGTAAATACTAAGAGCAGAGCCGCCCTCATTGTGTCATTAAATATCCCGCCTCACCTCTTTCCGTGCTTTGGTCTTACAGTTGCTGATCTGTCCCTCGTCGGGCGGCCAGGATATCTAAGAGGATGGACATGAGCGTATATATGATATATCACACATGGTCCCTCAGGGGCAGGAACTTTATTTACTGCTGGCCGGCTACTGCAGAGGGGGGCTACGGGAGACCGGTCAGATTATATGTTACCTCTCGTAGGAGCTGGATATTAACGGGGTCCTTGGTGCTGAGGGCTAGAATTCTATCTCTGGCTCCAACATACAGCGTCTCCTGGTCTCTGGAGAGGTGGAACTGGTCGTAGTTCTGAACGCCAGACTGGGTAAAGACATTCACCGTTCTGGAAGAGTCTCCTAGGACAGGAACAGCAGAGGTATTATTACACAGATAGAGACAACTTGCATAGTATAGGGATGTTTAGCAGACATCAATGGTTTGCAATCGATGGTCAATGGTTTTCCACAGATGGCCAAGTTCCGATGTTCCTCCACCATTCATAGCTACATTCTGATGATGACGTATGTATTTCTACCACCCCCGTCGAGCATTACTTACCCGCCTCACCCACCCCCAACTGACGTCCCTTAGCCCCACTTTCTGGCTCTTATTGGCCCGCTGCTGTCATATGTCCCCACCTGTGCTGGACACCGATGGTTCAAACCATAAAAAGCTGTCAAACAATGATTTCCTGCCACTGATGGAAGGTACCGATGGCACCACCGATGATAAACTATTCAATGTCCTTCCTCGGGTTCCAAGTGCAACAAGCAGGAGAGACACCCATCACAGAGCTCAGCCATGTACCAATGACAATTCTGACCTTCTGTATAGTCCAACACTACTTGCAGAGCTGGGGGCAGGGCCACACCACGGTCAGTAAGCAGCACAAATAGAGAGCATATAGAGGCATGCCTCTGAGTATGAGGGGGGCCGGGCCTGATGGACACCTTGTATGGGTCATGTGACCAGGAAGTGCACTGCAGTGTTTAGAGATCGGCTCTCAATCAGCAGCAGCAAGAGAAGACAGTGCTGCAGGTAGGAGAATCACTGGACACTTAGTGTGGTGAGGGAAGAATTACAGTGAGGAGGGGGTGACACAACGTCTCAGCACTCAGACCCATCTCCATGTGTGCCTCCCCAGCCATTGACCTCACCGCACGTCACTGCCGCTCACCATGCTGGAATGTGATCCTGGGAACAAGCTCGGCGGGTACACGCATGACCAGCGCCATCACCAACCACTGAACGACAACCAAAGAAAGCATGGTGGCAAAATCCTGTTTACAGCTCCCCAATCTCAGTTCTGTCCAATCGCTGCAATGACAAAGAGACATAAATTACCACACAGAGCAAATACACCCACAAACAGCATCCAGCATACTACACTGTGATCTTATATTACTATGTTTGTCATGGGACAGAGCAATCACTAGAGAGGTCAGTAATGTAATAATCTGCAGAATATATCACTATGTAGCTGTCAGGGGGTAGATGGGACAGAGCAATGTTCTGCAGATCACTAGAGGTCAGTAATGTAATAATCTGCAGAATATATCACTATGTAGCTGTCAGGGGGTAGATGAGACAGAGCAATGTTCTGCAGATCACTAGAGAGGTCAGTAATGTAATAATCTGCAGAATATATCACTGTACCTGTCGGGGTGGATGGGACAGAGCAATGTTCTGCAGATAACTAGAGAGGTCAGTAATGTAATAATCTGCAGAATATATCACTATGTCCCTGTCAGGGGGTAGATGGGACAGAGCAATGTTCTGCAGGTCACTAGAGAGGTGAGTAATGTAATAATCTGCAGAATATATCACTATGTACCTGCCAGGGGGTAGATGGGACAGAGCAATGTTCTGCAGATCACTAGAGAGGTGAGTAATGTAATAATCTGCAGAATATATCACTATGTACCTGTCAGGGTGGATGGGACAGAGCAATGTTCTGCAGATCACTATAGAGGTGAGTAATGTAATAATCTGCAGAATATATCACTATGTACCTGTCAGGGGGTAGATAGGACAGAGTAATGTTCTGCAGATCACTAGAGAGATGAGTAATGTAAATCTGCAGAATATATCACTATGTACCTGTCAGGGGGTATATAGGACAGAGCAATGTTCTGCAGATCACTAGAGAGGTCAGTAATGTAATAATCTGCAGAATATATCACTATGTACCTGTCGGGGTAGATAGGACAGAGCAATGTTCTGCAGATAACTAGAAATGTCAGTAATGTAATAATCTGCAGAATATATCACTATGTACCTGTCGGGGTAGATAGGACAGAGCAATGTTCTGCAGATCACTAGAGAGATGAGTAATGTAAATCTGCAGAATATATCACTATGTACCTGTCGGGGTAGATAGGACAGAGCTACGCCCTGGAGAGGTCAGTAATGTAATATACAGTAAGTTATTAGTATGGTCAGTGGACTTTCTGTAAGTCTGAATGACGCCATGTTGTACAATTCATGACAGTATGAATCACTGGTTAAACAGATATTAATGACACAACGGGCAGCACGTGTATATTATAGGTAGATATAGTCACCATTACACACCTAGTTTCTCTATCTGCCCAGTATTATTTTAGCCCAACTCATAAGTGAAGGAGCCAGCGGACATGTGAGGGGGAAGGAAACCAGGATGGACTCATTACCAGTCCGTGTTCTGCACTGAGAGGAATCCCGCTACAGGAACACTTCTGGCTCCTCAGCTTAATGAGCGTGTGAGACTGAATCATACATCCCACCAAGACCCTCTGCAATCTGGCTGGACCGATGTGCAACATGTATCAGTTATTCTCGTGTGTTACACTCCCATTTCCCTATAGAGTGTAAGCCAGCGAGCAGGGCCCTCTTACCTCTCTGTCTGTTATTACCCAGTCTCCTCTTATTACTGTTTTGTTCGCAACTTTAAAGCCCAACGTAATATGCTGGTGCTACTACCCTCTTGGGTAACGGGTGCAGTCCACAGACAGTCCAAGCACCTGCACAATGGTTCTGGCGCATGCACATAAACACCGGCTTCTAGGGACTGCATCGGCTGCAGCCTCTAGAATCCGGGTATGGCTGTTGGAAGGCAGAAGAGTGACATCTGGACTGACAGGAGGCGTTTTATCCCGTCCCGTGTGCGCTTAGCAGGGAGCTCTTCCAATGGGAAGCCACTGCCAGTGAAGCCAATGCTCGGACTCACTGGCTCACTTGGGGTGGCAGATTTACTGGGGGGGGGCTGCAGCCCCTAGGTAAAATCTGCCCCTGCTGGCGTTAAATGAGTGACTTTTTAGGCAAATTACCGCCCCCTCCCCTCGGTCCCTCATGTCAGAGGAAACCCGTGCAGCTCCGATCTCAAGGAAAAGGGGTTTTCCCAAATACAGGCCAGGCAGCATTTTTCAAGATCAGATTTTTATGGAAAGAGTATACATGTTTATACAGAATCAGGAGGAGAGAAGGAGGGGTATACATGTTTATACAGAATCAGGAGGAGAGAAGGAGAGGTATACATGTTTATACAGAATCAGGAGGAGAGAAGGAGGGGTATACATGTTTATACAGAATCAGGAGGAGAGAAGGAGGGGTATACATGTTTATACAGAATCAGGAGGAGAGAAGGAGGGGTATACATGTTTATACAGAATCAGGAGGAGAGAAGGAGGGGTATACATGTTTATACAGAATCAGGAGGAGAGAAGGAGGGGTATACATGTTTATACAGAATCAGGAGGAGAGAAGGAGGGGTATACATGTTTATACAGAATCAGGAGGAGAGAAGGAGGGGTATACATGTTTATACAGAATCAGGAGGAGAGAAGGAGGGGTATACATGTTTATACAGAATCAGGAGGAGAGAAGGAGGGGTATACATGTTTATACAGAATCAGGAGGAGAGAAGGAGGGGTATACATGTTTATACAGAATCAGGAGGAGAGAAGGAGGGGTATACAGGAAGGAGAAGGGAAGAAAGAGGGTTTATGGGGGAGAGGCACAAATTGTGTCTCATAGAATAGGATATACATCAACTGCAAACGGTACACCATAAAAACATTGCGATAGTGAATAATGTAGTATTGAGGTATTGCAGCAAAAATAAACAATACACAAACCAGTATCAATATAGAATCTTAATCCATTATAGGCTGAACGCGGGAGTATCGCCTAGTGCCCAAGTTGATTAATGGGGTTTTGTTACCCAGTATTCATTCCATCTAAACCATTTATTATGTAGGTTGGAGGCTGATGAGGAATACATTACTCCTGCTACTTCCATTTCGTAATGGGATTGTCCACTTTTCTCTACTGCATCGATGGTTGGGACAATTGGGGAGCACCAATGGTGGGCTAGGAGAAGTCTAGTGGATCTAAGAATGTGTCCAATTATTTAGGTTTCACTAAATATTTTATTTCCTTCAGGTAAATGGAATAATGCTAGGGTTGGCCAAAATGTAATATGTGAGTGGGAGATTTATGATATTAACATAAAGACCGACCTCCATAAGTTTATAATCTTGGGACAAGACCAAAAGATGTGCAATAGCGTTCTGACAAGACCACATTCTCGCCAACATAAGCTGGAGGTGGTAGGTTGTATAACGTGCAGAAGCGCTGGGGTAAGATATAATCTGTGCAGGAGTTTGTGGTACTGCTCGCTATGAGATACACATCTAGATAGTCGGAAACAACTTGAGTAAATCGTATTCCATGGGATATCTGAGGCTGAGCAAGAGAGATCCCTTTCCCCGAGCAGCATTTTTCTACCACCTGACGGGATATGAGAGGACACAGATACATAGGACATGAAGGAGGGCTCTGTCGCCCAGTCATCAGCGAACATACAAACTCCACATAGTTAGGGCCGTGATGGGAATCAATCGAACCCACAACCTCAGTGCTGATCACTTTATCCTAATGTACATCTCTTCCTTGCGCTCCTATTTGTACATTTTACGTGAAAATCTCAGGGCAGAGATCGTGCTGTAGACCGCGCTGGAACCTGCGCCAGCATAGGCAGGGAGACTTTCTCTACAATCGCCATCCATTACGTAAGCTGACACCCATTATTCCATTCCGTATCAGATGAGAAAAGGGAATAACAATATTAGATGTAATATTCCTGTACCGGTCACACGTTAGACATAAGTCATTAGAGGATTATAGCTGATGGCATGCACATAAATGCTTACAGGGAATAACTGGAATGGTTACCCTCCGTCACCTCTTATTAGAGACAAATCGTTACCGAAATGTGACTCACCACAGTCCTCCCTCCCTGGTTACTTTATTCACCTCCTAATTTTAATTCCAGTTTCCTAAGTCTTCCTGTGTGGAATATTTATGAATGCAGGACCTATAAGTTGTAGATTTTCTGCGTCTATATGGTGATCACCAAATAACCAGTATGTGCCGATAGGCCATACTGGCTCAAGGCTGGATCACCAAATCAGACCTACTGTGTGTCCAGTTAGGCTACACAAATGGAAGATTGGATCTACAACCAACCAGATCTATGTTAGGCCACACCTGTAGAAGGCCGTACCTCCAACCAACCAGATCTATGTCCAGTTAGGCCACCCCTGCAGAAGGCCGTACCGCCAACCAACCAGACCTATGTCCGGTTAGGCCACACCTGTAGAAGGCCGTACATCCAACCAACCAGATTTATGTCCGGTTAGGCCACACTTGTAGTAGGCCGTACCCCCAACAAACTAGATCTATGTCCGGTTAGGCCACACCTGTAGAAGGCTATACACCCAACCAACCAGATCTCTGTTTGGTTAGGCCACACTGGTGAAAGGCCGTACCCCCAGCCAACCAGATCTATGTCCAGTTAGGCCCCACTGGTGGGAGGCTGTACCCCCAACCTACCAGATCTATGTCCGGTTAGGCCACACTGGTGGAAGGCCGTACCCCCAAACAACCAGATCTATGTCCAGTTAGGCCACACTGGTGGAAGGCCGTACCCCCAACCTACCAGATCTATGACCAGTTAGTACACACTGGTGGGAGGCCGTACCCCCAACCTACCAGATCTATGTCCGGTTAGTACACACTGGTGGAAGGCGTCATAAGCCTGTGCTCCGCAGCCAGGTGTCCGCAGAGATTAAGTCGCCATTACCGGGGTGACAGAAGAGGGAGATCATTCACAGAGGACCGGAGCTTCCTTATATTCTGGTATTGCGAGGGGACAGAGAAAACGGTCACTACAACATAGGTGGCCTAAACGTGGTGCAAGAGATCCGATGGTGCGACACACCGCAATATTGTGTCAGACGTGAGAACATAGATTTCAGCAGCATGGCGCAATTGTACCTGGACATGGCAGACGCTTCCCCTTACTACTTCCCCAATGTCATCTCTCACTGTACATGACACTCATCATTTCCCGCAGCCAGAGACATGGCCCAGATGTCAGTAACACGGCACACTCCTCAGAGGAACCCGATGTACCATAAAACGCAGCATATGACCCAGATCCCGCAGCTTCTGCAAGACCACGTTCCAATATGGCTCCAATGAATGCACAACATCGAACAGCGTGACCACGCCAGTGCTCAGATATTACTACAAGATGCCAAAGAGCTGGACGGAGGGATGTGGTTTCAGGAGGACGGCCGGGAAGAACACACCCAGCTCTAGCGGCCTAAGCATACAGAATCAGATGGAGCACCATTCTTTGGGGTGATCAAGAGCCCCCATCTTGCCGTATGAACCCCGCCCACGCATCACAAATACTATTGGGGACTGATTGTGGCATGGATAGTGGTGATCAACCAGTCATGGGACACACTCGCGTTTCTCAGACAATTGCGCTCTGGCGACCACGAGCGCATTTCAGATTACCCTGCAAGTGATCATTTCAATGGTTCCCAGCAAGACCACTCTCCCCGTTCCTCATTTCGCTGACAGAGTTGCCATACCCATTGCAGGGCAGCAAATGGTTTCCGTATTGCTGGTTGTCCATAGGATTGACCAATCTCATTAGTCCATGGCCAAGAAAATCCTCGTCACATACGTTTTCCACGAAACAGGATCCCTTACCCTATAATTACTTTGTACATCACCAGCCTCATGTTACAGCTGGTCTAGCTGCAGGGTGTAAGTTTGCTCCTGGACGAAACATGCTGCGCCACAAGGGGGGGAGGGGGGAACCATGCAGGGAATAGACTGCCTGACATTGACGGAACCACAGTGTCGCAGAAAAGGTGCAAATCCGGATGGATTTAATGCTAACTCTAACTGAGGCCTTGTGGTTTCTAGTCCTGAACTATAGGCCCAAACCAGTGATCCGTGACCCATCACCAAACCTGAATGTACCCACAACCCGCCCCACTAATATTATTACACCCCAGAAAACCACCGTCTGCGCTGTTATTGGTCAATGCTGGCTGCTTCCAAACCATTAACAACCAGCTCATCAATGTCACAACTCTACGTCGTGAATAGCAGGGATTCTGCGCAGCCTGTGGTTGGGGGCCTCGAAAGCCCCAATGTGGCATGGCCACACCCACACACAGTGGCCACACCTACTTTCGAACCATGATCTAACGTTTCTAAAAAGCAGCACAGTTCGGAAGTCCAACATTGTACTATACCTCAAATATAATAATGACATCACAGTCATATCATAAAGGACATAGTATATGTGTATTACATAGGCGTGGTGATCTACGCTAGCCTGCACTGAGAACAGGCAATATCACATATTCCATACTACATAGTAATGGCATCAATGTCTGACCTACAAAACAAGATGGCCGACGTACTGCTCCATGTACCATGCAGCTAATTAGACCTTAAACCAAAAGTCTTCCGCTGACCAGTGTGTAGAAACCAGGATGCTCTGTAGATCAGACTACAGCGACTACACGATATGACCCCAGAGGCATACAGTAAGAGAGGAACACATTTACTGGGCCCAGAGCCTGCGCTGCTTAGGAAACCGGGCCCCAGATGCATCATCCTGTCCCTGGCATTACAGCGCTCTGCCACTTTCCGTCCCACTTCGCTCACAGTGTCAATATTTGCCTTTCAAATAATGCAAATAACCCAGGTGCTGTCTAGCAAGATGGAGGAGGGAGGTGACTGACCACACAAAACCAGCTCCTGTATTACCAGCTCAGCCTGCCGCTATTGTCACTGAGAACAATTCACTACAGCAGGTTGTCCGTCAGTGATCCATATAACTGTACATACAACATCATATAACACCCCTGTCCCCACCTCCCAGGCCTATGCCGAGGGCACAGTTTCCTAGGGTACAAGGCACAAACACTACACCCCCCGCCTGAGATTACCAGTCCAGCAGTTATTATATGGGACAGTGCCCACACATCTGTAATGTATATGGATATTACTGGTCATTAGATATTAGAGGTAGAGATGAGCAGTTGGGTTCTTTTCGCCAACTTATGGCAAGTTCGGATCTGGCGTGACAGCCAGATAGCCAATACGATGATGTTTTCAAATTCGAGTGCAACCGAGTCAAAACCAAACTGCTCATCTTTAATTAGAGGGCACGGAGTATCTCTCTGGCTATATAAGATTGTATACAGGTCACAGAAACCTGGGGTGGGCTATAATATAAGTAAGAGTTCACCATAGGGGGCGCATTACCCCTTATAGTACACACGTTTTCCTGATAAACACTGAACTAACTGGTTACACCAGTACTTATGTTGTTCTCAGTGTGGAGTGGCATAGCGTGCCTTCCTTATCACAACATCATTCAGGTTTATGTCTTTCAGAGTTTATTTTGGGGGAAATGCGGAGCTCAGGAATCCGGTTTTACTTTGTCTGTTTTCCCACACACAAAAGAAAACAAAATAAGTGTTAATGGAATAAAGATTCCAGAAACAGAACAACAGTTCCTATAAGTGTTTATCTTGTTATATTAGAGAGAAGACTAGATGCCAGGGCAGAGAGGAGGGGACCCAGGAGAGGGGAAGAGGTGCCAGGGCAAAGAGGAGGGGACCCAGGAGAGGAGAAAAGGTGCCAGGGCAGAGAGGAGGGGACCCAGGAGAGGAGACAAGGTGCCAGGGCAGAGAGGAGGGGACCCAGGACAGGGGACAAGGTGCCAGGGCAGAGAGGAGGGGACCGAGGAGAGAGGACAAGGTGCCAGGACAGAGAGGAGGGGACCCAGGAGAGGGGACAAGGTGCCAGGGCAGAGAGGAGGGGACCCAGGAGAGGAGACAAGGTGCCAGGGCAGAGAGGAGGGGACCCAGGACAGGGGACAAGGTGCCAGGGCAGAGAGAAGGGGACCGAGGAGAGAGGACAAGGTGCCAGGACAGAGAGGAGGGGACCCAGGAGAGGGATGCCCACAGTATTAGTGCCACAGGGGGGACAAGGTGCCAGGGCAGAGAGGAGAGGACCCAGGACAGGACACAAGGTGCCAGTCAGAGAGGAGAGGACCCAGGACAGGAGACAAGGTGCCAGGGCAGAGAGGAGGGGACCCAGGACAGGACACAAGGTGCCAGTCAGAGAGGAGAGGACCCAGGACAGGAGACAAGGTGCCAGGGCAGAGAGGAGGGGACCCAGGAGAGGGGAAGAGGTGCCAGGGCAAAGAGGAGGGGACCCAGGAGAGGAGAAAAGGTGCCAGGGCAGAGAGGAGGGGACCCAGGAGAGGAGACAAGGTGCCAGGGCAGAGAGGAGGGGACCCAGGACAGGGGACAAGGTGCCAGGGCAGAGAGAAGGGGACCGAGGAGAGAGGACAAGGTGCCAGGACAGAGAGGAGGGGACCCAGGAGAGGGGACAAGGTGCCAGGGCAGAGAGGAGGGGACCCAGGAGAGGAGACAAGGTGCCAGGGCAGAGAGGAGGGGACCCAGGACAGGGGACAAGGTGCCAGGGCAGAGAGAAGGGGACCGAGGAGAGAGGACAAGGTGCCAGGACAGAGAGGAGGGGACCCAGGAGAGGGGACAAGGTGCCAGGGCAGAGAGGAGGGGACCCAGGACAGGAGACAAGGTGCCAGGGCAGAGAGGAAGGGACCCAGGACAGGAGACAAGGTGCCAGGGCAGAGAGGAGGGGACAGTAGTAACGCCCCTTATAGAATGCCCACAGTATTAGTGCCACAGGGGGGACAAGGTGCCAGGGCAGAGAGGAGAGGACCCAGGACAGGACACAAGGTGCCAGTCAGAGAGGAGAGGACCCAGGACAGGAGACAAGGTGCCAGGGCAGAGAGGAGGGGACCCAGGACAGGACACAAGGTGCCAGTCAGAGAGGAGAGGACCCAGGACAGGAGACAAGGTGCCAGGGCAGAGAGGAGGGGACCCAGGACAGGAGACAAGGTGCCAGGGCAGAGAAGAGGGGACCCAGCAGAGGGGACAAGGTGCCAGGGCAGAGAAGAGGGGACAAGGTGCCAGGGCAGAGAGGAGGGTACCCAGCAGAGGGGACAAGGTGCCAGGGCCGAGAGGAGGGGAGCCCGGACAGAAGACAAGATGCCGGGGCAGAGAGGAGAGGACCCAGCACAGCAGACAAGGTGCCAGGGCAGAGATAAGGGGACCCAGGACAAAAGACAAGGTGCCAGGGCAGAGAGGAGGGGACAAGGTGCCAGGGCAGAGAGGAGGGGACAAGGTGCCAGGGCAGAGTAGAGAAATGGAGAGACTGTAGATGAGAGAGAGAGAGGGCGGACGAGAGAGAGGGGTCTCAGTATATGAGAGGAGCAATTGCTGCCATTAAAAAATAAACAAACAACCTATGGCTGACCTGCCGGTTATGCGGACATTGGGCCTGATTCAGAAATGTGGACGCTATTATCACCACAGCTGAGATCCCGTACGCAGCGGCTGTGCGCATATACACAAATGTAGCAGCCGCCGGGATATGTATCGAGACGCCCTCCGGCATCTTTGCATATTCCAGCCTCTGTGTACAAAGACGCAGGATTGGTCGCGTCACGCCAGCGGTTTTAGCCGACGCTCCGTTTGCCGCGTTCAAACTTCACTTCAATTTTTTTTAAGTTCATCAAAAGTTTGAGGATTTGTTTTGCAAATTTCCATCTCTCTCTGACCGTCACTCACACTGCGAACAAATGCTCGCTGCTAGCGACTACGGCAATGTACCCTGACACATGCCCATTGTGCGGTAACTTTCTGATAGGCCAGGTGAATTTCGGGTCGGCGCAGTAATTCGCATGAAGACACTGATGTAGGAATTGCGCCCTCCGGCAAATCTTTACAGCTTACACTAGAACAACCGGACTCTGAGAATTACACACACAAAACATAATAACAGAAGTAGCACTGTGCAGCAATCCAGGCATATGACAACAGTCCATGTACTGAGAATTACACCCAGCACACGGAGAGCCTGGTACTGAGCATTACACCCAGCACACGGAGAGTCTGGTACTGAGAATTACACCCAGCACACGGAGAGCCTGGTACTGAGCATTACACCCAGCACACGGAGAGTCTGGTACTGAGAATTACACCCAGCACACGGAGAGCCTGGTACTGAGAATTACACCCAGCACACGGAGAGCCTGGTACTGAGCATTACACCCAGCACACGGAGAGTCTGGTACTGAGCATTACACCCAGCACACGGAGAGCCTGGTACTGAGCATTACACCCAGCACACGGAGAGTCTGGTACTGAGCATTACACCCAGCACACGGAGAGTCTGGTACTGAGCATTACACCCAGCACACGGAGAGTCTGGTACTGAGCATTACACCCAGCACACGGAGAGCCTGGTACTGAGAATTACACCCAGCACACGGAGAGCCTGGTACTGAGCATTACACCCAGCACACGGAGAGTCTGGTACTGAGAATTACACCCAGCACACGGAGAGCCTGGTACTGAGCATTACACCCAGCACACGGAGAGCCTGGTACTGAGAATTACACCCAGCACACGGAGAGCCTGGTACTGAGCATTACACACATAATACATAATAACAGAAGTGGCACTGTGCAGCAATCCAGGCATATGACAACAGTCCATGTACTGAGCATTACACCCAGCACACGGAGAGCCTGGTACTGAGCATTACACCCAGCACACGGAGAGTCTGGTACTGAGAATTACACCCAGCACACGGAGAGCCTGATACTGAGAATTACACACACAATATATAATAACAGAAGTAGCACTGTGCAGCAATCCAGGCATATGACAACAGTCCATGTACTGAGAATTACACCCAGCACACGGAGAGCCTGGTACTGAGCATTACACCCAGCACACGGAGAGTCTGGTACTGAGAATTACACCCAGCACACGGAGAGCCTGATACTGAGAATTACACACACAATATATAATAACAGAAGTAGCACTGTGCAGCAATCCAGGCATATGACAACAGTCCATGTACTGAGAATTACACCCAGCACACGGAGAGCCTGGTACTGAGAATTACACACACAAAACATAACAACAGAAGTGGCACTGTGCAGCAATCCAGGCATATGACAACAGTCCATGTACTGAGCATTACACCCAGCACACGGAGAGTCTGGTACTGAGCATTACACCCAGCACACGGAGAGTCTGGTACTGAGCATTACACCCAGCACACGGAGAGCCTGGTACTGAGAATTACACCCAGCACACGGAGAGCCTGGTACTGAGCATTACACCCAGCACACGGAGAGTCTGGTACTGAGAATTACACCCAGCACACGGAGAGCCTGGTACTGAGCATTACACCCAGCACACGGAGAGCCTGGTACTGAGCATTACACCCAGCACACGGAGAGTCTGGTACTGAGAAATACACCCAGCACACGGAGAGCCTGGTACTGAGAAATACACCCAGCACACGGAGAGCCTGGTACTGAGCATTACACCCAGCACACGGAGAGTCTGGTACTGAGCATTACACCCAGCACACGGAGAGCCTGGTACTGAGCATTACACCCAGCACACGGAGAGCCTGGTACTGAGCATTACACCCAGCACACGGAGAGTCTGGTACTGAGAATTACACCCAGCACACGGAGAGCCTGGTACTGAGCATTACACCCAGCACACGGAGAGCCTGGTACTGAGAAATACACCCAGCACACAGAGAGCCTGGTACTGAGAATTACACACACAATATATAATAACAGAAGTAGCACTGTGCAGCAATCCAGGCATATGACAACAGTCCATGTACTGAGAATTACACCCAGCACACGGAGAGCCTGGTACTGAGAATTACACCCAGCACACGGAGAGCCTGGTACTGAGCATTACACCCAGCACACGGAGAGCCTGGTACTGAGCATTACACCCAGCACACGGAGAGTCTGGTACTGAGAATTACACCCAGCACACGGAGAGCCTGGTACTGAGCATTACACCCAGCACACGGAGAGCCTGGTACTGAGAAATACACCCAGCACACGGAGAGCCTGGTACTGAGAATTACACACAATATATAATAACAGAAGTAGCACTGTGCAGCAATCCAGGCATATGACAACAGTCCATGTACTGAGAATTACACCCAGCACACGGAGAGCCTGGTACTGAGCATTACACCCAGCACACGGAGAGCCTGGTACTGAGCATTACACACATAATACATAATAACAGAAGTGGCACTGTGCAGCAATCCAGGCATATGACAACAGTCCATGTACTGAGCATTACACCCAGCACACAGAGAGCCTGGTACTGAGCATTACACCCAGCACACGGAGAGCCTGGTACTGAGCATTACACCCAGCACACGGAGAGTCTGGTACTGAGAATTACACCCAGCACACGGAGAGCCTGGTACTGAGAATTACACACACAATATATAATAACAGAAGTAGCACTGTGCAGCAATCCAGGCATATGACAACAGTCCATGTACTGAGAATTACACCCAGCACACGGAGAGCCTGGTACTGAGAATTACACCCAGCACACGGAGAGCCTGGTACTGAGCATTACACCCAGCACACGGAGAGCCTGGTACTGAGAATTACACCCAGCACACGGAGAACCTGGTACTGAGCATTACACCCAGCACACGGAGAGCCTGGTACTGAGAAATACACCCAGCACACGGAGAGCCTGGTACTGAGAATTACACACAATATATAATAACAGAAGTAGCACTGTGCAGCAATCCAGGCATATGACAACAGTCCATGTACTGAGAATTACACCCAGCACACGGAGAGCCTGGTACTGAGCATTACACCCAGCACACGGAGAGCCTGGTACTGAGCATTACACACATAATACATAATAACAGAAGTGGCACTGTGCAGCAATCCAGGCATATGACAACAGTCCATGTACTGAGCATTACACCCAGCACACAGAGAGCCTGGTACTGAGCATTACACCCAGCACACGGAGAGCCTGGTACTGAGCATTACACCCAGCACACGGAGAGTCTGGTACTGAGAATTACACCCAGCACACGGAGAGCCTGGTACTGAGAATTACACACACAATATATAATAACAGAAGTAGCACTGTGCAGCAATCCAGGCATATGACAACAGTCCATGTACTGAGAATTACACCCAGCACACGGAGAGCCTGGTACTGAGAATTACACCCAGCACACGGAGAGCCTGGTACTGAGCATTACACCCAGCACACGGAGAGCCTGGTACTGAGCATTACACCCAGCACACGGAGAGTCTGGTACTGAGAATTACACCCAGCACACGGAGAACCTGGTACTGAGCATTACACCCAGCACACGGAGAGCCTGGTACTGAGAAATACACCCAGCACACGGAGAGCCTGGTACTGAGAATTACACACACAATATATAATAACAGAAGTAGCACTGTGCAGCAATCCAGGCATATGACAACAGTCCATGTACTGAGAATTACACCCAGCACACGGAGAGCCTGGTACTGAGCATTACACCCAGCACACGGAGAGCCTGGTACTGAGCATTACACACATAATACATAATAACAGAAGTGGCACTGTGCAGCAATCCAGGCATATGACAACAGTCCATGTACTGAGCATTACACCCAGCACACAGAGAGCCTGGTACTGAGCATTACACCCAGCACACGGAGAGTCTGGTACTGAGAATTACACCCAGCACACGGAGAGCCTGATACTGAGAATTACACACACAATATATAATAACAGAAGTAGCACTGTGCAGCAATCCAGGCATATGACAATAGTCCATGTACTGAGAATTACACCCAGCACACGGAGAGCCTGGTACTGAGAATTACAGCCAGCACACGGAGAGCCTGGTACTGAGAATTACACACAATACATAATAACAGAAGTGGCACTGTGCAGCAATCCAGGCATATGACAACAGTCCATGTACTGAGCATTACACCCAGCACACGGAGAGCCTGGTACTGAGCATTACACCCAGCACACGGAGAGCCTGGTACTGAGCATTACACCCAGCACACGGAGAGCCTGGTACTGAGCATTACACCCAGCACACGGAGAGTCTGGTACTGAGCATTACACCCAGCACACGGAGAGTCTGGTACTGAGCATTACACCCAGCACACGGAGAGTCTGGTACTGAGAATTACACACAATACATAATAACAGAAGTGGCACTGTGCAGCAATCCAGGCATATGACAACAGTCCATGTACTGAGCATTACACCCAGCACACGGAGAGTCTGGTACTGAGCATTACACCCAGCACACGGAGAGCCTGGTACTGAGCATTACACCCAGCACACGGAGAGCCTGGTACTGAGCATTACACCCAGCACACGGAGAGCCTGGTACTGAGCATTACACCCAGCACAAGGAGAGTCTGGTACTGAGCATTACACCCAGCACACGGAGAGCCTGGTACTGAGCATTACACCCAGCACAAGGAGAGTCTGGTACTGAGCATTACACCCAGCACACGGAGAGCCTGGTACTGAGATGGTGGTGTCTGCACCTTTATGTTAATGCCGCGTATGAGTTTAAAGTAACTGAGATGCCCACTTGCAGCATCGTAAGACAGAGCATTTCCGTCACTGCGTCTATGGCGGGTGCAAAGTCTCCGTGCTGTGCATCTCTGTACGCAGCGACACCCCTGAGACGGCTTTCCCAGCCTTGTTATTTCCCATAAAGGCCCAATAAAAATCTCAGACCCTACGTCCGATTCCGTGCTGCGTCTGTGTGCGCTGACAATCGGGGGGCACAGGTGCTGTGCGACTCGGGTGCACCTGCGCAGATTTACAACATCGGCTGTTTGCGTGCGACATAAACACTGCGTCCAACGCTGAATCGGGCCTTAGAGCTGCTCTGGACACAACTCCCAGCCCCAGTCTGCAGTTACATGAATCTGACCATAAAACAGACAGGACTGAGCCGGATCCGGCCGCTTCTTACAGTAGTTTAAATGTTGGAATTTGTATGGAAAACATTATAGGCTGTAGACATCTTAGCGACAACACGACCGAACCGGTCAGATTTGTCGCGTTCAACTTCACCCTCCATTTTTTAAAGTTTATCAAAAGTTTGAGGATTTGTTTTGCAAACTTTGTAACCGATTCCACCTATCACTACGGGCCAATCAGCAGTCAGCGATGTCAGAGTACTGCCTCCTGCGGGGGCCCCTAACGCAGATTTGTGTCCCCATAAAATGCATGACCTCCCCCACCCCGTGTGCACGCGGGAGGCTCAGTACACGTGATGTACACGGGGATCCTTGTAAGGTGATCACAGGACCAGTCAGTACACAATACACAGTGCAGGGAGAGTCATTACTGTTACTAAAGACAAGTCATGTAACATTTGCTTATTGTGTATGAAGTTATCCAGTAACTTTATTGCTGCAAAGTATTGTGACTGGCGCCGTATATGTTCCTACGCCATGTTACACTATCTCTCCTCTCCGCTAGACACCTGTGCAATTGTTTTCGCTCGCTGACGGTGCGGCGTGCATTATTAATGCGGCTTGTTAGCTGAAGGGGCCCGTACGCACGAGGCTGGGACCTGGTGCCTCCGCTCACCTCCACTTAGTGTGTGCAGACTGATGTGCGAGGCCAGGAAACATATTTCCTGCATGTTCCTACAAGACGTGGTGACACACCCCACACACAGGCAGCCCTGAGATGTGAGCAGCTGCCGACCGTACTCCAGTGTCAGTAACTGTACACAGTGTCAGTAAGAGGCGCTCAGCGTACCTCCCAGCCGAGGTGGTAATGCCAAGTTACACATATACACTATGAGCTTCTCTCAGATACCCCAATATTAATGCAGGACCACAACGGGCACTGAACAGGGACTGAACAGCGGAGTTACCCATCCAGGAATAGTCCCTAAATATATCAGTCTGGGGTAGATATCACAGTACCAGGACCGGGAGTATCTATGGGAAGAGAAGGTGTACAGAGCAATGTTCTGCAGATTACTAGAGAGGTCAATAATGTAATAATCTGCAGAATATATCACTATGTACCTGATAGATGGAACATAGCAATGTTCTGCAGAATATATCACTATGTACCTGTCAGGGGGTAGATGGGACAGAGCAATGTTCTGCAGAATATATCACTATGTACCTGTCAGGGGGTAGATGGGACAGAGCAATGTTCTGCAGAATATATCACTATGTATCTGTCAGGGGGTAGATGGGACAGAGCAATGTTCTGCAGAATATATCACTATGTATCTGTCAGGGGGTAGATGGGACAGAGCAATGTTCTGCAGAATATATCACTATGTACCTGTCAGGGGGTAGATGGGACAGAACAATGTTCTGCAGATCACTAGAGAGATCAGTAATGTAATAATCTGCAGAATATATATCACTATGTACCTGTCAGGGGGGTAGATGGGACAGAGCAATGTTCTGCAGATCACTAGAGAGGTCAGTAATGTAATAATCTGCAGAATATATCACTATGTACCTGTCAGGAGGTAGATGGGACAGAGCAATGTTCTGCAGATCACTAGAGAGGTCAGTAATGTAATAATCTGCAGAATATATATCACTATGTACCTGTCAGGGGGTAGATGGGACAGAGCAATGTTCGGCAGATCACTAGAGAGGTCAGTAATGTAATAATCTGCAGAATATATATCACTATGTACCTGTCAGGGGGTAGATGGGACAGAGCAATGTTCTGCAGATCACTAGAGAGGTCAGTAATGTAATAATCTGCAGAATATATCACTATGTACCTGTCAGGGGGTAGATGGGACAGAGCAATGTTCTGCAGATCACTAGAGAGGTCAGTAATATAATAATCTGCAGAATATATCACTATGTACCTGTCAGGGGGTAGATGGGACAGAGCAATGTTCTGCAGATCACTAGAGAGGTCAGTAATATAATAATCTGCAGAATATATCACTATGTACCTGTCAGGGGGTAGATGGGACAGAGCAATGTTCTGCAGATCACTAGAGAGGTCAGTAATGTAATCTGCAGAATATATCACTATGTACCTGTCAGGGGGTAGATGGGACAGAGCAATGTTCTGCAGATCACTAGAGAGGCCAGTAATGTAATAATCTGCAGAATATATCACTATGTACCTGTCAGGGGGTAGATGGGACAGAGCAATGTTCTGCAGATCACTAGAGAGGTCAGTAATGTAATCTGCAGAATATATCACTATGTACCTGTCAGGGGGTAGATGGGACAGAGCAATGTTCTGCAGATCACTAGAGAGGTCAGTAATGTAATAATCTGCAGAATATATCACTATGTATCTGTCAGGGGGTAGATGGGACAGAGCAATGTTCTGCAGATCACTAGAGAGGCCAGTAATGTAATAATCTGCAGAATATATCACTATGTACCTGTCAGGGGGTAGATGGGACAGAGCAATGTTCTGCAGATCACTAGAGAGGTCAGTAATGTAATAATCTGCAGAATATATCACTATGTACCTGTCAGGGGGTAGATGGGACAGAGCAATGTTCTGCAGATCACTAGAGAGGTCAGTAATGTAATAATCTGCAGAATATATCACTATGTACCTGTCAGGGGGTAGATGGGACAGAGCAATGTTCTGCAGATCACTAGAGAGGTCAGTAATGTAATAATCTGCAGAATATATCACTATGTATCTGTCAGGGGGTAGATGGGACAGAGCAATGTTCTGCAGGTCACTACAGAGGTCAGTAATGTAATAATCTGCAGAATATATCACTATGTATCTGTCAGGGGGTAGATGGGACAGAGCAATGTTCTGCAGATCACTAGAGAGGTCAGTAATGTAATAATCTGCAGAATATATCACTATGTATCTGTCAGGGGGTAGATGGGACAGAGCAATGTTCTGCAGAATATATCACTATGTACCTGTCAGGGGGTAGATGGGACAGAACAATGTTCTGCAGATCACTAGAGAGGTCAGTAATGTAATAATCTGCAGAATATATATCACTATGTACCTGTCAGGGGGGTAGATGGGACAGAGCAATGTTCTGCAGATCACTAGAGAGGTCAGTAATGTAATAATCTGCAGAATATATCACTATGTACCTGTCAGGAGGTAGATGGGACAGAGCAATGTTCTGCAGATCACTAGAGAGGTCAGTAATGTAATAATCTGCAGAATATATCACTATGTACCTGTCAGGGGGTAGATGGGACAGAGCAATGTTCTGCAGATCACTAGAGAGGTCAGTAATGTAATAATCTGCAGAATATATCACTATGTATCTGTCAGGGGGTAGATGGGACAGAGCAATGTTCTGCAGGTCACTACAGAGGTCAGTAATGTAATAATCTGCAGAATATATCACTATGTATCTGTCAGGGGGTAGATGGGACAGAGCAATGTTCTGCAGATCACTAGAGAGGTCAGTAATGTAATAATCTGCAGAATATATCACTATGTATCTGTCAGGGGGTAGATGGGACAGAGCAATGTTCTGCAGAATATATCACTATGTACCTGTCAGGGGGTAGATGGGACAGAACAATGTTCTGCAGATCACTAGAGAGGTCAGTAATGTAATAATCTGCAGAATATATCACTATGTATCTGTCAGGGGGTAGATGGGACAGAGCAATGTTCTGCAGATCACTAGAGAGGCCAGTAATGTAATAATCTGCAGAATATATCACTATGTACCTGTCAGGGGGTAGATGGGACAGAGCAATGTTCTGCAGATCACTAGAGAGGTCAGTAATGTAATAATCTGCAGAATATATCACTATGTACCTGTCAGGGGGTAGATGGGACAAAGCAATGTTCTGCAGATCACTAGAGAGGTCAGTAATGTAATAATCTGCAGAATATATCACTATGTACCTGTCAGGGGGTAGATGGGACAGAGCAATGTTCTGCAGATCACTAGAGAGGTCAGTAATGTAATAATCTGCAGAATATATCACTATGTATCTGTCAGGGGGTAGATGGGACAGAGCAATGTTCTGCAGGTCACTACAGAGGTCAGTAATGTAATAATCTGCAGAATATATCACTATGTATCTGTCAGGGGGTAGATGGGACAGAGCAATGTTCTGCAGATCACTAGAGAGGTCAGTAATGTAATAATCTGCAGAATATATCACTATGTATCTGTCAGGGGGTAGATGGGACAGAGCAATGTTCTGCAGAATATATCACTATGTACCTGTCAGGGGGTAGATGGGACAGAACAATGTTCTGCAGATCACTAGAGAGGTCAGTAATGTAATAATCTGCAGAATATATCACTATGTACCTGTCAGGAGGTAGATGGGACAGAGCAATGTTCTGCAGATCACTAGAGAGGTCAGTAATGTAATAATCTGCAGAATATATCACTATGTATCTGTCAGGGGGTAGATGGGACAGAGCAATGTTCTGCAGGTCACTACAGAGGTCAGTAATGTAATAATCTGCAGAATATATCACTATGTATCTGTCAGGGGGTAGATGGGACAGAGCAATGTTCTGCAGATCACTAGAGAGGTCAGTAATGTAATAATCTGCAGAATATATCACTATGTATCTGTCAGGGGGTAGATGGGACAGAGCAATGTTCTGCAGAATATATCACTATGTACCTGTCAGGGGGTAGATGGGACAGAACAATGTTCTGCAGATCACTAGAGAGGTCAGTAATGTAATAATCTGCAGAATATATATCACTATGTACCTGTCAGGGGGGTAGATGGGACAGAGCAATGTTCTGCAGATCACTAGAGAGGTCAGTAATGTAATAATCTGCAGAATATATCACTATGTACCTGTCAGGAGGTAGATGGGACAGAGCAATGTTCTGCAGATCACTAGAGAGGTCAGTAATGTAATAATCTGCAGAATATATCACTATGTACCTGTCAGGGGGTAGATGGGACAGAGCAATGTTCGGCAGATCACTAGAGAGGTCAGTAATGTAATAATCTGCAGAATATATATCACTATGTACCTGTCAGGGGGTAGATGGGACAGAGCAATGTTCTGCAGATCACTAGAGAGGTCAGTAATGTAATAATCTGCAGAATATATCACTATGTACCTGTCAGGAGGTAGATGGGACAGAGCAATGTTCTGCAGATCACTAGAGAGGTCAGTAATGTAATAATCTGCAGAATATATCACTATGTACCTGTCAGGGGGTAGATGGGACAGAGCAATGTTCTGCAGATCACTAGAGAGGTCAGTAATGTAATAATCTGCAGAATATATATCACTATGTACCTGTCAGGGGGTAGATGGGACAGAGCAATGTTCTGCAGATCACTAGAGAGGTCAGTAATGTAATAATCTGCAGAATATATCACTATGTACCTGTCAGGGGGTAGATGGGACAGAGCAATGTTCTGCAGATCACTAGAGAAGCCACTAATGTAATAATCTGCAGAATATATCACTATGTACCTGTCAGGGGGTAGATAGGAGAGAGCAATGTTCTGCAGGTCAGAATATATCACTATGTACCTGTCAGGGGGTAGATGGGACAGAGCAATGTTCTGCAGATCACTAGAGAGGCCAGTAATGTAATAATCTGCAGAATATATCACTATGTATCTGTCAGGGGGTAGATGGGACAGAGCAATGTTCTGCAGATCACTAGAGAGGCCAGTAATGTAATAATCTGCAGAATATATCACTATGTATCTGTCAGGGGGTAGATGGGACAGAGCAATGTTCTGCAGATCACTAGAGAGGTCAGTAATGTAATAATCTGCAGAATATATCACTATGTATCTGTCAGGGGGTAGATGGGACAGAGCAATGTTCTGCAGATCACTAGAGAAGCCACTAATGTAATAATCTGCAGAATATATCACTGTGTACCTGTCAGGGGGTAGATGGGACAGAGCAATGTTCTGCAGAATATATCACTATGTAGCTGTCAGGGGAAGTGTGAGGCTGCGGGGAATACATGACTATAGCATGTTATTGTAGTGTGAGGCTGCGGGGAATACATGATCATAGCATGTTATTGTAGTGTGAGGCTGCGGGGAATACATGACTATAGCATGTTATTGTAGTGTGAGGCTGCGGGGAATACATGACTATAGCATGTTATTGTAGTGTGAGGCTGCGGGGAATACATGACTATAGCATGTTATTGTAGTGTGAGGCTGCGGGGAATACATGACTAGAGCATGTTATTGTAGTGTGAGGCTGCGGGGAATACATGACCATAGCATGTTATTGTAGTGTGAGGCTGCGGGGAATACATGACCATAGCATGTTATTGTAGTGTGAGGCTGCGGGGAATACATGACCAGAGCATGTTATTGTAGTGTGAGGCTGCGGGGAATACATGACCAGAGCATGTTATTGTAGTGTGAGGCTGCGGTGAATACATGACTATAGCATGTTATTGTAGTGTGAGGCTGCGGGGAATACATGACTATAGAATGTTATTGTAGTGTGAGGCTGCGGGGAATACATGACTATAGCATGTTATTGTAGTGTGAGGCTGCGGGGAATACATGATCATAGCATGTTATTGTAGTGTGAGGCTGCGGGGAATACATGACTATAGCATGTTATTGTAGTGTGAGGCTGCGGGGAATACATGACTATAGCATGTTATTGTAGTGTGAGGCTGCGGGGAATACATGGCTATAGAATGTTATTGTAGTGTGAGGCTGCGGGGAATACATGACTATAGCATGTTATTGTAGTGTGAGGCTGCGGGGAATACATGACTATAGAATGTTATTGTAGTGTGAGGCTGCGGGGAATACATGACTATAGCATGTTATTGTACATGTACACAATCACAGCACCTGTCGGGGGGTAAGAGTAGATATGGGACCCCGCAGGTAATAGACACGTCCTCATTATAGAAGACAATGAAAGCAGAAAGAACGCAGAGAATACAACAATGATAAGAGACAGAAGAGCTGGACCAGCTATAGCCTGTGTGCCAGGGTCCCCTGTACAGTGGCACTGAGTATATAACACACACACAGCGTAGTGCAGCGTCTGACGTGCTGGGTACAGGTGGGCACTCACCTTGCGGAGAGTCTCGGAGAAGTGAGGACAGAGCTGCTGTCGCTGTGTGTAACTGAGGAATGAGGAAGACACAGAAACCACAAGATCACTCTGCCAGTCCCAGCAGCTCAACCTCTTTTAAAGGGACAGTACACAAATACCCAGCCTCCTAGCAATAACAACACACAGCTGTACATAAAGAGACAGCACCCTGATAACAGAGAGTAGTGGAGACACAGATCAGCCTTTCAGCAACGAGAGAGAGAGAGCGCACTCTGATAAGAGAGCAGTGGAGCTACAGATCAGCCTTTCAGCAACAATAAACAGCAGTAAATAAAGAGACAGCACCCAGAGAGAGCAATAACTATACACAGTAGTATAAGAGGAGGCAGCGCCGTGATAACAGAGAGTAGTGGAGTAATCTGTTCCCAGCAATAACAACAAAGCAGTAACATATAGACAAGCAACACCCTGATAACAGAGAGTAGTGGAGACCCAGATCAGCAGCTCCCACCAATAACAACACACAATATAATAACAGAGGCAGCACCCTGATAACAGAGAGCAGTGGAGACACAGATCAGCAGCTCCCACCAATAACAACACACAATATAATACAGAGGCAGCACTCTGATAACAGAGAGCAGTGGAGACACAGATCACCAGCTCCCACCAATAACAACACACAATATAATACAGAGGCAGCACCCTGATAACAAAGAGCAGAGGAGACCCAGATCAGCAGCTCCCACCAATAACAACACACAATATAATACAGAGGCAGCACCCTGATAACAGAGAGCAGTGGAGACACAGATCAGTGTGTGAGGAGAGACATTACCTGAGCAGTGCAGGTAGAAGTCTGGTACCAATGTAGCAGCAGTCAGGCACATGGCTGGGGCACTGACTCACTCACTACTCTGCCTGAGATAAGGGAGCCGGGCATTGCTGCTGCTGCTGCTGACTGGGATGATCCCACAGGAAATGATCCGCTCTCAGGCAGATCCCAGAGTAATACTACTCACAGCAGGATCATTACATTCCCTGCCTGGGGGCCACTCCTTACTGTGCACATCAGACAGGGGCCACACCTGCTGCATAATACATCCCCCCTACTCCTTCCTGCAGATGTATCATCATTATGTCCTTTCCCTGACAGACCTGGTGCTAATAATCTACATGCACAGTGACATGGGGGAGGTCTTGGTGACGTCATATACCATTGTCAGTAAAACCCATTACCAGAGTCTGGGTAAGACCCCCTGGGGCCCCAGGGAGGATTCTGGTTTTGGCCCCCAGCCCCTTCTCCCCCCCACAAATTGTCCAAAATAATTGACACAAAAACTAAGGGGTCTAGTTACTAAGCAGTGTTAGGAGGCAGAGTGAAAAGTGATAAGGTACCAGCCAATCAGCTCCCAACTGTCATTTTTCAAACACAGCCTGTGAGATGACAGTTAGGAGCTGATTGGCTGGCACCTTATCACTTTTCACTCTGTCTCCTAACACTGCTTAGTAAATAGGCCCCAATGTTTGTGCAATCCGGGGTCGCTCAGTGCCCCATGGGCTATAGGCGGAAGCCCACGTTGTATAATCTTCCTTCTGTATCCTACAATCAGAAGCCCCCCTCCCCCTCCATCCCTCATCAATGGTGTTAGCCCAGTCTCTGGCCCCCCAGGACGTTGATGGAAGCAATGCCAGCCAGTCAGTAAGTATTTCCTGACACATGCATCACATGACAATGATAAGAATGTGGGAGGTGCCGGGAATCAGGTAGATGTCAGCAGGCGGCCCCTCATTCACCGCCTGGGGGAGATACCTTTATGCTCAGTCTTGTTGTCTGTTTGGGAGCCCCCCCCCCCCCCCTCTGATTTCACCTGGGGATGTTGCTGATGGCTCTTTCCCCCCTGGTGGAAGGGTTACCAGAGAAAGACTCAGCTGCTGTATAACCCTGTAGATGTGTGATACTGGAAGCATACCTTATGTGCCGGCTCATCCTCCGCATGTGGGTATTTACAGTCACTCACCAGGTAATTGTACCTGTGTATGGATAAACGTCACCCTGATGGAAGGCCGCTAGTTCAATAGGTCACGGGGAAAGCCGCACAACCGGTTCCAGCATTCTTTGGGAGATTTTCAGACACACACTAATATATATATATATATACACACACACACACACACACACACACACACACACACACACACACATTATCACGTGTGGTGACCCCGGGCTCCCACTTTCCATGAAGGGCCGCTAGTCCTAATACATAAATCACCTGACATGTACAAGCTACTAATAACATTGTACAATATCTCCAGTTCTTTCCTGTATGTCTGTCATTGTGTTTGCTATTGATGACTGTACTGCTGACTTAAGGCTACTGCTCTCTGTTATCAGCTCCTGTCAGCCTGGGGAGAGGCTGCCACGTCATTGAGTGGGATTACTGGACAGGAAGCCTGCAGGGTGTCGGTAAATATATATTAGTGGGCAATGCTAATCTACCAGCCAGGTGCCAGCGCGCAGAAGGTAAGATGCCAGTCTGAGGGGTAGAGTATGACCCCCATTGTGGGCACATGAGCTGCTCTCATCATATTAGGCTGCCAGAGCCGAGGCTGCTCCAACAACAGTGGCTAGATTTGAAGTGCTTAGTTTAAAGTGTCAATAGAACATTTAATTTAAAGCTGGAGTTAAACAGGAGTTAAACAGGAGGAGAAATTAACAAATCAGCAATTCCTGCTATTAAGGACTGCTTTAATCTTCCATCATGCCTATGGATTGTGCCTGCGCCTGGATCTCCAATGCTGCCCATATCCCTCCTGATCTCCCCATGCAATCTGTTTATCCACTCCAACTATGCCATACCGAACCACGCAGCAAGATGACCTCTCAAATGGTCCTTGGTTGTGGCCCCCAAATCATGAGGCTTGGTGCAATTCTTCTGAACTCATTGTTTTTATTTTCCTCTTAAGTTTAGACTAACCTTTCCATAGATGTTAGATTACTGTGCCCCTTGTATCCAGCCCATCTGGGTCACCCCTGTTTGTCTGCCCCCTCCCCTTTAGAATGTAAGCTCTCACGAGCAGGGCCCTCTTCCCTCATGTGCTTCTCCTTCACTTAATTATACTCTAATTTACAACAGCACCCAACCCTTGGTTACAGACACCCTGCTGCTTTGTTATGCAGCAATGTATAAATCATGTATCTGTCCTGCATTGTTTGTACTGTTAATATCTGTTTTCTTGTGTGCTTATTTGTCTATGTACTGTGTAAGGCGCTGCGGAACCCTTGTGGCGCCATATAAATAAAGGATAATAATCATAGGAATAAATGGCACAGATGTACGCGATGGTCTGAAGAGAGCACAAACGATAGGACTACAAATCCCAGAACCGCACGCAGTTAGTTATTGGGTCAGAGCGCACACGTGCTCCTACATGCACAGAGCAAAGTCACGTACGCTACCCAAACTGGTGCATCACTGACCGGGCCTCAGACTCCGCTAATCACATGTATTACATAACGTGTACTCATTCAGTGATCTCCCAGTCACCGCAACGCCGGGTGAGCGCAGACCTACATCATCCTTGTCCAACTTGGACACAAACATTTGTGTCTAAATACAAATAGATATGTCCCTCGGGCCAAGGCACCAGACCACTGCTGGGGACACCGCGGCCGGAGGACAACCTCTTCTGATTGTGTTACCAGGTCACAAGGGTTCAGGTTAGGACAATGATTCAGTCATTGCCGGCTGACTCGGGCGCTAGATGTTGTATCTGAGGCGCTCGGTGCTTTCTTATGGTGTCTCTGTCTTCTGGCTGTATTTGTGTGTATGTGACGCGCAGGAAAATGGGCAATATTGGGGTACCGTGAAACTCTAACATGCGCAGCAGCACTTCGCGTTCTGCACATCGCTGAGAATTGTTCGCATGCCAGCCTGTTCACCTATGTAATAATCTGGAACATTAACGCTTTTACACAAAAGATGTCGTAGGCGACATGACTATACTATATATACCCTGTCACGTCTACCGTGTAGGTTAACATGGGACTTGGGGTCTCATTCAGACCCGTTCGCAAGCACCGATGTGCCCGCAACCAGGGTGATAGTTAGCCCTGTGCACGCGCAGCGGCCGCACTGCACGTGCAAAACTCTCTTGCTCCGGAGCTCTCTACAAAAGGGGCGGCTGTTGATGTTGATCGACAGCTCGCCCCGTTTTGTAGGCAGGCCGGGGGGGTGGTTTCCAAAACGGAGGCGTTCCTTAACGCCTACCGTTTTGTGGGCGGCCGCACAGTAGAAAGCTCCCTGGGGCTTGCAGCTGCCGAGACCCAACCTTAGGGTCTTGTCGCAAGCCCCGATGGTGTTCACCATCGCGACCATCAACCTGTTCAGTCGTTAAGCTGTGGGTGGTCGCATTTAAAAAATCAAGCGGCCGCCCTCATTCAGAACGAGCGCTCGCTTTTTGCACGCCTCTGAATGAGGGCCTTGGTCTTTCTCTACTACATATAGTAATTACAGGAACGGAAATCATTTTTCACTGCCGTATAGTCAGAACTTCTCTACCGTATAGTCAGAACTTCTCTACCAGAGAAAGTAATCACCCACAGGAAGGCGCTTACCTGCTCACATTACGTGGGTAACACGGCACAGACGGGGGCCCGATGACTAAATTAGCACCTTACGCAACTTGCCCTCCCCACACAATGACGCGATTGACGCCACCAACTCAGGTCTAGCTCTTCTTATCGGACCTCCGCACTGCGAGACCCAGAAAGCAAGGTACAAATCAGCGGCGCACTCTTATTTGGGCCTGATTCGGAGGCGGTCGCAATGTCAATGTTTTCGCAAATGGGCGATTTTTTTACATACTGCGCATGAGCCGCGCTGGTCCTGAGACGGTAGTCGCAGAGAGTATTTACTCGCAAGGTCATTGACAGTTTGTGGGCGGTAACGTGGGGTGGTAACTCAAGCGCAGGCATGTTGCAACCATTTCAGGGGGGGGGGTCACAGCCTGCAACTGCGATCCTGTACGCTGTTGTCAGGGCTCCGACGTCTTACTTCCATTCGCCATTCTGCGCAGCCATAGAGTTCCTCTCAACTCCAATGAGCAACTGGCCCTTTGTTCAGACAGTGGTTCCATTTTGTGATTGTATCAGGCTGCGTTTCAGTATTATATCCCCGATATGGTCACACGCGGTATAACATCCAAAATTCCCCATCTGCTTCACCCATAGTGGGTGACTGACTGTCTCCGAACATATTTACCAGAGAAAAAGAGGAACGGCCATAACCACAATACACTCTTACTGTCGCCTTTGCTAAACTACCAGACGTCTTTCCCCTTCTTGGTATTACCCTGGATAAACTTGCTTTTACCATGTGGGTGGCACAGTGGTCTGCATTCTTACCTCACAACACTGGGGCCAGGAATTCGTATGTTCACGTGTATATTAATGAATGCAAAATACAATTTAATCCAGACACCAACACAAATAAAAGTAAACATTTAATTTAGACGCTCAGCCAATCAGATGTGGCTGCCAGTCGGCATCATTGTCAGGGGTTGAGCACCTACAGGATATATACGTCCTGATAAGCGCATATGCGTCTGTGTCCAGGTCTTCATCGGTCACCTTTACAGTACTCGGCCTACGGATCCCACCTCATCTGTCCCCCATTCTAAGCGTTGTCGTAAGCGTAAGATGCAACGGGAATGTACAGATATCTCGATAGGACCACTAATAGCTATGGCAATCCTCCTGTGCCCATCCATGATAGTGATATCGGCATAGTAACCGGACACTGCGTTCCCTGTAAGGTGTATGGGGCAGGGGCTGTGTTATAATTTGAATATTCCAGACAGAGCCAGCGATTCATCAAGGAGCACAGATCTGCGTGAGACACACAGACTTAGGACAGCAGCCTATCGTAGCCCAAAATCTGGCGTGTCAAGTGCAGCACTCCAGAGATTAAAGACCCTTATTGTTCCCGCCTGGGCCTCAGCCATCTGCCTAAGACTAGAGGGTCTGTGTCGTGTACTGGAATGTTCCCTGCACAGAACGTCCTCAGTGTCACTGACCGCTGCACAAAGAGGATGATAAACTGAGCTCCCGCTATGTCTGGCCTAGGAAGACCAGAACCACAAGAGCTGGCACTCTACATACACAGCCAGTCTCACTCCAAAAGGTCTGCAAAACTCTGCATCTATGCATATAAAGAATTGTTGCTCTCTGATCTCTATCATCTATCTTTCCCTCCTGCCTATCAGGATATTTATGGACACAGATAAGATGCTGTACGATGCACACATCGGCTTTCTGCACGTATTGCGGCACTACAAGCCCCAGCATGCTCAACCAGGGTTTCCTTGGACTTGTGGTACCCCTACGCACCTGTTGTCCCACATGTCTCCCAGAGTGTTCTGTAACAAAATCGTTTATGACTCTTATTGCCCGTACACACGGGACGATCAGACAATGATCGGATATCGTTGTCTGATCGTCCTGCATGTGCTGGATGTTCGATATCGAACATCCAGCAACATGCACCAACCCCCAAACGACGTAGCGAACCGCGATCAACGATCGTGGGGCCCTATAGTAAACAGGCTAAGCTGGTCGATATCAACCAGGTTGGCCTGCATATACGGGCAATGGTCGATATCGACCATCCATGCCCGCGCATCGACCATCGTTTGGTAGTTTAAAGGGGCCAGAAACTGGTCATTTTGAACGATAACGATATATCAATATCGTTATCGTTCAAATCGACCAGGGAAATCTGACCGTGTGTATGCACCAAGCTTCATGATTATCATCGACCGCTGTTACAAACGTTAGTAAAACACACAGTAAAAGGATCCGGCAGGTGGAATGTTACAGTACAGGATGTGAGACTAATAGCCACATCATGAGATAAACATGAAACCAACATAGGGGAAGCCACAGGAGGCCCACGTATTGCAGAACGAGTGCACACAGAAGGCGGAAGCTCACAGTTGTGGGACGCATGAAAGATAAATGAGGAGAAAAGTGGTTTTAGACATCTAAATGACTTGTCCCGCAACACCTCCTTTCTCCTATTCTCTGACGCTTAATCCATGTAGCACAGGCTTCTTGGAGTCCAAACTCACTACTGCCACCACAACTACGCGGTACCCTCAGGAACTGGCCCGGGGCGAGACATTTTAAGGGGCCCATCCATTAGACGATTAAGTTGAGCGATTGAACGATAACGATCGTGCAATCGTTCATAAATAGTTTGCAAAAATGTCTAAAACGACCAGCAATGTGCATGCCCGCTGGTCGTTTAGACATCTGTCATCGTGCAAACATGCTGGTCGACCTGACGATAACGTCAGGTTGAGCATGTTTGCAGATGATTGATGAGCCTGCACTGAACGACTACTCGCTCAGTGCAGGCTCATCACAGACTGACAAACGACTGCACGGTTACAATGTCGTTATCATGCAGTCGTTTTCATGTCTGCTACTGGATGGGCACCTATAGACTCGAATGGCTGAGATTCGGGAAAGTGCCGCCTCCTCCTCAATTTGTGTGAGGATAAAAGAGAATGTATAAAAAAATCCTAAGCAGATGCTTCCGGTGCCTCCAATAGATGCTGGCGTGGCTGCTGCTTAGAAAGAACCTTTCTCCAGATTTGGTGGGGCCCATCCGAAACTTACTGCTTTCTGGACAGATTTTATAAACCGGATTTCAACTCACAATCCCCTTAGACCAGAGGTTCCCAAAACGTGGTCCTCAAGGCTCTCTAACAGTTCAGGTTTTTGAGATATCCATGGTTGAGCACAGGTAGTTACATCAAATTTAATGATGTACTAATTAAGTCAAGCATGGATGGCCTTAATACCTGGACTGTTAGGGCGCCTTGAGGACCAAGTTTGGGAACCTCTGCATTTTTTGCTTTGTATTTTATACTGCACTGACCCTTCATACAAAAAAAATACATGAGGAACAAAAACTCAGCCACAGACACCTCATCCTGTTACTTACTGTATGCGATAAATCTCAAATACGGAAGAGAATATTTATATTATATCAGTTCCTACACTGTACTACTGTATACACAGTATGCTGCCAATAACCCGAGTGCAGGTAACGTCACTGTATACTGCTCAGACTTTATCATCAGGCCTTGCAGGACACATGAGGTACAGACCTCTATAGCAGAGAAGGGAGGAGACCCCACCACCACCTGCTCTATCACCAGGCCTTGCAGTATACATGAGGTACAGACCTCTATAGCAGAGAGTGAGAGGAGACCCCACCACCACCTGCTCTATCACCAGGCCTTGCAGTATGCATGAGGTACAGACCTCTATAGCAGAGAAGGGAGGAGACCCCACCACCACCTGCTCTATCACCAGGCCTTGCAGTATGCATGAGGCACAGACCTCTATAGCAGAGAGAGGGAGGAGACCCCACCACCACCTGCTCTATCACCAGGCCTTTCAGTATGCATGAGGTTCAGACCTCTATAGCAGAGAGTGAGAGGAGACCCCACCACCACCTGCTCTATCACCAGGCCTTGCAGTATGCATGAGGTACAGACCCCTATAGCAGAGAGTGAGGAGACCCCACCACCACCTGCTCTATCACCAGGCCTTGCAGTATGCATGAGGTACAGACCCCTATAGCAGAGAGTGAGGAGACCCCACCACCACCTGCTCTATCACCAGGCCTTGCAGTATGCATGAGGTACAGACCTCTATAGCAGAGAGTGAGGAGACCCCACCACCACCTGCTCTATCACCAGGCCTTGCAGTATGTATGAGGTACAGACCTCTATAGCAGAGAAGAGAGGAGACCCCACCACCACATGCTCTATCACCAGGCCTTGCAGTATGCATGAGGTACAGACCTCTATAGCAGAGAGTGAGGAGATCCCGCCACCACCTGCTCTATCACCAGGCCTTGCAGTATGCATGAGGCACAGACCTCTATAGCAGAGAGAGGGAGGAGACCCCACCACCACCTGCTCTATCACCAGGCCTTGCAGTATGCATGAGGTACAGACCTCTCTAGCAGAGAGTGAGGAGACCGCACCACCACCTGCTCTATCACCAGGCCTTGCAGTATGCATGAGGTACAGACCTCTATAGCAGAGAGTGAGGAGATCCCGCCACCACCTGCTCTATCACCAGGCCTTGCAGTATGTATGAGGCACAGACCTCTATAGCAGAGAAGGGAGGAGACCCCACCACCACCTGCTCTGTCACCAGGCCTTGCAGTATGCATGAGGCACAGACCTCTATAGCAGAGAAGAGAGGAAACCCCACCACCACCTGCTCTATCACCAGGCCTTGCAGTATGCATGAGGTACAGACCTCTATAGCAGAGAGTGAGAGGAGACCCCACCACCACCTGCTCTATCACCAGGCCTTGCAGTATGCATGAGGCACAGACCTCTATAGCAGAGAAGGGAGGAGACCCCACCACCACCTGCTCTATCACCAGGCCTTTCAGTATGCATGAGGTACAGGCCTCTATAGCAGAGAGTGAGGAGATCCCGCCACCACCTGCTCTATCACCAGGCCTTGCAGTATGCATGAGGCACAGACCTCTATAGCAGAGAGTGAGGAGACCCCACCACCACCTGCTCTATCACCAGGCCTTGCAGTATGCATGAGGTACAGACCTCTATAGCAGAGAGAGGGAGGAGACCCCACCACCTCCTGCTCGATCACCAGGCCTTTCAGTATGCATGAGGTACAGACCTCTATAGCAGAGAGTGAGGAGACCCCACCACCACCTGCTCTATCACCAGGCCTTGCAGTATGCATGAGGCACAGACCTCTATTGCAGAGAGAGGGAGGAGACCGCACCACCACCTGCTCTATCACCAGGCCTTTCAGTATGCATGAGGTACAGACCTCTATAGCAGAGAAGAGAGGAGACCTCACCACCACCTGCTCTATCACCAGGCCTTGCAGTATGCATGAGGTACAGACCTCTATAGCAGAGAGTGAGAGGAGACCCCACCACCACCTGCTCTATCACCAGGCCTTGCAGTATGCATGAGGTACAGACCTCTATAGCAGAGAGTGAGAGGACACCCCACTACCACCTGCTCGATCACCAGGCCTTGCAGTATGTATGAGGTACAGACCTCTATAGCAGAGAGTGAGGAGACCCCACCACCACCTGCGCTATCACTAGGCCTTGCAGTATGCATGAGGCACAGACCTCTATAGCAGAGAGTGAGGAGATCCCGCCACCACCTGCTCTATCACCAGGCCTTGCAGTATGCATGAGGCACAGACTTCTATTGCAGAGAAGAGAGGAGACCTCACCACCACCTGCTCTATCACCAGGCCTTGCAGTATGTATGAGGTACAGACCTCTATAGCAGAGAGTGAGGAGACCCCACTACCACCTGCTCTATCACCAGGCCTTGCAGTATGCACGAGGTACAGACCTCTATAGCAGAGAAAGGAGGAGACCCCACCACCTGCTCTATCACCAGGCCTTGCAGTATGCATGAGGCACAGACTTCTATTGCAGAGAAGAGAGGAGACCTCACCACCACCTGCTCTATCACCAGGCCTTGCAGTATGTATGAGGTACAGACCTCTATAGCAGAGAAGAGAGGAGACCCCACCACCACATGCTGATAGCAGTTTTCTGCCGTATCTCAGGACAATGCACCCACCCCCTGGAGCCTGATTAGATAACAGCATGACTGGAAAGCACAGAATTCAGAAAGTGACAGCAATGCATCTCATCAACAGACATTCTTAAACACCGCACTCTGCTAACTTAGATACTTGTTAATCAATAAAGACCCTTTTCTCAGGCATTTTTTTATTTTGTGATCACTAAATTCTTCTTTATGGCAGCAAATTATAGAAAAAGCTATCGCCCTGGCCCTGAGCAGTAAGGGTTAACTCTCTCCTTATCCCCCCAGCCTGGCTTTCAGTTCCACTTAATGTATAAAATGATACTAATGTTTAAAAATAGACAAACATTAAAATACTGTTTGAACACTTTTCACATAACATTTTTCCTTACACATGGTTTCCATCTGTTACTGCTGAGAGACGTGTAATAGGCTTCACATGCAACGCCACAAGGAAACGGTCATTGCCGCTGACCCTTTCCTGTACAGGATGGTGAGAGAAAAGGTTCTATTCCCAGTAAGGGATTCGGTCTGGATGTCGACATTCTGGTGACGACATTTTAAATCTAGACAACATGAATGACATTTCAACATTTTAACCATGTCAACCTTTTTTTTGCATGTCGACATATTGGTTGTCGACCTAAAGCCTATGTTGACAATCTGACTGTCAACTTTTCATACCATAGTCCCCGGCAACAATTCCAGTATTCACCCATTGATAAATAAGGTGTGGTATAAAATGTTTTTAATTCAAACCTATTCCTCCCCTGGTGCCTAACCCTAACTCTCCCCCTGCTGCCTAACCCTCCCCCTGGTGCCTAACCCTAACTCTCCCCTGGTGCCTAACTCTCCCCCTGCTGCCTAACCCTCCCCCTGGTACCTAACCCTAACTCTCCCCCTGGTGCCTAACCCTAACTCTCCCCCTGGTGCCTAACCCTAACTCTCCCCCTGCTTCCTAACCCTCCACCTGGTGCCTAAACCCTGACTCTCCCCCTGCTGCCTAACCCTCCCCCTGGTGCCTAACCCTAACTCTCCCCCTGGTGCCTAACCCTCCCCCTGGTGCCTAACCCTAACTCTCCCCCTGCTGCCTAACCCACCCCTGGTGCCTAACACTAACTCTCCCCCTGGTGCCTAACCCTAACTCTCCCCCCTTGTGCCTAACCCTAACCCTCCCCCTGGTGCCTAACCCTAACACTCCTCCTGGTGCCTACCCACCCCCTGGTGCCTACCCCTAACCCTCCCCCTGGTACCTAACCCTAACCCTGGTGCCTAACCCTAAGAATCCCCCTGGTACCTAACACTAACCCTCCCACTGGTGCCTAACCCTAACACTCCTCCTGGTGCCTACCCACCCCCTGGTGCCTACCCCTAACCCTCCCCCTGGTACCTAACCCTAACCCTGGTGCCTAACCCTAAGAATCCCCCTGGTACCTAACACTAACCCTCCCACTGGTGCCTAACCTTAACCCACCCCCTGGTGCCTACCACTAATCCTCCCCCTGGTGCCTAACACTCCTCCTGGTGCCTAACCCACCCTCTGGTGCCTACCCCTAGCCCTCCCCCTGGTGCCTAACACTAACCCACCCCCTGGTGCCTAACCCCAACCCACCCCCTGGTGCCTAACCCCAACCCACCTTCTGGTGCCTACCCCTAACCTTCCCCCAGGTGCCTAACACTAACCCACCCCCAGGTGCCTAACACTAACCCACCCCCTACTGCCTAACCCTCCCCCTGGTGCCTAACCCTAACCTATCCGCTGGTGCCTAACCCCAAAAATGTTGAAAAGTAACCCATAAAAAAAAAATATGTTAACAAATTTTGTGTTGACCATTTGAACTTGAGGACCTTTTAAACCCTGTTGAATTACTGCATGTCGACCTATTGTCAACCAATGAATCCAGATACCTGATAAATCAGCTCAGCCGCTCTCAGACGCACAATAATTAACAAGAAAATACTTTTTTTTTTTCCTGCTGTGGTTTATATTGTACACAAGCTAGATGTATATTTTATTTAATGCGTTATACCTGCATTTCTTTCTACGTTATCCCTGGGGCTTTTATTACATCTTTGTTTTTTTATTGTATCCCTAAACAATTTTGGGACAGTCATTAGACAGCAGGCGCAAACAGCTGCCCCATCCTCAAATTGAAGAGTTTATTTTAACCACTGGTTTTTCTGTTGCTAAAATACTTTAAATATTAATAATTTTCCAGGGATTTTGTGGGTTTTCAGGCACGTGTCTGTCGAGACTGCACCCCTCCCCTCTCTCAGTCCGGCCCTCGGACGCCATATTCCCTGGTCTGGTTATATATGTGTCCACAACCAGAGGAATGAAGACTGTAAACTCCATATTAATCTATCTCACATCGACCTAGAAGTGCCGACACAAACCCACAATCCCTTTCTTCCAATACCATTATTTCATACACTATCAATTCAGTTGCTGTTTTAATGGGGTGTGGTATGAAAAGTCGATGGAATATCGACACCAAAATGTTGACAGGTTTTGAGTGTCAACATAGACATTAGGTCAACAGAAAAAAATGGACATTCACTCATGTCAACATGTTAGTAATGTCAACATTTAATGTCGACACAATGTTATTTTTATATACTGTTTATTTTCGGCTAATCCCTCACCCTTAACTTATCCCTAACCCTAAAAATAACACTGATATGTTAACAGTATGAGCCTAATGTCCGTTTCGGCAATCAGTCCGGATACCGTTTTGTCTGTTGTTTGGTACGTCTCCTGTTTTTGGGCGTTATGGGATTTTTGACTAATATTTAAGCGACAAAGGTTACAGCTAAAAAAAAAACCCTAGTGTGTTCCTGGTTGATTATTTTTGTCGTTTTCATTAATCCCACGATTGTACTTAGGTCAGTGTCCTTATCGGAATTCTATTTCCATCGGAGAATTAGGGAGGTCCCATTTCCTGTGCTCTGACCCTTGTAGGGAGGTGGGTGTAATATTAGGAAATGTGTATGATGCAGGAGGCGACACTATCCATGCCTTTGGGGCCTACTTATCATTAATGATTTGTGCCATATTCCCCAAAAACATCAGTTTTTGGGGGATACCCCAAATATTTAGCAGTACGCCAATGTATGAAGGATGGACCGCAGGTGATCTCAGATATCCGCGCAAGTGTCTCCATCTCCGACAGCAGAACTAGGTTTCCATGGGGGATGCGATGCTGATGGGTCGTCCAGGCACATTCCGGAGATTGTCCCCTGCAGCTTACGCCGTCTGAAGATGGTGTTGGGCCACTGTAGTCTATGGGCTACACTTTGTAAAGTTTACAGAGAGAGGGGCTTCCCCAGCAATGGCCGCCGCCTGCGCAGGAGTCCCGGCATGTCGAGAAAGATTCTAACATTTGATGGGTCACCCCGTGTTACCTTGAGACTTACCGCGCAGGGATAACGCAGAATAACTGAATAGCTCAGCGCATTAACCTCCCCCTGTATATGATACAATCATGCCTCATGGGAATAATAATAATAAGGACAGTATAGTCACCTGTCTGCGGCGCAGCCACCTGTGGGCATCTGGTGCCATTTGCTATCAGCGGTGCAGAAGACTATCCAGAGCTCAGAGGAAGAGGAGGCCTATACGGCAATATGGTAATATCGACAGACAGGGATTGCCTCACAGCCACGGCCGGAAGTCAACACTCAGAACCAGGAATCTCATTCATTTAAAAATGCAAGTGGGAGTCAATTAGAATTAGTCAATTAGAGGAGACAATACAAAGCTTCTCGGCATCCGCTCACACGCCCAGGGCACTGAGCCTGGCACTTAACCCCCGAGTGCTCTGTTCTGGGATTATACACGAGACCATCTACTCCCTACTGTACATTATAGGGATAAAGGACGAGTGATCTTATAACTGGCAGCAGAATTTTAGGCCAGATTTCTAAGTACATTGAAGGGAATGTATCAGAAGTCGCCGATTATAAATACAGATGTGTAGACATACATCTATCCTCCGTGCGCTACAAGTCGCATTACACATAACACAGGAGAGCCGTGTGACTCAGTAGCGCCGAGCGTCTTTCGTGCAACTTTTTACCTTCAAAAGTGATGCGCATAGGACGCACAAGCAGCTTCTGCTGAGTAAAATGATATGCGACATGCCTATATCCTGTGTGCGACTGCGGGTGTATCTGCATGCCTATATCCTGTGTGCGACTGCGGGTGTATCAGCATGCCTATATCCTGTGTGCGACTGCGGGTGTATCTGCATGCCTATATCCTGTGTGCGACTGTATCTGTATGCCTGTATCCTGTGTGCGACTGCGGGTGTATCTGCATGCCTATATCCTGTGTGCGACTGCGGGTGTATCTGCATGCCTATATCCTGTGTGCAACTGCGGGTGTATCTGCATGCCTATATCCTGTGTGCGACTGTATCTGCATGCCTATATCCTGTGTGCAACTGCGGGTATATCAGCATGCCTATATCCTGTGTGCGACTGCAGGTGTATTTGCATGCCTATATCCTTTGTGCGACTGTATCTGCATGCCTATATCCTGTGTGCGACTGCGGGTGTATCTGCATGCCTGTATTCTGTGTGCGACTGCGGGTGTATCTGCATGCCTGTATTCTGTCTGTGACTGCGGGTGTATCTGCATGCCTATATCCTGTGTGCGACTGCGGGTGTATCTGCATGCCTATATCCTGTGTGCGACTGTATCTACATGCCTATATCCTGTGTGCGACTGCGGGTGTATCTGCATGCCTATATCCTGTGTGCGACTGTATCTGCATGCCTGTATCCTGTGTGCGACTGCGGGTGTATTTGCATGCCTATATCCTGTGTGCGGCTGTATCTGCATGCCTGTATCCTGTGTGCGACTGCGGGTGTATCTGCATGCCTATATCCTGTGTGCGACTGCGGGTGTATCTGCATGCCTATATCCTGTGTGCGACTGCGGGTGTATCTGCATGCCTATATCCTGTGTGTGACTGTATCTGCATGCCTATATCCTGTGTGCGACTGCGGGTGTATCTGCATGCCTATATCCTGTGTGCGACTGCGGGTGTATCTGCATGCCTATATCCTGTGTGCGACTGCGGGTGTATCTGCATGCCTATATTCTGTGTGTGACTGCGGGTGTATCTGCATGCCTATATTCTGTGTGTGACTGCGGCTGTATCTGCATGCCTATATCCTGTGTGCGACTGCGACTGTATCTGCATGCCTATATCCTGTGTGTGACTGCGGGTGTATCAGCATGCCTATATCCTGTGTGCGACTGCGGGTGTATCTGCATGCCTATATCCTGTGTGCGACTGTATCTGCACGCCTATATTCTGTGTGCGACTGCGGGTGTATCTGCATGCCTATATCCTATGTGTGACTGCGGGTGTATCTGCATGCCTATATCCCGTGTGTGACTGCGGGTGTATCTGCACGCCTGTATCCTGTGTGCGACTGTATCTGCACGCCTATATCCTGTGTGCGACTGCGGGTGTATCTGCACGCCTATATCCTGTGTGCGACTGTATCTGCACGCCTATATCCTGTGTGCGACTGCGGGTGTATCTGCACGCCTATATCCTATGTGCGACTGTATCTGCACGCGAAATGCTACGTTACTAGTGTTCACTCTAGCTCCGGCGGCAGGCAGGGCGCCGGAGCTAGAGAGGGCAACCTTATGCGCGCGCCGGGGGCGCGCCCGAAAAGGGGGCGTGGTCATGAAAAGGGGGCATGTCTATAAGACGCGTCCCCTTTTCGTCATACTTGGGAGCGTGCCCGGCGCTTACGGACATGCCGGGCAGCCCCCAAGCGCTGCAGAAAGGGAGAATAGATGCTGAGCACATGCGCCCGGCGTCTATTCTCCGGCGGTGACCGGGACACCGCATGTTTCTCCACCCGCGGGACACTGCGTCCCGCGGGTGAGAACGGCACCTGCAGGCTGTGAGGGCAGGGCGCATTTTGCCTCCTGGAGGGCAGGGTGCTTTTTGCCCTCCAGAAGGAGGGCATGGCGCCGCGCCCCGCTAAAACAGCCTAGCGGGAACGCTACGTTACAGTGCCAGCGGCTGGGACACTGTAACGTAGCATTCCCCATGCTGATACACCCACAGTCACACACAGAATACAGGCATGCTGATACACCCACAGTCACACACAGAATACAGGCATGCTGATACACCCGCAGTCACACACAGAATACAGGCATGCTGATACACCCGCAGTCACACACAGAATGCAGGCATGCTGATACACCCGCAGTCACACACAGAATGCAGGCATGCTGATACACCCGCAGTCACACACAGAATACAGGCATGCTGATACACCCGCAGTCACACACAGAATACAGGCATGCTGATACACCCGCAGTCACACACAGAATACAGGCATGCTGATACACCCGCAGTCACACACAGAATACAGGCATGCTGATACACCCGCAGTCACACACAGAATACAGGCATGCTGATACACCCGCAGTCACACACAGAATACAGGCATGCTGATACACCCGCAGTCACACACAGAATACAGGCATGCTGATACACCCGCAGTTACACACAGAATACAGGCATGCTGATACACCCGCAGTCACACACACAGAATACAGGCATGCAGATACATCCGCAGTCACACACAGAATACAGGCATGCTGATACACCCGCAGTCACACACAGAATACAGGCATGCTGATACATCCGCAGTCACAAACAGAATACAGGCATGCAGATACACCCGCAGTCACACACAGAATACAGGCATGCAGATACACCCGCAGTCACACACAGAATACAGGCATGCTGATACACCCGCAGTCACACACAGAATACAGGCATGCTGATACACCCGCAGTCACACACAGAATACAGGCATGCAGATACACCCGCAGTCACACACAGAATACAGGCATGCTGATACACCCGCAGTCACACACAGAATACAGGCATGCCGCATATCATTTTACTCAGCAGAAGCTGTTTGTGTGTCCTATTCACATCACTGTATGAATAAGACATATTTGAATGTACAAAGTCTCAGGAAGAGACACTCGGCGCTACAGAGTCACATCACGGCATGGCGCGACTAGAAGGGCTGTTTAACGCGAAAGGAAGTAAGATGTATGAGGACACAGGATGGGTATGTAATACCAGCGGCTGAAGAGACCAGAAGTCCGACTGGTGAAAATGCCGACGAGGGAAGGTAAGCACGCTATCCCTCCCCTCTCCCCCCTTAACCCTCCCTTGGTGGAGACCACACTATTAGCACTTGAGGTCCTAGCCATGAACTTAGTTATTATACTGTGTCCTTATTCCTGCTCTGTACAGACGGTTTTTAAAAATACTCCAAAATATTTTCATGGATGATCTTTATCAGCGAACTTAAGAGCTGATCCACAGATGGACGCTGGGCCGATGTGGTCGCGGCTGTCCAATGTTTTCTTCCTAACTGCGCCGCAATGCACACATGCATTCTGCTGCGGCTCCAGACGCAGTGTGGAGGAAGCTTGGGGGAGGAGATGGGGACCATTGCACAAAACTGTGGCCCCTTTTGTGTCGAGACCAGTGACTGACTCTTCCATCGCAGATATACTGTCCTCGGCAGCGGAGATGTGGCGGCATCCGCGTAGCTTTAGGGGTTACTCAGATGGCCGATGCTCCCACCAATAGTCGCGATGGTGATCCTGTGCTACGCCTACGGCCACAGCAGCAGAACACAGAAGCCGGCATGCAGCGTCTTTTTACACAAGACGCCTCCTGCAGCTTTTGCATATATTCGCACAGCCGCTGCGTACAAAGATGCAACGGCTGTGCCAATAACGGCCATCTCTGAATGAGGCCCTTATATAGCATTATATATTGGTGTTTATATATTTGTGTGTTATATGTATATGAAACCGTAAGTATATGGGATGATGGGGGATGGCAGCTCCCCCAGGTGTAGGATGACGGTAATTGTAGCGCTCCCATGCGACGTTATACCATGTTACATATTCCGGTTCAAACGTAAAGCGTCCCCATAAACCATTGTTATATGGGAGAATATCAAACTTAGCTGCTTAAATAAGTTACAGGTAATCACCCCATGGTGCCATCGGGTGGTGGACGTGCCCGTCTCCAGGGGCAAAATTGATTTTCCCCACCCTGCTCAGGCGCGCTGAGTTCTGATAAAGGGAACTTGCTTTATGGAAGTGAGGTTGTGGTTATTTGCAGAACATGGATTATATCCGCACAATACAGATGTCTGGGGAATAAATAGGACACGCGGAGATTTTCAAAGATTTCCTGCAGGAAAAGAGATTATCTGTGGCCCCCGGGGACCCGGAGCTCAGACATTATACACTTCCTTACAGGGCGTGTGTGCAGATACTGTGCTGCCAACACCTCTACTCCGCTCTCAGGGACAGATTAGGGTGTGTGGGGGCCCTGCCAGGAAAATTCTCCATATAATATGCTGGCGATGTTATTAAAAAGTATAACGTGTATTGTCCCTGTGTGGTCATTGGCCTGTTCTGCGCTGCAGTGTATGTACCACACAAAATGCAAATCCCCTTTTTTAAATATGTGCCCATTAAAGTACATGGCAGTGTAGTCATGACTTTATGACTAGTGACAGAATTGGATCTGCTGTGTGTGAGTGGATGATATATATGCATACCACCCAACTGTCCCACATCCAGCGGGACAGTCCCGTTTTTATGGGAATTTCCCATTGTCCCACCCGCGGCCCGCAGTGTCCACCGGTGGGGGTGGGGGGGGGGGGGGGGGAGTTGGGTAGTATAACAGGTGTCGTGCCATGGCATCTGTTCACCAGTATACGGAGAGCCTGGGGGCTGCCCAGCATCTTGGAGAGTGCTGGGCACGCCCCCATAGTGACGTAAAGAGGGAGAAGCCGCAAGGCTCCGCCCCATTTTCCCACTGCTCCACACTTTTCCTAAAGCCCCACGTCTTTTACGACGCTTCGGGGGACCTAAAAGTTGGGAGGGATGCCACACGCAAAAAGTGCATACGTGTTAAGCCTGTGCCTGACATACAATATGAAATGTTGGGATAAAGTAATTAATGCTGCCATAACAATTATGGTCACCCATAGTACTCACACTGGTACACGCTCACACCTACCCTACTCACACTGGTACACCCTCACACCTACCCTACTCCCACCTATACTAATCACACTGGTACCCTCACACCTACCCTACTCCCACCTATACTAATCACACTGGTACCCTCACACCTACCCTACTCCCACCTATACTAATCACACTGGTACCCTCACACCTACCCTACTCACACTGGTACACCCTCACACCTACCCTACTCACACTGGTACACCCTCACATCTACCATACTCCCACCTATACTACTCACACTGGTACACCCTCACACCTACCCTACTCCCACCTATACTAATCACACTGGTACCCTCACACCTACCCTACTCCCACCTATACTAATAACACTGGTACCCTCACACCTACCCTACTCCCACCTATACTAATCACACTGGTACCCTCACACCTACCCTACTCCCACCTATACTAATCACACTGGTACCCTCACACCTACCCTACTCCCACCTATACTACTCACACTGGTACACCCTCACACCTACCCTACTCCTACCTATACTACTCACACTGGTACACCCTCACACCTACCCTACTCCCACCTATACTACTCACACTGGTACACCCTCACACCTACCCTTCTCCCACATATACTACTCACACTGGTACATCCTCACACCTACCCTACTCCCACCTATACTACTCACACTGGTACCCTCACACCTACCCTACTCCCACCTATACTAATCACACTGGTACCCTCACACCTACCCTACTCCCACCTATACTAATCACACTGGTACCCTCACACCTACCCTACTCCCACCTATACTAATCACACTGGTACCCTCACACCTACCCTACTCACACTGGTACACCCTCACACCTACCCTACTCCTACCTATACTACGCACACTGGTACACCCTCACACCTACCCTACTCCCACCTATACTAATCACACTGGTACCCTCACACCTACCCTACTCCTACCTATACTACTCACACTGGTACATCCTCACACCTACCCTACTCCCACCTATACTACTCACACTGGTACACCCTCACACCTACCCTACTCCCACCTATACTACTCACACTGGTACATCCTCACACCTACCCTACTCCTACCTATACTACTCACACTGGTACACCCTCACACCTCCCCTACTCCCACCTATACTACTCACACTGGTACCCTCACACCTACCCTACTCCTACCTATACTACTCACACTGGTACACCCTCACACCTACCCTACTCCCACAGGTACACCCTCACACCTACCCTACTCCTACCTATACTACTCACACTGGTACACCCTCACACCTACCCTACTCACACTGGTACACCCCCACACTGGTACACCCTCACACCTACCCTACTCCCACATATACTACTCACACTGGTACACCCTCACACCTACCCTACTCCTACCTATACTACTCACACTGGTACACCCTCACACCTACCCTACTCCCACCTATACTACTCACACTGGTACATCCTCACACCTACCCTACTCACACTGGTACATCCTCACACTGGTACACCCTCACACCTACCCTACTCCCACTGGTACACCCTCACACCTCCCCTACTCCTACCTATACTACTCACACTGGTACACCCTCACACCTACCCTACTCCCACCTATACTACTCACACTGGTACCCTCACACCTACCCTACTCCTACCTATACTACTCACACTGGTACACCCTCACACCTACCCTACTCCCACCTATACTACTCACACTGGTACACCCTCACACCTACCCTACTCCCGTCTATACTACAGCTACAGGCGTGCAAGCCCAGAACTAGAGTTCTATGTACAGCTAGAGGCGTGCAAGCCCAGAACTAGAGTTCTATGTACAGCTAGAGGCGTGCAAGCCCAGAACTAGAGTTCTATGTACAGCTAGAGGCGTGCAAGCCCAGAACTAGAGTTCTATGTACAGCTAGAGGCGTGCAAGCCCAGAACTAGAGTTCTATGTACAGCCAGAGGCGTGCAAGCCCAGAACTAGAGTTCTATGTACAGCCAGAGGCGTGCAAGCCCAGAACTAGAGTTCTATGTACAGCCAGAGGCGTGCAAGCCCAGAACTAGAGTTCTATGTACAGCCAGAGGCGTGCAAGCTCAGAACTAGAGTTCTATGTACAGCCAGAGGCGTGCAAGCCCAGAACTAGAGTTCTATGTACAGCCAGAGGCGTGCAAGCCCAGAACTAGAGTTCTATGTACAGCTAGAGGCGTGCAAGCCCAGAACTGGAGTTCTATGTACAGCTAGAGGCGTGCAAGCCCAGAACTAGAGTTCTATGTACAGCCAGAGGCGTGCAAGCCCAGAACTAGAGTTCTATGTACAGCTAGAGGCGTGCAAGCCCAGAACTAGAGTTCTATGTACAGCTAGAGGCGTGCAAGCCCAGAACTAGAGTTCTATGTACAGCTAGAGGCGTTCAAGCCCAGAACTAGAGCTCTATGTACAGCCAGAGGCGTGCAAGCCCAGAACTAGAGGAGCAGTACGGTTTTTGACCCTGTTCTTTTTGCCAAATAAGCGCAAGTACGGATTCACCTTATTGGCTATCCAAAACCCGCAACAGCCAATATGACGCCATTTTAAAGATCCGAACCGCTCACCTCTACCCAGCACTGAGTACTGCAGCCCCAGACCTGGGCAGTCACATTTCTCTCTCACATTGTTATTGCAGTAAGTGATGGGTGATTCTAGTGAAGAAATGTCACTATACTGTCACAACAAATGGTGATTACTGACTATTCACACCCAGGAGGAATATGCACTGTAGAGTAGGGGTAATACTATATTATTATTAAACAGGTTTACCCGCTGTACCAATTAAATATATGTATAGTTGGTGCAGGGTGTGTAATGCACACGGGCCCCTGACTCAATGGGGCTCCTCCTGCACGCCATACACCCATTACAATTCCTTACCCTGCGGCTTCCGGCGCCATTATTCCGGAGTGCCAGTGCCTTACTAAATCCAGCACATGCCCATTTTATAGGGGAGGAGGGGTCCAACTGCAAATTTGCCTACGGCCCTCTCCTGCCTTACAGTGCCTTTGCGCTTTAGTGATGACTTAGGGCCTGATTCAGACCCACTCGCGAGCGGCTGTCCGATCGCAAGTGGGTCGATGGTCTGCACTGCGCATGCGCACGACGGAGGGAGCTCCGTCGTGCGCATGCGCGAGACGCGACGAGCGAAGGACTTTCCTTCGCTCGTAGTGTCTGATCAAAGGGGGCGTGCTGTCGATGTTGATTGACAGCACGCCCCCTTTGGTGGGCGTGCCTCCCAGACGGAGGCGTTCCCAAGGGAACGCCTACCATCAGAAGCCGGCCCCACTGACATCACTAGTGATGTCAGTGGGAGTGATTTTGGCTCTGATAGAGCCAAAATTACTCCTGGCCTTGCGGTTGAGAAACTCAACCGCAGGCTTCTGCACGCAGTGGTGATGGTCGCGATGGTCAAGACCATCGTGACCATCATCCTGCACGCTCGTATATGCTGTGGGTGGTGACCCACAGCTATACGAGCGTCCAGGAGGACGCTCCATATTTATGGAGGTGGGCCCTGATTCAGAGCGAGCGCTCTGGTCAGAGCGTCCGGCTCTGAATCAGGGCCTTAGTGCCGTAAGTTACACGTGTAACGGGCCCATAAGTGATGATTAATAGGCCCGTAATAAACATGTTACCTTACTATAGAAAAGGGGAAATACTGTATATAACCACTTAACAGGGTAACTGCTATAATGAGGCGTCAATACCATATATCAGGGGTAGGCAACATGATGCTGTGGAACTACGCATTCCAGCATGCCCTGACAAGGTTTTGCTATTCGGTCATGGTAAACCTGTGGCAGGGCATGCTGGAATGTGTAGTTCCACAGCAGCTGGATTGCCACAGGTTGCTCACCACTGCTATTACTATTAAACAGGTCTCGCACCATAGGGATGCGTTAATGCAGTATATTGGCAATAAATGTGTCCGCCAGCTATAGCAATTGGTTATATTACACAGTATTAATACTTATATAGCGGCAGAATACTCAGCCGCACTGTACAACTGGGGGAAAAAACAGTAATAATACTTATATAACGGCAGAATACTCAGCCGCACTACAACTGGGGGAAAAAACAGTAATAATACTTATATAGCGGCAGAATACTCAGCCGCACTGTACACCTGGGGGAAAAACAGTAATAATACTTATATAGTGGCAGAATACTCAGCCGCACTACAACTGGGGGAAAAAACAGTAATAATACTTATATAACGGCAGAATACTCAGCCGCACTACAACTGGGGGAAAAAACAGTAATAATACTTATATAGTGGCAGAATACTCAGCCGCACTCTACAACTGGGGGAAAAAACAGTAATAATACTTATATAGTGGCAGAATACTCAGCCGCACTGTACACCTGGGGGAAAAACAGTAATAATACTTATATAGTGGCAGAATACTCAGCCGCACTGTACAACTGGGGGAAAAAACAGTAATAATACTTATATAGTGGCAGAATACTCAGCCGCACTGTACACCTGGGGGAAAAACAGTAATAATACTTATATAGTGGCAGAATACTCAGCCGCACTGTACAACTGGGGGAAAAAACAGTAATAATACTTATATAGTGGCAGAATACTCAGCCGCACTGTACAACTGGGGGAAAAAACAGTAATAATACTTATATAGTGGCAGAATACTCAGCCGCACTGTACAACTGGGGGGAAAAACAGTAATAATACTTATATAGTGGCAGAATACTCAGCCGCACTACAACTGGGGGAAAAAACAGTAATAATACTTATATAGCGGCAGAATACTCAGCCGCACTGTACAACTGGGGGAAAAAACAGTAATAATACTTATATAGCGGCAGAATACTCAGCCGCACTACAACTGGGGGAAAAAACAGTAATAATACTTATATAGTGGCAGAATACTCAGCCGCACTGTACAACTGGGGGGAAAAACAGTAATAATACTTATATAGTGGCAGAATACTCAGCCTCACTGTACACCTGGGGGGAAAAACAGTAATACTTATATTATGGCAGAATACTCAGCCGCACTGTACAACTGGGGGAAAAAACAGTAATAATACTTATATAGTGGCAGAATACTCAGCCCCACTGTACAACTGGGGGAAAAAACAGTAATAATACTTATATAGTGGCAGAATACTCAGCTGCACTGTACACCTGGCTGAAAAAACAGTAATAATACTTATATAGCGGCAGAATACTCAGCCGCACTGTACAACTGGGGGAAAAAACAGTAATAATACTTATATAGTGGCAGAATACTCAGCCGCACTGTACACCTGGGGGAAAAACAGTAATAATACTTATATAGTGGCAGAATACTCAGCCGCACTGTACAACTGGGGGAAAAAACAGTAATAATACTTATATAGCGGCAGAATACTCAGCCGCACTGTACAACTGGGGGAAAAAACAGTAATAATACTTATATAGTGGCAGAATACTCAGCCGCACTACAACTGGGGGAAAAAACAGTAATAATACTTATATAGCGGCAGAATACTCAGCCGCACTGTACAACTGGGGGAAAAAACAGTAATAATACTTATATAGCGGCAGAATACTCAGCCTCACTGTACACCTGGGGGGAAAAACAGTAATACTTATATTATGGCAGAATACTCAGCCGCACTGTACAACTGGGGGAAAAACAGTAATAATACTTATATAGTGGCAGAATACTCAGCTGCACTGTACAACTGGGGGAAAAAACAGTAATAATACTTATATACTTATATAGTGGCAGAATACTCAGCCGCACTACAACTGGGGGAAAAAACAGTAATAATACTTATATAGTGGCAGAATACTCAGCCGCACTGTACAACTGGGGGAAAAAAACAGTAATAATACTTATATAGTGGCAGAATACTCAGCCGCACTGTACACCTGGGGGAAAAAACAGTAATAATACTTATATAGTGGCAGTATACTCAGCCGCACTGTACAACTGGGGGGAAAAACAGTAATAATACTTATATAGTGGCAGAATACTCAGCCGCACTGTACAACTGGGGGAAAAAACAGTAATAATACTTATATTATGGCAGAATACTCAGCCGCACTGTACAACTGGGGGAAAAAACAGTAATAATACTTATATAGTGGCAGAATACTCAGCCGCACTGTACAACTGGGGGAAAAACAGTAATAATACTTATATAGTGGCAGAATACTCAGCTGCACTTTTCAACTGGGGGAAAAAACAGTAATACTTATATAGTGGCAGAATACTCAGCCGCACTACAACTGGGGGGAAAAACAGAAATAATACTTATATAGTGGCAGAATACTCAGCCGCACTGTACAACTGGGGGAAAAAACAGTAATAATACTTATATAGTGGCAGAATACTCAGCTGCACTGTACACCTGGCTGAAAAAACAGTAATAATACTTATATAGTGGCAGAATACTCAGCCGCACTGTACAACTGGGGGAAAAAACAGTAATAATACTTATATAGTGGCAGTATACTCAGCCGCACTGTACAACTGGGGGGAAAAACAGTAATAATACTTATATAGCGGCAGAATACTCAGCCGCACTGTACAACTGGGGGAAAAAACAGTAATATACTTATATAGTGGCAGAATACTCAGCCGCACTGTACAACTGGGGGAAAGACAGTAATAAAACTTATATAGTGGCAGAATACTCAGCCGCACTGTACAACTGGGGAAAAAAACAGTAATAATACTTATATAGCGGCAGAATACTCAGCCGCCGCACTGTACAACTGGGGGAAAAACAGTAATAATACTATATAGTGGCAGAATACTCAGCCGCACTGTACAACTGGGGGAAAAACAGTAATAATACTTATATAGTGGCAGAATACTCAGCCGCACTGTACAACTGGGGGGAAAAACAGTAATAATACTTATATAGTGGCAGAATACTCAGCCGCACTGTACAACTGGGGGAAAAAACAGTAATAATACTTATATAATGGCAGAATACTCAGCCGCACTACAACTGGGGGAAAAAACAGTAATAATACTTATATAGTGGCAGAATACTCAGCCGCACTGTACAACTGGGGGAAAAAACAGTAATAATACTTATATAGTGGCAGAATACTCAGCCGCACTGTACAACTGGGGGAAAAACAGTAATAATACTTATATAGTGGCAGAATACTCAGCTGCACTGTACAACTGGGGGAAAAAACAGTAATAATACTTATATACTTATATAGTGGCAGAATACTCTGCCGCACTACAACTGGGGGAAAAAACAGTAATAATACTTATATAGTGGCAGAATACTCAGCCGCACTGTACAACTGGGGGAAAAAAACAGTAATAATACTTATATAGTGGCAGAATACTCAGCCGCACTGTACACCTGGGGGAAAAAACAGTAATAATACTTATATAGTGGCAGTATACTCAGCCGCACTGTACAACTGGGGGGAAACACAGTAATAATACTTATATAGTGGCAGAATACTCAGCCGCACTGTACAACTGGGGGAAAAAACAGTAATAATACTTATATTATGGCAGAATACTCAGCCGCACTGTACAACTGGGGGAAAAAACAGTAATAATACTTATATAGTGGCAGAATACTCAGCCGCACTGTACAACTGGGGGAAAAAACAGTAATAATACTTATATAGTGGCAGAATACTCAGCTGCACTTTTCAACTGGGGGAAAAAACAGTAATACTTATATAGTGGCAGAATACTCAGCCGCACTACAACTGGGGGGAAAAACAGTAATAATACTTATATAGTGGCAGAATACTCAGCCGCACTGTACAACTGGGGGAAAAAACAGTAATAATACTTATATAGTGGCAGAATACTCAGCTGCACTGTACACCTGGCTGAAAAAACAGTAATAATACTTATATAGTGGCAGAATACTCAGCCGCACTGTACAACTGGGGGAAAAAACAGTAATAATACTTATATAGTGGCAGTATACTCAGCCGCACTGTACAACTGGGGGGAAAAACAGTAATAATACTTATATAGCGGCAGAATACTCAGCCGCACTGTACAACTGGGGGAAAAAACAGTAATATACTTATATAGTGGCAGAATACTCAGCCGCACTGTACAACTGGGGGAAAGACAGTAATAAAACTTATATAGTGGCAGAATACTCAGCCGCACTGTACAACTGGGGAAAAAAACAGTAATAATACTTATATAGTGGCAGAATACTCAGCCGCCGCACTGTACAACTGGGGGAAAAACAGTAATAATACTATATAGTGGCAGAATACTCAGCCGCACTGTACAACTGGGGGAAAAACAGTAATAATACTTATATAGTGGCAGAATACTCAGCCGCACTGTACAACTGGGGAAAAACAGTAATAATACTTATATAGTGGCAGAATACTCAGCCGCACTGTACAACTGGGGGAAAAACAGTAATAATACTTATATAGTGGCAGAATACTCAGCCGCACTGTACAACTGGGGGAAAAACAGTAATAATACTTATATAGTGGCAGAATACTCAGCCGCACTGTACAACTGGGGGAAAAAACAGTAATAAAACTTATATAGTGGCAGAATACTCAGCCGCACTGTACACCTGGCTGAAAAAACAGTAATAATACTTATATAGTGGCAGAATACTCAGCCGCACTGTACACCTGGCTGAAAAAACAGTAATAATACTTATATAGTGGCAGAATACTCAGCCGCACTGTACAACTGGGGGTTACGGGTGTAAGGGATAACCCGCTGCCACTGCCTCACACTTACCCTGCCAACGCCAGTCGGTCACTGAGCAACGTAATCCCTGGCTCTCGGTTACTGATTGGTGCAATCACTGGTGTGAATTTCTGATTGCACTGATTAGTAATATAATTGATTACTACTGTTATTTCCCAGGAGCAATTAATGGCTTTTGGGGTAGATTATTTTTTTCCAATCATTTCTCAGTATGATTGGACGGAGCAGGGGAGACCTGGGAACATTACGTGGGCAGGGGGTGCCACGCTGTATATACCAGCAGCATGGGTACAGGGGAAGCTGGCGAGTAACGTCCCCTTGCCACTGGGTCTGCTCCGGTACATGTATCACAGGTGGGAGATCCCTCAGTGTCACACAATTCCCCCAGGAAACCTCACACGCAAGGTGTAATACACAGTACACAGGAGACCTACACCGTGTGTATATATATATATATATATATATATATACATACACACACACACACACACAGATGTACAATATATACAGTGTCACACAGATCACTACAACAGGGCGACAATTCCCCCAGGAAACCTCACACACGCAAGGTGTAATACACAGTACACAGGAGACCTACACCATATATATATATATTATATATACATACCCACAGATATACAATCTATACAGTGTCTTATGTACATTTATATGTCAGGAATGTAGGCATATTAATAAATCCAGCCAGCAATGTGCCGCGGGTGTGCCAGCGGTGCCAGGTATGAAATATACATACAAGTAACCAGCTGGAACATTAATGTGTAGAAGTGTATAACATGTTATATATCACACGTACACGGAGCGCCCTGTGTGTATACAAGGAGTACCCATCCTGCAATGGAAGAGCATGGTGTAATCTGACCAGGGGAGAGTGGTGGCCCCGGTGGGGTGGGGGCAGGATTCCCCCTGTATATTGCTGGCATGGTGGTGGGTAGCACTTACCTGCGGTGAGGCTGGCATCGGTGTCTCTTGCAGGGTGAGTGGGTGTGCACAGAACCTGCTGCTATTGTCACTGGCTGAGATCTACGTTATCGGTGCTTGTTGTCATGGCGACCTCACACCATTACATCTCCAGGGCGGGCGATGGTCCTGTGGCTGCAGCAGCCCCAGATGTTCTCATGGAGGGAGGGAGGGAGCGGGGATCCCAGCTATTGTGTGTGAGAGGCTGCAGTGGTAACCACACGGGGGACAGCTGTCACAGAGACCCCTCCCCTGCAATACACACATCACACATACACCGCACACATGATATCACATACTGTATATATGTGTACACACACATATATGTATACACACTAACACACACACATCACATATATATATATATATATATGTATACACACTAACACACACATCACATATATATATATATGTATACACACACTAACACACATATGTATACACACACTAACACACTCGTCTCACACATGTATACACACACACACACATCACACACACATGTATACACACACACATGTATACACACACTAACTCACTCATCACACACATATGAATACCCACACACTAACACATCACACACATGTATACACACACTAACACTCATACACATGTATACACACAGACTCATCATACACATGTATACACACACTCATCACACACATGTATACACACACTAACACTCATACACATGTATACACACAGACTCATCATACACATGTATACACACACTAACACACTCATCATACACATGTATACACACACTCATCACACACATATACACACACTAACACTCATGACACACATATGTATATACACTCACCACACACATGAATACACACACTAACACTCATACACATGTTTACACACATGTATACACACAGACTCATCACACACATGTATACACACACTAACACACTCACAACCATCACACACATATGTACACACCCACTAGCACACATCACACACATTATGTATACACACACATATGTATACACACACTAACACACTCATCATACACATGTATACACACACACGCATCACACACATATGTATACACATGCTACCACGCTCATCACACACATGTACACACCCACTAACACACTCATCACACACATTATGTATACACACACACACACATATGTATACACACTAACACAAATCACACACGTACATACACACACACACTCATCACACACGTATATATACATATACACTAACACACTCATCACCATATGTATACACACACTAATTATACACACACTCCTCACACGAATCACACATGTATACACACTAATTATACACACATGTATACACACACTAATTATACACACATGTATATACACACTAATTATACACACATGTATATACACACTAATTATACACACATGTATACACACACTAATTATACACACATGTATACACACACTAATTATACACACATGTATACACACACTAATTATACACACATGTATACACACACTAATTATACACACATGTATACACACTAACACACCCTCAGTACACATACATACATTTATACTAACACACCACACATACATCCACACACTATATAGTACACACACTTCACCACACATAGGGCCTGATTCATAGATTACGCAATTCCTATGTTTACGCAGTTAAGCGATAATCGCCAGTCTCCGCATGTATATGGGGCGCAGGCATCAAAGTGCGCCAGTAACTATTTTCAGGTGGGATGATTGACTGTGAGCGTTTTGGGGAGGTAACAGGAAGCGGCTGCACACACATCACACATACATACTAACACATCACACATACATCACACATACATACTAACACATCATCACACACATCACACATACATACTAACACATCATCACACACATCACACATACATACTAACACATCATCACACACATCACACATACATACTAACACATCATCACACATACATACTAACACATCATCACACACATCACACATACATACTAACACATCATCACACACATCACACATACATACTATCACATCATCACACACATCACACATACATACTAACACATCATCACACACATCACACATACATACTAACACATCATCACACACATCACACATACATACTAACACATCATCACACACATCCACATACATACTAACACATCATCACACACATCACACATACATACTAACACATCATCACACACATCACACATACATACTAACACATCATCACACACATCACACATACATACTAACACATCATCACACACATCACACATACATACTAACACATCATCACACACATCACACATACATACTAACACATCATCACACACATCACACATACATACTAACACATCATCACACACATCACACATACATACTAACACATCATCACACACATCACACATACATACTAACACATCATCACACACATCACACATACATACTAACACATCATCACACACATCACACATACATACTAACACATCATCACACACATACTAACACATCATCACACACATCACACATACATACTAACACATCATCACACACATCACACATACATACTAACACATCATCACACACATCCACATACATACTAACACATCATCACACACATCACACATACATACTAACACATCATCACACACATCACACATACATACTAACACATCATCACACACATCACACATACATACTAACACATCATCACACACATCACACATACATACTAACACATCATCACACATACATACTAACACATCATCACACACATCACACATACATACTAACACATCATCACACACATCACACATACATACTAACACATCATCACACACATCACACATACATACTAACACATCATCACACACATCACACATACATACTAACACATCATCACACACATCACACATACATACTAACACATCATCACACACATCACACATACATACTAACACATCATCACACACATCACACATACATACTAACACATCATCACACACATCACACATACATACTAACACATCATCACACACATCACACATACATACTAACACATCATCACACACATCACACATACATACTAACACATCATCACACACATCACACATACTAACACATCATCACACACATCACACATACTAACACATCATCACACACATCACACATACATACTAACACATCATCACACACATCACACATACATACTAACACATCATCACACACATCACACATACATACTAACACATCATCACACACATCACACATACATACTAACACATCATCACACACATCCACATACATACTAACACATCATCACACACATCACACATACATACTAACACATCATCACACACATCACACATACATACTAACACATCATCACACACATCACACATACATACTAACACATCATCACACACATCACACATACATACTAACACATCATCACACACATCACACATACATACTAACACATCATCACACACATCACACATACATACTAACACATCATCACACACATCACACATACATACTAACACATCATCACACACATCACACATACATACTAACACATCATCACACACATCACACATACTAACACATCATCACACACATCACACATACATACTAACACATCATCACACACATCACACATACATACTAACACATCATCACACACATCACACATACATACTAACACATCATCACACACATCACACATACATACTAACACATCATCACACACATCACACATACATACTAACACATCATCACACACATCACACATACATACTAACACATCATCACACACATCACACATACATACTAACACATCATCACACACATCACACATACATACTAACACATCATCACACACATCCACATACATACTAACACATCATCACACACATCACACATACATACTAACACATCATCACACACATCACACATACATACTAACACATCATCACACACATCACACATACTAACACATCATCACACACATCACACATACATACTAACACATCATCACACACATCACACATACATACTAACACATCATCACACACATCACACATACATACTAACACATCATCACACACATCACACATACATACTAACACATCATCACACACATCACACATACATACTAACACATCATCACACACATCACACATACATACTAACACATCATCACACACATCACACATACATACTAACACATCATCACACACATCACACATACATACTAACACATCATCACACACATCACACATACATACTAACACATCATCACACACATCCACATACATACTAACACATCATCACACACATCACACATACATACTAACACATCATCACACACATCACACATACATACTAACACATCATCACACACATCACACATACATACTAACACATCATCACACACATCACACATACATACTAACACATCATCACACACATCACACATACATACTAACACATCATCACACACATCACACATACATACTAACACATCATCACACACATCACACATACTAACACATCATCACACACATCACACATACATACTAACACATCATCACACACATCACACATACATACTAACACATCATCACACACATCACACATACATACTAACACATCATCACACACATCACACATACATACTAACACATCATCACACACATCACACATACATACTAACACATCATCACACACATCCACATACATACTAACACATCATCACACACATCACACATACATACTAACACATCATCACACACATCACACATACATACTAACACATCATCACACACATCACACATACATACTAACACATCATCACACACATCACACATACATACTAACACATCATCACACACATCACACATACATACTAACACATCATCACACACATCACACATACTAACACATCATCACACACATCACACATACATACTAACACATCATCACACACATCACACATACATACTAACACATCATCACACACATCACACATACATACTAACACATCATCACACATACATACTAACACATCATCACACACATCACACATACATACTAACACATCATCACACACATCACACATACATACTAACACATCATCACACACATCACACATACATACTAACACATCATCACACACATCACACATACATACTAACACATCATCACACACATCACACATACATACTAACACATCATCACACACATCACACATACATACTAACACATCATCACACACATCCACATACATACTAACACATCATCACACACATCACACATACATACTAACACATCATCACACACATCACACATACATACTAACACATCATCACACATACATACTAACACATCATCACACATACATACTAACACATCATCACACACATCACACATACATACTAACACATCACACACATCACACATACATACTAACACATCATCACACACATCACACATACATACTAACACATCATCACACACATCACACATACTAACACATCATCACACACATCACACATACATACTAACACATCATCACACACATCACACATACATACTAACACATCATCACACACATCACACATACATACTAACACATCATCACACACATCACACATACATACTAACACATCATCACACACATCACACATACATACTAACACATCATCACACACATCACACATACATACTAACACATCATCACACACATCACACATACATACTAACACATCATCACACACATCACACATACATACTAACACATCATCACACACATCACACATACATACTAACACATCATCACACACATCACACATACATACTAACACATCATCACACACATCACACATACATACTAACACATCATCACACACATCACACATACATACTAACACATCATCACACACATCCACATACATACTAACACATCATCACACACATCACACATACATACTAACACATCATCACACACATCACACATACATACTAACACATCATCACACACATCACACATACATACTAACACATCATCACACACATCACACATACATACTAACACATCATCACACACATCCACATACATACTAACACATCATCACACACATCACACATACATACTAACACATCATCACACACATCCACATACATACTAACACATCATCACACACATCCACATACATACTAACACATCATCACACACATCCACATACATACTAACACATCATCACACACATCACACATACATACTAACACATCATCACACACATCACACATACATACTAACACATCATCACACACATCCACAAAATCTCACACAACACCAGTATACTTATACACTAAACGCACAAAATAATCACAAACACACAGGTGCACCACACACATATATAAAGACACACTGTCATCACACGCACACATACAGTATAACACAAACGTATACACACCACATCCATACTCAAATACACTCACAGATATTTACCTCATTTCCTAATACAACACAAAGATGTTATGCGGTTTGTGTGTAGAGACACCTGTGAGCTTAGCACATATGTATAATATACCGACTCTCCATAATAACATGTAGATAAGTGGGTGTAGCCTGGTGTGTGCACATGCATAAAGACATATGTATAATATATAGACTCTCCATAATAACATGTAGCTAAGTGGGTGTGGCCTGGTGTGTGCGCACATGCATAAAGACATATGTATAATATACAGACTCTCCATAATAACATGTAGCTAAGTGGGTGTAGCCTGGTGTGTGTGCACATGCATAAAGACATATGTATAATATATATACGCTCCATAATAACATGTAGATAAGTGGGTGTGGCCTGGTGTGTGCACACATGCATAAAGACATATGTATAATATATAGACTCTCCATAATAACATGTAGATAAGTGGGTGTGGCCTGGTGTGTGCACACATGCATAAAGACATATGTATAATATATATACGCTCCATAATAACATGTAGATAAGTGGGTGTGGCCTGGTGTGTGCGCACATGCATAAAGACACATGTATAATATATATACTCTCCATAATAACATGTAGCTAAGTGGGTGTGGCCTGGTGTGTGTGCACATGCATAAAGACACATGTATAATATATATACTCTCCATAATAACATGTAGCTAAGTGGGTGTAGCCTGGTGTGTGCGCACATGCATAAAGACATATGTATAATATACCGACTCTCCATAATAACATGTAGCTAAGTGGGTGTGGCCTGGTGTGTGCGCACATGCATAAAGACATATGTATAATATATAGACTCTCCATAATAACATGTAGATAAGTGGGTGTGGCCTGGTGTGTGCACACATGTATAAAGACATATGTATAATATATATACTCTCCATAATAACATGTAGCTAAGTGGGTGTAGCCTGGTGTGTGCACACATGCATAAAGACACATGTATAATATATATACTCTCCATAATAACATGTAGCTAAGTGGGTGTGGCCTGGTGTGTGTGCACATGCATAAAGACATATGTATAATATACCGACTCTCCATAATAACATGTAGCTAAGTGGGTGTGGCCTGGTGTGTGAGCACATGCATAAAGACATATGTATAATATATAGACTCTCCATAATAACATGTAGGTAAGTGGGTGTGGCCTGGTGTGTGAGCACATGCATAAAGACACATGTATAATATATATACTCTCCATAATAACATGTAGCTAAGTGGGTGTGGCCTGGTGTGTGTGCACATGCATAAAGACACATGTATAATATATATACTCTCCATAATAACATGTAGCTAAGTGGGTGTAGCCTGGTGTGTGTGCACATGCATAAAGACATATGTATAATATACAGACTCTCCATAATAACATGTAGCTAAGTGGGTGTGGCCTGGTGTGTGTGCACATGCATAAAGACATATGTATAATATATAGACTCTCCATAATAACATGTAGCTAAGTGGGTGTGGCCTGGTGTGTGCGCACATGCATAAAGACATATGTATAATATACCGAGTCCATAATAACATGGAGATAAGTGGGTGTGGCCTAGTGTGTGCGCACATGCATAAAGACATATGTATAATATAACGAGTCCATAATAACATGGAGATAAGTGGGTGTGGCCTAGTGTGTGCGCACATGCATAAAGACATATGTATAATATACCGACTCCATAATAACATGTAGGTAAGTGGGTGTGGCCTGGTTTGTGCACACATGCATAAAGACATATGTATAATATACCGACTCTCCATAATAACATGTAGCTAAGTGTGTGTGGCCTGGTGTGTGCGCACATGTATAAAGACATATGTATAATATACCGACTCCATAATAACATGTAGGTAAGTGGGTGTGGCCTGGTTTGTGCACACATGCATAAAGACATATGTATAATATACCGACTCTCCATAATAACATGTAGCTAAGTGTGTGTGGCCTGGTGTGTGCGCACATGTATAAAGACATATGTATAATATATAGACTCTCCATAATAACATGTAGCTAAGTGGGTGTGGCCTGGTGTGTGCGCACATGCATAAAGACATATGTATAATATACCGAGTCCATAATAACATGTAGATAAGTGGGTGTGGCCTGGTTTGTACGCACATGCATAAAGACATATGTATAATATACTGACTCCATAATAACATGTAGATAAGTGGGTGTGGCCTAGTGTGTGCGCACATGCATAAAGACATACGTATAATATACCGACTCCATAATAACATGTAGGTAAGTGGGTGTGGCCTGGTTTGTGCGCACATGCATAAAGACATATGTATAATATACCGACTTTCCATAATAACATGTAGCTAAGTGGGTGTGGCCTGGTGTGTGCACACATGCATAAAGACATACATATAATATATAGACTCTCCATAATAACATGTTGGCCTGGTGTGTGCGCACATGCATAAAGACATATGTATAATATATAGACTCTCCATAATAACATGTAGCTAAGTGGGTGTGGCCTGGTGTGTGCGCACATGCATAAAGACATATGTATAATATACCGACTCCATAATAACCTGTAGCTAAGTGGGTGTGGCCTGGTGTGTGCGCACATGCATAAAGACATATGTATAATATATAGACTCTCCATAATAACATGTAGCTAAGTGGGTGTGGCCTGGTGTGTGCGCACATGCATAAAGACATATGTATAATATACCGACTCCATAATAACCTGTAGCTAAGTGGGTGTGGCCTGGTGTGTGCGCACATGCATAAAGACACATGTATAATATACCGACTCCATAATAACATGTAGGTAAGTGGGTGTGGCCTGGTTTGTGCGCACATGCATAAAGACATATGTATAATGTATCCACTCCATAATAACATGTAGCTAAGTGGGTGTGGCCTGGTGTGTGCGCACATGCATAAAGACACATGTATAATATACCGACTCCATAATAACATGTAGGTAAGTGGGTGTGGCCTGGTTTGTGCGCACATGCATAAAGACATATGTATAATGTATCCACTCCATAATAACATGTAGCTAAGTGGGTGTGGCCTGGTGTGTGCGCACATGCATAAAGACATATGTGTAATATACCGACTCCATAACAACATGTAGGTAAGTGGGTGTGGCCTGGTTTGTGCGCACATGCATAAAGACATATGTATAATATACCGACTCCATAATAACATGTAGATAAGTGGGTGTGGCCTGGTTTGTGCGCACATGCATAAAGACATATGTATAATATACCGATTCCATAATAACATGTAGCTAAGTGGGTGTGGCCTGGTGTGTGCGCACATGCATAAAGACATATGTATAATATACCGACTCTCCATAATAACATGTAGCTAAGTGGGTGTGGCCTGGTGTGTGCGTACATGCATAAAGACATATGTATAATATACCGACTCTCCATAATAACATGTAGCTAAGTGGGTGTGGCCTGGTGTGTACGCACATGCATAAAGACATATGTATAATATACCGACTCTCCATAATAACATGTAGCTAAGTGGGTGTGGCCTAGTGTGTGCGCACATGCATAAAGACATATGTATAATATACTGACTCCATAATAACATGTAGGTAAGTGGGTGTGGCCTGGTTTGTGCGCACATGCATAAAGACATATGTATAATATACCGACTCCATAATAACATGTAGATAAGTGGGTGTAGCCTGGTGTGTGCGCACATGCATAAAGACATATGTATAATATACCGACTCTCCATAATAACATGTAGCTAAGTGGGTGTGGCCTGGTTTTTGCGCACATGCATAAAGACATATGTATAATATACCGACTCTCCATAATAACATGTAGATAAGTGGGTGTGGCCTGGTGTGTGCGCACATGCATAAAGACATATGTATAATATACCGACTCCATAATAACATGTAGCTAAGTGGGTGTGGCCTGGTTTTTGCGCACATGCATAAAGACATATGTATAATATACCGACTCTCCATAATAACATGTAGATAAGTGGGTGTGGCCTGGTGTGTGCGCACATGCATAAAGACATATGTATAATATACCGACTCCATAACAACATGTAGGTAAGTGGGTGTGGCCTGGTTTGTGCGCACATGCATAAAGACATATGTATAATATACCGACTCCATAATAACATGTAGATAAGTGGGTGTGGCCTGGTGTGTGCGCACATGCATAAAGACATATGTATAATATACCGATTCCATAATAACATGTAGATAAGTGGGTGTGGCCTGGTGTGTGCGCACATGCATAAAGACATATGTATAATATACCGACTCCATAATAACATGTAGATAAGTGGGTGTGGCCTGGTGTGTGCGCACATGCATAAAGACATATGTATAATATACCAACTCCATAATAACATGTAGGTAAGTGGGTGTGGCCTGGTGTGTGCGCACATGCATAAAGACATATGTATAATATACCGACTCCATAATAACATGTAGATAAGTGGGTGTAGCCTGGTGTGTGCGCACATGCATAAAGACATATGTATAATATATCCACTCCATAATAACATGTATCTAAGTGGGTGTGGCCTGGTGTGTGCGTACATGCATAAAGACATATGTATAATATACCGACTCCATAATAACATGTAGATAAGTGGGTGTAGCCTGGTGTGTGCGCACATGCATAAAGACATATGTATAATATACCGACTCCATAATAACATGTAGCTAAGTGGCTGTGGCCTGGTGTGTGTGCACATGCATAAAGACATATGTATAATATACCGACTCTCCATAATAACATGTAGCTACGTGGGTGTGGCCTGGTGTGTGCGCACATGCATAAAGACATATGTATAATATATAGACTCTCCATAATAACATGTAGGTAAGTGGGTGTGGCCTGGTGTGTGCGCACATGCATAAAGACATAAGTATAATATATAGACTCTCCATAATAACATGTAGGTAAGTGGGTGTGGCCTGGTGTGTGCGCACATGCATAAAGACATATGTATAATATATAGACTCTCCATAATAACATGTAGGTAAGTGGGTGTGGCCTGGTGTGTGCGCACATGCATAAAGACATATGTATAATATATAGACTCTCCATAATAACATGTAGGTAAGTGGGTGTGGCCTGGTGTGTGCGCACATGCATAAAGACATATGCATAATATACCGACTCCATAATAACATGTAGGTAAGTGGGTGTGGCCTGGTGTGTGCGCACATGCATAAAGACATATGTATAATTTACTGACTCCATAATAACATGTAGCTAAGTGGGTGTGGCCTGGTGTGTGCGCACATGCATAAAGACATATGTATAATATACCGACTCCATAATAACATGTAGGTAAGTGGGTGTGGCCTGGTGTGTGCGCACATGCATAAAGACATATGTATAATATACTGACTCCATAATAACATGTAGCTAAGTTGCTGTGGCCTGGTGTGTGCGCACATGCATAAAGACATATGTATAATATACCGACTCCATAATAACATGTAGATAAGTGGGTGTGGCCTGGTGTGTGCGCACATGCATAAAGACATATGTATAATATACCGACTCCATAATAACATGTAGGTAAGTGGGTGTAGCCTGGTGTGTGCGCACATGCATAAAGACATATGTATAATATACCGACTCTCCATAATAACATGTAGCTAAGTGGGTGTGGCCTGGTGTGTGCGCACATGCATAAAGACATATGTATAATATACCGACTCCATAATAACATGTAGGTAAGTGGGTGTAGCCTGGTGTGTGCGCACATGCATAAAGACACATGTATAATATATAGACTCTCCATAATAACATGTAGCTAAGTGAGTGTGGCCTGGTGTGTGCGCACATGCATAAAGACATATGTATAATATATAGACTCTCCATAATAACATGTAGGTAAGTGGGTGTGGCCTGGTGTGTGCGCACATGCATAAAGACATATGTATAATATACCGACTCCATAATAACATGTAGGTAAGTGGGTGTGGCCTGGTTTGTGCGCACATGCATAAAGACATATGTATAATATACTGACTCCATAATAACATGTAGCTAAGTGGGTGTGGCCTGGTGTGTGCGCACATGCATAAAGACATATGTATAATATACTGACTCCTTAATAACATGTAGCTAAGTGGCTGTGGCCTGGTGTGTGTGCACATGCATAAAGACATATGTATAATATACCGACTCCATAATAACATGTAGATAAGTGGGTGTGGCCTGGTGTGTGCGCACATGCATAAAGACATATGTATAATATACCGACTCTCCATAATAACATGTAGGTAAGTGGGTGTGGCCTAGTGTGTGCGTACATGCATAAAGACATATGTATAATATACCGACTCCATAATAACATGTAGATAAGTGGGTGTGGCCTGGTGTGTGCGCACATGCATAAAGACATATGTATAATATACCGACTCTCCATAATAACATGTAGCTAAGTGGCTGTGGCCTGGTGTGTGTGCACATGCATAAAGACATATGTATAATATACCGACTCCATAATAACATGTAGGTAAGTGGGTGTAGCCTGGTGTGTGCGCACATGCATAAAGACATATGTATAATATACCGACTCTCCATAATAACATGTAGCTAAGTGGGTGTGGCCTGGTGTGTGCGCACATGCATAAAGACATATGTATAATATACCGACTCTCCATAATAACATGTAGCTAAGTGGGTGTAGCCTGGTGTGTGCGCACATGCATAAAGACATATGTATAATATACCGACTCTCCATAATAACATGTAGCTAAGTGGGTGTGGCCTGGTGTGTGCGCACATGCATAAAGACATATGTATAATATACCGACTCCATAATAACATGTAGGTAAGTGGGTGTAGCCTGGTGTGTGCGCACATGCATAAAGACACATGTATAATATATAGACTCTCCATAATAACATGTAGATAAGTGGGTGTGGCCTGGTGTGTGCGCACATGCATAAAGACATATGTATAATATACCGACTCCATAATAACATGTAGGTAAGTGGGTGTAGCCTGGTGTGTGCGCACATGCATAAAGACATATGTATAATATACCGACTCTCCATAATAACATGTAGCTAAGTGGGTGTGGCCTGGTGTGTGCGTACATGCATAAAGACATATGTATAATATACCGACTCCATAATAACATGTAGGTAAGTGGGTGTAGCCTGGTGTGTGCGCACATGCATAAAGACATATGTATAATATACCGACTCTCCATAATAACATGTAGCTAAGTGGGTGTGGCCTGGTGTGTGCGCACATGCATAAAGACATATGTATAATATACCGACTCTCCATAATAACATGTAGGTAAGTGGGTGTGGCCTGGTGTGTGCGCACATGCATAAAGACATATGTATAATATACCGACTCCATAATAACATGTAGGTAAGTGGGTGTAGCCTGGTGTGTGCGCACATGCATAAAGACACATGTATAATATATAGACTCTCCATAATAACATGTAGATAAGTGGGTGTGGCCTGGTGTGTGCGCACATGCATAAAGACATATGTATAATATACCGACTCCATAATAACATGTAGGTAAGTGGGTGTAGCCTGGTGTGTGCGCACATGCATAAAGACATATGTATAATATACTGACTCCATAATAACATGTAGCTAAGTGGGTGTGGCCTGGTTTGTGCGCACATGCATAAAGACATATGTATAATATATATCCACTCCATTATAACATGTAGCTAAGTGGGTGTGGCCTGGTGTGTGCGCACATGCATAAAGACATATGTATAATATACCGACTCTCTGTAATAACATGTAGATAAGTGGGTGTAGCCTGGTGTGTGCGCACATGCATAAAGACATTTGTATAATATACAGACTCTCCATAATAACATGTAGGTAAGAGGGTGTAGCCTGGTGTGTGCGCACATGCATAAAGACATATGTATAATATACCGACTCTCTGTAATAACATGTAGCTAAGTGGGTGTAGCCTGGTGTGTGCGCACATGCATAAAGACATTTGTATAATATACCGACTCTCCATAATAACATGTAGGTAAGAGGGTGTGGCCTGGTGTGTGTGCACATGCATAAAGACATATGTATAATATACCGACTCTCCATAATAACATGTAGCTAAGTGGGTGTGGCCTAGTGTGTGCGTACATGCATAAAGACATATGTATAATATACCGACTCCATAATAACATGTAGGTAAGTGGGTGTGGCCTAGTGTGTGCGTACATGCATAAAGAGGTTCAAATAACCTACAACCAACATTGGGACAGTTGTACTAGTAATAACCCTGGCGTATAGGTTATTACTACTTGTAGCACTGTGGGGGTCTGTACTTGGCGTTTGCCCTGGGCACTTTCTGCAGTAAAACCTTCTCTAATTCTGCCACTTAGGGGCACATTTATGAATGATGGCATTTGCAATGCGATCTGGGTGCGATATTAGCGCAGAATGCGATCACATCGGCCGAATGTAACAACCAGCCCCCGCAGGGACGTGCAGCACCTACTTTGGGTCATGCTGTATGTTTACGTATTCATAAATTGAGAGCTAATTTACCTGGAGACACCCCAAGATCCATCAATGTGGCACTACAAGGATCAGCATACCCTCCAACTACTGATCCCATCCATGCTCACAGGACAGGGATACACAGAATAGAAGTTGCTGAAATCAGTTCTTAGGCCTATCACAGCTGCATGTAAGGGGGGGGCTGATCTAGGCTAGCATTCCCCCAGCACATAGGCCATATGCACCTGTGATTCCATTCTGTGTATCATTGTATCATCCCTACCGCTGCTAAGAGTGTCCGGCAAAATTAAGCCATCGGGGCCTCCGCAACTGTGCACGCCCCCGCAATGGTCGCAACATGCCTGCTTTTGACTCGCCCCACCCCTCGGTTCCTCCCACAAGCAGTCGCTGACTGTCAATCATTTTGCGTCCAAATCCTCACTGTGACCGCTGTCAGTAATCAAACTTGGTACGTGCGCAGGGCGACTGTTAGCCTTTGATGGTTTTGCCATGGATGCCAGAGGTCCAATTGTTTTTCACCATCAATGTGTTTTTTTAATTTTAGCCGACGGAGGGAGCACAGATCTCCTCCCCCAAATGCACCCCTAAGCTCAGCCGCTTCCACTGATTGGCCTGCCGCCCGCTGTGTAGTACAAGCATGGATGTCCATCAATGGTTACCCGTCAATGGTTTTATGCCATTGATGCTAAGCACTGATGGTGCCTTCGATTTAGACCACCGATGGTTAACCCTACTCCTGCCAAAGCTCCCCTGTGGTAAGAACATCACGGAATATGGAACGTGTAAGTGCAAATGAATAAGTGGGGGGTTCCTGATTCATATCCACGAGCAAGCCACATAAACTGTCAGTACTCATGGAGCCACTGCAATGCGTGAGCGTTTCTAAAGACTGGTACGGCACACGCGATACACAGAGACCGGTGGTTTCAGAAGGGTGGCGGGAAAGTGATGGGTGTTCGTGGGCGATGACTGGGCGGAGGCTAGTAGGGCAGGCAGCAGTGGGCGTGTTATGCCGGTCAGGCGAACACACCGCTGCTGTCATAGGTCTGGTGCAAGTTTCAATGGTCTGACTGATGGTGGCATCTAAGGACGTGCCAATCTGTCTTACAGCGAGCAGGGGCGCTAAATGTGGGCGTCTCAGTCCTTGCACATTCGGCCGCACAGATGTACACCAGGGAAGGCGTTTGTAGCAGCATCACATAGAGTCACAGATGGGCAACAGCTAATAGCCGCCGCTGAGTGCGTTTAGCGTCCTGTGAATGGGCTCCATTACGACAAGGACACATCTATAGATAGAACCGTCTGACTCTGTGTTATTAGATCCTGTCAGAATCTATTCTCTATTGTAATAAACTGCACCAATAGGGATGTAACACCCAATTTCCGGTCGCCATTGCAAATCCTAAGTGATCCTAGCCCAAGGGGCCCCAGCTGCGCTTCTGAGCCCCCCCACATCTAAGGCGGAAGGATCATAGTTGGAGGTGGTGCAGCTAATATGGCCCCCACCCCCTGCTCCAGCCGGTGTCAGCCGCTTCCGCGGTAGTTCTGCCTTTGGTTGGATACTTGTAAGAGGATATCCTTAATACCTGTCTGTCTTAGTGACAGTGACAAATCTATAATGGGTGCATGTTGCGCGGTGCACACGGGTCCCTAGTCCGCGGGGGCCACACCGCACACCCTGCATCAATTACCTTATTTAATCCCCAGCAATATGGCGTTGAGGTTCTATTTCTAAGGTTAGTGCCAGAAATCAGCGCATGCGCAGAAGTCCTGGCGTCTTTCTGATGCTCTGCGCATATGCCGGCACCATTTTTACAGGGGGGCGGGGGCCATGGATATCTGCACCCCAGCCTCTTAAATCGCCCCTGCGTACTGAATTATGATAATCACCTGTGCACACTCTGGGCCCAATGGGCGCTACATTCTGGCTTCGGCACACCCAGAAATCGGGGCCAACACCCCAGTTTTGGAGAACGGTTCCTGTCGAAGCCTCCCAAACGCCGCAGCATGACAATCATACTGCGGCTAATGGGGGCTGCGAGCGAGCACGCAGGACCCATCCTGCACATGTGTAGACCCAGAACCATCGGAGATATGATATCCGCCATGTGCACCTACCTGTGGGCGCAGCAGGAATGTACAGGTGCATTTATGGGAGTTTGGGTCTGGTATGGGAGGAGCTTTAGTACCACTGGGCACCGCCCACAACGTCATATGACCCTGTGTACAGTGTGACGTGGCCATGCAACCTTACCAGAGGGGGGCGGGCATAGTCCGATTCCCAAGCATAGGATATTAGGAAGTGTGTAGACCTACCCCTGTGATAGGTGTAATTTAGAAAAATTAAATTTTCCCGGTTACTGCGCCTTTAACAGACAAAATAATTTTTGCCTATCTGAGAATAATACCACTAACTTCTTCCTGTTACCAACCATATCTCTAGCGCTGAGGTGCCCGCTTCCTCTCTGTGCAGTAACTAGAAGCCAGATGAGACTGCCCACCTTCATGTGGGTATACAGACGTGTTTCGCCCCAGTCAAGAAAGACGTGTGTGGTAAGAGGTGAGATCTGCCGGATCCGCCACGTCAAACTGCAAGTCAGTCACATGCTAACTGCTGAAGCCGCATGCAAAGACAGTTGTTACAGATTCAGACAGATAATATGAGAGATACACTAGGTAAAAAAAAAAACTTCCAAAATTTTTTTTTAGCTTGCACATTTTTGTTTTAAGTTTGGACAGTAATCTTCTTCATGTGAGCGCCCCCTGGAGGTGTGACTCTGCATCAAACCCCTTGCTGCTGCCCTCTATATTAACCAATCAGGTATGAGGAACAACTCAGGGTCTTTGTAAGTTATTTTCCGTCCTGTGCCATCGGCTGCAGGCTGCTGTGTTAAACAATCTTATTACATACATATTACAGGCTGTTAGATGCTGCAGCCCCATTGCTGCTGGACCACGGGTAGAAATATGAACCACACTTCAGCCATCTTGAAAAACAGAAATCCTATTCATCGTTGTAGCTGTAAATGTGTCCGGATGTAAGTTTCTGATCCGTATTCTTGTTACAGGAAGCGCAAGCATAATACAGGATATACAGTATGTGGTATACACATGGTTTAAAGACGTGGTTTAAATATAGATTATGTTTAAGAGATCTGAATAAGCACAGACTCTTGTTTTCCAGATGTTCCTCAGAGATGTATCATAGGAACAGGTCAATGGCCATGGTTGCTACCTAATAGTATGCCTTTTCTGCCGGAGTATAGTCAAACAAGGAACATCAGATCAGACCACACACAGACCCACTAAGTGCTACGTGTCCATAGCCGTGCACAGACCCACTAAGTGCTGTGTGTCCATAGCAAGGCACAGAATTACTGAGTGCTGTGTGTCCATAGCAAGGCACAGAGTTACTGAGCGCTGTGTCCATAGCAAGGCACAGAATTACTGAGTGCAGAGTGTCCATAGCAAGGCACAGAATTACTGAGTGCTGTGTGTCCATAGCAAGGCACAGAATTACTGAGTGCAGAGTGTCCATAGCAAGGCACAGAATTACTGAGTGCTGTGTGTCCATAGCAAGGCACAGACCCACTAAGTGCTGTGTGTCCATAGCAAGGCACAGAAAAACTAAGTGCTGTGTGTCCATAGCAAGGCACAGAATTACTAAGCGCTGTGTGTCCATAGCAAGGCACAGACCCACTAAGTGCTGCATGTCCATAGCAAGGCACAGAATTACTAAGTGCTGTGTGTCCATAGCAAGGCACAGACCCACTAAGTGCTGTGTGTCCATAGCAAGGCACAGAATCACTGAGTGCTGTGTGTCCATGGCAAGGCACAGAATTACCGAGCGCTGTGTGTCCATAGCAAGGCACAGAATTACTGAGTGCTGTGTGTCCATGGCAAGGCACAGAATTACTAAGTGCTGTGTGTCCATAGCAAGGCACAGAATTACTAAGTGCTGTGTGTCCATAGCAAGTCACAGAATTACTGAGTGCTGTGTGTCCATAGCAAGGCACAGACCCACTAAGTGCTGTGTGTCCATAGCAAGGCACAGAATTACTAAGCGCTGTGTGTCCATAGCAAGGCACAGACCCACTAAGTGCTGCATGTCCATAGCAAGGCACAGAATTACTAAGTGCTGTGTGTCCATAGCAAGGCACAGACCCACTAAGTGCTGTGTGTCCATAGCAAGGCACAGAATTACTAAGTGCTGTGTGTCCATAGCAAGGCACAGAATTACTAAGTGCTGTGTGTCCATAGCAAGGCACAGAATTACTAAGTGCTGTGTGTCCATAGCAAGGCACAGAATTACTAAGTGCTGTGTGTCCATAGCAAGGCACAGAATTACTGAGCGCTGTGTGTCCATAGCAAGTCACAGAATTACTGAGTGCTGTGTGTCCATAGCAAGGCACAGAATTACCGAGTGCTGTGTGTCCATAGCAAGGCACAGAATTACTGAGTGCTGTGTGTCCATAGCAAGGCACAGAATTACCGAGTGCTGTGTGTCCATAGCAAGGCACAGAATTACTGAGTGCTGTGTGTCCATAGCAAGGCACAGAATTACTGAGTGCTGTGTGTCCATAGCAAGGTGCTGTGTGTCCATGGCAAGGCACAGAGTTACTGAGTGCAGTGTGTCCATAGCAAGGCACAAAATTACTAAGTGCTGTGTGTCCATAGCAAGGCACAGAATTACTGAGTGCTGTGTGTCCATAGCAAGGCACAGAATTACTGAGTGCTGTGTGTCCATGGCAAGGCACAGAATTACTGAGTGCTGTGTGTCCATGGCAAGGCACAGAATTACTGAGTGCTGTGTGTCCATGGCAAGGCACAGAATTACTGAGTGCTGTGTGTCCATAGCAAGGCACAGAATTACTGAGTGCTGCATGTCCATAGCAAGGCACAGAATTACTGAGTGCTGTGTGTCCATAGCAAGGCACAGAATTACTGAGTGCTGTGTGTCCATAGCAAGGCACAGAATTACCGAGTGCTGTGTGTCCATAGCAAGGCACAGAATTACTGAGTGCTGTGTGTCCATAGCAAGGCACAGAATTACCGAGTGCTGTGTGTCCATAGCAAGGTGCTGTGTGTCCATGGCAAGGCACAGAGTTACTAAGTGCAGTGTGTCCATAGCAAGGCACAGAATTACTAAGTGCTGTGTGTCCATAGCAAGGCACAGAATTACTGAGTGCTGTGTGTCCATGGCAAGGCACAGAATTACTGAGTGCTGTGTGTCCATAGCAAGGCACAGAATTACTGAGTGCTGTGTGTCCATAGCAAGGCACAGAATTACCGAGTGCTGTGTGTCCATAGCAAGGCACAGAATTACTGAGTGCTGTGTGTCCATGGCAAGGCACAGAATTACTGAGTGCTGTGTGTCCATAGCAAGGCACAGAATTACTGAGTGCTGTGTGTCCATGGCAAGGCACAGAATTACTGAGTGCTGTGTGTCCATAGCAAGGCACAGAATTACTGAGTGCTGTGTGTCCATAGCAAGGCACAGAATTACTAAGTGCTGTGTGTCCATAGCAAGGCACAGAATTACCGAGTGCTGTGTGTCCATAGCAAGGTGCTGTGTGTCCATGGCAAGGCACAGAATTACTAAGTGCTGTGTGTTCATAGCCGCACACAGACCCACTAAGTGCTATGAAGAAAACCATTTATATTTGTTTGTATTAAATGCTGCTTTGTGCAAATAGAGTGTCATACAAATCTGTCTATTCCTCATAGAAATGTCGCCTTTATACAGAAATATGATGAGAAACCCACCTGTATCATTCAGGGTTTATTTATTGGCCCTAGTGTGTGACTATGGGGCTTATTTACTAATTATTGGGTTTTATATCTGATAATTACAATTTCTTATCACCGCTATTCTCAGCAATAAGACTGATAGATGACCTAGATGTACTATTAATCACACGCAGGAGCAGTGTCCCGTCCCTGTGATGTGTGAGCACTCAGGAGCCTGGTGAATGTGACAGCATCGCCTCACCCACGGAAAACTATAGGGGCTGCGGCTGCTTTCAGAAACAGAGTAACGATGGTAGATATCGGATATCGCCTGTGGTCCCTCTTTCATACATTTGGGGGATCCTTCTTAATATTTGCAGGTAACCCCCCAAAACAGGGAGATATGACACAAATATTATTTGATAAATATGGTCCTAATGTACATTGAACTTTCACAGGAATATGGCAGCGGGCTACGAGCAAAGACTGTGAGTCACCCAACAAATACTAATTAGCAGATAAATAAGCGCATTCACGTCGCATTACGGATCAGTAAGACACATAAAGGAATATTACAGAACGAGGTACACAGACAGAATGCAAATATTCCAATTCACATCTTACTACTGACGTACATGTCCCAGGTAACCAATAAACGTGCAGGCGGCAATGCTCGACCCATCCTCTGTACCACAGAAATAACTGCATCTACGCCTCCTTTCAGGGCACCAAAGCTGCGTGAGAAATGTGCTTTCCTCCAAGTGCGGACGGCGTTAGCATTTATTAGGAAATCCTTTAAACTCATTCTCCAAATTCCTCCGGGATACTTAGACCCTCAGAAGCTGGGACTATGCCGGATACGCAGATCCTTAAAGGGACAGTCCCCTGTGAGGCAGGAAAGTCCTGAGAGGAAGTTGGGGAATTCAGCAGGATAGTAGTGCGAAAACAGTATAAATGGTAGAAAACTGTATAAAGAGCAGAACGTGACCAGAAAGTTCCTATATCTATCTAATATATATATATATATATATATATATATATATATATATACATACACACACACACACACACACACACACACACACACACACACACACACACATCTATACCAGTATGCTAGTGGTTTGTGGCTTCACCTAGACCACAGTTTGATACTGCACCCCAGCAATTATTTCTCTTATAAAGTGATCACGATTCGCGGTATTGTGCCATGAGTGTGTGGGGGTTAAGGACATAGAAATGGCAACCAAACCTACACAGTTATCATCTGCACCGCCCACTGGAAACACTCTTGTAGGGGCAAAACGTAAAGTTGGCAAGAAAGATAGTACTGACAATAGGTAAAAGAGCTGCAAGGCTTATATAGCACTGGTCACATGACCTGTAAGGGTTATATAGTGCTGGACACATGAAGAAGAGACCTGTGAGGGTTATATAGTGCTGGACACATGAAGAAGAGACCTGTGAGGGGTATATAGCGCTGGACACATGAAGAAGAGACCTGTGAGGGGTATATAGTCCTAGACACATGAAGAAGAGACCTGTGAGGGTTATATAGTGCTGGACACATGAAGAAGAGACCTGTGAGGGGTATATAGCGCTGGACACATGAAGAAGAGACCTGTGAGGGGTATATAGTGCTAGACACATGAAGAGACCTGTGAGGGTTATATAGTGCTGGACACATGAAGAAGAGACCTGTGAGGGTTATATAGTGCTGGACACATGAAGAAGAGACCTGTGAGGGTTATATAGTGCTGGGCACATGAAGAAGAGATCTGTGAGGGTTATATAGCGCTGGGCACATGAAGAAGAGACCTGTGAGGGTTATATAGTGCTGGGCACATGAAGAAGAGACCTGTGAGGGTTATATAGCGCTGGGCACATGAAGAAGAGACCTGTGAGGGTTATATAGCGCTGGGCACATGAAGAAGAGACCTGTGAGGGTTATATAGTGCTGGGCACATGAAGAAGAGACCTGTGAGGGTTATATAGCACTGGGCACATGAAGAAGAGACCTGTGAGGGTTATATAGTGCTGGACACATGAAGAAGAGACCTGTGAGGGGTATATAGTGCTGGACACATGAAGAAGAGACCTGTGAGGGTTACATAGCGTTGGATACATGAAGAAGAGACCTGTGAGGGTTATATAGCGCTGGGCACATGAAGAAGAGACCTGTGAGGATTATATAGTGCTGGGCACATGAAGAAGAGACCTGTGAGGGGTATATAGTGCTGGACACATGAAGAAGAGACCTGTGAGAGTTATATAGTGCTGGTCACATTAAGAAGAGACCTGTGAGGGTTATATAGTGCTGGGCACATGAAGAAGAGACCTGTGAGGTTTATATAGTGCTGGACACATGAAGAAGAGAACTGTGAGGGTCATATAGTGCTGGACACATGAAGAAGAGACCTGTGAGGTTTATAGGGCATAGTTTGCATTCATGGAACATTTACAGTCTCTGGGAAATGCCTTGTATCAGAGAGGGGTACATGGTAATTCTGCAGCACACCACAGATGTAAGGAATCAGAATGAAGGGGATACATTAGAGCAGACACAAGGCCAGGGATGGGGTGAGGTTACGCAGTAGGCAGGGAAGGCAGTGTGTATATAATTTGGTATAACTCACAGTCACATATCCGCTGTCACTTACTCTGCCCAGGATCGTTCTCTGTGAGGCTGGCATTGCTGTTCCGGTTGGCAGTCGCTGTGTCCAGCCAGTGCTGTGGTTACTGTGAGCTCCAGAAAAGCAGATTAGAGGAGATTTAAGATCCTGCTCTCTCTCCCACCCTCTCCCATAATAACCCCATTAGTGTCGCTCCAGTGCCAGCCAGCAGGAACGGGCGGACGCTTGGAGCACACAGAATGAAGACAAGGGGGTCACTTGTCCCCTCCAGCCGATAAGCTCAGCCAAATGACTGACCCAGAAAGCAGGTTGCCTTAAAGTGCAACTCAATCTGAGTGAAAGAATTATATTGCTCTATACCAGAAGAAAGTGAACTCTATCACCTCCCTTTTAATGCACGTCAGGACGCCATCCTGCAAATGTTGCTCACTGAATGCTGCCATATTACCTGGTAAATTGGCTCCAAGTTGCAGGTCAGTGACAAGCTATATTAGTAGCAAGGTATGTGCAGCATAAAGATTTTTGTCACTAAAAGCTGCCAGTCTAGGACTTCTATAGGAGTATAAATTACCCCTATCACATTCACATGGGTGGGGTACATATCCTCCCACTAACTGACCAATAGGGGGCCTTTATCTCAAGGCTGCAGCCCCCCGCAATCTACACGCAGAGTGGACTCATGTGATTACCAATACAACAGCGCCCCTTGTGGCTAAATTATTATCATTAATTATATTTCTATTACATCACTAAACGTATGTATTACCAGTTATTTATGTAGCGCACACGTATTCCACAGCGCTGCACACAGAATAAAAAAGAAGGAAAGACTCTTGTTTTGGCCACTCTTATTGTATATTATGAAAATATTAGAATTAAACTTTTATATGATATGTAATAATATATACATAGCTGTAAAAGTGTTGGCTCGTGGTTTAAAGCTACAAAAAGACACACAAGATTTACATATATCACGTGAATTGCATTAAATATAAGCAAAAATTTATAGTGAAATGAATTATGGCAGGGAATAAGATATATTTACATGAGAAAAACTAGTCATGCATTCCTACCATAATTACATGTGGTGAATATATATATATATCTCCTTCTAATTCCCAGATAGACCAAACAATAAAGTAATGAAATACTGAAATATACGGTATGCATACCAGATCAATGACATTCTCTATTGGATCGTAAAGATTCAATAATTGTCTCTCTCAGTATTCATTAGTCTCAGATCATGAATACATTTACTTGCAATATTACACATCAGGTATTTACCTATAAAATAATAATATTGCATCAATATGAGACACAATGATATAATGATTTCATAACATTCTATTCATGCAGAAGCGGTTTCCTGAAAATGATCATTAAGTATCAGAATACTTAGCTACAATATATAACACATGTCTCAACAGGATTTTATATATCAGACAATATTGTGTATGGATATAACTCATAGATATAACTAATATCCTGTAAATCCCATGAAAAAAGGGCGAGCTGAACATTCAAAACTCAAAGCCTATGAATCAAAATGAATGAATCAGATAGTAATTAACAACAAAGAGGGAAAAAAATAGCTATCTAGGCATAAGAAATATTAATCATCGTGTGTACCATATCTGACACACATAGTGCCCATTATACACCGATATGCTTCTGCCTGTAGATTCATCATAACATTTATTAAAATATGTAGCCAGGAAAATATTTTTGTCTGCATGAGTTATACAGCTTTTACACCTAAATCCTGGGTCTGACCCGAGATTCGGAACACAGGGCCTGATTCAGAGCCGGATGCTCGGACAGAGCACTCGCTCTGAATCAGTGCCGGGCTTTTGTTTTTTTTAGAATGGCCTCCTGGCCGCTCGCATAGCTGTCGGTGACCACCCACAGCTATAGTGAGCAGCCATGATGATGGTCGCGATGGTCAAGACCATCGGGCTTGCGACGAGACCCTTGTGGTAGGGTCTCGTGGCCGCAAACCCCAGAGACCTTTCGGCTCAAATTGAGCCGGAAGCTCTCCCACTGACATCACTTGTGATGTCAGTGGGGCCGCCCCTAAACGGTAGACGTTCCTTCGGGAACGCTTCCGTTTGGCCGGCCACGCCCCCGGCCCGCCTACCAAAGGGGGCGAGCTGTCACTCACCATCGACAGCTCGCCCCCTTTGTTACGAGACCCGGAGCGACGGAGTGCCCGTCGCTATCCAGATCTCGCGCATGCGCACGACGGAGCCGGCTCCATCGTGCGCATGCCCAGTGGGCCACCATCGACCTGGTTGCGAGCGCTCAGCGCTTGTGACCGGGTCTGAATCAGGCCCACAGTTACAAATCTCTGACCCAGAGTTCCCATTTACACTGCAGGGTTTCATGGGTTGTTCCCGTGTAAAACCCTGCAAGTTACCTGGGTTGGATTGCTGGGTCACTCGACCCGGGAATCCAACCATAGCCCCTTTTACACCTAGGAGCAACCCGGGTTAACCCTGCTAAAACCTGGGTTTTAGCTCTGGTGTAAAAGGGGTATAAGTGTCATCTCAAATTGGCAGAACAGAAGGTTGCTGTAACATATTGGTGTTTTATGTATAGAATAGAGGGGCATCAAGTGTCCCCTTACCTCTGCTGTTGGTAGTCTTCCTCAGGATAGGACTACAAATGAGAGAGTAGAGGGACAGTGCTCCCTTGAAAGATAGGTACAGCGGTCACTTGTGGTCTCTTAGGGGAGTTAGATTGTCTCTGATACCACAAAGCATTGCAGGGAGAAAATGCACCAGAGACTCCCGCGTCCCTCCTTAGAAATAGATAGTGTGTGTTAGCGATACCTGTGCGGCCATGAGGCAAGCAATAGTGTTACATCATGGAAGGAGTCCCTTGTATTATCGGGACTGATTGCCTCAGTCACTGGTATCTGGAAAAAGCCCCGTATATCATTCAGACCAAAGAAGTGGAGTGAAGTGATGCACATTTCACCTGCAACGAGGCTTGGTCATTCTCAAAATTTTTGGCCATGGCTGTAGATGAATTGGTAGGAACAGAGCCTGGTGCCTAATAAATGAAAAATGAAGGATTAGGTGAAATACAAAATTACACCACTAGATGGAGACAGTGTACTATAGACAGTAACATACTAGATTAATAGGTAGGAACAGAGGACCTGATTCAGACCCGCTCGCTGGGATGCGTTTGCATTGCACGCAGCGAGACGATTGTTTGCATTCTGCACATGCATCACAGTGCGCGTGCGAGAACCAGTGCGGAAGATCAGAATGCGTTTGTATGCTGCGCATAGACAGCCCTGCAGACTGAGTGACAGGAGAAGCCGTTTGAGGGTGGGGACAGGGGCTGGCCACTAGAAATGGGGGGAGTGGAGGTGCCTCAGCAACCCAACGACGTTTTAGAAGCGTGCATAATATAGAGGGAGCGTTATTGTACAAGTCACCTGGGTGGTTTTTACACTAAAGTGATCGCAGTGTTTGCGGCAGGGTACGGTCACCGTCAAGCGCTGCGATCGCATTCAATGTTACCCGATGTACCGATGGTTGCATACACTTCCTGGAGATGACGTGCGCAAGTGGGAATCTTAAGACAGCATGGTGGTATCTGCATACACAATGCGATCGCACTCTAAGACATAGTGGGCGTGCTAATGTCTTGCCGTGTGATTGCCCTGCCTACGCAATTTGCATACACATCATGCGAGCGAACGCATCTAGTGAGCGGGTCTGAATGAGCTCCAGAGCCTGATGCCTAATAAATGAATAATGAAGGATTAGGTGAAATACAAAATGACACCACTAGATGGAGACAGTGTACTATAGATAGTAACATACTAGATGAATTGGTAGGAACAGAGGGGTGTAGTAGGTATTACCATCGGACGCAGGGTCGGCGGTTCAAATCCCGATAGCGGCAGCCCGGCAAGGGTGAAAATCCCAACCGTCCCTAAGGTAAGTATCGCTAACCTAAATGCCCCCCCCCCTAACCTCCCCCCAAGTGCCTAACCCTAATCCCCCCTCTAAGTGCCTAAACCTAACCCCACCTTCCCCGCAGCCTAAACCTAACCTCCCGGGGGGGGTGCCTCATGCTAACCCCTTCCCCTAGCCTAAACCTAACCTCCCGGGGGGGTGCCTAACGCTAAACCCCCCTTCCTCTAGGCTAAAGCTAACCCTGCCAGAGGGGTGCCTAATCCTAAATCCCCCCGGGAGCCCTAAACCTAACCCCCCCCCAGCGGCTGCCGGCACCCGGCTTACCTACGTTCGGTATGCTGGGCGTTAGTCTTCCGGCGTCTGGTTAATGACAGGCGTCGAGTTTTTGACGCCTGTCATTAGTACCGCGCCGGGATAAGAAAGTCTGGAAGCCGGCGGTCGGCATTTAGACCGTCGGCTTCCAAACTGTGCGCCGTGGCACCCTGGGGTGCCTCGGGACACTTGCAGGGGTTCCTCAGGTTGGTGGTCCAGCACCAAATCAAAGTATTTATGGTCAATGTAATGTAAATATGTGGACAAACAGAAGCGCAAACCTGTCACCACCACATAACTGACCCTAAGGACGACAGGTGAGCGCAATTTACTTCACTTTACTACATTTATTTCTGAATTTCTCAATAACAAACTTTTGACTTAGGGGTACTGTGAAAACATGGCTGATACACTAGGGTGCCGTGGTTCAAAAAAGTTTGGGAACTACTGTCCTAGATTAATTGGTAGGAACAGAGCCTGGTGCCTAATACATGAATAATGAAGGATTAGGTGAACTACAAAATTACACCACTAGATGGAGACAGTGTACTATAGATAGTAACATACTAGATTAATTAGTAGGAACAGTGCCTGGTGCCTAATAAATTAATAATGATTAGGTGAACTACAAAATTACACCACTAGATGGAGACAGTGTACTATAGATAGTAACATACTAGATTAATTAGTAGGAACAGTGCCTGGTGCCTAATAAATTAGTAATGAAGGATTAGGTGAAATACAAAAGTCCACCACTAGATGGAGACAGTGTACTATAGATAGTAACATAATAGATTAATTAGTAGGAACAGTGCCTGGTGCCTAATAAATTAATAATGAAGGATTAGGTGAAATACAAAATTACACCACTAGATGGAGACAGTAACATACTAGATTAATTAGTAGGAACAGTGCCTGGTGCCTAATAAATTAGTAATGAAGGATTAGGTGAAATACAAAAGTCCACCACTAGATGGAGACAGTGTACTATAGATAGTAACATACTAGATTAATTAGTAGGAACAGTGCCTGGTGCCTAATAAATTAGTAATGAAGGATTAGGTGAAATACAAAAGTCCACCACTAGATGGAGACAGTGTACTATAGATAGTAACATACTAGATTAATTAGTAGGAACAGTGCCTGGTGCCTAATAAATTAGTAATGAAGGATTAGGTGAAATACAAAAGTCCACCACTAGATGGAGAGTGTGCTATAGATAGTAACATACTAGATTAATTAGTAGGAACAGTGCCTGGTGCCTAATAAATTAATAATGAAGGATTAGGTGAAATACAAAAGTCCACCACTAGATAGAGACAGTGTGCTATAGATAGTAACATACTAGATGAATTAGTAGGAACAGAGACTAGTGCCTAATAAATTAATAATGAAGGATTAGGTGAAATACAAAAGTCCACCACTAGATGGAGACAGTGTACTATAGATAGTAACATACTAATTAGTAGGGACAGTGCCTGGTGCCTAATACATGAATAATGAAGGATTAGGTGAAATACAAAAGTACACCACTAGATGGAGACAGTGTGCTATAGATAGTAACATACTAGATTAATTAGTAGGAACAGTGCTTGGTGCCTAATAAATTAATAATGAAGGATTAGGTGAAATACAAAAGTCCACCACTAGATGGAGACAGTAACATACTAGATTAATTAGTAGGAACAGTGCCTGGTGCCTAATAAATTAGTAATGAAGGATTAGGTGAAATACAAAAGTCCACCACTAGATGGAGACAGTGTACTATAGATAGTAACATACTAATTAGTAGGGACAGTGCCTGGTGCCTAATACATGAATAATGAAGGATTAGGTGAAATACAAAAGTACACCACTAGATGGAGACAGTGTGCTATAGATAGTAACATACTAGATTAATTAGTAGGAACAGTGCTTGGTGCCTAATAAATTAATAATGAAGGATTAGGTGAAATACAAAAGTCCACCACTAGATAGAGACAGTGTGCTATAGATAGTAACATACTAGATGAATTAGTAGGAACAGAGACTAGTGCCTAATAAATTAATAATGAAGGATTAGGTGAAATACAAAAGTCCACCACTAGATGGAGACAGTGTACTATAGATAGTAACATACTAATTAGTAGGGACAGTGCCTGGTGCCTAATACATGAATAATGAAGGATTAGGTGAAATACAAAAGTACACCACTAGATGGAGACAGTGTGCTATAGATAGTAACATACTAGATTAATTAGTAGGAACAGTGCTTGGTGCCTAATAAATTAATAATGAAGGATTAGGTGAAATACAAAAGTCCACCACTAGATGGAGACAGTAACATACTAGATTAATTAGTAGGAACAGTGCCTGGTGCCTAATAAATTAGTAATGAAGGATTAGGTGAAATACAAAAGTCCACCACTAGATGGAGACAGTGTACTATAGATAGTAACATACTAATTAGTAGGGACAGTGCCTGGTGCCTAATACATGAATAATGAAGGATTAGGTGAAATACAAAAGTACACCACTAGATGGAGACAGTGTGCTATAGATAGTAACATACTAGATTAATTAGTAGGAACAGTGCTTGGTGCCTAATAAATTAATAATGAAGGATTAGGTGAAATACAAAAGTCCACCACTAGATGGAGACAGTAACATACTAGATTAATTAGTAGGAACAGTGCCTGGTGCCTAATAAATTAGTAATGAAGGATTAGGTGAAATACAAAAGTCCACCACTAGATGGAGACAGTGTACTATAGATAGTAACATACTAGATTAATTAGTAGGAACAGTGCCTGGTGCCTAATAAATTAGTAATGAAGGATTAGGTGAAATACAAAAGTCCACCACTACATGGAGACAGTGTACTATAGATAGTAACATACTAGATTAATTAGTAGGAACAGTGCCTGGTGCCTAATAAATTAATAATGAAGGATTAGGTGAAATACAAAAGTACACCACTAGATGGAGACAGTGTGCTATAGATAGTAATATACTAGATTAATTAGTAGGAACAGTGCTTGGTGCCTAATAAATTAATAATGAAGGATTAGGTGAAATACAAAAGTCCACCACTAGATGGAGACAGTAACATACTAGATTAATTAGTAGGAACAGTGCCTGGTGCCTAATAAATTAGTAATGAAGGATTAGGTGAAATACAAACGTCCACCACTAGATGGAGACAGTGTACTATAGATAGTAACATACTAATTAGTAGGGACAGTGCCTGGTGCCTAATAAATTAATAATGAAGGATTAGGTGAAATACAAAAGTCCACCACTAGATGGAGACAGTGTACCATCGATAGTAACATACTAGATGAATTAGCAGGAACAGAAGGCCTGATTCAGAGATGGAAGCTAATGCGATCGTAGCTGCGTTATTTTATGCAACGCAGCTGTGAAAGTATGCTAATGTTTGCAATGATCACCCGAACATAAAGACACCCACTGCTGCCTTCTTACCTACTTGTGATAACCCAAAGCTGCATAAATATCGGTAACATCGATTCACATCGAGCGGCCATCTTGCTTTTGTGTCAGGTCTGACCTGACGCAACCTTGGCAGCTCTCCTGACACGCAAAGCTGCGTAGGATCGTAAGGGCTAATTTATGCACGCCTACGTAACGGCGATCAAATGGTCAGACATGCCTACGTTTTTCTGACCACTCCCCTTTATCAAACCCAAACGCTGAGTACTTGCGATGGTTACCTCTGTGCATCCATAATCGCAGTGCGATCACTGCGCACGTGCAATGCGGCTTATATGCATGCGTGATGGGAAACATTCACTCAATTGCCTGCGTATTTGCCATTACGTCCATCTCTGAATCAGGCCCAAAGACTGGTATCTAATAAATGAATAATGATTAGGTGAAATACAAAACTACACCACTAGATGGAGACAGAGTACCATAGATAGTAACATACTAGATTAATTAGCATATAGAAAGGAGCTAAATTACTGTGTGTAACACTCTGTGTTGTGCACACGTTGCACTTATCATGGAAGATTGAAGTGTCCTGATTGTATGTCTCATTACTTTAGGAACTAACAATCCCTCTCTTTGGGGGTCATTTATCTGCTAATTACCCGTGGACGACAATCCTATTAGCGGTGTTAACCCCGCGCGTCATCTCCCCTAGGTGGACTTTTCCTCGCAGCTTCAGGAGCTGGGCAAAAAAGTCCATGAGGAAAAGGCACCATCTGGGGGGTTTACTGTGCAGGGAAACCGATTTTGCAGTTTATTCGGAAACCGTTGGTTTCTGCACGTTAACTCCTGATTTACCCCGCGGCTAGTTGGATTCCCCCTTTTATGTTTCTTTCATTCTGTCTCTCTCTCTGGGCAGGATGTACTAATCATTGCATCTGCCATGTGGTACATCCCATCCCGCCTCTTATCGGGTACATACCGAGGTTGATTACTTACCCTCTGGTGTCCTTGTGCGCATACAGAACGCGGAGGGGGCGGGGAATGGGGATCTCTCACCGGGCGTCCCAATATGAAGCTCATCACATTCTGGTGCTTAGTACATATGGGAAAAGCGGTAGAACCCATGAAAACAGCATTCCGGGGGATTTACTGCATTTTTCACTTTAGTACATCCGGCCTCCTTTATCTTTCATTTTCTCTCTCTTTGTTCAGCTTTCTTTCTATTTTTCTTTCATCATTATCCTGATCTATGTTCGGTCTGCATCTTCCGAGTCTCCGTGTTTTCCTAATACCAAATGATTAAGGTCGGCCAGACTGCCCAGCTCATGGCTGCTCCCTCTCACATCTAATCCGCAATACATGGATGAAGGTTCTTTGATGCACCTTTTGAATAGACGTATAGAGAATATCCCCAGTAAGAACGTTTCGTGAATAATATCTTTATGTATTTGCAGAGAGAAGACCATAGAGACTGCCCTAGAGAGAACAGAAGCTGATGTCTGTCTATCCCAACATTTACCAAGTCTATGATGATGTTGTCTCGCTATGGTCAGTGAGACACAGATACAGGACTGTATGTGGTAGGGAATATAGATTGTAAGCTCCATTGGTGCACGGACTGATGTGAATCACTTGTAACAAGAGTCACAGACGTACGTTTAATGCTACCAATACTATATAATAAATAATATGTTCATTCATTCTGGGTTTTGTTGTATAAGCGATAAATATTTAAAGCACAACATGGAATATAAATCTTTTTAATAAATGTGATTTCTTTTTCTAGTTTTACAGACAAACTGAATATTTTGTTTATTTACAAACACTAAAAAATTTATACAGATGAGTTAAAATGTTCTAAATGATTTTGGATCCCATCAGTATCATCATTTCCTGTACGTCTTTGTCCTACGCAGACTATTTCATAGGATAATATCTTCACATACCGGATACATGACTGACATCTATAGACGGACGCACCTGGTGACATAATACAAAGTATAGGTAACCGGGACCACACGCAGGAACCTCACACAATATACAAATAATAGGACCTGATTTCAAATGACATTTGTTGCCCCCGGATGCTGCCCTCACTACTTCCTGACACACATAGAGCTCTCATGCTACGTAGGAGATCACAAGGGTTCATTTATGCACGCCCGTAAAACGGCGTTTAAACAGTCAGACACGTCTGTTTATCTAACCAGCCCCCGGTACCACCCCCAAACGCTGAGTACCTGTCACTAACTTAGCGAGTGGTTCCTCACAATGCAATCGCTGTGCGTGTACCAGTTCGGTAGGAAACATTGCGTACAGCTCTGAATCATTTCTATAGATAACAATGGATCTCTCACTGTCATGTATAACAAACATGTATTATGTATAGGGTATCCGAACAGCAGGACAAGAACTTTAGGATCGTCGACGAATATGTTGACATTGAAAAATGCAGACACGGTTAAACTGTCGACATGTCCGTAATGTCACCGGGATGTCGACATGTTTTTTTTTTTGTGCTTATTTTTAAGTTAAGGGTTAGGGTAAAATAAGTAAAAATCTGAATACTGACATACTGGTGACATCATGCTAAGTGTCGGCTCTACGGATATGTCGATACTTTTTGAGTGTTGACATAATGGTTGTCGAGATAAAGTCCATGTTGACACTCCGAATGTCAACTTTTTATGCCACACCCATGTATGTAATAACGCATGGTGACCTGTCCCATCTCCCTCATCACATATCACTGCACCGGTTACATCTGTGGCCTGGGATATACACACCGCTGGGTAGCGATTGGACTGAAGGGGGTATCAGACTATAATACGCCGGGTACTTGAGACATTTATCGGGGGGATTTATGATGAAATGATAAATTCTTCACATAACTCCTGGAATTAGGGCACTTTGCCTACAAGATTCTCTCAACATCTCTTCTTAACTACGGAAGCTACCGCCGGAGGCTCCCTAATAATCAGAGCAATAATGAGCCTGATCCAGTGGTACACCCTCCTCGGCAAGGCCAGTGGGCAGCGCCACCCAGTGCCCCATGTCCTTAGGCTTCTAGCTCACAGCCGGTGAGACAGAGAATTGTCCAAGTGTACTGTAAAAATGGGAATCTCCTTCCCGTTCTCCGGTGGGGCTCCCCCGGTCAGGACCTCTCCGCCGTCACTCTCGATCACCGGGTGGTGGAATTCTACTAATATCTGGTACAGTAGAGAACCGAGAACTGCCCCGACACATGGTGCCACCACAGGGACCCACCACCAGCTGTTTCCAGCTCTGTAAAGGAGGAAAGACAGATAATCCCATAACACTTGCTCTACTGGTGAGTCTACACCCTATGCATGGAAATGATGGACAATATACTGCAATTAAGCTCCACTGAACACTCTTAGATTAACTAATTGTCCTATGTTAATGTGGTCGTGGTTTGTCTGGGTACCTTTAAGCCTGTCCCTGTTCATGAGATAAATGACCATACTAGGTCTCAGTAGGGCTGAAGATGTGCCCAAGGCAAGGTGGTTTTGTAGACATCTTGTAATGAAGTTGCAGAAGTAATGTACAGAAACAAAACAGTTTACAGGGTTTAACCACAGGGACAGCTAGAGATAGATGTGTGTTGAGATCTGTACTTGCAGTGGGCCACCCAACTGGTGGGCAGGTTTCCCCATTGGGGATGTCCGTCCTGGTGACCTGGCAGCATTGATAATACATTCTGACCCCATCTTTATCCCTTAACCTTGGTTGTTATGTCATGCGTGTATATTACTTAGGAGGCTAATCTCTGCAAACCTCCGTCAGCGAACAAAGGTCCAGCACGCTATCTCCCACAGGCAGAGTTCATACTTGTCCTTACAGTGTACGATTTGACTATGAATAATGGAGGCAGCCATTTTATGTACAGAGATAATAATCAGCCTATACAAGCAAAAGGTACTTACAGCATCGTAGCCAATGAATGAGCTGGATCCCTATAAGCAGTGACAAAGCCAGTGGCCGTGTATTTATGGGTAAACTTTGGAAGATCAGTGTTGAAGTCAGAAAACCAGAACTGATGGATCATTATAACAAGGGCTGCACCAGGTCCACACCTGGAACTGACCTATTATCATACGAAGACCTTAAACTCTACACCCAGCAGATTACAGGAGATATGGATCAAACCTCCTTAAGAGGACAGATGGAGAAGTACAGTCAGGTGCATAAATATTGGGACATTGACAGAATTTTCATATTTTGGCCTCTAGTCACCACCACAATGGCTTTGAAATGAAACAAACAAGATGTGATTTAGCTGCAGACTTTCAGATTTAATTTGAGGGTAATTACATCCAAATCAGGTGAACGGTGTAGGAATTACAACGGTTTCTATATTTATATATGTCAACATTCAGAACCAGTCAACCTTGTGGTGTTGACCTTCTAAATGTCCACCTTTCATACCACACCTGGCCTCAAAATCGTATATAGCCACCAAACAGGTTCTCACACAACATCACCCACCTGAATACATCGGTTCCCCATCCAGCCACACAGGTGAACAGCCTCGGCCCCAGGTCTCGAGTTGGGTTGATGGGGTATCCACAGTTGGCGCCCATCGACAGTCCAATGGAGAAGACCAGCAGACCCACAACGACAGGCTCCAGGCCCTTGGGGACCGGTTTGTTTCTGGGGTCACAGATGGCCAGGATGCCAATCATCAGCATGGCTGTTCCCATAACCTGTGTGTAGAATACGGTAGTCACTTGTGAGGACACGCCGGTGGACGAGGCAACCAAAGAGTATGGGGACATCCATTGTTGGGCACATCATTAAACTATAAAAGGTGGATAATGATTGTGATGACTGTCAATATGGGCCTGGTAGACGATACAATGGTGCAACCAATGATGGCGTCTAAAGACGCACCAGGCGGTATTAGTGTCTGGAGACGCTCAGTCCTTGCGCAGTAATACCCACGGCTGTACACCAGGGAAGGGCTCTTAGCAGTATAAGCATAAAGTCACTGACTTGCAGGCGGCAAAACGCACACACTCTGACGCTGCTGTGCAAGGATCAGAATCAGCTCTTTTGTCTCTATAACGTCTGTTTTACCATTTGGTGATATAAGATGTTATATAGAAGTCACATGACGGATGTGAAGATAAAGTTAGGTAGAGATAAGAGAGGCAGAATAACTTGCTGGTTGGGGGTTACCTGATCCAGGAAGCCGTTCCAGGTGCTCAGATAGGGGGCGGGGTAAGAGGAAAATATGGAAGCCGTCTCTCTTGGTCCGTAAACCGTCAGGTTCCCGTTGGTATAAGATTGGATGGCGTCTGAAAAGAGAAAGAACTTGTGATGATTCCAAATAACGTCTCGGGGGATCGTCCCATACGGAACCGCGGCCCCATTCATCTAAATGCAGCGATAAGGAGGATTTTTTTTTTTTATTGCTGTAACAATAAATCACTTATCAATCCACCAATATATCACTAAAATGTCCGGAGGGGAGAGAGGTACTTATTACTTCATCAGGCCATTCCCTGTGGATTTGCTAATTTAGTTCCCAGAATAAAAAATTAAATTAATTTATAAAAAAAAAAAAAAAATCAGTAAAAATATTGCCGTAAAATGGTTTATTAAAAAACAAATAAATAATAATAAATATTATTTTTGAATAATTATCTTCTGCTATGGCCATCCTGAGACGTCCATGTACCCAATACCACCCACATGAATAGAGAAGCCGGTAAATCTTACAGCTGCCAATGGAACCAGTATCACCGCCAGTTACCCTGTGCTATATATTGGGTCAGTGAACAAACCATCGCTAATAAACACACAAATTGTTGCTGGTAATTGGGCTTTCCACTCTGTGATATATACGCCCTGAACGGGATAAAGATGGGACGATCCCTGAAGCATAAATTGAGGCCACGGCACTTATATCGTAGGCCGTCATCGGCTGGGTGCTGTCACACAAGCAGTTTTATAGCATGTAAGGAGAACATCAGGAGCAAAGGGCCGATGTTGTACGCCAGCTGCAGGCTGGGTCTGTGGGTACACACATGTATAGACACTGCTTCTGTGAAGGGCACATTATACTGAGCTCATAATACAGCAAGTAAAGTATGGACAGGATGCGATGGTGAAAAACCAGCTCACCGTAATATAACGCAAACACCGCGGCAGCTCCAGAGAAGGACGCAACCAACTGGACTAGAACGTAAAGGGGCAACTTCCGCCAGGGGAACCTGCCCAGGACGCACAGGCTGAGCGAATACGCCGGATTCAGGTGCCCTCCTGTGGGGTAGTAAAGACTGGTTAGATGACTGGCTCTCTATATATGTATAGTATGCTGTATACCATGAGGCACCACTAAAGAGAGACAACCCCTACATGCCAACCGGTCCTTCCTGTGAGCTCTATATAATACACACCATACATCTCTCTATAATACACACCATACATCTCTCTATAATACATACCATACATCTCTCTATAATACATACCATACATCTCTCTATAATACATACCATACATCTCTCTATAATACATACCATACATCTCTCTATAATACATACCATACATCTCTCTATAATACATACCATACATCTCTCTATAATACATACCATACATCTCTCTATAATACATACCATACATCTCTATATAATACACACCATACATCTCTCTATAATACATACCATACATCTCTCTATAATACATACCATACATCTCTCTATAATACATACCATACATCTCTCTATAATACATACCATACATCTCTCTATAATACATACCATACATCTCTCTATAATACACACCATACATCTCTCTATAATACACACCATACATCTCTCTATAATACACACCATACATCTCTCTATAATACATACCATACATCTCTCTATAATACACACCATACATCTCTATATAATACACACCATACATCTCTCTATAATACACACCATACATCTCTCTATAATACACACCATACATCTCTCTATAATACACACCATACATCTCTCTATAATACATACCATATATCTCTATATAATACATAACATACATTATGTGTAGCCCCTTTAGCTGGGTGCAGATGGTTTTGTCCTCTGTTATATTCCAGTCATTTAATGTGTAAGTAATGTATTAAACACCTTTTTTTCCTTTAATGAGCATATAATTAATAAAGCAGCACAGCGGGGAAGGACGGGCTGCATTTGGGGTAAGTACAGAGGTAACGTTCCCCTGTATGTCTTCCCATGGGCTTACACACAGGAAGTCTAGTGCTCAAAGAAAAATGCTCCCCCCATACACACATTATCACACACATTATCACGCACATTATCACGCACATTATCACGCACATTATCACGCACATTATCACACACATTATCACACACATTATCACACACATTATCGCACACATTACCGCACACATTACCGCACACATTACCGCGCACATTATCGCACACATTATCGCACACATTATCGCACACATTATCGCACACATTATCGCACACATTATCGCACAGTTCCGGTGAGTCCCAGAAGCGATTGTCAGTATTTATTATATATAAGGCTTAGATAACAATAAGAGGGACTTGGCTAAGAATTATTTTCGGACTTACCGATAACAATATATTTACATTAAGGTTACGAGCCCCGGCCTCCACATACACACAGGTCCATCATCCCGACAGCGTAATGAGGACCAGCCGCACCAGCTGCCACGCAGCCGGCCATAAATCCTAAGTATTAAAGTTATAGCTCTGTCGATGCTGCACGCAGGCGGCCAATGTTTTCAGTCTGCGCATGCGTTCCGATGGTCACCGCACAAAGACACAGATTGTCATTGCAATTTCAGTGGGTGTTTTTGGCAGTAACAGGGGGTGGCTAGCAAGATGCGGGGGTGTCGCGGTTAGCGACTACATCCTAAAATGCAGTTCGCCTCCCCCAGCGGCTAGGTTGAGATGGACATCTATTGCATCTGCCTTAGGGTGGGTGCAATCTCCGATGGTGCGTCTATCGGTGCGAGCGATGGTGCATTTTCATACGCAGAGAGGCAGATTAGCGGCAGAGTTGGTTTGCTCAGTAGGAAGCTCATCTGTATTAGACTTTTATACGCAGTCACGGCAGCAAGACGCCACCTCTGACTGAGGCCCAAAATGAAGCAACTTTTCTACTTTAATGTATTTAGAGAGACGCTGGGGCTGATAGTGTAGGGTGTACACGCCCACATGGCACTGGCCACACCCACACAGCACTGGCCACACCCACTCCTCTTCACAATAGGCCCCTGATCATTTTCAGCCTCAGGCCCTTGTGGCCTCTAATCCGGCCCTGGCCCCCTGGTTTTGTTGAGGATACCATAGAGTGTAGTCACTGAGTGAGGGAGTAGAAGAGTGAGCTGGAAACATACCTGAGATGCCTCCTGACACGTATATGGCGATAATGACAGCAATGGCTCCGCCCAGGTACATGCAGAAGAAGTTGCCTTTGGTGTTGAAGCTGGTGACGCCCTGAGCGGAGGCTCCGACTGTGATCAACTGTGAGATGGACAAAGAAAAATAAAACAAGGGCTCTGTCATTCACTATACAGTGAAAAGACACCATAAAGCTAAGACAATGATGACTGGTGAAGGCAACAGATATACTAGAATAGATACCTGGAAGTATAGACAAGCAGTCGGGTTCCTCTTACCTGTCTTTACATGGACTCCGTCTATCAGAGACTGAATACCTGGAAGTATAGACAGGCCGTCGGGTTCCTCTTACCTGACCTTACATGGACACCGTCTATCATAGAGACTGAATATCTGAAAGTATAGACAGGCCATTGGGTTACTCTTACCTGACCTTACATGGACCCCGTCTATCATAGAGACTGAATATCTGGAAGTATAGACAGGCCATTGGGTTACTCTTACCTGACCTTACATGGACCCCGTCTATCATAGAGACTGAGGAGCTCATTCAGAGTCGGTCGTTGCGGCCGCTCGGTCGTATGCAACCGATGTTCGTTAAACTGCGCATGCGTAAAATTCGCAATGCGCATGCGCAAACTAGCTGTTACGATCAAAAATTGCTCTCTCCTTGAACACAGACAGGTCGTTAGTTTGAGTGATAGGATGAGGCGTTTGTGGGTGGTAACAGGGGAAGGTGCTTGTGAACGGGGGAGTGGAGATCCGAACGCAGGCGTGCCTGACTATAAACAGCGTTTTATGGGAGTGCATAATTAACTAAAGTAGTGTCATGGCACATGTGACATGGGAGGTTTTTACACTGACTTGATCGTAGTGTTTAAGAGAGGGTATGGTCAACCTTAAGCTCTACGACCAGCTCCGATGGTCTCGAAGAATCCTTATATGCCCGGAGATGACGTGTATTGCGAACGAGAAGGGGGCGTGTTTGTAGTCTTACAGCCGCAACCTCCCCTCGCTCATGCAGCTAATGATCCCATCTTAACGACGCAACTTGCGAGTGCTTCATTTGCATATCCGGCCCATTTTCCCTTACGACCGAGCGGCAGCAACGACCGACTCTGAATGAGGTCCTGAATACCTGGACAGGCCGTCGGGTTCCTCTTACCTGACCTTATATGTACTCTGTCTATCATAGAGACTGAATACCTGGAAGTATAGACAGGCCATTGGGTTCCTCTTACCTGACCTTACATGGACCCCGTATATCATAGAGACTGAATACATGGAAGCATAGACAGGCCGTTGGGTTCTTCTTCTCTGACCTTACATGGACCCCGTCTATCATAGAGACTGAGGAGCTTATTCAGAGGCGGCCGTACGGTCTACGACCGCACGGTCGCCTCAATGTTTTGCCAGTGCGCATGCGCACGAGGGAGCCGGCTCCCCCGTGCGCATGTGTGAGACCCGCTACGACCGACAGCGCTGGTCGTAGCGGGTCTCTTTCCAAAGGGGGCGAGCTGTCGATGTTGATTGACAGCTCGCCCCGTTTGGAAGGCGGGCCGGGGGGTGGCAGCCCAAACGGAACGCCTGCAGTTTGGGGGAGGCCCCACTGACATCACTAGTGATGTCAGTGGAGAGCTTCCGGCTCAGACAGAGCCAGAAGCCCTCCGGGGCTTACGACAAGTGAGACCCTACCCTAGGGTCTCGTCTCGTAAGCCCCGATGGTCGCGATGGTCTCTGACCATCGCGACCATCACCCGAGCGGTCGTTAGAGCTGTGGGTGTTAACCCACAGCCTAACGACCGCAACAGAGGCGGGCGGTCAGGATGCAAGTTTCTGAGCGACCGCTTGCATCCTCCAACCGCCTCTGAATGAGGCCCTGAATACCTGGAAGCATAGACAGGCCGTTGGGTTCTTCTTTCCTGACATTACATGGATCTCCCTGTATGGGACATCCAAAAAAAACCATAAACACTTATTGTGGTCAGGAGAGATTCTGTAACTAACGCACTGTCATCTCCCAAACTATGGAGACCAAACAGGAGAGGGTCCAGTGCACAAGTGTAAACCAAGGCCCCATATTTACATTAACTGCAAACATGGATTGATGGGCAGTTACTGTGTGCAGACTTGTCTGATCAGCACCCATATGTAATACAGGAATCACCGATCACTCCAAACTAATCACTTTCCAGGCAGGACTCCAGCCGTGATTGTATAAGAGAAGTGCTGGGATTTGTCAAGAGAAATATTGAGATTAGCCAACAGCGTTTACTAATCCACCAACCAAGATCCAATGTTGGGGATCATAACTACCAATTAGTACATATATAAAATATGGTTAATGATCCGCCGAGCTTTGCCCCATTTCACAGATACCAAGTTCCAAATCTGTATACTCACAGCTTTGTCCTGGACCACTAGGTGTCTAAGACTAGAATATCTGTTTCTTGATTTTCATAATCAGACACAAAAGTCACCGGGCAACTTTATAAGAAGTACGCTGTTTCCTATATTAAATAAATAAATTATATATTGTTATGCAATGCCGCCAGATGTACTGCTGGCGAACTAATTATGCTGGAAGCCCGAACGTCAGGATCCCGACTGGGGCTGGTAAGTACCCTAACCCTCCCTTAGTGGTGCCTAACCCTAACCTCCCCCCAGTGATGCCTAATCCCCCTCCCCCCAGTGATGCCTAACACTAACTCCCTTATCCAACTTCTCCCCAGTGGAACCTAGCCTTAACCCCCCTTCCCCTAACAAAAACCCTCCCCAGGAGGTGCCTAATCCTAACCTCCCCCCAGTGATGCTTAACTAACTCCCTTCTCCAAACCTAAACCTAACCTCTCCCCAGTGGAACCTAGCCTTAACCCCCTTTCCCCTAGCCTAACCCTCCCCAGGAGGTGCCTAATCCTAAATCCCCCCCCAGGGGTGCCTAAAACTAACCCTCCCTCCCCCCCCCAGCGGCTAACAGCTAACAGTCCCCGCTTACCTTAGTTCGGGATTTCGGCGTCTGGCTAAACATCGGCATCAGTATTTAGACGCCTATCTTTAGTACAGAGTAGAGCTTCCAGTCTCAGCATTCCGGACGCTGGTAAATTAACTGCATCCCATATATGACTGTCAGTCTACAATATAGCTGTGATTTTTATTTATCATGACCAACTAGTGAGCGACCTTTTTCCCAATTCTTCATAAATTATATATATATAGAGCTATTTTTCTGGAAAAACAAAATAGGTTCAGGAACTGTGGGTGGAGGTAAAAGCAATAATACATATATATATATACACACACACACACACACACACACATATATATATACATACACACACACACATATATATATACACACACACACATATATATACACACATACACACACATATATATATACACACACACACACACATATATATATACATACACACACACACACACATATATATATATATACACACACACACACATATATATACACATACACACACATATATATACACACACACACACACACATATATATATACATACACACACACACACATATATATATATACACACACACACACACACATATATATACACACACACACACATATATATACACACATACACACAGAACCGGCACTTACCCTTCCTGAATGATGGTCCCGGATGCACAACCACCAGAAATAGTTAAATGTTTCCAATCACGGAGCCTCTCCAGGACTTTCAAACACACAAATAAAAACTGCAGCTCTGCAACGTTTAGGTTTAATTAATAAACCGTCATCAGGCATACAGATAAAAACAAGTCTTACCTTAAATAACCCATCACCAATGACTGTTTACCATTCCAGTAAACATTACCAAATTGGACATGTACAGTGATGCTTGAAAGTTTGTGAACCCTTCAGAATCTTTTATATTTATGCTGAAAGTTGGCCTAAAACTACCTCAGATTTTCGTAAAAGTAGGTAAAGAGAACAAAATAATTTTTGCATGAGTCTATTCAGTGCATCGCCATTCCATAGCCAGTGCATCGCCATTCCATAGTGAGTGCATCGCCATTCCATAGTCAGCGCATCGCCATTCCATAGCCAGTGCATCGCCATTCCATAGTGAGTGCATCGCCATTCCATAGTCAGCGCATCGCCATTCCATAGCCAGCGCATCGCCATTCCATAGTCAGCGCATCGCCATTCCATAGTCAGCGCATCGCCATTCCATAGTCAGCGCATCGCCATTCCATAGCCAGCGCATCGCCATTCCATAGCCAGCGCATCGCCATTCCATAGTGAGTGCATCGCCATTCCATAGTCAGCGCATCGCCATTCCATAGTCAGCGCATCGCCATTCCATAGCCAGCGCATCGCCATTCCATAGCCAGCGCATCGCCATTCCATAGTCAGCGCATCGCCATTCCATAGCCAGCGCATCGCCATTCCATAGCCAGCGCATCGCCATTCCATAGTCAGCGCATCGCCATTCCATAGCCAGCGCATCGCCATTCCATAGCCAGCGCATCACCATTACATAGTCAGTACTGTGCTGCTTTACGCCTTTGTCACAGTTTCTCTAGGTTGGAAACAATGGCCAGTATACGCAGGGTTTTTCTGTGCCTCACTGGTCAGCGCGGCCATGATGTTAACACTGGTTATACTATGTTGCTATGGGCCAGTCTGGCCCTCGGTGATGTCATTGGCAGGCGCCATTGTGCGCCTGATGTCACAGGGTGCAGCACTGGTAACAGGGGTTTGCTTCACTGGTGTCATTGGTGATGGGTTATTTAAGGTAAGACTTGTTTTTTCTCTCTATGCCTGATGACGGTTTATTAATTAAACGGAAACGTTGCAAAGCTGTGCACTTTTATGTTTTTGTGTCTGTGTTTGGAAACATTTTTTAATACATAAACACGAAAATATCAACATCAGGTGCCAAGACAAAAATAGAAGAGAACACGGCACTCTTGGCTATAGTCCAATCAGGGATAAAGGATATCGCAGCGGCCCCCGGTGCTTACCATATAAAGTGACAGAACAAGTCAGCAAGGTGGCACTCAGGGATTTCAGCAGGATGATCTAAGGTACTGTAACCCAGGGTCCAACGTTTCTATTTATTCAAATGGTCTTCAGGGAGATGGATAAATATCTAGCTAGCAATACGGATTCTCATTATGATGGGTTAATGGTTTCGTGGAACCTGATTGGAGGTCCCTGCACTGGACTCTATCCTCCTACTGTAACTTTATTGCTATTTAGTAGCCATAAACACAAACGCTTATCTGCTTAATGATACATTTATGTACTAGAGGTCTATTCGTCATAATCCAGTCAGAGATAGCGAGCCATCAATTACCCCTCTCCTATTGCTACAGATAGTACGGCTCCGGGATATGATATTCTGTGTGAGGATGAGTCCTTCTGTCCTGGGATTCTTTACCCATGTCTCATGTATTAATAGTGTAACACAGACATGCCGGCACAACACAGCTCAGAGAGAGAGTACTTATTACAGAGACAGATAAGTTATACAGAAGAGAGAGAGAGAGTACTTATTACAGAGACAGATAAGTTATACAGGAGAGAGAACTTATTACAGAGACAGATAAGTTATACAGGAGAGAGAGAGAGTACTTATTACAGAGACAGATAAGTTATACAGGAGAGAGAACTTATTACAGAGACAGATAAGTTATACAGGAGAGAGAGAGTACTTATTACAGAGACAGATAAGTTATACAGGAGAGAGAACTTATTACAGAGACAGATAAGTTATACAGGAGAGAGAGAGTACTTATTACAGAGACAGATAAGTTATACAGGAGAGAGAGAACTTATTACAGAGACAGATAAGTTATACAGGAGAGAGAGAGAGTACTTATTACAGAGACAGATAAGTTATACAGTAGAGAGAACTTATTACAGAGACAGATAAGTTATACAGGAGAGAGAGAGTACTTATTACAGAGACAGATAAGTTATACAGGAGAGAGAACTTATTACAGAGACAGATAAGTTATACAGGAGAGAGAGAGAGTACTTATTACAGAGACAGATAAGTTATACAGGAGAGAGAACTTATTACAGAGACAGATAAGTTATACAGGAGAGAGAGAGTACTTATTACAGAGACAGATAAGTTATACAGGAGAGAGAACTTATTACAGAGACAGATAAGTTATACAGGAGAGAGAGAGTACTTATTACAGAGACAGATAAGTTATACAGGAGAGAGAGAGTACTTATTACAGAGACAGATAAGTTATACAGGAGAGAGAACTTATTACAGAGACAGATAAGTTATACAGGAGAGAGAGAGTACTTATTACAGAGACAGATAAGTTATACAGGAGAGAGAACTTATTACAGAGACAGATAAGTTATACAGGAGAGAGAGAGAGAGTACTTATTACAGAGACAGATAAGTACTCTCTCTCACCTGTATAACTTATTACAGAGACAGATAAGTTATACAGGAGAGAGAGAGTACTTATTACAGAGACAGATAAGTTATACAGGAGAGAGAGAGTACTTATTACAGAGACAGATAAGTTATACAGGAGAGAGAGAGTACTTATTACAGAGACAGATAAGTTATACAGGAGAGAGAGAGTACTTATTACAGAGACAGATAAGTTATACAGGAGAGAGAGAGAGTACTTATTACAGAGACAGATAAGTTATACAGGAGAGAGAGAGTACTTATTACAGAGACAGATAAGTTATACAGGAGAGAGAGAGTACTTATTACAGAGACAGATAAGTTATACAGGAGAGAGAACTTATTACAGAGACAGATAAGTTATACAGGAGAGAGAGAGTACTTATTACAGAGACAGATAAGTTATACAGGAGAGAGAACTTATTACAGAGACAGATAAGTTATACAGGAGAGAGAACTTATTACAGAGACAGATAAGTTATACAGGAGAGAGTACTTATTACAGAGACAGATAAGTTATACAGGAGAGAGAACTTATTACAGTGACAGGTAAGTTATACAGAAGAGAGAGAGAGTACTTATTACAGAGACAGATAAGTTATACAGGAGAGAGAACTTATTACAGAGACAGATAAGTTATACAGGAGAGAGAGAGTACTTATTACAGAGACAGATAAGTTATACAGGAGAGAGAACTTATTACAGAGACAGATAAGTTATACAGGAGAGAGAGAGAGTACTTATTACAGAGACAGATAAGTTATACAGGAGAGAGAACTTATTAAAGAGACAGATAAGTTATACAGGAGAGAGAACTTATTACAGAGACAGATAAGTTATACAGGAGAGAGAGTACTTATTACAGAGACAGATAAGTTATACAGGAGAGAGAACTTATTACAGAGACAGATAAGTTATACAGGAGAGAGAACTTATTAAAGAGACAGATAAGTTATACAGGAGAGAGTACTTATTACAGAGACAGATAAGTTATACAGGAGAGAGAACTTATTACAGTGACAGGTAAGTTATACAGAAGAGAGAGAGAGTACTTATTACAGAGACAGATAAGTTATACAGGAGAGAGAACTTATTACAGAGACAGATAAGTTATACAGGAGAGAGAGAGTACTTATTACAGAGACAGATAAGTTATACAGGAGAGAGAACTTATTACAGAGACAGATAAGTTATACAGGAGAGAGAGAGAGTACTTATTACAGAGACAGATAAGTTATACAGGAGAGAGAACTTATTAAAGAGACAGATAAGTTATACAGGAGAGAGAACTTATTACAGAGACAGATAAGTTATACAGGAGAGAGAGTACTTATTACAGAGACAGATAAGTTATACAGGAGAGAGTACTTATTACAGAGACAGATAAGTTATACAGGAGAGAGAACTTATTACAGAGACAGATAAGTTATACAGGAGAGAGAGAGAGAGTACTTATTACAGAGACAGATAAGTTATACAGGTGAGAGAGAACTTATTACAGAGACAGATAAGTTATACAGGAGAGAGAACTTATTACAGAGACAGATAAGTTATACAGGAGAGAGAGAGAGTACTTATTACAGTGACAGGTAAGTTATACAGAAGAGAGAGAGAGTACTTATTACAGAGACAGATAAGTTATACAGGAGAGAGAACTTATTACAGAGACAGATAAGTTATACAGGAGAGAGAGAGTACTTATTACAGAGACAGATAAGTTATACAGGAGAGAGAGAGTACTTATTACAGAGACAGATAAGTTATACAGAAGAGAGAGAGAGTACTTATTACAGAGACAGATAAGTTATGCAGGAGAGAGAACTTATTACAGAGACAGATAAGTTATACAGGAGAGAGAGAACTTATTACAGAGACAGATAAGTTATACAGGAGAGAGAGAACTTATTACAGAGACAGATAAGTTATACAGGAGAGAGAGAGTACTTATTACAGTGACAGGTAAGTTATACAGAAGAGAGAGAGAGTACTTATTACAGAGACAGATAAGTTCTCTCTCTCTCCTGTATAACTTATCTGTCTCTGTAATAAATACTCTCTCTCTCTCCTGTATAACTTATCTGTCTCTGTAATAAGTTCTCTCTCCTGTATAACTTATCTGTCTCTGTAATAAGTACTCTCTCTCTCCTGTATAACTTATCTGTCTCTGTAATAAGTTCTCTCTCCTGTATAACTTATCTGTCTCTGTAATAAGTACTCTCTCTCTCTTCTGTATAACTTATCTGTCTCTGTAATAAGTTCTCTCTCTCTCCTGTATAACTTATTACAGAGACAGATAAGTTATACAGGAGAGAGAACTTATTACAGTGACAGGTAAGTTATACAGAAGAGAGAGAGAGTACTTATTACAGAGACAGATAAGTTATACAGGAGAGAGAACTTATTACAGAGACAGATAAGTTATACAGGAGAGAGTACTTATTACAGAGACAGATAAGTTATACAGGAGAGAGAACTTATTACAGAGACAGATAAGTTATACAGGAGAGAGAGAGAGTACTTATTACAGAGACAGATAAGTTATACAGGAGAGAGAACTTATTAAAGAGACAGATAAGTTATACAGGAGAGAGAGAGTACTTATTACAGAGACAGATAAGTTATACAGGAGAGAGAACTTATTACAGAGACAGATAAGTTATACAGGAGAGAGAGAGTACTTATTACAGAGACAGATAAGTTATACAGGAGAGAGAACTTATTACAGAGACAGATAAGTTATACAGGAGAGAGAGAGAGTACTTATTACAGAGACAGATAAGTTATACAGGAGAGAGAACTTATTACAGAGACAGATAAGTTATATAGAAGAGAGAGAGAGTACTTATTACAGAGACAGATAAGTTATACAGGAGAGAGAGAGAGAGAGAGAGAGAGAGAGAGAGAGAGAGAGAGAGAGAGAGAGAGAGAGAGAGAGAGAGAGAGAGAGAGAGAGAGAGAGAGAGAGTACTTATTACAGTGACAGGTAAGTTATACAGAAGAGAGAGAGAGTACTTATTACAGAGACAGATAAGTTATACAGGAGAGAGAGTACTTATTACAGAGACAGATAAGTTATACAGGAGAGAGAGAGTATTATAGGTAATGCCTACCTGCGCTCTGACTTATACAATGGGGGATGTGTATTCATTCAGCAGCGGTACCTATAAGGTAACCCAAACCTTGTAGTTAATAGTGGTAAATGAAGGAGGGTACTGCGCTCGAATGAAAGGGTATTTTGTGAGTGTTCCCAAAAAAAAGAAGGTTAACAATCTGTCTGTTTTAGACTATTTATTAGGAGTCACACTGCTCCTATGTTGAACAATGGATATATGTCCATAGGTATATGTATATTAAGGGTATTAAGAGAGAGTGTACTTATTACAGAGACAGATAAGTTATACAGGGGAGAGCACTTATTACAGAGACAGATAAGTTATACAGGGGAGAGAGAAAGTACTTATTACAGAGACAGATAAGTTATACAGGAGAGAGAACTTATTACAGAGACAGATAAGTTATACAGGAGAGAGAGAGTACTTATTACAGAGACAGATAAGTTATACCGGAGAGAGAGAGAGTACTTATTACAGAGACAGATAAGTTATACAGGAGAGAGAGAGAGTACTTATTACAGAGACAGATAAGTTATACAGGAGAGAGAGAACTTATTACAGAGACAGATAAGTTATACAGGAGAGAGAGAGTACTTATTACAGAGACAGATAAGTTATACCGGAGAGAGAGAGAGAACTTATTACAGAGACAGATAAGTTATACAGGAGAGAGAGAGAGTACTTATTACAGAGACAGATAAGTTATACAGGAGAGAGAACTTATTACAGAGACAGATAAGTTATACAGGAGAGAGAGAGAGAACTTATTACAGAGACAGATAAGTTATACAGGAGAGAGAGAGTACTTATTACAGAGACAGATAAGTTATACAGGAGAGAGAGAGAGTACTTATTACAGAGACAGATAAGTTATACAGGAGAGAGAGAACTTATTACAGAGACAGATAAGTTATACAGGAGAGAGAGAGTACTTATTACAGAGACAGATAAGTTATACAGGAGAGAGTACTTATTACGGAGACAGATAAGTTATACAGGAGAGAGTACTTATTACGGAGACAGATAAGTTATACAGGAGAGAGTACTTATTACAGAGACAGATAAGTTATACAGGAGAGAGTACTTATTACAGAGACAGATAAGTTATACAGAAGAGAGAGAGAGAGAGAGTACTTATTACAGAGACAGATAAGTTATACAGGAGAGAGAGAACTTATCTGTCTCTGTAATTACTCTCTCTCTTCTGTATAACTTATCTGTCTCTGTAATAAGTACTCTCTCTCTCTCTTCTGTATAACTTATCTGTCTCTGTAATAAGTACTCTCTCCTGTATAACTTATCTGTCTCTGTAATAAGTACTCTCTCTCTCTCTCTCTCTTCTGTATAACTTATCTGTCTCTGTAATAAGTACTGTCTCTCTCCTGTATAACTTATCTGTCTCTGTAATAAGTACTCTCTCTCCCAAGACCATCGCGACCATCGGGCTTGCGACGAGGCCCTTGTGGTAGGGTCTCGTTGCCGCAAGCCCTGGAGTGATTTTGGCTCTATCAGAGCCAAAATCACTCACACTGACATCACTAGTGATGTCAGTGGGGCCGGACTCAAGACGGTAGGCGCTCCCATGGGAACGCCTCCGTCTAGCAACCACACCCCCGGCACGCCCACTAAAGGGGGCGTGCTGTCAGTCACCATCGACAGCACTCCCCTTTAGTGCGAGACCCATAACGACGGCTTGGCTGTCGTTATTCGGGTCTCGCGCATGTACACGACGGAGCTCCCTCCGTCATGCGCATTGTGGGAACATCGACCCGCTTGCGAGCGTCCTGCGCTCGCGAGCGGGTCTGAATGACCCCCAGAGTACCTATTACAGAGGAAGGAGAGAGAGAGGGGCAGAGTACTTATTGAAAGACTAGGGCAGAGTACTTATTACAAAGGCAGAGTACTTATTACAGAGGAAATACTAGGACAGAGTACTTATTACAGAGGAAAGACAAAGAAAGGGTACATAATACAGAGGAGATAGAGGCAGAGTACCTATTACAGAGGAAGGAGAGAAAGAGAGCATGAGTACTTATTACAGATGAAAGAGGCAGAGTACCTATTATATAGGAAGGAGAGAGGCAGAGTACCTATTATAGAGGAAGGAGAGAGGCAGAGTACTTATTACAGAGGAGAGAGAAGCAGAGTACCTATTACAGAGGAGAAAGGCAGAGTACTTATTACAGAGGAGAAAGAGGCACAGTACCTATTACAGAGGAGAGAGAGAGAGGCAGAGTACTTATTACAGAGGAGAGAGAGGCAGAGTACCTATTACAGAGGAGAGAGAGAGAGGCAGAGTACTTATTACAGAGGAGAGAGAGGCAGAGTACTTATTACAGAGGAGAGAGAGAGGCAGAGTACTTATTACAGAGGAGAGAGAGAGAGGCAGAGTACTTATTACAGAGGAGAGAGAGAGAGGCAGAGTACTTATTACAGAGGAGAGAGAGAGAGGCAGAGTACTTATTACAGAGGAGAGAGGCAGGCAGAGTACTTATTACAGAGGAGACAGAGAGGCAGAATAATTATTACAGAGGAAAGAGGCAGGCAGAGAACTTATTACAGAAGAGAGGCAGAGTACTTATTACAGAGGAGAGAGAGAGAGGCAGAGTACTTATTACAGAGGAGAGAGAGAGGCAGAGTACTTATTACAGAGGAGAGAGAGAGGCAGAGTACTTATTACAGAGGAGAGAGAGAGGCAGAGTACTTATTACAGAGGAGAGAGAGAGGCAGAGTACTTATTACAAAGGAGAGAGAGAGGCAGAGTACTTATTACAGAGGGGAGAGAGAGGCAGAGTACTTATTACAGAGGAGAGAGGCAGGCAGAGTACTTATTACAGAGGAGACAGAGAGGCAGAATAATTATTACAGAGGAAAGAGGCAGGCAGAGTACTTATTACAGAAGAGAGGCAGAGTACTTATTACAGAGGGGATAGAGAGAGAGGCAGAGAACTTATTACAGAGGAAAGAGAGAGGCAGAGTACATATTTCAGAGGAGAGAGACGCAAAGTACTTATTGCAGAGGGGAGAGAGACGCAAAGTACTTATTACAGAGGAGAGAGAGAGGCAGAGTACTTATTACAGAGGAGAGAGGCAGAGTACTTATTACAGAGGGGATAGAGAGAGAGGCAGAGTACTTATTTCAGAGGGGATAGAGAGAGAGGCAGAGAACTTATTACAGAGGAGAGAGAGAGGCAGAGTACATATTTCAGAGGAGAGAGACGCAAAGTACTTATTGCAGAGGGGAGAGAGAGGCAGAGTACTTATTACAGAGGAGAGAGAGAGGCAGAGTACTTATTACAGAGGAGAGAGAGAGAGGCAGAGTACTTATTACAGAGGCGAGAGAGAGAGGCAGAGTACTTATTACAGAGGCGAGAGAGAGAGGCAGAGTACTTATTACAGAGGAGAGAGAGAGAGGCAGAGTACTTATTACAGAGGAGAGAGAGAGAGGCAGAGTACTTATTACAGAGGAGAGAGAGAGGCAGAGTACTTATTACAGAGGAGAGAGAGAGGCAGAGTACTTATTACAGAGGAGAGAGAGAGGCAGAGTACTTATTACAGAGGAGAGAGAGGCAGAGTACTTATTACAGAGGAGAGAGAGAGGCAGAGTACTTATTACAGAGGAGAGAGAGGCAGAGTACTTATTACAGAGGAGAGAGAGAGCGGCAGAGTACTTATTACAGAGGGGATAGAGAGAGAGGCAGAGTACTTATTACAGAGGAGAGAGAGAGAGGCAGAGTACTTATTACAGAGGGGATAGAGAGAGAGGCAGAGTACTTATTACAGAGGCGAGAGAGAGAGGCAGAGTACTTATTACAGAGGCGAGAGAGAGAGGCAGAGTACTTATTACAGAGGCGAGAGAGAGAGGCAGAGTACTTATTACAGAGGCGAGAGAGAGAGGCAGAGTACTTATTACAGAGGAGAGAGAGAGAGGCAGAGTACTTATTACAGAGGAGAGAGAGGCAGAGTACTTTTTACAGAGAGAGGCAGAGTACTTATTACAGAGGAGAGAGAGAAGCAGAGTACTTATTACAGAGGAGAGAGAGAGGCAGAGTACTTATTACAGAGGAGAGAGAGGCAGAGTACTTATTACAGAGGAGAGAGAGGCAGAGTACTTATTACAGAGGAGAGAGAGGCAGAGTACTTATTACAGAGGAGAGAGAGGCAGAGTACTTTTTACAGAAGAGAGAGGCAGAGTACTTTTTACAGAAGAGAGAGGCAGAGTACTTATTACAGAGGAGAGAGAGAGGCAGAGTACTTATTACAGAGGAGAGAGAGAGAACACCTTCCTCCCAGCCTCAGCAATGGGTGAGGATGAGACATGTACATTGAGTTCAGTGAGGGAAAAACAGCCTCGTCACCAGAGCAGGAGTAAGACTCCATAGGGTCCTAAGGTTTGTATCCCGTTCTCTCCCCTCTGTCTACAAAACAACTAAATAAACAGAAAAAAGATTACCATACTCTGGTGCCCCCAGGTTGGAGACTAGGTCACCTAATGCATGAGCGGTCTCTGCTCCATCCTGCCCTGCATCTCTGTACTAGCCCTGTCCTACATTCATACAGAAAGCTCTGTCACGACACCTCCATCCTCTGCTACAACACTATCTTATCCTTACACTAATCCCCCGTCTCTTCCTTTATGTCTCTTCTAGCCCTAAACTCACTCCCTACAAATTACTATATCACAGCACCTCGGTCCTTCCTCTTCTAAGCCTATATTGTTGGACAATTTATGTGCACAACTCTTTAGTTACTTACAAGCAGAACAAATACCCCAAGAAACTCAGCGAGGCATTCCCGCGTGAGGGTACTCTTCAGCCTTATACGGTTCTGCACTCTCTGCTGAAGGCACCAACACGCCATCTCAACGTCGCATCAGACAAGGAAGAGACGGCAGAGATGGGGTTAGGTCTCCTTATAAAGACTCCTATCACCAGAGAAAGATAAGAGTGTCACTCAACCACAAGTCATTTATTTATCTGCTGAGTATTCCCGGCCTCTGGTGGATAAACACGAGTCATGTCAGAATAACTTGGTTGAACTACGGCAGACCTCAGAAGGTGGCTGAAACCATGAAGAACCCCATCAAAGCCAGGGCTATATGCCGTCCAACGGTTGGAGTGGGGAACCAATTAGATCATGTATCCAAAAACCTTGTCATGCAGTCAGACGCTGAAGACTGATGGCCACCAGCTTCACACATCTACCAACTTTTTGAAATGACCAATTCTACACTTCTATACTGGCTGTGATGGAGGTGCATCAAAGCTTCTAAAGATTGGACAAGTTGAGGTTGCCTATAGCAACCAATCACCTTCTAACTATCATTTTATAGAATGTACTTGGGAAATGCAAGCTAGTAGCAGATTGGTTGCTATGGGCAACTTCTACACTGGTCCTCTTCTCCACTCATTAGAATATTAAAATCCATTGGGCCATGGGAAACAAAGCCTCTGAAATATCCTTTCTAAAGCTTGAGTGTGGCATTTTCCTTTACTTGCCTGGGTCCATGAAAATGTTTTATTAGGAAGATGTGATACCGATGTCCGTTATGTCACAGATTGTTCCAGATGATGGTGGCTTCTGCGCTTCCTTCTCCATATCATTTCCCCTTTAAAATGTTTGCTGACCACAACCGAGAAGACAACTGGCAGAAAAAGAGAATGGTTTATGTATCTCAGCAATGAACTCGAGGTCCACACAAATATTTAATTCTGTTTACAGAAAGGGAAAAAAAAATAAAATCGCTGAGATATTTTATGGTCTACCCAGATTAATCACGCTTGTTGCTGTGGTGTCCTGATACGTAGACCTTATTATCTCTCGACTTGCATCAATAAAAATTATGTTGATCTCCATTATCTAATGAACGTGCTGAGGAATTTATCTGCTACAAAAATAAATCATTCAGCCAAGCCTGCTAAATAACAGGAATAACTGTGGGCCAGCCCGTTTCTGTATCCACTGGTAAAGGCCAGTGGGCAATCTGATGTGACCACCTCATCTGGGTAAATAAGATGTCATAATCCTGGGTTCTTCTCTCTATTGTATTCATTCTTATGGTGACGTCTCCTCTCACCAGCAGGCTCAATGGTCCCAGGCTTGCTGCTTCTTGTCATCCAACGGTGAGGGTCCCACATAGCACCACTGGTGACCCCACGAGTTCCTCAAAAAATGGTAGACCTCACTTACTCTTTGCTCACACCTTGGGCATGCTGGGAAATGTAATTTCCAGCAAGCGAGGTAATGATATACAGCCCCGTCTCTTGTCACTCAGCTTTCAAAATCCCAGTAGAGCTAGGTCCAGGGGATTCCTAGTTACACAACTACCCAGATGTATCAACATTAGATGCCCGACATCAAATGGTTGCTGGGCTTCCGCCATAACAACTAGTGATGCGATGGCTACTAGCCATAGTATTGCAATCATACAATTGTATAACAATCGATGGTTTTAGTGTGCACATGCACAGGAGCATTCGGAGCTTTGCACATGCGCACATTCACTGATTACTTCCGGGTGTCCACAGCTGCACAGAAGCAGACAGCCATCGGATGAGCATCGGAAAGCTGCATCCGATGGCTGGCAACCATTGAATATCAACAATCCGAAGGAATAAGGACCTCATTCAGAGTCGGTTGTTGCGGCCGCACGCCACCGATGTTCGCTAAACTGCGCATGCGGAAAGTTCGCAATGTCCGTGCGCAAACTAGCTGCTACGATCAGAAATTTCTCTCTCCTTGAACACAGCCAGGTCGGTAGTTTGAGTGACAGAATGAGGCGTTTGTGGGTGGTAACAGGGGAAGGTGCTTGAAAACGGCGGAGTGGAGATCCGAACGCAGGCGTGCCTAATTATGCGAACGGCGTTTTATGGGAGTGCATAATTAACAAAGTAGTGTCATGGCACACGTGACATGGGTGGTTTGTACACTGACCTGATCGTAGTGCTTAAGAGAGGGTATGGTCAACCTTAAGCTCTACGACCAGTTCCAATGGTCTCAGTTAATCCTTATATGACGTGTAATGCATACGAGAAGGGGGCGTATTTTTTGTCTTACGGCCGCATCCTCCCCTTGGTCGGCCAGCTAACGATCCGTTCTTATGGACGCAACTTGCGAGTGCATCATTTGCATACCCGGCCCCTTTTCCCTTACGACCATGCGGCCGCAACGACCGACTCTAAATGAGGTCCTAAGTCCTTACATTGAATTGGGAACATTGATGGTTGCTAACCATCGGCTTCTGATGGCCATCCCTAGCACGAGCTTCCCTGTGAACTAGAACATGAATCACAAACACTATGGTGGCCGTACCATGTCTGCATGCAGCATTGCAACCTGGTACGATATGGTATTCACAGCTCTCCAAGTAGAACAATGCCACATGCCAGGGTGGGTGCTGGGAAGGAGAGAAGACTCGCCCAGAATACCGGTGCCCGCAGTCTGGTATTTATAACCGTATTTGTAATTAACAGTCAAATCTGGGAAAAGCGTGTGGCGCCTCGGAGGAGAAATGACCTCTAGGTGCAACAGTGAAATCCGGCCAGTGTCTCCACGGAAGGGTGTACATCGAAGATTAATCTTTGGGAGCGATCGATCTTCAAGTCCCGATACATTGTTGTTCTTTTATTTATAAATAGATCCTGGAGCCCTGATCCATCAATAGGACAGATCCTAAAATCCCAATGCAGATGGCCCATCTTTTTACATCTTTCCTGAGGTCTACTCCACTACGCATCCGTGGTTTTAAAACTTACCCCGACTCGCCAACTGCGCATGAGCAAAAATAATAGCGATCCCTGAGAACATGGATAGGATTTGCTGTTTTTCTGCATTAAATACAGAAATACCAATCTTGCATCGATCCTGAAGAATAATACGGGGCGCCCGATTGTCCATCCCTACTCCACGGGCACATAAGTCAGATATAATCACCAAACGTTTAGTGTCTGCTCATCCACTCTGTCAGTCCCTCCATTGGCTGCCGGTCGTCTACCGTATTCAATTTAAAATACTTACACTCACACATAAAGCTATTAACCAAACCACACCAACATACATCTCTTCACTTATCTCAAAATATCTTCCAACCCGACATCTCCGCTCTCTGCACAAGATCTGCGTCTCTCATCCCCGCGCATTACTTGTTCCCATGCACGGTTACGGGACTTTTTCTGGGCGGCTCCCGCCCTGTGGAATGCCTTCCCACGCACAATAAGACTTTCCTCTAGTTTCCAAACATTCAAGCGTTCTCTAAAAACTCACCTCTTCAGACAAACGTATCAGATTCCAGAACCGCCCACCTAACCTTTTATAGCATCCCTATCTAACTCTCTTCTTATAGTAAACACCTATCACATCTTCTCTTTCTTCAATTTAACATCCTCCTAACCCTAGGCCAACTTTCCAGTGTGATTGGATTATACAGCCCACCAAGATTATCTGCAGTCGGGCTGGACCAATTTGCATGTTTAAATTGGTATGAATGATTTTATTTTTAGATAGATCATGGGTATATTAATAGAATTTGTGTGGATCCATGTTTATATCATAAGGTCGAGTGGTGCAATGTGAAATTTATTAATCTAGGGGTCAATATAGACAGGCTGCATGTTGACATTACAACCATGTGGAAAAAACATACCAACATACCGCACCCTGATTTCCCAGAAGAATAGGGCACAGAGAATTGGGAAGCGCCGTTCGTGCGAGCTTAATACGTGACTTGTTCTCATGGTACGAAGAATAAAACCTCTGACAGTCATACATTATACAGTATCTTATTACTACATGCTTACTATCTATCATTTTACTGCAATTAAATAATAATTATACTTATCTTATCTGTGGATTGGGAAGGAGTAGAAGTCCATCATAAGAACTATGCAAACACATTGAAAACTATAACAGATAATATACTTCATTACAAGGATCAACAAGTATTGAATTACTAATGTGAATTAAAGACAAACCAACTGTACTAGTGTCTATATTACAAATCTATACAACACAATGTTGTTGATATATTTAAGTAAAATTTATAGATAATTCAAAATTTATATGTTATTTAAAAAGAATAATAAATTATTTAAAACAAAATAGCTACAAATGATCTATCATAAAGCCTGATTTAGGTGGTACCTACTTCTTTTCTTAGTGTTAGGTGGCTGAAAAAAAAATGGAAATTTGTTAGATAAAATAAAAAGCTTACAATTTTTAAAAGAATCGTGTCTGCATTTTCTTAGCCCGTTTATAATCTACAAAATATTGAAAATTGCAAACTCTCCCGTTTTTATTTTTCCAAATAATTAATAATCCGGGACCTGACAATATTTATTATAAATAAATTTATGAATAAAAAAAAGCACAACCTATATATATATATATATATATATATATATATATATATAAAATTATTTTTTTATTGCCGTATCAACAAAGGGATACATAACATAAAACCAAAAAGTAATGCAATGGAAAGTGTTGAATGGGAGTGAGATTGGGCCACAAGGTGGCGATTGCCATGCTGTTACAGTCGTTTCTATGCCATTGCAACGTTACTTCGCCCCCTTTGCACCTAACTGGATCGAGCCCTTAGAGCAGCATTTCCCAACATCGGTCCTCAAGGCACACTAACAGTCCAGGTTTTAAAGTCATCCATGCTTTAGCACAAATGGTTAAATCAAAATAACTGATTTACTAATTAAGAGACTTGTGCTCAAGTATGGCTATCCTTAAAACCTGGACGGTTATGCTGGGTACACACTAAACAATATTTTGAACGATTCGGCCGATTCCGACGTTTCGGAATGACAAATCGTTCAAATCATGTAGTGTTTACCCACTATCACTATCCCGATGTGCACTCTCGCTGGTCGTCCGTCGCATCCTCAGGTCTGTTGTACATACAGAAAGATCTAAGGATGTCGCTAGCACTGCCATATTCAGCATGGCCCCCGCTACCCACCTGCCGTCGCTGCCGGCATTGGCAAGTATGTATGCGCCTGCCTATGCTGGCACCCCAGCCGGGTTCGTCGCTTACGATGTTGGTACACACTAGACATCGTTAGTGTGTACCGGCCTTTAGTGTGTCTTGAGGACCGTGGTTGGGAACCCCTGGCCTTCGAGAAACATCGTCAATGAAAACATGAGTCAGTAGAACAGGCGGGTACATTCAAGGGTAGGAGGGCATTATCCACCAACTGTTTTGAGAGGGCAAAAGAAAAAATGTATATGGAGAGCGCTGGACAGAGGTAAATGTATTTAATATTCAAATGGACAAGACATAATATTAAAAAACTGACATATAAAATGACATATAACAATCAATGTGCATAAATCCTGGATAGTAGAACCACCTGAGATCTCATATTAAGAATATAATCTTATATAAATGAGAACATGCACCAAGCAATATGTGCAGACACAGGTTAATACCCAAGCATCTCAAATATTCCACACAGGAACTAAAGAGTGTGCATGTATCAAAAATGTAAATAACAATGAGTTAATATGCATAAAATAGCTCCAGCTATAAAGAGCTCTGGAGAGTAAAGCAATGCACGTCTTTGCAATTGGCAACTGACAGATGGATCTTACCACCTTGGAAAGGTAACCGGCGTCCCGGCACACTAACAGGTGGTATCGGCTGCTGGTCCCGGCTGCTATGTGAAAAACAAGGGTAGAACTGTAGTCACTCTTGGATGGACGGCTGGGACTGAAGCGCCAGGATGAAATGTCCAGTGTGAAGCTCTGCCAAAGTGAGTGGGTGCCCACCGTGTGATCACCGTGGGGCTGCAGACGGGGCCAGTGCGTGGATACGCGGCGACTCTGTGGGGTGACCCAGAAGCTGTGACACCGCAACGTGTCCGTCTCTATGCTCGGCCGAGCAATGTGAAGAGAGACGCTGGAAGGGAAGCGGTGGGCCTGTGCAGGCGGCTGGGTGGTCACAGTGAGTCCGTCTATGTGCTCGCCGGAGCAGTGCAGCTGGAGAAGAGTGTGCAGCCAATCAGGTGGTGTCTGTGTCCAGGAAACAAGGAAAACACCTGACGTGTTTCTCGGCCAATCAGAGGGGCCGTTTTGAGAGGGGAACACTCCAAAATGCAATGTAAGAAAGATGCGTCCGGTTGCCTGAATTTCAGACAGTCCCCAGTATCCGAGAGGCCCATAGCACAGTGATGTTGTGGAGACAGGTAACCACGATGGTAGATGTTTAAGGACATCTCCCTATAAGAGCTGTCGAGACCTTACAAGAATAGGTTAAAGGATGAAATAGTTAATCCAAAGAGAGGGTTTGGAAAGTCTGAGTACAATGAGATAGGCCCGTAGCAGTCTTACTAAAGAACAATAGTGTAAGGATATAATTTTATTGCCCAGCGATGGATGATAAAAAGTAAGGAGACAAGACAGTTCGACCGATTAAAAAGTAGCAAGAACTGAGTGGGCATAATGAAGACCCTGATGTATAGCAAAAACATGGGTAGAAGGTAGTACAAACTTATCACCTGGGACGTCTAGAGACATCTACAATGGAGGGGACATTAGCGAGGCCCTTGGTTGGCCAAGAACAGAGTGGATATGAGGCAGCACCGTTTTGAAATTTATTTATTTTTATTTAAAACCACCGTTGTAATTTCCACTTATGCGAAATGTGTCTTCTGTATATGCATTCACACAACCCCAAAAATGTGGGCCATTGGGCCAAAACAAACTGGCAACTTAAAATTGTATGAAAGCGATCAGCTGCTGTTTATTATATCTCTACGCAAAACGCCCTCTACAGCAGATTTACGCATTGCAATATTAAATATTTAATTACCAGAGTGTCTGATAAACTAGGCTCAAACTGTGACATGTTAAACTAAAATGGTAAGACTAGAACGACACCCATAGGTCTATATGCAAATAAATAAAGTGCGAATTCAGCAGAAACTTTGGACCAGCTGGATTATTACACGTAGCTGACGTTCGTTGTTAGTATCTGCTTATCAGTGTCACTAATAAACCTTCTGTATCCTAATCCTCCAGCCACAGTATACCATCACATAACGTCCCTCTTATCACAGGGGGCCTACGCCCATTTCACCATCAATAAAAAAATAATCCTAACCGGAGACAAATCCCAACCCCATTACAGTCTCCACAAGGGTGAAAGTGAACCTGCTTATATACAGGAGCCTGCAGGGATCTGCCATCTGCAAGTTTTGTTTGGTTTAGTAAATTGGGATATTGTCTAGTAATAATTATTACACTTTTCTCAGGATAGATGAGGTCCCACTTAAGCTGTGCAGCAGATATTAAACTTCAAGAAAGTTTTTTTATTATAACTATTTAATAATTAAACTTTATTGTGTTTGTAGCTGTTAAGCACTGTATGTATTTTATGTTTAATTTTTGTCAGCTTGTTTATTTTTGTATATGCAAAATCATTTAATAAAAAATACTCAATGCAAAAAATAATTACACTTTTTCACAGTTGCTCTTTTCAAGATTGGTATTTATAAATAACTTATATTGTGATAGTTACGTCTTAGTTTTCTAAGATCCAATTCATTGTTACATCGAAGGACGGAATTCCATTATGCATCTGGCTATACAAATTTGTTAATGCTACATGTGCTATATGTAACACTATTCAACATGTGCTTTAGGGCTGGTCCCCGTGGGCGTTACTGCCCTCTCCTCCACATTGATGCTTGGCCAACAACTTGTTTTCAGCAATTTTGCTCTCAAACTGTCCCAACAGGGAAATGAGATGTTGAGGACGCGGATGACTTGTTTCAACCATTAAATCCTGAGGTTACGAAGACATAAATAATGATAAGTGAGCACAAGAGCTGCATCGCCACCTTGTGGTCACCAGTGATTACTACATAAGCAAGAACCAGCAAAAAAGCAGCACAAGAAAATGACCTTTATCTTTTCTTCTTTCCATATTCGTTTATTTGCTTTGTGTGGTATAATGCGAACTAGAGGCACTGTACTTTGTTCTGTGTCTCATAATGTGAACTGGAGGCACGGTGCTCTGTGTGGCATAATGTGACCTGGAGGCACTGTGTTCTGTGTGGCATAATGTGAAGAGGAGGCACTGTGTTCTGTGTGGCATAATGTGAACTGGAGGCAGTGTGTTCTGTGTGGCATAATGTGAACTGGAGGCAGTGTGTTCTGTGTGGCATAACGTGAACTGGAGGCAGTGTGTTCTGTGTGGCATAATGTGAACTGGAGGCACTGTGTTCTGTGGGGCATAGTACCTTGGCTCCAGGTTCCTCTTCTGCCATCTGCATACCAGTTCCTGTATTCTTGTGTTCTTATGGTGATCATCCTGAAAACCTGATTCAGGGTTCCTTCAATGGACAACCTGAAATCATGCTCCCATGTTCCTACACTGGACATCTCAAAAACTTGCACCTGCCTTTGTATTCCAGCTTTCAGGTAATGTGACAGGGCTGCACCTGCAAATCCACTCTCAAGTATATCCTACAAACCTGCATCCTGCTCCAGTGCTAATATCTTGGCTAACCCCCCTGCCCTCTGCCATGGTATCCCTCTATTGGATGGAATGAAGAACAGCATCATTAGGCCATCCGGCCCTCCTAGGGTTGGTACGCATCAGCTGGTGCATGGCTAAGTTGAAGGTGCTACACGCGATATGATTTTGCCGCCCACTTGAGTTGTCTTAGACCAGGGATGGAGAACCTCAGGCCCGGGGGCCGTATAAGGCCCGCAGAATCATTTGGTCTGGCCCTCTGAGCTTTTTCCTGCTAGCCTCATTTGGCTAGCAGAGCGCCTAGCCCCCCACCCTGCCTTACGTGCAGTTGTCATGTGACTGCGCTAATCAGGCTCCGTCGCCTCCGCACACTCACGGCCCCAGCGATAGCCTATTAAATCTCAATAAGTTACGATGCCATGTTATAGTGCGGAAGAATCAGTTTGGTTACTCTAAATATAAAACTTTATTTTATGTACACGTGTCGCCCCAAACATACAACACTGAGTAATGACGCGTCACGTTATCTCTGCGGTAATAAAAGAGGGACTTATTGTCACTAGCCCAAGATGTTGGACAGCTGATAATTTGGGCTTATAAATAGAACATTTTATTAAATGTGAAAATAGCTTGTGTTCTGTCATTGGCGTCCCAACCACATCCGTGAGAGGCGGCACAAAACAGTCTATGGTTCCGAGCCGTGGGCAGGTGGTCCGGTCCGTGTTAGTCAGGTCTAGGGTCCTGGCGATCATCTGGGTGAGAGAGGAAACAGGAGGAGAACCCTATGTACTCATCCCACTGTACGATTCACACAAACCTTCCACACAAATTGGACCTTTTATCTCAGAACTGAAGATATTGGCAATGTAATAAAAGGCACCACAAAATATTTAAGTGATTCTACCCTTACAGTCATGAAATTAGTGTTAATTCTAGCACCCTGCATTTATCACAACACGTGCAGTTCCCCTCTCCTGCCTGGGGTGTCGCTCTCTGCTCTGGTGCTTCTAGCACACAACTGATGAATCTCAGCATTTTGTTGCATCAGCGGAGTGTGCTAGAAGCACCAGAGAAGAGAGCGACACCACAGGCTGGAAGCAGGAACTGCACGGGTTGTGATAGGTGCAGGGTGCTAGAATGAAGACTATGAAATGATGGAGTAAGGGGTCCATAGAATATTATCATTCTATTCTCTTTAACTACACAGCTGTAAGTGTCGAGGTTTGTTGAACAGAAAAAGTCAGGAGCATAAAAGTGGGAATATTAACTCTCTGATCTCTTCATTGCGCGCAGACATCCAGGATTTCTCCCGTGCTGCTCCTATAATTCTAGAATGCCCTCCCTCACTCCATCAGACGCTCACCCACCCTCCCTGCCTTCAAACGTGTCCTCAAAACTCATGTCTATGGCCAAACCAACCAACCCCTCCAGCCTCTCCAATGCAGAATGTAAGCTCTTGTAAACTACGTTTAATATTATTGCCCTTTTAAATCCCGCTACCAGACAGCCGAAAGCCGTGGTTTTGTAAAGTCTTAGTAAATATACTGCAAAGTCAATTGTTAACTTCACACAGGGAGACCATGGTAAATATACACGAACAGCTGATGTGCACACTGGGGTTTTTAAAAACAGTATTCCCATGCTGTAAAGCTTTCATCTGGCCTTTATGAACAGCTAACATTGATCTGTAGGTTACCATGCCAAAATCCCAGATCTTCTTGACCATTCATGGTCTTTTGTTACAAGAAAGACTGACTCACCACTGAACTCTACGGAAAGAGGTTTCTTCAGTCTCACCGACGTTGTCCTTGGACCGTACCTCTTACAATTAGCCAGTAAGATTCTCAGGGTCAGCCTCCCCCTGCTAGTATGTAGTTCTGTATGGTATCTGATGACCCTACCTAGGATTGTACAGCTGACTTGAATAGATAGCGAGTGCCTCCAGAGCTGCCCTTGAACTTCTTTGGTTTCCTCTCCACCAATCGGCTACTGATTACGTATCTGACTGTTAGAGAAGCTCCCGGTTGGTCTACGTGGTTAAAAACCAGCTCTGTAACCAATCGGTGGAGAGGAAACAAAGGGGTCCCAGAGCAGCGGACAATTCCTTTATGTAATCTCTCACTGTATAGTCAGTCGTACAATACAGGGGAAGGGATTCAGAAGCAATATAGAGGTAAGCTAAACGGCGGCCATTTAAATCCACAACACTGTTATGATTGAAGAGAGAGGTCAATGAGCAATATCACGCGTGCCGTTCCACGTATGGTTACACAAACAATAGCGGTATGGTGTCCAAGAGGATTATGGGAGTTTATTATTCACCGATAACACATCAGCATCGAGGTCTCTTACCGCCGATCACACGGGTCGATGGTTCTGCTGCTGATAACATGGCCGTCTCTCGTCACGGTCACTGTGGTAGATGCGTGCCCCTGCCCGTCTTGTACAGTTCTCTTCTCCTCGACGGTCTGTGGCGACAGCATAAGTACGCATTAAGAGACACTTGGGACGCAAACAACATGTCCGACACAATGGACTGCAACGCATACGCGAGCAACCGCTAACACTGCGACTAACGGCAGCCAGGTGGGTACAATGGTAAAACCGAGGCGATACTGAAGTCGATGGAATAATTCCAATTACCAGCCAGATAAAGTCAGAATCTCATATTACAAACAAAAAAAACAAACAGTCCAGACCCAGAAAAAGGAAATGTCCTGCGCCAGTAGGTGAAGACGACCTCTGGTGGGTAACTGACCAGCTGAAGGGCGACAGAGTGGTCAGAGACCGTCTTCAGTCACCTTCCTTTATGGGGCATTACAGGGGCATCTAGGTAGGAGAGGAGCAGACGTCAGAGAAAGCCTACGAATGCCAAGGGCCGCAGCTTCAACCCACCGCCGCGGGCTACACTTTACACTTCAACCCAACGCCACGGGCTACACCTTACACTTCAACCCACCGCCGCGGGCTGCACCTTACACTTCAACCCAACGCCGCGGGCTGCACCTTACACTTCAACCCAACGCCGCGGGCTACACCTTACACTTCAACCCAACGCCGCGGGCTACACATTACACTTCAACCCAACGCCGCGGGCTACACCTTACACTTCAACCCAACGCCGCGGGCTACACCTTACACTTCAACCCAACGCCGCGGGCTACACATTACACTTCAACCCAACGCCGCGGGCTACACCTTACACTTCAACCCAACGCCGCGGGCTACACCTTACACTTCAACCCAACGCCGCGGGCTACACCTTACACTTCAACCCAACGCCGCGGGCTACACCTTACACTTCAACCCAACGCCACGGGCTACACCTTACACTTCAACCCACCGCCACGGGCTACACCTTACACTTCAACCCAACGCCGCGGGCTACACCTTACACTTCAACCCAACGCCGCGGGCTACACCTTACACTTCAACCCAACGCCACGGGCTACACCTTACACTTCAACCCACCGCCGCGGGCTACACCTTACACTTCAACCCAACGCCGCGGGCTACACCTTACACTTCAACCCAACGCCACGGGCTACACCTTACACTTCAACCCACCGCCACGGGCTACACTTTACACTTCAACCCACCGCCGCGGGCTACACCTTACACTTCAACCCAACGCCACGGGCTACACCTTACACTTCAACCCAACGCCGCGGGCTACACCTTACACTTCAACCCAACGCCGCGGGCTACACCTTACACTTCAACCCGTCTCCTGTTGTTCTGTGGGTGCAGCCGAACGTTATTATTCCTGCATAAGGTAACGGATAAAGCTATACCTGAGGGTGCGATTGTTAGTTAGGTGTAAACCAGAACTCACCCCATCGGGTCTCATCACTTTGGAAACGGAGACACTCTGGAAAAACGATGACGAAGAAGTTGGGTTCCTCGGCCTCAGAATAGAGTCCAAACCATGAGAAGAGACCTCCGAGTCCAGAACTAGAGACAGGAGTGAGTGAGACAGGTCAGACAGGTTTCGGGAGGGAGAAGTGGGGGGCTCAGACCAGAAAAGGCGGGGTGACACTGGAGAGATTAGGACGTAGCGTGAACAATGAACGGAGATCAGGGCTGGGTATAAAACGAGAAGAGGGTGAGACACGGATAGTACCATCAGACAGAACGCCCATTATATCTCCTTGCTGTCTGTGGTCACCTGAGGTATGATATTCCCTGCTGAGAGTTATACAGCTGTACAGGAACACAGCCCATATATTATTTTATATCATCACAGGACAGCTAAACCCTGGGCCATACTATACACTACAGCCATGCGGAGACATCTCTGGGTCTAATCCTGCAGTAGCTGCTCCGAGATACTGGTACCTGCTGTTATTAGTTAGTAGTAGATGTCGGGGTGTCTTACGCTAGGGGAGATATATCAAGTCTCGGAGTGAGATAAAGTGGAGAAGTTGCACAAGGCAGCCAATCAGCATCTACTTGTCATTTCAAAGACACTGCTAGATACCGGACAGTGATTGGCTCTCCGAGGCTTGATACATATCAGACTTTGAGAGATAACATCACCTTCTTGCATCATTTCATTATACTCCAACATGCATAGTCCCAGACTGAGAGTACCTACTTTTGTCTTGCTTGGCGTCTCCAGGATGGATGGCGACAGGATCATCTTCCTGCAGGGAGGAGAGAAGAAGGAGTTAGAAATTTCCTCTCAACCGCACCCAGGCATCACCAACACCGTCCCAGGGCTATAACAGGGGGAAATGGGGAGGGATGATCTACAGCGCCACCATCAGGTCAGGATGTGAAATTCTAAATCAATTATATATTGCCCAAATCCTGTATTCTAGCAGACCCACAGCTTAGTCTGAGCACACTTTGTGGACTTGTGATTGCACTGCTGGAGAGAAGATGGGGGCCAATGCTGACCATACAACACACCCTTCTGTTATTGCCCTGTGGAAGCCATCCTGGGTAACGAGGTCCTTCCTGGCTGCTGGGGTCCTGGGAATATGGGGACTGCTCTCTAGGAAGGTGGGAATCAGGATATTTTAACATGGAGTCTCGCAGTGAACCACTCCTAGGTCCTCCTGGACTCTGAATCTGGGGTTCCATCCCTGGCAGATCTACAGAGAAGATAGATTAGAAAAAGCAACATATATAATATACTGCAAAAGAGGGTGTGAAACACCGGCCTGTTGATCTGGTTACGCCCCAGGGCATTAAGAACTAGTGTCACAACACCGCATACACCAGGGTTTTCTATGAATGTATGGAAACCGCTTATGTAATGAAGGGGCTACTGAGGTGAGACCATGGCCTGGGTCATGTGATATCAATATGGAAAATGCACCATATATAGAGCAGACAATATGTGTGCGATATACATGAAATGTACAATTAAACCAATAAATTGTATCTAACTACATTTAGCGTTAAGCTGGGTACACACTGGAGCCATGTCGTTCCGATCTGGCCAGATTGTAATGACATATTGTGCATATTGTGCAGTGTGTATGTACCATATGCGCACTCCCGGGGTCGCATGTGACGTCGTCCGTTTTAATGTGTTGACATGAAACCTGACCACATCATATGCTGCGTCATGCATAGGAACAAGTGATCGCTCCGTCCTGCATTAATCGCTGCAGTGTGTTCCTTGCAGTCATGCGATGCACAGGCTGTCCGTGGACTTTGGCACGATTGTTGGTCGCACAAGTGGGTACCTGGCGATTGTCTCATTGTACTGCACACATGTAGAGATCCCCGGACATGCCAGTATCTAGGAGAGAACGTGCCCATCTTACTTCTGCAAGGCGTGACCACCACACAATTCTACACTGACAAATTTCAGGGGTACTCAGAGCAGCAGCCAGATAATCTCTCTGCGTATTGGGTCTGATTTATTACGGATCGCAACAGCGATTGCATACGCAGGCTCACTGCGATAGTATGCTAATCCACTGCCATCGCAGCACAACATAAGGACGCCCACCTTACCTTACACACATCCGTAATACTTAGCAAGACTGCGACACCACCAGTAACAGTGAGTACCATCGCAGCCTCACACACACTTACACAGCTCTGACCTTACTCAGGAATTGCTAACCTTAGTGCACGCTATGAGTACTCAGGCTGCGTACGGCACCGCGGTGGCTAATTTATGCACGCCCCTTTAACGGCGTTCAAACACACTGGCACGCCTGCCCACCCACCCCCCCATCACCTCCCACAAACGGCACTTCCTGTCACTCTGCCATGGGTCTGTGTAGTCGCTGTGATCGCAGTCCAATCGCAGTGGCGGGATCATGAACGCACAGTGTGATAGCTATGTACAGAGTAGGTTCAGGTGCGCTGTCAGCAGCAGCTGGTAAGAGGATAGCGAGTCCTCTATAATAATCACAAAGACAAAAACAAAAACCCAAGCGCTGAAAACATATAAAAAAAAATCTATTTCAACACAAAATAATATTGTGCAAAAAGGAAATATGAATAAAAAAATCCAAATAATGCTTAAAAACATCCACCTCTAATATCATAATATACCTTACTGGATTTAGGACCTCTCCCTATATAGTAAGCAGCAATATTCACCATTAGATGTTATGTTTCCCCAAAGTTTATAAGCACTCAGTCTTTGTATATAGGTGCTCTAGGGGTGTCCATAGGTGATGAGATGCAGTCAGATGATCCAGAGAAATAATGGTTCAAGTATCCGTAAGACTCAGCAGCCCATATATAAATCCAAGGTGGTGTAATAAAATCTCAACGCGTTTCACTGGGTAGATAGAACCCCAGCATCCTCAGGAGCATTCATGCTCCTGAGGATAGACTTACACATACATAGGGCCTGATTCAGAGCCGTACGCTCTGAGCAGAGCGCACGCTCTGAATGAGGGTCGGGCTCCATTTTCATGGAGCGTCCTCCTGGACGCTCGTATAGCTGTGGGTCACCACCCACAGGCTATACGAGCGTGCATTGTGATGGCCGCGATGGTCGAGACCATCGCGACCATCGAAATTGCGAGTCGGAGCCTGCGGTTGAGGTTTTCAACCGCAAGCTCCGGAGTGATTTTGGCTCTATCAGAGCCAAAATCACTCCCACTGACATCACTAGTGATGTCAGTGGGCCGGCTTCTGACGGGAGGCGTTCCCGTGGGAACGCCCCCGTCAGGGAGGCACGCCCCCGGCACGCCCACCAAAGGGGTTGTGCTGTCAATCAACATTGACAGCACGCCCCCTTTGATCGGACACAACGAGCGAAGGACTTTCCTTCGCTCGTCGCGTCTGGCGCATGCGCACGACGGAGCTCCCTCCGTCGTGCGCATGCTCAGTCCATAACATCGACCCACTTGCGAGCGGACAGCCGCTCGCGAGTGGGTCTGAATCAGGCCCATAGTCTTTAGTATACATCACACCCTACAGTAAGTCTGTAGGGCTGGCCTCTAAAGTCAGCCCAGGGTGCATTCATTGCAAATTAATTTAAACTGGTGTATGAACACAAGTCCGAACTCTAATACATGGTTCCACTAGGGGACACGTCATATGCATTACAACCTTGATCTACCTGTGACCCTGTGTGTTAATAACACTGAATCTGCTTGAATGTAAGCAGCCGCCCTGACACAAGGCGCAGTTCCAGTTTGTCAATACTGATTGGATGTTACACAGCAATAAGACATTAAGTCCTTGGACGCTCGTCGTCATCGCCACTGAAATCGGATCATGTGCTGGCAATGCAACATCGCTTGGTCCCAAAACGTTAGATCGGAGCCTATCGCTATGGAGAGCGAGAGCTGCAAACCGGTCTACAATTCCTGGGTTCCAAGCAATTCGCAATGCTAACAATCTAATTCTTACTGGCAGATTCCCCTCTGCGTTCATGTGTCCCCAAATACGCTACACGCACACCACCGCACCCCTTCCCTGCTATTCCCACCCTACAAACACAAGGAAACTAACTTACGGGGGACATCACGAATCATTGACCCGAAATCCGCAAAGAGCTCATTGAAATCCCGGAAAAATGCATCTAAGCCAAAAGGGTTGTGAAAGGAGGGGTCCTGGTGCCCAAAAGGTGACTGGAAGCCATAACCGGGCTGGTGGAAGAAGTCGTCCTCGTTTTCTTCCTCATCCTCGTTGTCCTGCGTTAGGCCGCCAAAGAACGGTTCCCTGAAAGTGAGTGAGATCGCGCTGATTAGAGCTACACGGCAATGAACCGACTTTACAACATAACTGGAGAACTGTGCGTTATAACCATATAACCACCATAGACCTGTCTTCTATATAACTACAGGAGAATCAGGCCTATTAGATAACGCTGCCTCTCTGCGTACCAGGGCCCCAGACGCTAGGGGAGGAGCCGCATAGCAGACAAATAACAGAGTAAAAGAAATAGGTGTCGTAGGCCATTCCAATGTAAGTATTTGTACAGTCACATCCTTGGATCCAGGTGCTCAGGCTCACACAGGGCAGGTTATCCTAAGAACAGACAATCAGACTGACCTTTCCCAGCCCTCGCCTAACCGGCATTTCCATACACGCTGTCGCCATCGTGTTAGCCCACAAGCATTTATTCCAAATTACTTTATAACCTGAATTCTGTAAAACTGAACTTCCTACTGCGGTCTTCAGAAAACCACACCCACTCAGCATAAAGTAGGCTACAGCGGGAAATCTGGCAATACCGCGTCTCAGAAAATGGGCTACAGGGGTGGTGAGGCAGCATGTCACTGTGTTATAGAGACAATGCTAATCAGCTACGTGGGGGTGATATACTAAGGGTCAGACTTGCACAGTGCAGTAACCAGTAAGGAAATAGTCCAGCAGTTATCAGATAGAAGCTAACGGCTGCTTCGTTGTCACTGGACTGTGACATCAGCATCACTGTGTGTCGGGGACTGAGCTATAGGGGCAGGGATTCTAAAAGCGACAAGTGGTGCCAGAGAGGAAGACTTCTCTATGGGGGTTGGTGGCACCAGGGAGGAAGACTTTACTATGAGGGGCTGGTGACTCCAGAGAGGAAGACTTTACTACGAGGGGCTGGTGGCTCCGGAGAGGAAGACTTTACTACGAGGGGCTGGTAGCACCGGAGAGGAAGACATTACTACGAGGGGCTGGTGGCTCCGGAGAGGAAGACTTTGCTACGAGGGGCAGGTGGCTCCGGAGAGGAAGACTTTGCTACGAGGGGCAGGTGGCTCCGGAGAGGAAGACTTTGCTACGAGGGGCTGGTGGCTCCGGATGAGGAAGACTTTGCTACGAGGGGCAGGTGGCTCCGGAGAGGAAGACTTTACTACGAGGGGCAGGTGGCTCCGGATGAGGAAGACTTTACTACGAGGGGCAGGTGGCACCGGATGAGGAAGACTTTACTACGAGGGGCAGGTGGCACCGGATGAGGAAGACTTTACTACGAGGGGTAGGTGGCACCGGAGAGGAAGACTTTACTACGAGGGGCAGGTGGCTCCGGAGAGGAAGACTTTACTACGAGGGGCAGGTGGCACCGGAGAGGAAGACTTTACTACGAGGGGCAGGTGGCCCCGGAGAGGAAGACCTTACTACGAGGGGCAGGTGGCTCCGGAGAGGAAGACTTTACTACGAGGGGCAGATGGCTCTGGAGAGGAAGACTATGGGGGCTGGTGGGTCAAGAGAAAGAGATATTCTAAGTAGGGCAAGGGGCTGTATAGAGGATGACTCCTTAAAAGTGGAAGTGAAGGGGGGGGTACACCGAATGGGGAAGTTTGCTGCAGAGGGGGCAGTTACTGAGCCTCAACTATGGGGGGGGGGGGGGGGCAAGTGGACATGGAAATCCCTTTATGGGAGGTAGGCAGATGTATACGAAGACACCAATATGGCATGCAGGTGGACCCAAAAACCCAGTATAAGGGGCTAGCATATATGGCGACCCCAATGGCGGTAGACAGCTGCATACCAAACTAAAATGGGAGAGGGAGGGGGGTGGACTCGGGGAGACTAATATGTGGGGATAGGAGAGCTCTGACTACTGTAAGGCGGCAGGTACACACAGACACCCCAATATAGGGGAGAAAGTGAATACAACACTCCCTTTATGGGAGGTGGTATGGGACCCTGCTAAGGGGAGGGCATGGTGATATGGGGACCCTCTATGGGTCAGTAGGATAGATGGACCCCTACAAAGGGGGAAACTTCTATGGGGGGGGCCAGGGGAATACAAGGACCCCTCCATGGGGGCAGGGGGATACCAGGGCCCCTCTAGAGGGGGCGGGGGCTCAGGAGACCCCTCTATGGGGAGGCAGGAGGGGTACGGAGACCCCTCTATGGGAGTCAATGGCTGTATAGGAAGGGACGCATAATTAGCCAGTAGTATACAGGCAGCAGCACTATAGCCTGTGCATGGCATTACTAGTACCGCGCCGTGTCTCCTCACCTCCTCCCCGGTACCTCAAAAAACCTCCTGAAGAGATCGAACAAGCTCATGTCCCGGTCTTTCCGTGTTATTATTATTATGTGTTACACCAGCCAGTCAGCTAAGATGACATCAGGGTACATCTACGGAACGGGATCTATCTTCTACCTATGTGACTGCGCTCACTGTTCTCACTTCCGCCAACCACTGCAGCGATGCAGCCTACTTCCGCCAGCCATGTACTTTCGCCATCCACCTTCTTCCGATAGCTTCTATTTCCGCCAACCATCTGCTTCCGCCAGCCATGTGGCAAGTTGAACTTCTCTTCCGCCAACCTTTTCAATCTCCTCAGCAAGGATAAACGAGGACAATTCAATTGTATAGGGGGGAGAGATCTTTCTCCCTGAAAACGATTTGAGTAAATAGAAACGTTGGACACTGGTTTACAAACAAGGACAATTGTATAGCTCTATCTTTACATATGATATATATATATATATATAAATATATATTTATATATATATATATATATATATATAATATATATATATATAATCATATCTGCAAAAATCTCACAAAAACTTTTTTCATGTCATTATGGGGAATTGTGTGTAGAATTTTGAGGACAAAAATGAATTTATTCCATTTTGGAATAAGGCTGTAACATAACAAAATGTGGAAAAAGTGAAGCACTGTGAATACTTTCCAGATGCACTGTAATAAGAGAAGCAATTATAGATGTAGGCAAAGGAAGGAGGGAAAAGAAAGGGCAGACACACACAAAGATGTTACAAGGAAACACTAACTGGGGCATGGGGGGCAGGCCTGCCAAGGGGTGGTCTAATAGTGGAAGGCGTGGTCACGCCCCCTTAGGTAAAAAGATAAATAATATTACTGCGCGCTGACAAGTGTGACGCAGTGAGCACCCCTCCGCCCAGAGCATAATCAGTGAGGGGGCGCGATTAGCTTGATCGCTCCCCCCCACAGGCATAGGAGACTGCTGACCCTGCTTCTTAACAGCCACAAGCAGCCTCCCAGTGCAGCCCAGTACACAGCATCTTGTGCTGGGCTGCTGTGATGTAAGAGGGGAGGGAGAAGACCCAGGCCCCTGCCGGGCCCCTCCAGCAAGCCCGGGTAATTAGTACCCGCCCCCCCCCCTCTCGGCACCCCTGATGGAGGGACATGGAGACGTACACACTGGGGTCTTAGGGGCGACAATGAGATATACACACTTTTATTGTACATGGAGACATATACACTAGTGACTGAGGGGGGACATGGAGACATATACACTAGAGACTGAGGGGGGACATGGAGACATATACACTGGTGACTGAGGGGGGACATGGAGACATATACACTACTGACTGAGGGGGGACATGGAGACATATACACTAGAGACTGAGGGGGGACATGGAGACATATACACTGGTGACTGAGGGGGGACATGGAGACATATACACTAGAGACTGAGGGGGGACATGGAGACATATACACTGGTGACTGAGGGGGGACATGGAGACATATACACTAGAGACTGAGGGGGGACATGGAGACATATACACTAGAGACTGAGGGGGGACATGGAGACATATACACTGGTGACTGAGGGGGGACATGGAGACATATACACTAGAGACTGAGGGGGGACATGGAGACATATACACTGGTGACTGGGGTGGCATGGAGACATATACACTGGTGACTGGGGTGGCATGGAGACATATACACTGGTGACTGGGGTGGCATGGAGACATATACGTTGGTGACTGGGCCTGACAGGGGACATGGAGACATATACACTGGTGACTGGGGGGAGACACATGGACATACAGTATATACACTGATGACTGGGGACGGACACATGGAGATACATACACTGGACCTTATAATTGTGACATTAGTCTCTCAGTTTATCATTCGTTTCGTGGTCCCATTTTTATTTTGCTCTCACTTTTATTTTTTCACATTTTTTTTCTTATTTTACACTTTCCCATATTTCGCCTACATACACCATTATCACACATTATTAGGTTTATTTTTCATTTATGTAAACCTGCTCTTTTTAGGGCAATATCCACCCTGAATACAGTCAGTTACCTATTATAGGCGTATATTGTATACAGAATAATGAATAACCGATCCAGCTGATGATAATTATTTATCATTCGAATTTATGTTTGTTACAACTTTTGATGTATGTGTAGTGCTGTAGTTTTAACATATATGTAATAAAGGTTATATTTTTAATTTTGTTAACTTGCATAGAAATAACATAGACCAGAGGTTCCCAAGTGCTGTTCCCCAAGGCACCCCAACAGCTCAGGTTTTAGAGATATCCATGGTTGAGCAGAGTTGGTTAAATCGAATTGACTGAGGGACTAATTAAGGGCCTCGAGTTTTATCATTCACAACGAGTGTTAAACCTCAATGCCTATGATAAATGGTGCTCCAGCCAATCAGCTCCCAACTGTCATTTTCCAAACAGATGACAGTTGGGAGCTGATTGGCTGGAGCACATTTATCATACACAGTGACATTTATCACTCATTTTGGTGATAAAACTTGTTAGTTAATGAGGCCCTAAAAAAAACAAACCCTGGACTGTAACAGCAGAGTTTGGGAATCTCTTCCCTAGTGAATTAATTTAACAACTTGCTACCAGATTCGGAACGGTACAATTTATGCCGTCAATCATTCCCATATCCCACAGGTTCTCAAACTTGGTCCTCAGGAGCCCAAGCAGTGCATGTTTTCCAGGTCTCCACACAGGATCACAAGTGGCTCCCCTGTGGACCATTAAAATGTGTCAGTGAGTAATGAATACACCTGTGCACCTGCTGGGTGACCTGGAAAACGTGAACTGAGTGGGGGTCCTGAGAACCGAGTTTGAGAACCACTGCCCTATCCACATAGCTTTTTTAGTGATGTCCCTGGTTCCTAGTGACTGGATAGGCTGCATTCTCAGTGATGTCACTGGCTCCTAGTGACTGGACAGGCTGCTCTCTCAGTGATGTCACTGGCTCCTAGTAACAGGATAGGCTGCATTCTCAGTGATGTAACTGATCCTAGTAACAGGATAGGCTGCACTCTGTTATGTCGCTGGGTCCTGGCTATGTACTTATGACAATTGCTAACAAAATAGCTGCCTCCACTCCACCTAGACATTTGAACACTTTAAAAAGAATGATTGCTCAGTTAAGCTAGTTTCTGACCCCAAAAATCAGCTCCTTACATCCATGTTGGTCAAGACAAATGATTTAATACATGACACAAGACACAGTCACACGCTAACAAAAAAAATAACATAAGACGAGACAGATTGCGGGTACGGACGAGGTTACGTCACAGGACACTGATCCAAGAGGTTAATAATGCTGCTTGGCGAGATCCAAAATCTTTGCGAAAAGCTTGTCCAGCTCCTCCTTCAGCGGTTCTGTCTTTGTTTTGGTCTGTTCAAGCAGTTGCCTAGAAAAAGACGACACCATCACAATTTATGCAGCAATCGGCGACCGCTCACCTGTGCTCCATCCCCACCTATCAGCTGTGTGGTGTATGTTACAGCTCCTGCTCTGATGTACCCGCATCACGTCTACCCTCCTCATCACAGCCCTCATCATCTTTTCCATCATGGGACTGGTAGTCTGGCCATAGCTAGAGAGTGGACCTTTCCTGACACAAGTGATTTATATCATCCGATCCTTGCTCTATTTCAGCGACAATATCCCAGATATGTATTTAAGATGTAACTCACCCAGCCTGAGCTTGTAGTTCGCCATTATCAAATTTGTCCTTCATTTCCTGGGTGCTGGCCTTGAGGGAATCATACAATGTCTGGAAGAAATCGGTGACCTGCTGCTGGACGCCCGGAGCTTCTCTCTTTACCACCCCAGCTACAAAGGGCAAGAAAGACAGTATTAAAAAGGACATATACTAACAATATATTTATATATACGTGACTGAGGATGACGGAGGCACACCCGAAATTATTGACGGGAAAATCCAAGGAAGGATTCCTTGAAATTGGCCTAACTCAAGGGCAAAACGCATTGGGATACACACATCACGGTGATAGCTCCCTTACAGTCTCACTGGAGTGAAGGGATTTGCACACCCAGCTGGCACCAAGCCCCGGGCAGCAGCGTTTAGAGCTCATCGCTGTGTGGAGGGAGCAGCCCAGCACGGTCATGCCATCTGACTGTTATGGGGAGATGTACTAAGCTCTGGAGAGTGATAAACTACCAGCCACTCAGTTCCTAACCGTCGTGTTACAGGCTGTGTTTGAAAAATGATAGCTAGGAGCTGATTGGTTGGTACTTTATCACTCTCCTTAGTACATCTCCCCGTATGTCATTTCAGTACTTGTTACCTGCGTACAGCCGCTTAGTTGTCGGAACAATCACCAACTGCTGAAGCTCCTGGTCTGTTGACCGGCTGCCCAAAACTTAGGACTTCCCACCTTCAGGACTTTACCCTGCACGACCTAAATTTTGCCTCCCCCACAGCCACAACTCCCATTCTTTGCCCCACACCTCCCCAAACTTGCCCCTACCATTTCCCATTTTACTGTCATAAACTACGTGGTCTGTGTTTTGACTCAAGGTCGATTGTAATCAATTTTTTACAAATCGATCAACATCGATGTTGTGTTTCAGGGGCTAAATTGCATATTTATGAACACATGAAAATCGATATAAAACAATCGTCTGTTAGTAAATGTGTGATTAAGCCCCTAAAACACAACATCGATGTTGATTGACTTAGATTGTTTTTATCAATCTATTAAAGTCGACTGTTAGTAAGACCTAAGTAAGATTGTAATCGACCTATTTATCAGTTTTGTTCAGTATAATACATACATATTATACAGCACACGTTCGCTTGTCTTTATTAGTTCAATTAGAGATCAGCAAAAAATTAAATAAATTTACCTATGCACAATAATTAACCTTTTAAAGAAGTTTAGTAGACAACCCTTTTAAATTAATCATAATTATACAGGAGTGTTGTATACAAGAGACAGTCCAGTGATCATGGCAAGGCTGAGGCTTTAGAAGTGGTATGGTAGTAACAGGCAGAGGAATAATATAATAATATAAAAATAATCCTTTGCTATTTCATACACTACTGTGCCGTGACCTGTGCAGGAAATATGGCAGCATGCAGTGAACAACTTACACATCTAAGTGAAAACAACTATAAATAACACAGGTTTAGTTTCCGTCTTACCTTCTAAGCTGCTGATGGTGATGATCAGCACCGCCAGAGCCAAGACCTTCATGTCTGTAGCGATGTGTGTGCAAGTCCTGGAATATGACATATAAGTCCCTATTATTGGACTGCAATCACTAATTATTGTACATTGATCTGATATTATCTCTGTTGGTGGAGTTTCCATAACGTGCATTTGAAGTAACTGTACTGTATGTCATATAGGTTCAGTATTGTCTAAAAATGCTACCTTTAGTGATTTTATCTATAGCAAAAATGCAAATTGCTCTCAAAGGACCCAATGACGCCCCCGCCCCCAACCCCCACAGGAAAAAAAAAAGTTTGGAACAGTTATTTGGGACTAACATGAAAGAAGTTTTGAAAACTACCAGGGGACATTCAAAAAAGCCAAACTTTATCAAGATGATGCCGCAATGGGCACCACTGAGAAGTACTACCACTGACTGACACCGAGGGGCGATGGTGACTTACCTGAGTGGTGTGTAGGTAATCCTCTATTCCTGGGATGATGTGCAGGTCCTGGACGTGTCCTTTATATACTGAGATGGCCCTGGTCGGCCCATCCCTGAGCTCTTCCCATTGGCCTTTAGCTGCTGACAGACTGATTACCCAACTGAGGTGTAAAGGTCTCTGTGCCTCCAACGTGGAGTCCCTTTATCTCCCTGGCCTTATGCTGACTATGTGTTGTGCTGCCTGGGTATGGGGAATAAATCTGAGGGGTGTATGGATGAGGGTCCTGCCAGTCTCTGCAGTCAGTCATTTATCACGTGGATCCTGGTCACCGATAAGGAGATGATGCCATAAATCCACATACAATGTGCCACATCCATAGGTGTAACTACCATAGGTGCCACATCCATAGGTGTAACTACCATAGGTGCCACATCCATGTCCAGGACTGATTAATGGTCCTCAGCGGAATGAGGCCGTCGCAGCTGCGTCCTAATGCTAATACCGCTACAACGCCCCTCCCTAATGTACATCCGTGCGTCTGACTGTGCGAGGACTGAGACACCCGCTGTCAGCGTCCGTACACACAGTAATACCGCTTGTTGCTGTAGACGCGTGGCACGCCTGCATCACTCCCATAAGATGCAACATCTGCGTGCGTTAATTTAGCCACCCTCCCCCCCATTACCTCCCAGTCACCGACCACATTTCTGCTACCGGACGTCCAAATCTGCTATTCTGAGGCATATATATATATATATATATATATATATATATATACATACATATACATACATACAGGGGAGGGAAGCCTGTTCCCAGGCAGATTTCCTGTGCCTAGCATGGGGAGGTGCACTTGCCAATACTAATAATGGCAGATCTGTGGCATCCAGCATGGGGAGGTGCACTTGCCAATACTAATGGCGGATCTGTGGCACACAGCATGGGGAGGTGCACTTGCCAATACTAATGGCGGATCTGTGGCACACAGCATGGGGAGATGCACGTGCAGATACTAGTGATGGCGGATCTGTGGCACACAGCATGGGGAGGTGCACGTGCAGATACTAGTGATGGCGGAACTGTGGCACACAGCATGAGGAGGTGCACGTGCAGATACTAGTGATGGCGGATCTGTGGCACACAGCATGGGGAGGTGCACGTGCAGATACTAGTGATGGCGGATCTGTGGCACACAGCATGGGGAGGTGCACGTGCAGATACTAGTGATGGCGGATCTGTGGCACACAGCATGGGGAGGTGCACGTGCAGATACTAGTGATGGCGGATCTGTGGCACACAGCATGGGGAGGTGCACGTGCAGATACTAGTGATGGCGGATCTGTGGCACACAGCATGGCGAGGTGCACGTGCAGATACTAGTGATGGCGGATCTGTGGCACACAGCATGGGGAGGTGGACGTGCAGATACTAGTGATGGCGGATCTGTGGCACACAGCATGGGGAGGTGCACGTGCAGGTTCTAGTGATGGCGGATCTGTGGCACACAGCATGGGGAGGTGCACGTGCAGGTTCTAGTGATGGCGGATCTGTGGCACACAGCATGGGGAGGTGCACGTGCAGATACTAGTGATGGTGGATCTGTGGCACACAGCATGGTGAGGTGCACGTGCAGATAATAGTGATGGCGGATCTGTGGCACACAGCATGGGGAGGTGCACGTGCAGATACTAGTGATGGCGGATCTGTGGCACACAGCATGGGGAGGTGCACGTGCAGATACTAGTGATGGCGGATCTGTGGCACACAGCATGGGGAGGTGCACGTGCAGGTACTAGTGATGGCGGATCTGTGGCACACAGCATGGGGAGGTGCACGTGCAGGTACTAGTGATGGCGGATCTGTGGCACACATCATGGGGAGGTGCACGTGCAGATACTAGTGATGGCGGATCTGTGGCACACAGCATGGGGAGGTGCACGTGCAGGTACTAGTGATGGCGGATCTGTGGCACACAGCATGGGGAGGTGCACGTGCAGATACTAGTGATGGTGGATCTGTGGCACACAGCATGGGGAGGTACACGTGCAGGTTCTAGTGATGGCGGATCTGTGGCACACAGCATGGGGAGGTACACGTGCAGGTTCTAGTGATGGCGGATCTGTGGCACACAGCATGGGGAGGTGCACGTGCAGATACGAGTGATGGCGGATCTGTGGCACACAGCATGGGGAGGTGCACGTGCAGATACTAGTGATGGCGGATCTGTGGCACATAGCATGGGGAGGTGCATGTGCAGATACTAGTGATGGCGGATCTGTGGCACACAGCATGGTGAGGTGCACGTGCAGATACTAGTGATGGCGGATCTGTGGCACACAGCATGGGGAGGTGCACGTGCAGATACTAGTGATGGTGGATCTGTGGCACACAGCATGGGGAGGTGCACGTGCAGATACTAGTGATGGCGGATCTGTGGCACACAGCATGGGGAGGTGGACGTGCAGATACTAGTGATGGCGGAACTGTGGCACACAGCATGGGGAGGTGCACGTGCAGATACTAGTGATGGCGGATCTGTGGCACACAGCAAGGGGAGGTGCACGTGCAGATACTAGTGATGGCGGATCTGTGGCACACAGCATGGGGAGGTGCACGTGCAGATACTAGTGATGGCGGATCTGTGGCACACAGCATGGGGAGGTGCACGTGCAGATACTAGTGATGGCGGATCTGTGGCACACAGCATGGGGAGGTGCACGTGCAGGTACTAGTGATGGCGGATCTGTGGCACACAGCATGGGGAGGTGCACGTGCAGATACTAGTGATGGCGGATCTGTGGCACACAGCATGGGGAGGTGCACGTGCAGATACTAGCGTAAATAGATTTAGTCACGTGTTATATTCCAGGACTGCACAACCTGTGACTCTCCAGGTACTCTATAACTACAAGTCCCAGCATGCTCTGAAGTCTGGCAGGATATGCTGGGACTTGTAGTTTTGCAGCACCTGAGGGGTGTTATCCCGGGAGTAGATGGTTTCGGTCGCTCCCAGCCTGTTGTTACTATGGAGGAAGAAGGTTGATGTCTGAGCAGTACAGTACAGTCCTATCAGTGTGCTCTTTGGTTCAGCACTATATCAGAGCTGCTTGTTCTCTGTGACCCTCCATATCTGCAGCTGACTATGCATGCTACACGGAATACGGTCCTTTCCTGGACCCGTCACCCAGCTCCAAAGGTGATGAGGATGTATTGCCGAGACACGGAAGCTTAGGGGAAGACGGCCTCTTATCTCCTCCATGTCTGTGTCTGGGCCCAGCTGTACACAGACGAGTCTGCTGGGTGTTACGGTACTTCTGCCATATTCCACAATTGCTCCATCCATGGACAATCTTTGTGGTTAGGGGCTGAGTAACCTGGCTACCTGTCACTCACTTTGCCAGTGTGTGATTACAAAACAATCGCTGAGAGTGCCACATCAGCTTACTTGCATGCACAATGGCAAACAATCGATCTGAGTAATTATCGGCATTGCGTACATCAAAGAATCAGGCCCCATAGTGTAGTGAGACTGAGGGACAAGTGGCTTCCCAGCCTAAGGCCATGCGAATTACACGTGTCCTGTTCCTGCCACGGCTGAACTGGGGATGACCGTTGAAGTGGTACCATCGGTGCTTAGCATCGATAGCATGAAACCCTCAACGGCAAACCATTGATGGTTTCACAAAGCGAAGCACATCCCTGACAAGCCAGGCATCGGGCCAATCAGGGGAGGTAACATGAGCTTAGCGGTGCATTGGGGAAGGGGGCTAAGCCTCATTCCTCCTTCACAGGGGTAAGGAAAATAAAACATCACATCTCTGCTATCGATGGCAAAACCATCATGCATTGGTGACAAATCTTTAATGGTACTAACCATCGATGTTCTATTTCGATCACTAGGCTGCATTGAATGTGAGCGCACGTATTGTCACCGGACTCGTGGAAACCTATTAAAAAAAAAAGTTATTTGCCATGTCATATTAAAAAACGGTATAAAACATATATTTGGAAACCACTAAACATTGAGAAAAAAAAACAGAATTCTGCGACTTTTCATCCATCAGATGGCGATAACAGAACGAGTAACGCAGCAGGACTTGTGCCGCCATGATTCTTGTTAAAACAGAAACAGACGACCCCGTGTGAAAGCGGAAACCCTTTTATATTTTCTGAAAAGCAAAAATAATTCAAAACAAAAATTCTATTGATGTATCTTCAAAAAAAAAAAAAGTCTTATAGATGGGAGTACCAGCATTTGTTTCTACAAGTAAAGTTTAGCATTTGATATATGTGTTATATCCCTAGTAAATATGTAACATATCAATATTATACCTCTCTTACTCAAATCCTTTTCAGGCCTTCTAGCAGCAAATACTGCTCTGTGACGTTAGAGGACGCAGGGGGGCGGGCTCACCTGTGATTGTTCCACCACTAACAAATCATGATAGTCAGGTAACCTGGTTGTGTCCTTAATTCCAGTCCCACCGGGAACATACTGTGAAACAAAACACCATTACCAAGAACAAAATAAGAAAGTGCAATGAAAACAAGTGTTATTACATCACACCGACATTGTGCAACCATTGTTATTGATTTGTACGCTCAGTATTATATCCCAGCCCCCACCCACCCACACACCGCCAGCCTTTCCATGGTCTCTCAGTAGCCAGGGTAAATGATTCATCCGAGTTTGGGTGAAAAAGAGGAAGTTGAAGTAAAAAAAAAAATATTTTTTTTAAGTTTTAAAGGGACAGTATGGTAACCCTATGTATATGTACGTACGTATGGACGTAGAGAGGGATCCGAGGGCCTGATTCAGAGCCGCTCGTAAGCGGCCGCTCGTTCGCTCCGAGCGATGTTCGCACAACTGCGTATGGGTTGTAATACGCATGCGCGAACCAGTCATTGCGGTCGGAAATTGTGTGCTCGCAAAATAGCGAATGCCTGCTAATTTGAGTGACAGAATGAGGCGTTTGTGGGCGGTAACAGGGGAAGGTGCTTGAAAACGGGGAGTGGAGATCCGAACGCAGGCGTGCCAAACGGTCAAAACGGGCGTTTTAAGGGTGTGGATAATTAAGCGTCATCGACCACGTCACTTGGTTGTCTTTTAGCCTGAACTGCTCGCATGATTGCGGTAGGAAAATGCTACCACAAGCACTGCGAGCAGTTCATACGCCTTTCGATGTACTCGATTAATCTAATAAATAGCGGAGATGACGTAGGATGCGAGCGGCCAGGGGGCATTTTTAAAAAAATAGAGAGCGCATGTTTCGTTCGCTCGTTCAGACATAGAGGCGTCAATAGACTGCATAGAGCGAGCGCTCTATTTAAATATCCGTCCCCTTTTTCTGAATGAGCGAGTGCAAATAGCGTCCGGCTCTGAATCAGGCCCTGAGTCTAACAAACTGTAAAGGAACTACAAATCCCAGCAAGCATGGCAATCTATGTTTCAGGATCCTAGAATTTGCATTACAGCTTAAGGCAGAGTTTCCCAAACTCCCCCATTACAGTCCAGGTTTAGAGGATATCCATGCTCGAGTCCAGATGGTTAAATCAAATTGACTGAGGTACTAATTAAGTCACCAGTGCTCAAGCATGGCTATCCTTAAGACCTGGACTGTAATGGCGGAGTTTGTCCTAATACAGGTATCTGCCCATCTATCCTAACTAAGCATCCATCTGCAGGTGTAAGCTGCACCCCACCCTGATTTTACCTTGCGTGAAGCCTTGTTTAGGTGCCATGTCATACTCGAGGGTTTAGTGCCAGGCTGTGACATCATTGCATGACATCACACTTCTTGCCCATTAAATACATGGATACGCATCAGCTGGTAGCTTCATGGGCAAGAAGGTGCTGGCTGCCGTGTTAATGACTGGCACACAGCGACATAAAGGCTGGCACCCTTGATGATCGCCAAGGTTCTCCTAGTGGTAGCGCCGCCCTGTAGGAAGTTTGAACGCTCTTGCATATGACAATATGTCCCCTTTTATTTTCTTCTTGGGCATTTGAAATGTTGAAAGGATTGTTGTGTTGTTCTCTGTGGAAAGCAGGGAATGTACCAACATGTCCTAGACTGGAGCTCTGAGGTCACAGTCCAAGAACCCAAACACAACACCGAGTACACCATGCAGGTCCAGCTGAGATTGTCGGGTTGTCACGTCCTTCTGTCTGCACTTGCCCTTTGCTGACTGGTTATGGGACCCAAGATGGCGCCTTTGTGTGGAAAGTTTGCAAACGTGCACTGAAATAGGCTGTAGAAAGAGAGTACAAATTATATAGTTCATTTGTATTGAGATGCCCACTAGCGGCGTCTAATGAAAACCGCTTGAGTAGAGACGCATCATCAGTTGCACAATCGATCTTCCGCATAAACGTCTGCATTGGTTCATTTATACATCAGGCCCTAAGTATGTAGTTCTGAGACATTTCATCCTTTTTCTGCCCGGTAAACAATCTATTTTACGCCCCAATACGCAATGACACTGAGCCTGATTCAGACCCGCTCGCGAGTGGATGTGCACGACGGAGGGAGCTCCGTCGTGCGCATGCGCGAGACCCGCATAGCGACAGCCAAGCTGTCGCTCCGGGTCTCGCACCAAAGGGGGCGTGCTGTCGATGGTGAGTGACAGCACGCCCCCTTTGGTGGGCGTGCTGGGGGTATGGCTGCCAGACGGAGGCGTTCCCATGGGAACGCCTACCGTCTGGGTCCGGCCCCACTGACATCACTAGTGATGTCAGTGGGAGTGATTTTGGCTCTGATAGAGCCAAAAGCACTCCAGGGCTTGTGGTCACCGAGACCCTACCGCAGGGTCTCGTCGCAAGCCCGATGGTCTTGACCATCGCGACCATCATCATGGACGCTCGCATAAGCACAGCTATGCGAGCGTCCAGGAGGACGCACCAAAAAAAAATAAAAAATGCCCTGATTCCGAGTGGGCGCTCGTTCAGAGCGTCCGGCTCTGAATCAGGCCCACTGTTCATTAGTTCGGACCCCTTTGCCTAGTCCTAATATGTAAAACCGGTTATGTAAACAGTCAGCTTACTCTCCTGCGTGGAATTCCCCGCCGGTTGGATATCGGGAGGAATGTGCGGCCTTTATTGCTATTGCCGTATTTCCAAATATATTGGGGAAACCTGCACCAACTTTATCTCGTGCTCCCAGTGTTAGCAAACAGCACCCAGATGAGACTAGAGACTAAGGGGCATATGTACTAAAGCTTGATGTGAGAATATATATCACCAACCAATCAGCTCCAAACTATCATTTCTTAAACAGCCTGCAGAATGTAAGGTAGAAGCTGATTGGTTGGTGATATATATCTCACAATTTTATCTCACGTCAAGCTTTGATACATATGCCCCTAAGTTCGGTTATCTGATGGCTGTAGGCATTTGTTCAGGCTGCTGACAAGACTTGCAAATATTGAAGGCTAGGGTGCCCCCCGCACAGACAAGGCATCGGAGGACAGGTGTCGGCCTCCTAACCCTACCGGGAGGCCGGTTCTAGGGTCCTGTCTGGAATGTATAGGTAAATACATATAAGGGGACTATCACTGGATGTAGATGTTGTAGGTGAGGACGGCATATCCTGTCAGCGATGTCTGGCTGCTCACTTTCCTGTTGCTGCTGTGTGGATTTGTGTCACCTGTGTCAGTATTTGCAGCACAGGTTAAAGGCCGAGGTGATGCAAACACACCGAGGTTATTACACACAAGGTGCAATCACAGCAGCCACTGATAAGCTTGTTCCATGCTGGCTCTGACCTGCAGCCTCTGCAATGTGGACCTTGGACACGTCATCAGCTGGATCCATGTTTACTGAGATTGTGGGGCAGATAGAATATGTACATGGAAATCACTTTACCGCTGTTCCAGGATATCTGCCCTTATTTCTTGTTCTCCGTATGCTAGATGTAATTCTCAGTATCAGTTCATCTGTATAAAGATACATGCACAGTACCACTTCTCTTATTCTGTATGCAATTATCAGCATCAGTTATCTATGTACAGTACAGACATATGCACAGTCACTTCCCTGGTTCTATATGCTGGATGTAATTGTCAGTATGAGGTCTTCTGTCTGAACATACACCTGTACAGTGCCACGGCCCTTATTCTGTACGGCGGGTGTACTTCTCAGTATCAGTGACTCTGTGTGAACAGACACGTACACAGTACCACTTCTCTTGTCTGTATGCTAGATCCATTGTTATTATCAGTATATGCACAGCACCACTTCTCTTATTCTGTATACCGGGTGTACTTCTCAGTATCAGTGACTCTGTGTGAACAGACACGTACACAGTACCACTTCTCTTGTCTGTATGCTAGATCCATTGTTATTATCAGTATATGCACAGCACCACTTCTCTTATTCTGTATACCGGGTATACTTCTCAGTATCAGTGACTCCGTGTCAACAGACATGTACACAGTACCACTTCTCTTGGTCTGTATGCTGGATCCATTCTTATTATCAGTATATGCACAGCACCACTTCTCTTATTCAGTATGCTGGGTGTAATTCTCAGTATCAGTTACTCTGTGTGAATAGACACATGCACAGTACCACTTCTCTTATTCAGTATGCTGGGTGTAATTCTCAGTATCAGTTACTCTGTGTGAACAGACACGTACACAGTACCAATTCTCTTGTCTGTATGCTAGATCCATTGTTATTATCACTATATGCACAGCACCACTTCTCTTATTCTGTATACCGGGTGTACTTCTCAGTATCAGTGACTCTGTGTGAACAGACACGTACACAGTACCAATTCTCTTGTCTGTATGCTAGATCCATTGTTATTATCACTATATGCACAGCACCACTTCTCTTATTCTGTATACCGGGTGTACTTCTCAGTATCAGTGACTTTGTGTGAACAGACACGTACACAGTACCACTTCTCTTGGTCTGTATGCTGGATCCATTCTTATTATCAGTATATGCACAGCACCACTTCTCTTATTCAGTATGCTGGGTGTAATTCTCAGTATCAGTTACTCTGTGTGAATAGACACATGCACAGTACCACTTCTCTTATTCAGTATGCTGGGTGTAATTCTCAGTATCAGTTACTCTGTGTGAATAGACACATGCACAGTACCACTTCTCTTGTTCTGTATGCTGGATACATTCTTATTATTAGTTCTTCATCAACAGATATATGCACAGCACCACTTCTCTTATTCAGTATGCTGGGTGTAATTATCAGTATCAGTTACTCTGTGCGAACAGACACATGCACAGTACCACTTCTCTTGTTCTGTATGCATTCTTATTATCAGTTCTTCATGAATATATATGCACAGCACCACTTCTCTTATTCTGAATGCTGGGTGTAATTCTCAGTATCAGTTCTTCTGTATGAGCAGACACCCTCACAGTACCACTTCCCTTATAATGTATGTAATTTTCAATATCAGTTCTTCAGTATGAATGGACACCTGCACAATACCACTTCCATTATACTGTATGCTTAATGTAATTATCAGTATGTGGTCTTCTGTCTGAACAGACACCTGCACAGTGTCACTTCTCTTATTCTGTATGCTGGATGTAATTCTCAGTATTAGTTTTTATTCTGTATGAAAATACACCTGCGCAGTACCACTTCCCATATTCTGTATGCTGAATGTAATTATCAGAATCAGTTCTTCGGTATGAACAGACACCTGCACAGTACCACTTCCCTTGTTCTGTATACTGGTTGTAATTCTCAGTATTAGTTTTTCTTCGGTATGAACAGACACCTGCGCAGTACCACTTCCCTTGTTCTGTATGCTGGATGTAATTCTCAGTATTAGTTTTTCTTCGGTATGAACAGACACCTGCGCAGTACCACTTCCCTTGTTCTGTATGCTGGATGTAATTCTCAGTATTAGTTTTTCTTCGGTATGAAAATACACATGCGCAGTACCACTTCCCATATACTGTATGCTGGATGTAATTATCAGAATCAGTTCTTCGGTATGAACAGACACCTGCACAGTACCACTTCCCTTGTTCTGTATACTGGTTGTAATTCTCAGTATTAGTTTTTCTTCGGTATGAACAGACACCTGCACAGTACCACTTCCCTTGTTCTGTATGCTGGATGTAATTCTCAGTATTAGTTTTTCTTCGGTATGAACAGACACCTGCACAGTACCACTTCCCTTGTTCTGTATGCTGGATGTAATTCTCAGTATTAGTTTTTCTTCGGTATGAACAGACACCTGCGCAATACCACTTCCCTTGTTCTGTATACTGGTTGTAATTCTCAGTATTAGTTTTTCTGCGGTATGAACAGACACCTGCGCAGTACCACTTCCCTTGTTCTGTATGCTGGATGTAATTCTCAGTATTAGTTTTTCTTCGGTATGAACAGACACCTGCACAGTACCACTTCCCTTGTTCTGTATACTGGTTGTAATTCTCAGTATTAGTTTTTCTTCGGTATGAACAGACACCTGCACAGTGTCACTTCTCTTATTCTGTATGCTGGATGTAATTCTCAGTATTAGTTTTTATTCTGTATGAAAATACACCTGCACAGTACCACTTCCCATATTCTGTATGCTGAATGTAATTATCAGAATCAGTTCTTCGATATGAACAGACACCTGCACAGTACCAATTCCCTTGTTCTGTATACTGGTTGTAATTCTCAGTATTAGTTTTTCTTCGGTATGAACAGACACCTGCACAGTACCACTTCCCATATTCTGTATGCTGAATGTAATTATCAGAATCAGTTCTTCGGTATGAACAGACACCTGCACAGTACCACTTCCCTTGTTCTGTATGCTGGATGTAATTCTCAGTATTTGTTTTTCTTCGGTATGAACAGACACCTGCACAGTACCACTTCCCTTGTTCTGTATGCTGGATGTAATTCTCAGTATTAGTTTTTCTTCGGTATGAACACACACCTGCACAGTACCACTTCCCTTGTTCTGTATACTGGTTGTAATTCTCAGTATTAGTTTTTCTTCGGTATGAACAGACACCTGCACAGTACCACTTCCCTTGTTCTGTATGCTGGATGTAATTCTCAGTATTAGTTTTTCTTCGGTATGAACAGACACCTGCACAGTACCACTTCCCTTGTTCTGTATACTGGTTGTAATTCTCAGTATTAGTTTTTCTTCGGTATGAACAGACACCTGCACAGTACCACTTCCCTTGTTCTGTATGCTGGATGTAATTCTCAGTATTTGTTTTTCTTCGGTATGAACAGACACCTGCACAGTACCACTTCCCTTGTTCTGTATGCTGGATGTAATTCTCAGTATTAGTTTTTCTTCGGTATGAACAGACACCTGCACAGTACCACTTCCCTTGTTCTGTATACTGGTTGTAATTCTCAGTATTAGTTTTTCTTCGGTATGAACAGACACCTGCACAGTACCACTTCCCTTGTTCTGTATGCTGGATGTAATTCTCAGTATTAGTTTTTCTTCGGTATGAACAGACACCTGCACAGTACCACTTCCCTTGTTCTGTATACTGGTTGTAATTCTCAGTATTAGTTTTTCTTCGGTATGAACAGACACCTGCACAGTACCACTTCCCTTGTTCTGTATACTGGTTGTAATTCTCAGTATTAGTTTTTCTTCGGTATGAACAGACACCTGCACAGTACCACTTCCCTTGTTCTGTATGCTGGATGTAATTCTCAGTATTAGTTTTTCTTCGGTATGAACAGACACCTGCACAGTACCACTTCCCTTGTTCTGTATACCGGGTGTACTTCTCAGTATCAGTGACTTTGTGTGAACAGACACGTACACAGTACCACTTCTCTTGTCTGTATGCTAGATCCATTGTTATTATCACTATATGCACAGCACCACTTCTCTTATTCTGTATACCGGGTGTACTTCTCAGTATCAGTGACTTTGTGTGAACAGACACGTACACAGTACCACTTCTCTTGGTCTGTATGCTGGATCAATTCTTATTATCACTATATGCACAGCATCACTTCTCTTATTCTGTATACCGGGTATACTTCTCAGTATCAGTGACTCCGTGTCAACAGACATGTACACAGTACCACTTCTCTTGGTCTGTATGCTGGATCCATTCTTATTATCAGTATATGCACAGCACCACTTCTCTTATTCAGTATGCTGGGTGTAATTCTCATTATCAGTTACTCTGTGTGAATAGACACATGCACAGTACCACTTCTCTTATTCAGTATGCTGGGTGTAATTCTCAGTATCAGTTACTCTGTGTGAATAGACACATGCACAGTACCACTTCTCTTGTTCTGTATGCTGGATACATTCTTATTATTAGTTCTTCATCAACAGATATATGCACAGCACCACTTCTCTTATTCAGTATGCTGGGTGTAATTATCAGTATCAGTTACTCTGTGCGAACAGACACATGCACAGTACCACTTCTCTTGTTCTGTATGCATTCTTATTATCAGTTCTTCATGAATATATATGCACAGCACCACTTCTCTTATTCTGAATGCTGGGTGTAATTCTCAGTATCAGTTCTTCTGTATGAGCAGACACCCTCACAGTACCACTTCCCTTATAATGTATGTAATTTTCAATATCAGTTCTTCAGTATGAATGGACACCTGCACAATACCACTTCCATTATACTGTATGCTTAATGTAATTATCAGTATGTGGTCTTCTGTCTGAACAGACACCTGCACAGTGTCACTTCTCTTATTCTGTATGCTGGATGTAATTCTCAGTATTAGTTTTTATTCTGTATGAAAATACACCTGCGCAGTACCACTTCCCATATTCTGTATGCTGAATGTAATTATCAGAATCAGTTCTTCGGTATGAACAGACACCTGCACAGTACCACTTCCCTTGTTCTGTATACTGGTTGTAATTCTCCGTATTAGTTTTTCTTCGGTATGAACAGACACCTGCGCAGTACCACTTCCCTTGTTCTGTATGCTGGATGTAATTCTCAGTATTAGTTTTTCTTCGGTATGAACAGACACCTGCGCAGTACCACTTCCCTTGTTCTGTATGCTGGATGTAATTCTCAGTATTAGTTTTTCTTCGGTATGAAAATACACATGCGCAGTACCACTTCCCATATACTGTATGCTGGATGTAATTATCAGAATCAGTTCTTCGGTATGAACAGACACCTGCACAGTACCACTTCCCTTGTTCTGTATACTGGTTGTAATTCTCAGTATTAGTTTTTCTTCGGTATGAACAGACACCTGCACAGTACCACTTCCCTTGTTCTGTATGCTGGATGTAATTCTCAGTATTAGTTTTTCTTCGGTATGAACAGACACCTGCACAGTACCACTTCCCTTGTTCTGTATGCTGGATGTAATTCTCAGTATTAGTTTTTCTTCGGTATGAACAGACACCTGCGCAATACCACTTCCCTTGTTCTGTATACTGGTTGTAATTCTCAGTATTAGTTTTTCTGCGGTATGAACAGACACCTGCGCAGTACCACTTCCCTTGTTCTGTATGCTGGATGTAATTCTCAGTATTAGTTTTTCTTCGGTATGAACAGACACCTGCACAGTACCACTTCCCTTGTTCTGTATACTGGTTGTAATTCTCAGTATTAGTTTTTCTTCGGTATGAACAGACACCTGCACAGTGTCACTTCTCTTATTCTGTATGCTGGATGTAATTCTCAGTATTAGTTTTTATTCTGTATGAAAATACACCTGCACAGTACCACTTCCCATATTCTGTATGCTGAATGTAATTATCAGAATCAGTTCTTCGATATGAACAGACACCTGCACAGTACCAATTCCCTTGTTCTGTATACTGGTTGTAATTCTCAGTATTAGTTTTTCTTCGGTATGAACAGACACCTGCACAGTACCACTTCCCATATTCTGTATGCTGAATGTAATTATCAGAATCAGTTCTTCGGTATGAACAGACACCTGCACAGTACCACTTCCCTTGTTCTGTATGCTGGATGTAATTCTCAGTATTTGTTTTTCTTCGGTATGAACAGACACCTGCACAGTACCACTTCCCATATTCTGTATGCTGAATGTAATTATCAGAATCAGTTCTTCGGTATGAACAGACACCTGCGCAGTACCACTTCCCTTGTTCTGTATGCTGGATGTAATTCTCAGTATTAGTTTTTCTTCGGTATGAACAGACACCTGCACAGTACCACTTCACTTGTTCTGTATGCTGGATGTAATTCTCAGTATTAGTTTTTCTTCGGTATGAACAAACACCTGCACAGTACCACTTCCCATATTCTGTATGCTGAATGTAATTATCAGAATCAGTTCTTCGGTATGAACAGACACCTGCGCAGTACCACTTCCCTTGTTCTGTATGCTGGATGTAATTCTCAGTATTAGTTTTTCTTCGGTATGAACAGACACCTGCACAGTACCACTTCCCTTGTTCTGTATGCTGGATGTAATTCTCAGTATTAGTTTTTCTTCGGTATGAACAGACACCTGCACAGTACCACTTCCCATATTCTGTATGATGAATGTAATTATCAGAATCAGTTCTTCGGTATGAACAGACACCTGCACAGTACCACTTCCCTTGTTCTGTATACTGGTTGTAATTATTATTATCAGATAAAATGCAGTCCAGGAAAATGCCCCTGGGGAATCTGTGTGATACTTGTTTCCCCGCCATTCCTCTTAACCCTTCGTCACCAGTCTTGGACGCCAACGTGACCCAACTTCGGGAACCACGTGCGTAGTGATCTGGATGCCCGCCCCTGACCTTCGCCATTATAGAAAATAAAATGATGAAAACGTAACGAATAATAATAATACAAAAATGAATATATATTACCTTAGGTTTATGTAAAGCACTTTTCCGGTGGCATGACACTGCCGTCTTCATTCTGAGATGGCGCCAGCGATAAGAGGATCGCGGCACAACTTGTATCGCTGCTACCCTTTGTCAGGTGCAAATGCCGGTATTCATGGAAATGCTGAATGATTTCTAACTGCACATGCGTCTTAAGTCGCTGAAAAGTCGCACAGCGCATATGTCCCACGGTTCTCAGAGAGGCGCGATCTCAGAAATGTATTGAAGTGACTGGGAGGCGGCTATGCCAATACATGGAGATGCACCGTCTGATGGGCGTGTTATGGGAGTGCACCCAGCATGGGGCCGGTCCAAGTATTCCTGGTAGGAGCGATGGAGGCGTCTAAACGCACCAAGCGGGATTATTCACAAAGTGGGCGCCTCAGTCCTTACACAGCCAGATGGCACGGCTGTACGCCAGGGAAGGCGTGTACTAACATTAGCATAAAGACCCAGATGCAACTGCGGCAAAAGACGGACGCAACCAATTCAGAATCAGCCCGTGTCTTATGTCAAGAAAATACAACGCTAATGCGGCCACTTTACTCCCAGCACAACGGTTACATCCCAGCGCTATGATCGCATCCTGCAATGCGATCACCAGCGCTAATATCGCATCCAGATAGCATTGCACATGTGATAAATGGGCTTGGCCACTAGATGGCAGTGGAATCCGCATTGGAAGGTAGAGCTGGAATAATTGGGGATAAAGTACAGTCCGCTGGGAACGCCGATGGCGCCTCTCAGCATCATTCCTAATTAAACGGTAAAGTGGCTGATCGCTCAGTTGTGAAAGAGATTAGAGAGAAATCGTGCGGAACGGTCCCTGCAGGCAGCGGCAATGGGTGGGGGTTATAATAATGGTATAATATATTTTATGTATAATCCTCCTCATTTCATAACATGAAGAAGCAGCCACATTGCAGAGTGGAGAGTACAGCTGCATGGGGATATGCCGGGAACAGCAGGTCGCTTAGGTCAGACTAATGACCCCGTACCGCCATGCGATCTATAGAATGGCCAGTGTGTACTGTACATATAGATGAGAACAGATACCAAGATTCAGACGTTGTACTGTGCCAAGGCATCCAGAATAAGGACAGATACTGAGAATGACATCGAGCATACAGAACAAGACGCAGGGATATACAGCACAGTGATCTGTATGTAACAAATGAGATCACATACCAGGAATTGTATACAAACCATGAGAAGTGGCACTGTGCATTATCCATTACATACAGAATGAGAACTCACAGATAGAGAGAATTGCATCCATACTTACAGAATAACATATAAAGAGATCGGCATCCAGAACAAGGGAAGTGGTACTGTGTGGTTCTCCATAAACTCAGAATAGCAGATACCGAGAACTGCAATCAACACTCATAACAAGGGAAGTGGCACTGTGTAGTTTCCTGTGCATACCGAATAAGAACAGATAGAGAGAATTACATCCACACTTACAGAATAACAGCTACCGAGAACTGCATAAACACTCATAACAAGGGAAGTGTCACTGTGCAAATTCTAGTGCATACATAATAAAAACATATAGAGAAAATTACAGCCATACTTACAGAATAACAGATACCGAGAACTGCACCCAACACTCTTAACAATGGAAGTGGTACTGTGCAGTTTTCCATACACTCAGAATATCAGAAACTAAGAATTGCATCCAGCATACCAGATTAGGGAATTTGCTCATACATGCAGCAGTGACCAGAATACTATGGCTCACATGTAAAGATCTCTTGGGCGCGGAGAGGTGTCTTGGGCCCTGGTGTGGCCCATTGGGGTCCCCCCATGTTGCTCATGATATAACGTGACTCCATTTCCGGGACATAGGAATCAGGCGCTCAGCGACAGACATTACTACACATAAAACAGAACATTGCACATTACTGCTTATAGATTATCTAGCCTCATCATTAACTCTATGGGGGTAATTCCATCAGCGGCAATGGGTAACAGCGCACTTCACTGCTTATCACCGTGTCCCAACATCGCAGATTTTCCTGTGCACCGCTATGGGGTGTGACGAATAATGGGGTATAATGGTTGCTATGAGTAACATCACCACTTGTCTGTTTTAGAAGCTTTAGTAAATCTACCCCATAATGTACGGCGCCGATAGCCGCAAGTTGCCAGAGCAATGGTTGGGATACCGGCGCCTCGCAGCCATCGCATCTAAATGGATCGCCCCCTATGTTTGTTGCAATAGATGTTATCAAAGGGATTATCCCATGTAATCTCCTCCCAGCTCCTGGGCCTCTCTCTGTTCCAAGGACACAGGAATTTCCAGATCAATTGACGCTTTCTGTGTAGGAATATTCTCCGGGGGCTGCAGAGAGATAAAAATAGTCATATTGTGTAGCGCGTTCAGCCGCAGCGGGTGGAGGCAGAGGCCGGTTATCATGTATCACGCAGCTGACGGTCCCCGCGTTGCTATTGGCTGATGGATGTTCACAAACACACAATACGCTCAGTGGGACCCCCACAGACGGTAGCTCTCTCACCCCCGCCTCACACATCTCATTGGCGCCCTCATGCAGCTTACACACAGGTGTTTATGCAACATTAACAGTAATATTAACCCCCCCCCCCCCCGTGTACCGGTGATTTTCCCCTAACACGTATCTTTGTTGCGTCCCATGATGTCTCTCATAATCCTGCGATCTGATTGGCTGAAAGAAAAGCACAACTAGTTGTTCACTTTTTACTTTGAGAGATTGCTTGGCTTGACATCTGCGTTATAAAAAAAGACGAGGTTCAAATTGCGCTTTGAACTGAGGTAATCGGTTCTCAAGTTGAGATTGCGAGGGGGGGGGGGTATTTTTGCCAATGCTTCCTGCCACTAAGCCTATAGATGGAAACTGCGGGTAGATTTACTAAAACATAGCAGCCAATCAGATTTTAGCTATCGCTTTTCCAGACCAGGCTGCAAAATGACAGTTGGAATATGATTGGCTGCCATGGCCAACACCTCCATTTTGAAACATGGAAGTGTTTATAATAGCAACCAAAATGGAGGTATATGGCAGTCAGTCAGATTCCAGCAGCCATTTTGTAGTGTGTGCTAGATAAACGATAGCTAGCATCTCATTGGTTGTTATGGGAAAACCCTTGTCGAATCCGGATAATTGGCTGAGACAAGATCAATTTAAAATCAGATCGGAGCAACGCCATCTTGCGAATGGCGACAAGACTCCATCTTAAAAATAGGTCACACAGCGCCATTTTGTCAAAATCACATAGTACACAAAACACAACGCAAAATTGCTAATAAATAGCAGGGACAGCTTTTTAACAATCTTCCCCAAACATATACCGACAGTGTCTGACATACATAAAAATGACTTTCCAACACATTAAAATCACCACAGACTGAAATATGAACAGTGCTAAAAAGTAGCAAATTAGTGGTGTTTTCCCTGCATTCACATTAACACATACACGCGATGTTAAACCGTGCACAGCGCAAAATAGCTAATGATTAGCATGAGAACACTTTTATGAATCCTTCTCAAAATCATACTGTCAGTAGTCAAAACACCTAAGGATAACATTCAGGCACACTGCAACACTTACACAGTGCTAGTTAGCGCTGTTCTCCCTGCACTCTCAGTAAAACACCTAGCCACGAGGTTAACACAAATCTCATAGCGCAGAGAGTGTAATGTAGTTAAACTATGCTGTGCGTCTGAGACGCAATAGAACACTTTATACAATCCCCACACAACCAATACCGACTTAGTCCCACACACTCAAAGATACCTTCCCAGCCTAGCGCTGCTCGCTAAGTATCCCACAGACTCCCAGACACACAACGCTATTTAGCATTGTTTTCCTTTGCATACATACACTTAAAGCAATGGTTCCGTAGCGCAAAAGGATTATTATTATTCGATTCACTCACAATGCCAGCATGTAAATAAATGACTGTTTTCTGCAACTAAGGTTTAGTACATGATAAACAGACCGTGTTTGGTGTTGTACTGATCTACTCTGTCTCAATAGATCTCCGGTACCATCGGTGAGAAGATCGGAACATGCATCTGCGAACTATGGACTATAGAGAGTTAAAACATTAAAATGTACTCTGTAATGTTAGCAGCTTAGATTTGCATGGGGCGGGAAAAAGGAGACAAAAGGCTGTCGGAGGCTGACCTGTGTCCATTTGAACTGACCTGTTAACTGTCCTGTAACAGAAGCATCGTGACGGAGAACCAATGGAATCATGCCAACCTGTCCTATTGTATTGCCTATTCCTGTAAGTGTATATATATGCGCTCTCTGACCTCAGTTGAAAGTCTTCTTGCTGATGCTGTTGACGGAGGTTTCTTATTGGTGCCGGTATCTGGGACCAGAGCGCGTGCGTATATAACAACTGTACCTTGGGTCTGTATGATTTAATTGCGCTAATTGTCTTTAGATCACAGCGTGTAACCATCTGTTTTTATGTTGAATAATAATACTTTGTGCTTTGGAAACACATTCAAAGTCTGAAGACATTTATTTACTGAGCGACTCATTACGATAAATTGTGACAATTCTAGAAGGTATAGGCAGGATCGTATAAAGGTTTAAATCAGGTATTGATAACCTCCACTAGTTTTAGCAAATCTACCTCATTGGGTGCAATTCAATTAGGAGTGAGGGGGACAAGTTGCTGTTGCAGCAGCGTAGAAATGCTGGCAACAGCGGCAGAACTCCCCCCTCCCCTCGGATTTTTGTATACAAACAAAAAGTCTGAGAGTCTGGTGGTACCGTAAGTGCGGCGTATATACATACTTAATGGCAACCGCAACTATGGCCTGTATTCAATTTGAGCGGACCCGCGATACTTTTCCGCCTCCCGGACTTTTCACCTACATCGCGTGTTTTGTAGGCGGAAAAGTCTTGCGCGCGTGTCCGCGTATCCCCGTATTCAATTTGAAAGTAGGTGAAAACGGGACCCGGCGAAACTTAAACAAGCGGAAAGTCCTGTAAGATTTGGGGAAATCAGCCTGACACCCCACAAAAGATGCTCTGATATGGGGGGTTAGCTATGGTACCCCTGATTTGGCTGGCTGAAGGTATTTGGTGTTTTTAAACAGGCTCAATAGCTGCTAAATAGCGTTTTTGTATAATTGGTGCAGAATAGTATTCAGGAGTTGTTTTTGCAGAAAATAAATTATCCCAGCAAATTTGGGGTACTTGAAAATGGGGGTCAGCATATCTAATAGTTGTTAAAGGTAAGTAAAAAAAAACATGAAAAATCCACCTGCCGCAAGCCCCTACAATAAAAAAAACACTTGGGGGCATACTTGGGGACCCCCCCAGAGTCAAGTTCGCTAGTTTTTAACTTTGTCCCCCAACATTTGTTTTTTTCGCCCCCGAAATTCAAAGTGATTTTTTGGGGTGTTATTAAGTGTTTTGTTTTTTTTAATTTTTGACACAGTTTACCTTTGGGGGGCTGTCTGAAGGCTGCACGGGGTTTCCAGCAATGTTGCACCCCAAAACCCCAATTCTGCACTTTCTTCCGCCTGCTATTCATAGGCGTATCTTTTTCGCCTATTACATTACATTGACTGTCCGCCTAGGCGGAAAGTCTTTCAAATTGAATACAGCGATACTGTTCCTCCTGGCGAAATGACAAAATCGGCAAAACGGCTTTTCCCTCGAAATTGAATACGGGCCTATGTTCCGGATCACTGAATTGAGCCTTTGAAGTCTCAGGTGACTGATACGAGAGGACAAATAAAAATCAGCGTCTGAATAAATGTGAGTTTTGTGAAACCAGGGAACGGTTTCCGCGCCGTGCCCGCCCTCGTCTAATTGCGCCAATTTAAACATTACATCAACTGGTATTTTCGGTTCCTTGGTGGAGCCCTCATAAATAAGACATCATTATATAATTAGTGATGACAAAGCATTACTAGGCAGGTAACCACGCTTTAATGGCTTTTTACGGCTCTTGAGTAGGTTAAAATGACTCTGTCAGCGAGATGTATTAACTCTCAGCGCCTGCCTCACGCCCCCTCCCCACCATTAATCTATTGTCTAACTCACTATTCTCCCTCCTCATCTGGGCATTATCCCACCACGCACCCGAGCGAGGGGGCGAGCGGAGCCATGGGGGGGTGTTAATGTAGCTGCGTTTAATCTCACAGCTGAGGAAGCAGAAAGATCTGTAACAGCCCGATTAAAAAATCAATCTGACTAATGGCGGTGATAGAGCGATCTAAACAGCGACAAATCGATGCGAGCGCGGAGAAGGCAACGTGTCAGGGATTATTTATGGACATACTTCATTCTTCCCGGTAAGTGTTGCACCTAAACAAACCCCAGGCAGCCGCAGCGCCAATTTGTTTAGTCTTTAATTGGCGGCTGTAATAGAAGTAGATCCAAAAAAAAGGGAAACTTTTCTGTGTGTCCCCGGATCGCCTGCAGCGGACTCGGTATTGTGATCCCGCTTAGGCAGCTGCCAGGGGTGCCAGATTGGTTTGGTGGAGCAAATTGCACCCCTGCACTTGCCAATCAGACCTCTCCTCCTGGATTTCCCAGAGAGGTCCACAAAGCATTCGGGTCTGATCTAGCCCAGTGGTGGCCAACCTGTGGCTCTTCCGTTGTCCTGATGCTGCTCCCCTGACTCACACTGACTGTCGCCTCTGATAGGTGCACAGCAGTTCACGGGAGGCTCATCCTTTGTTGCAGCAGTCTGCCCTGCTCCGTAGGCATGTATGGGCGACGTGGTGACGTCAAGCCACAAACAGGAGGTGGAGCTCAACTTGTGACTGAACCTGCAGCCACGAGGAGGATGCGGTCACAGACGCCAGATCTTACCTACGTGACACAGACAGTCACAACAGGGTAAGAGCTGTGGGGAATATTTATTTGTTTTCATTTTATTTGTGACATGTGGGGGGGGGCTGGATTAGCCCGTGTAGTGGGAGGGAGTGTGGGGGAAGGTGGCTGGACTGAAGTGGCCAGGGGAGAGAAGGGGAGGCTTGTAGTGGCACGTGAGTGTCTGCTGGAGTGACATATGGGGTGGTTGGAGTGACACATGAGGGGCTGCTGGAGTGACACATGGGGGGTTGCTGGAGTGACACATGGCGGGGCTGCAGTTGTGACATATGAGGGGCTGCTGGAGTGACATATGGGGGGCTGCTGGAGTGACAAATGGGTTGACATGACACTTGAGAGGCTGCTGAAGTGACACATGGGGAATTGTTAGATTGACACATGGAGGGGCTGCTGTTGTGACACATGAGAGGCTGCTGGAGTGACACATGGGGGGTTGCTGGAGTGAAACATGGGGGGGCTGCTGGAGTGACAAATGGGGGTCTGAAGTGACACAGGAGAGGCTGTTGAAGAGACACATGAGGGGGACTCGAGTGACACATGGAGGGGCTGGAGTAACACCAGGGGGGGGGGTTGGATTGTATTTTGTGAATCTGTTTTTTTTCCTTTTCAATGTCATCTTTTGTGGATGTGGCTCTTTCAGTATCATTTATGTGGCTGTGGCTTTTCAGTGAATTATTGTGTATGTGGCCTTTTCAGTGTATTATTGTGTATGTGGCTTTTTCAGTGTATTATTGTGTATGTGGCCTTTTCAGTGTATTATTGTGGTTGTGGCTTTTTCAGTGTATAATTGTGTATGTGGCCTTTTCAGTGTATTATTGTGGTTGTGGCTTTTTTCAGTGTATTATTGTGTATGTGGCCTTTTCAGTGTATTATTGTTTATGTGGCCTTTTCAGTGTATTATTGTGGTTGTGGCTTTTTCAGTGTATAATTGTGTATGTGGCCTTTTCAGTGTATTATTGTGGTTGTGGCTTTTTCAGTGTATAATTGTGTATGTGGCCTTTTCAGTGTATTATTGTGGTTGTGGCTTTTTCAGTGTATAATTGTGTATGTGGCCTTTTCAGTGTATTTAATCTGGATCTGGCTTGTTTCAGTGTGTTTTATGTGGATCTTTTTTTTTCAAAGCTTTTTGTGTAGTTACATCCACGGTGATTGTGTGCATGCGCTTTTACATGCTCCTACAAAAACAGTATACCAGGGGCGTGGCCTAACTGACCACTCCCCTTTTTGCACTTGCGCCTTCGGCGTGCACGTGATCTCGGCTCTTTGACATGCTTACAGATGTTTTTAGGCTCTTTACCTCTGACTAGTTGGCCACCACTGATCTAACCTCATCATGGTGTTAATTAGTAATGAGGGTGTGAGAACATTGGGACTCTCCCAGTGGTGCATCGCAGCCCCGTAGCGTTCTATGTGGACTGTAGTGCCAGCGAGTCCGCAGCGCATATCTCAGATATCCTATGCAGACCACTTTTATGCATGTGGGGTTTGTAGCAAACTTACCGAAAACAGCAGTTTTTGGAGTTTTGTCAGCATTTTTAGGGTTGATACATCCCGCCCTCAGACAGTATAATACATTTTTCTGCATCCGCTTGCATTGATTGTTATCTTGTAAGAAAAAGAAATCAATTAAGCCTATTTCTCTGGCAACGATGTTTATTGTAATGAAATATTTCTATGAGAATTGACCAATAATCAGCCAACGCTGTGAGTGCATTATACAGACATGAGGTATTGTCTCACAATACACAATACCTGGTTATACTGCTCCACGTTTGGCTGGAATCCGCTCACCCACAGTCCTTGTGACATCGCTCACAAACCCCAACAGCCTCTACGGACAAATATCCAATTCACACTCACACTGTGCAGGTTTCCGCAGCCTATTACACCCAGATTTACCTTCACTGGCTCACGTCATGTTCTCAGGAGACTACAGACTGGCGTGAGTGCTTCTCTCATTCACTCTGTATTGACGAGACATCATTTATTTATCATTTCACAATGCAAGTGTTCATTTAATATTAGTTATTAACAGTTTTTGTTTTGTTTTGTATAGTGGATATGTATTACACAGGGCATGGAAACTGTAGGGCTGATTCAGACCCGGTCGCAAGCGCTGAGCGCTCGCAACCGGGTCGATGGTGGCACAGAGCGCATGCGCGAGACCCGGATAGCGAAGGGCAATCCGTCGCTCTGGGTCTCGCACCAAAGGGGGCGTGCTGTCGATGTTGAGTGACAGCACGCCCCCTTTGGTGGTGGGTCAGGGGGGTGGCTGCCCAAACGGAGGCGCTCCCATGGGAACACCTACCGCAGGCTTGCCTACCCTCCCGATTTGGCCAGGAGCCTCCCGATTTTCAGGTGCCGCTCCCGGTCCCCCGGAAAGGCAGGCAAGCCTCCCGGAAGGCTCCGACCCTCCCGTCCTCCCCCCTGAAAAGATTAGAAACCCCCGCAGCGGGGGAGCCGGTGACGCGATTTGCGCTGAATCGCGTCATCGCGGCCCCGCCCCCTGCTTCACACTGCCGAAAATAACGGCATTGTGAAGAGGGGCGGAGCCACAATGACGCAATCGTGTGGCTCCGCCCCCGGTTCCACCCCCAATTCACCACCAACTGGCTGGCCCACCCCCGGCTCTGCCCCCAACGACCGCCCCCGCCCCCCTGCTGTTAGCCGACAATCATCTCCCTCCCGGAAGGCTGGAGCTGATTGTCGGCAAGTATGGCCTACCGTTTGGGGGCGGCCCCACTGACATCACAAGCTTTTGGCTCTGTTTGAGCCGAAAGCTCTCTGGGGCTTGCGGCCACGAGATCCTACCACAAGGGTCTCGTCGCAAGCCCGATGGTCGCGATAGTCTTGACCATCGCGACCATCATCCTGGCCACTCGCATTAGCTGTGGGTGGCAACCCACAGCAATGCGAGCGGCCGGGAGGCCGCACCATAAAAGAAAAAAAGACGTCCTGATTCAGAGCGAGCGCTTTGTCAGAGCGTCCGGCTCTGTGACCCAAGAAGCTTACAATCTGTCGGTGTCATGAAGGACAGCAAGAGCGCAAAAAGAAAGATGGAGGGATACAATATCAGCGTGTACATCTCCAAAGTCCTGCAATCTGGAATCTATAGGGCTGGTTCTTTATTGGAGGCAGCGTTGTCCGTGTGTGCGACTCTATGCTAATACTACAAACACTTTCCCTGCCGTACGTCTGTGCGTATGAATGAGAAAGACTGAGACGCCATCTCCATGGATCTGATAAGGAATAAAATTCTTTGTGTGACTCTGAAATCGTAACTGCGACCCATAAACGCAGTGATTCTTAGACGCATGTGTAGTAACGAGAAAAAAACACAACGACGCCTGACATCTACGTAGCGCACGACTTAGAATCAGGCTCTATACTGTATGTACTTTTTATACATAATGAGAATACCCCAGGTTCCTTCCCTATACATAAACTGTATATATGAGGCCGGTACAAGCTAAAACCAGATCCCCGGGTGGTTACATTCCTGTGCTGTGAGGGTTTGTATCATTTGTGTGGGCAAAGCAATGTCAGTATGTACAGGACAGGTCAAAGGGCGAGGTCGTGCAAACATCCCGAGGTTATTGCACAAGTGCTAAAGTGGAATGGAAAATAAATATTTACAATTTTCATTCCAAACTATAGTGCAGATGTCTGAATGCGATGTACTGATCATTTCGTCACTTATTCCAAACCGGCCAGACAATTACAATTACAGATTGAACCAAATTGCTTTGAAATTTACGTGAATCACTAATAATCCATATTGACTTGAATGCAATTCTAAACCAAGCCTGTAGTGCGACAGAAATTCAATTAACCTGGGGTCCTGGCCCAGTGACACACTGACACCAGGGGTCCCGGCACACTGACACCTGGGGTCCCGGCCCAGTGACACACTGACACCTGGGGTCCCGGCACACTGACACACTGACACCTGGGGTCCCGGCACAGTGACACACTGACACCTGGGATCCCGGCACAGTGACACACTGACACCTGGGGTCCCGGCACAGTGACACACTGACACCTGGGATCCCGGCACAGTGACACCTGGGGTCCCGGCACAGTGACACACTGACACCTGGGGTCCCGGCACAGTGACACACTGACACCTGGGATCCCGGCACAGTGACACCTGGGGTCCCGGCACAGTCACACACTGACACATGGGGTCCCGGCACAGTGACACACTGACACCTGGGGTCCCGGCACAGTGACACATTGACACCTGGGGTCCCGGCACAGTGACACGCTGACACCTGGGGTCCCAGCACAGTGACACACTGACACCTGGGGTCCCGGCACAGTGACACACTGACACCTGGGATCCCGGCACAGTGACACACTGACACCTGGGGTCCCGGCACAGTGACACACTGACACCTGGGATCCCGGCACAGTGACACCTGGGGTCCCGGCACAGTCACACACTGACACATGGGGTCCCGGCACAGTGACACACTGACACCTGGGGTCCCGGCACAGTGACACATTGACACCTGGGGTCCCGGCACAGTGACACGCTGACACCTGGGGTCCCAGCACAATGACACGCTGACACCAGGGGTCCCAGCACAGTGACACACTGACACCTGGGGTCCCGGCCCAGTGACACACTGACACCTGGGGTCCCGGCACACTGACACACTGACACCTGGGGTCCCGGCACAGTGACACACTGACACCTGGGATCCCGGCACAGTGACACACTGACACCTGGGGTCCCGGCACAGTGACACACTGACACCTGGGATCCCGGCACAGTGACACCTGGGGTCCCGGCACAGTCACACACTGACACATGGGGTCCCGGCACAGTGACACACTGACACCTGGGGTCCCGGCACAGTGACACATTGACACCTGGGGTCCCGGCACAGTGACACGCTGACACCTGGGGTCCCAGCACAATGACACACTGACACCTGGGGTCCCGGCACAGTGACACATTGACACCTGGGGTCCCGGCACAGTGACACGCTGACACCTGGGGTCCCAGCACAATGACACGCTGACACCAGGGGTCCCAGCACAGTGACACACTGACACCTGGGGTCCCGGCACAGTGACACACTGACACCTGGGGTCCCGGCCCAGTGACACACTGACACCTGGGGTCCCAGCACAATGACACACGGACACCTGGGGTCCCGGCACACTGACACACTGACACCTGGGGTCCCGGCCCAGTCACACACTGACACCTGGGGTCCCGGCACAATGACACACGGACACCTGGGGTCCCGGCACAGTGACACACGGACACCTGGGGTCCCGGCCCAGTGACACACTGACACCTGGGGTCCCAGCACAATGACACACGGACACCTGGGGTCCCAGCACAGTGACACACTGACACCTGGGGTCCCGGCACAGTGACACACTGACACCTGGGGTCCCGGCACAATGACACACGGACACCTGGGGTCCCGGCACAGTGACACACGAACACCTGGGGTCCCGGCACAGTGACACGCTGACACCTGGGGTCCCGGCACAATAAAGACAATACTACTATAATCATTACGCTGAGTGTCCTCTCTTCCTTGCCATATACTGTGTACACGTTCATGAAACTCACGGCTCACAATTGTTTTTTTTCTAGGTCATTTCACCATGCAGGAGCAGGTGATAAAATTAGAATGATAATTAGGATAATTACACTTGCTTTCCCCAGACAATAGTGTGATGAATCAGACGGTCCTATTGCTGCCATGAAAGGATCTATGGAACAAAGACCAGCCCTGAGGTCACCTGATTCCCTGAGTGTCTGTGGCAGCCCCTACTCACACTTACATACAGGAGCTGCATAGTGTGTGTGAGCTGCTATTACACAGGGGGGTCATCACTGAGGGGTGCGAGCTGCTATTACACAGCGGGGTCATCACTGAGGGGTGTGAGCTGCTATTACACAGGGGGGTCATCACTGAGGGGTGCGAGCTGCTATTACACAGGGGGGTCATCACTGAGGGGTGCGAGCTGCTATTACACAGAGGGGTCATCACTGAGGGGTGCGAGCTGCTATTACACAGGGGGGTCATCACTGAGGGGTGCGAGCTGCTATTACACAGGGGGGTGATCACTGAGGGGTGCGAGCTGCTATTACACAGGGGGGTCATCACTGAGGGGTGTGAGCTGCTATTACACAGGGGGGTCATCACTGAGGGGTGCGAGCTGCTATTACACAGGGGGGTCATCACTGAGGGGTGCGAGCTGCTATTACACAGGGGGGTCATCACTGAGGGGTGTGAGCTGCTATTACACAGGGGGGTCATCACTGAGGGGTGTGAGCTGCTATTACACAGGGGGGTCATCACTGAGGGGTGCGAGCTGTTATTACACAGGGGGGTCATCACTGAGGGGTGCGAGCTGCTATTACACAGGGGGGTCATCACTGAGGGGTGCGAGCTGCTATTACACAGCGGGGTCATCACTGAGGGGTGCGAGCTGCTATTACACAGAGGGGTCACACTGAGGGACAGCTGAGGAACCATACAAGAGGAGCAAAGTGATAATACCATGATACTTATACCAACCAATGTCAGAACTGAACAACTGTAACATAGACAAGGAAAGCTATTTATAGCGTGCCCTCAATGCACAGCGCAAAACACCTTCACATCGTCTATGTATCTGCGTGGATGGGACATAGAAATGTAATAATGTGCAGAATATATCACTATGTGTCTGTCAGAGGGTAGATGGAATAGAGCAATGTTCTGCAGATCTCTAGAGAGGTCAGTAATGTAATAATCTGCAGAATATATCACTATGTACCTGTAAGGGGGTAGATGGGACAGAGCAATGTTCTGCAGATCACTAGAGAGGTCAGTATGGTAATAATCTGCAGAATATATCACTATGTACCTGTCAGGGGGTAGATGGGTCAGAGCAATGTGCTGCAGATCACTAGAGAGGGCAGTAATGTAACAATCTGCAGATATCACAGTGGGAGTGTGGGGGGGGGGGTGGTAGAGATTCAGCAGGAGGTTTCAGGTGACGGAGTTAGGGCAGGACTGGTAACACCGGGCACCAAGCAACAGAGGAGTAATGAACATTTGTGATGGGTAAGCAGGAGGTAGAGACTTCTGCCAGCTCTGTCCTGGGCAGCAGTGGGTATCACCCAACTACAAACAGGTCAAGAGAACCACTCAGATGGGGGGCACCTTTCTGCTAGAGTCTGCTTGGGAGGATGGGGGAGCTTAGCACTGCATTGCTGAATCTATTAGTGCCCCAGACTAAGTGATAGCTCTGTGCACAGCTCTCTGCTTCTCCTGTCCACGTAGGAGCTGCAGGGTGGCAGTGATGGTGTATAGCGAGGGTGGAGAATGGAGGTGCTGACAGTGTGTTACCCCCATAACTGCAGCACAGAGGAGACAGAGATCTAGCAAGCACAGACCAGAGAGAGAGAGAGAGAGAGAGAGAGAAAGGAGGGGCAACACATCTGCAATCAGTGACCTCTAGCATGGGCAGGCTGCAGATCTCCGCCAGCATTCCAGCCTAGGACACTACTTAGGACACCCTCACCCTTTGTGTCTCCTAGGGGCATCTGCTGGCACTACCAGACTGGGAGTACCACCCTACAGCCAGGGGCAGAGTCTCACTGCAGACTGGTAAGTTATCGCTCTGTCTTGTCTTTATGCTGCAGACTGTCTCATCCAGCTGCTCCCGGGAACGCTGCACCTCTCGGGGAGCTGGGAAAGTGCCTGTGCCGACATGGGATGCCCTTTGCATGCCAAGTGGTTAAACAGACGAGAAGAATGACAGGTTGTGCTGGCTGGGAGAGTGCTGGACGTAGGGAGCAGGGTAGGTAACGTGCATTGTGTATTGTATGCTGGATATGCAGACAGTGTGTGTGTGATAGAGTTTTGGGGGGTTGTGTATGATCTAGTAGTTGTACGATCACAACCAAGCATCTGCGTTCTCCCTCTCTGTGTCCACCCACTGCCCCTCTAGATTGCAAGCTCTTGTGAGCAGTGCCCTCCCTTCTTCTGTGGTCTCCACGTAGGTATGGAACCTAATTATGTACACTTGTAAAGTTGGTATCTTGCCTGTAACTGTCTTGTCTGATCACCCAGGTACTATGTAGCTTTGCTGTATGTTCCATCCACTATGCGCAGCGATACGGGACCATTGTGGCACCATATTAATAAAAGATTATCGGCTGCGATCCTGTACACAGAGGTCGTGCGAGAATGTGCAAATGTTGCAGCCGCTGGGATTTGTATTGAGACACCCATTATCGGTATCTCAGTCAGCTGCTTGCAAACATAGACGTAACATCGGTTGCACCATCGATGTTCTGTTGGTCAGAATGTCCATCAGAAGTAAGCCGCCGGAGCCTTAACCACTGCGTATGAAGTTGCAGTCGCAGACACGCCCCCAAAACGGCCACGACACGCCTGTGTTTGATTCAGTGCACCCTGTTACCTCCCACAGACGCTCAATGTGACGGTCATTACGACCATCCTCTGAATGGCCCCATTAAACCATATTACCTTTATATTGTGATCTATTTACAAGGCAAATGGTTACATAGAGCCTGTTATTTTTTTTTGGAGGGGGTGTTAATAGTTTTGATACACCTCAATCCAGAAATCAAAAGGGACTTCAGGTATCAGGAACTCCCTTGTGGTGCGAAATATAGATCGAGAAATATGAGTACAAATAGCAGCTACTGCAATGTCACCTGTCATCAACAGATGGCGACAGAGAGGCAAATTATATCTTGTAATCAGGATATAAGAGGTAAAGGGGGGTATTTATCAAAGTTTGGTGAGAGACAAAATTGTGAGAGATAAAGTACCAACCAATCAGCTCCTGTTATTTTTCAGTCTCATTCTACAGCCTTGTGCTTTTATACGGCTAGAGCACCCCTAGATGACTTCTGTTATCATTTGCAGTAGGGTGTGCGTAGAACAAAATGTAATATATGCATGGTATGTGTGTATAGGGATTGTGTGTTACATGGATTGTTGACCAGGGTGAGTTTTCATTCAGGATGGTGGGGTTAGGTACAATGCTAATCCATGACAGAACACCCATAAACATGCGTATTTACCTTTCCAGGCAACCCTACACAGCCCGCAACTTCATCTGAAAACCGATCTATAGAACAGAGGTTCTCATACTCGGTCCTCAGGACCCCACACAGGTCACCCAGCAGGTGCACAGATGTAGTCATTATGTACAGACACATATCCCAGGTCACCCAGCAGGTGCACAGATGTAGTCATTATGTACAGACACATATCCCAGGTCACCCAGCAGGTGCACAGGTGTAGTCATTACTCACTGACACATTTCCCAGGTCACCCAGCAGGTGCACAGATGTAGTCATTATGTACAGACACATATCCCAGGTCACCCAGCAGGTGCACAGATGTAGTCATTATGTACAGACACATATCCCAGGTCACCCAGCAGGTGCACAGGTGTAGTCATTACTCACTGACACACATCCCAGGTCACCCAGCAGGTGCACAGGTGTAGTCATTACTCACTGAAACATATCCCAGGTCACCCAGCAGGTGCACAGGTGTAGTCATTACTCACTGACACATTTCCCAGGTCACCCAGCAGGAGCACAGGTGTAATCATTACTCACTGACACATTTCCCAGGTCACCCAGCAGGTGCACAGGTGTAGTCATTACTCACTGACACATTTCCCAGGTCACCCAGCAGGAGCACAGGTGTAATCATTACTCACTGACACATTTCCCAGGTCACCCAGCAGGTGCACAGGTGTACTCATTACTCACTGACACATATCCCAGGTCACCCAGCAGGTGCACAGGTGTACTCATTACTCACTGACACATTTCCCAGGTCACCCAGTAGGTGCACAGGTGTAGTCATTACTCACTGACACATATCCCAGGTCACCCAGCAGGAGCACAGGTGTAGTCATTACTCACTGACACATATCCCAGGTCACCCAGCAGGTGCACAGGTGTAGTCATTACTCACTGACACATTTCCCAGGTCACCCAGCAGGAGCACAGGTGTAGTCATTACTCACTGACACATATCCCAGGTCACCCAGCAGGTGCACAGGTGTAATCATTACTCACTGACACATATCCCAGGTCACCCAGCAGGTGCACAGGTGTAGTCATTACTCACTGACACATATCCCAGGTCACCCAGCAGGTGCACAGGTGTACTCATTACTCACTGACACATTTCCCAGGTCACCCAGCAGGAGCACAGGTGTAGTCATTACTCACTGACACATTTCCCAGGTCACCCAGCAGGTGCACAGGTGTAGTCATTACTCACTGACACATCCCAGGTCACCCAGCAGGTGCACAGGTGTAATCATTACTCACTGACACATATCCCAGGTCACCCAGCAGGAGCACAGGTGTACTCATTACTCACTGACACATATCCCAGGTCACCCAGCAGGAGCACAGGTGTAGTCATTACTCACTGACACATATCCCAGGTCACCCAGCAGGTGCACAGGTGTACTCATTACTCACTGACACATTTCCCAGGTCACCCAGCAGGTGCACAGGTGTAGTCATTACTCACTGACATATTTCCCAGGTCACCCAGCAGGAGCACAGGTGTAGTCATTACTCACTGACACATATCCCAGGTCACCCAGCAGGTGCACAGGTGTAGTCATTACTCACTGACACATTTTAAAAGATCCTCAGGTGGAGCTAATGATCTCACTTGTGATTCTGTGAGGAGACCTGGAAAACATGCACTGTATGGGTTCCAGAGGTCTGAGTTTGAGAACCTGTGCTATAGATGCTACACACATATTATTATCCTTTATATTTATGTTGCTACAAGGGTTCTGCAGCGCCTAACAAATTAGCAAAAGAAGAAGTAAGTGACTTATAGTACAAAACACTGCAGTACAAGGACATGGTTTATAAACATTGCCGCAGTCGTGATCGTAACACTCAAATAAGCAGCAGAGCGTCAGCAACCAGGTGTTAGGTTGTTAGGTGCAGTTGTAAGGAGGATTGGGAAAGGAGAAGCACATGAGGGAAGAAGGCCCTGCTCCTCAGAGCTTACATTCTAAAAGGGAAGGACGGGTAACACAGAGGAGGTAGACAGTGAGGGGCAATTTTTTATTCTAAGGGGGCGTGGCCACGCCTCCCGCTATTAGGCCACTCCCCGAGTGTAACCGTGCCCGGGGCGGCTCTTTACAGCCCTGGGTACGAGAGGCGGCGTGCATTTGTGGAGCGAAGTGGGTGGGCAGGAGTATGAAAGGAGATCAGGCCAGATATGTAAATGGGAGAGGATTGTTGTGGGCTTTGTAAATGTGTGAGAACCTTGAATTGGGATCTGAAGGGGAGGGCTTGAAGCAGATGTAGAGCGTTTGGAGAGGAAGATGAACCGAGCAGCAGCATTGAGAACAGATTGTAGTGGTGACTGGGAGGCCAGATAGGAGAAGGTTACAGTAGTCCAATCTGGAGATGACCAGTGAGTGGATGAGGGTTTGTGGCATCCTGGGTGAGGAAGGGTCTGATCCTGGAGATATTTTTAGGTGGAAATGGCAGGATTATGAGAGGAGCAGGATATGTGGTATGAAGGAGAGGGAAGAGTCCAGGATAACTCCAAGACAGCGCACTTTGGGGCTAGAGGAGATAGTTGTGCCATCAATAGATAATGACATTGTGAGAGGTGAGGTTGTGTGGGAAGATGATCAGCTCAGTCTTAGACATGGTAAGTGTAAGAAATCGCTGGGACACCCAGGAAGAGACAGCAGAGAGACAGTTGGAGATATGGTATATTCCCCATTGCACGTTTTTTTGGTGTCTTTATCCTTCTTTGTGCACATGGGTAAGAGAGCACCGTTAGGGATGACCGATTGTCAGTCCTGCATCAATCTTTTGGATCGCTAAGGGTTTGTCATCTCTATATTTAATACAGAGTATAATCATGCGAATAACATCGATCTGCTCCAGGATCGATATTATTTTCGCGCATGGGCAGTTATAAAAGAGCAGATCACGCTTGCGCAGTAAGGGAAGAGACGCTGGGGAACAGGTAATAACATGGCGGCCAGGTTCCTGATTTTTGGATTGATCCTTATTGATTCCTCATGCCTTCAGGATCAATCCCAAAACCAAAGAAATGATGAGTGATCTTTCTGTATGACTGATTCCCGATACCCATCCCCAAGCACCGGTCCCAGCTTTCAGTAAAGGATGGAAAGAAAACAGGAAAGCCAAACCCGTATCTAATGTTTTAAAAGACCCCAAAGTGTAATTATATTAGATGCAGTAACACCGGGCTAATCCATAGGGACCTTGCCGGAGTCTAATTAACAAGTAACCATTCCGTTAAATGCTCTACAGGTCATTAAACAATCAATTACAGTGATCCTGAAACTCCCGTCTATTTAAATGTAAATTCCAGGGGACGGGACACTCTGCCAGAAGACGGGGGCTCATGTGGGCAATGTCTAATTCCCCCTTATGTTTGCACCCTCCCCCAGCTGTGCACAGTCCATAAACCATAAGATGTGATTTCAGTATCTATGACGCCTGCAGGTCTCATTCCCGGCTGCTGTGTCATATAAAGTGGGATTTCAGGAGACAATTTAATTCCTGTAAATGAAACACCGGCAGAATGACATTATCACATAACCGCAGCAGAGACCCACACGCACAATAGCCCCCTCCCCTACGCAGGCCAGTGGTCACTCTCAGTCTATAAATACACTGTCAGTTCCCGGCGGCTTCAGAGGTGACGTTACATTGTGCTTTACAAGAATAGAAACGGTATAGTAACAGTATGGCGTTTGCCCAGATGATGTTGACGCTTTCTCTATCGCCGTTATCTGTGAATCCCATTTGGACCATTTGCCACCTGCTAAAGCTTGCCCTTATTTCAGAATAGTCATTTGCTACAACAGGTTCAAGCCGATTTAAGTCTGTGTCCTGCTCACATTTACTAAAGTGAAGATTATGGGACCGATTCTCATTTGGGAGCAAAGCAACAAAAAAAAAAAACAAGTAATTTTGCTCCTGGGCAATTAGGCTGCACTGCACGGGGCAGATACATGTATTATGTGTGCATGCAGGTAAATAGCGACTGCTTCTGCATGCAGCCCACACATGCTGGCCAGCTTTATTTGTACACTGCAAGATGACGGAAACAATATAGTGTATGCAGCACACGGTCTCATTCCCCCGATCTGAGCGCTGCAGGAGCGTTGAGGCTGTTTATCGCTCCTGCATACACACTAGCTTCTAATGCCCAATAATAGGATAATCGGCCTGATAATTGGATAGTGTGTACCATGCTGAGGGGTCTATTTACTAAGCAGTGTTAGGAGACAGAGTGAAAAGTGATAAGGTGCCAACCAATCAGCTCCCAACTCCCATCTCACAGGCTGTGTTTGAAAAAAGACAGTTGGGAGCTGATTGGCTGGTACATTATCACATTTCACTCTGTCTCCTAACACTGCTTAGTAAATAGACCCCTAAGTCTCTTCATGTTACATCTGCCCCACCTGCAGTGCAGCATGGTGTTACCAAGGTACCATTTTGCTCCAAAATCAGAATCAGCCCCTAAATCTATGTTATGGGGGCATTTTGCAAGGCAATGCCCTTTAATACCTTCTGTTTTAAGACGGCTTTTAATGCATTTCCATTTCGCCCCCCCTTCTCCTAAACTTAATGGAGGCTCCGTCTAGCTACAGGTATTCCATTTGTTGCCCTATATATTTGCCCCACTGGCCATGTATTGTAAGACCTCTCTTCTTCCAAATTCAGCACCTCACCGGTACGGTCACTAGCCACCTCTCTGCCCTAGTTAGCTTAGATGCCAGATACAGATCGCCTGCCGGGGAGGAGTGGGATCTGCCATGACATTTCTTTTTCTTTCAACTTTGCACAGGGCTATCTGCAGAAACAGGACAGCTTCTCTTATCCTGCGCCGCCGAGCGATCCGCCGGGAGGACTTGTGATCAAAGACCAGATGACGCTGCAGACAAGGTGCATCATGTCTATAATGGGCTGATTGGGAAATAACAGCAACAGAAGAGACACGATGAACAACGGGAAACTGGACGACTTGCCTAAAGAGATGACCATTACCCCGGGGCTCCAGGTTCGGAGCTGACAGCTGGAGAAGAATAGTACAATCTGTTACGGATGTATGTGTGGGCACCAGAGACACTAAAGGTGATCCTTGATGGCAAGAGGAATAGAACCCGTGTGCGTGCTGGTTAGTAAAGATGTATATTTTGTCATCATGAAGGACATCCTCTGCGAAGGTCCATCACTGAACCGAGCTCTGAGGCCTCCCGGTGAGGAGACATCTGTGTCTTGAATCTGCCACTCACAATGCATTTACCCCCCGCTGAGATGGATGTACACATTTCGTCCCTGGTAAGGTCTTCTCCCTTGAGCCCAAGATGAACATCAGTGACCAAGTGATGGGACGAGGGTTGGCTGGCTTTCTAGGTCTCTGCGTATTCAGAGACTTGAACCTCAGCTGCATCCATGTTAATGACCTTGATAAAGCGCACGGACCCAATATAACTCTGGTCAATGAGGACCAATTCGTGCTCCCCACCTTCTCCATGGCTGCCAAGGTGCGTGTGGCCATCACCTGTGTCCTTTTCATTTCCTCCGCCTGCTTCAACTTGGTCACGCTGTGGACCATCACTCACAAGTACAGGAAGAAGTCGCACATCCGCATCCTCATCATCAACTTGGTGGCGGCCGACCTGCTCATCACGTTTGTTGTGATGCCACTGGACGCGGTATGGAATGTCACCATCCAGTGGTACGCTGGGGACGTGGCCTGCCGGATCCTGATGTTCCTCAAGCTGGTGGCCATGTACTCTTCTGCCTTTGTCACCGTGGTGATTAGTCTTGACCGCCACGCTGCCATCCTAAACCCATTGGGGATAGGAGATGCAAAGAAGAAGAACAAGGTCATGCTGTCCGTGGCTTGGACGCTGAGTCTTCTGCTGGCTACCCCACAGGTAGGTCAATCCAGGTCTGAGGCCTTCATATCTTCTGGAGATTCCAGAGCTGATTAGCATGGCTGTTATAAGATACGGACGCTCAGTGATTGCTTTCCCCGATTGTAAAAAAGTGCATCCACCTAAACTCTTACTCTCGCCCCTCCCCAGCTCTTTGTGTTCCACGCGGTCAGCAGATCGCAGCCGGTGTACTTTGTCCAGTGCGCCACCGTGGGCAGTTTCCAGGAACACTGGCAGGAGACCCTGTACAACATGTTCACCTTCTTCTTCCTCTTCCTGCTGCCGCTCCTCATCATGCTCTTCTGCTACACCCGGATCCTCGTAGAGATCTCTCGCAAGATGAAGAAGGCCTCTGGTGAGTGGTGGGGTGTGAGGACCACTTGATGCAGGTCACTGAACGCCCAGCCTTTCCCCTGTTAGAGCCTGATAACGTGTCGCGCTCAGTTCCGTGGGCGGCCCCATATAGGAAATTTTATCAAACAGCGCATGCGCATTGTCCAATCTATCCGCATCGTCGCTTATCTTCGGCCGATTCCAAGTTAGGCGGCTTCTCCGCGTTTCAGTCTGTGAAATGTGCGATTCTGGGCATCCACATTGCGGACGTACGCAGAAGAACAGTCTCATGGAAGTGTCGTAGTTGTGTAGTCAGAGTTACCTGCTATTCTCAATCCGTCCGTACGCCAAGGGGACAGATGTCTTGCACCCTGCATGGGGTAGGTGTAAAGCTGGCTACACACTAGACCAACTTACATCCAACCAGCCAACTTGTTGATTGGTTGGAATGAAACTCTGGTAAGGAATGGGAGTAAATGATGATCAGCAATTTGCTCCTAAATGCCAGAAAACAGATGAAAATGGTCGTTCAGACAAGTTTGTTAAATGTTTGATCCAAACTATTTGTTCAAACAACAGTTTTGGTCCATTTTCCAGCGTTTGGGAGCAAATTGCTGATTGTATTCCTTACCAGGTTTTCATTCCAACCAATCAACTAGTTGGCTGGTTGGACAAATAATCTTTAGATGTGTGGCCAGCTTAAGTCTCGAAGCTAGTGATGATGGGTATGGACAGAATAACACCTGCATTAGGATATAGTTCCAAACATGCTTACAGCGACGTCAAGACTTGCGGCCTCTTGCGTGCGACTCAAAATCAGACCCCTAAATCATTGTCCGTGTAGAAGAACACCGTACCAGGCATTTCTATGTACCAGGTTTTGTCTATTGCTGAACCACAACTCAAAGCCTGTAGGAAATGACTTAGTCACGGGCTGTATCTCTCACTGAACAGTCCGGCCCTCACTGTCTCTGCATTGCCAGATGCCACATGACCTTAGGTTAAAGTAAGAACATTAATAACCTCTCCTGCCCCCCTTTGACAATTTGACAGTAATGGAATGCTATAAAACGCTGGGATAGTGCTCTCAGGGGCCCCGTTAGTGCTTGTGTCTAGCTTTGTGGGAAACTTCTATAGATTTGAACCTTTCAAGGAAACCATCCACTAGCAGATTACACTGTACAATTGCACGATTACGACGTCGTAATCGTGAAATCGCTCAGTAATCTGCCGCAAAACGTGCACAAATCGTGCATCCAAATGTCGGAAACGAGCAGCGATGCGCGCTCCCGCTGGTCGTTTCTGTCGTTGGCCGAACATACAAGCCAATCTACCGATAACGACAGACTGGCCATGTTCGGGGATGATGTGCCTACACTGCACCACCTAGGGGAACACCGGTACGATTACCATGTCGTAATTGAACCGTCTTTCCCTGATCTACTAGTGGATGGGCACCTTTACTGTCTACATAAAAGATAACTGTCCCAAAATGTAAAAAAGGTAAAATAAAAGTTTTCACTTGCCAGCGCTCAGTGGATCCAGCAATCCAATCTCTTACTGCGCTCTTGTACAGGTGAAAAAGCTGATGCTGCAGTTTTCTGAGCTGCTGTGACATCACTGCCCCTGTGTGGGAACCTGACATGCCACGTAGTCAGTAGTACATTTGTGCAGAGCAAGGCTACAAGACTGTCTCTCACATTGTGCCTCACCAGTTAAGTCAATCATGATCATGAGTTACTAATACACAGCCTTTGAAATATATTAATGCGAGATAGTGGCTTTAGTTGGCCTCTAAGGGACTCATTTGAGAGGCTCTGGCTAAAGCAAGGAATGGCTCAATCTTCTGTATAGATATTGCTTCTAGCGACACCCCGTAATCCCGCAGAAAGCGGTTTCATTCTGTCTTCTTCTTCCCAGGTTCTTCTAGAGAAATCAACCTCAGACGCTCGTACAATAACATTCCCCGAGCTCGGATGAGGACTTTCAAGATGTCGTTAGTGATAGTATTGACATTCATTGTGTGCTGGACACCATACTACCTCCTTGGAATCTGGTACTGGTTCTCCCCAGAGATGCTGACCCGGCGCAAGGTCCCGCCCTCGCTCAGCCACATCCTCTTCCTTTTTGGCCTTTTCAACACATGCCTAGACCCCATCATCTACGGCCTCTTCACCATCCACTTCAGCCGGGAGCTCAGAAGGGTTTGCCGGTGCAACGCCCAGGGAAAGGATGACGCGGCCTCTTTGGGCACTGGCTCCTTCCGGACCTCCACTGCTGCGGTGTCCTTCAAGAGGTCAACTGGGACTTCGAGAGGCTCCAGAAAACTTGACTTAGAAGTCACCGGGGTAGGTCTCCATTCAGGGAAATGTGACCATCACAAGAGGAAAGTTGCAGAGAGTTTCATGTGAGGAGCTGAAGGGACAGTAACCCCAATAGTCCAACAGACTAACCAGACGACCAGGGTTTGTGGTTGCTGCAAGGCACAGATGGAAGTCTTGTTGATCCTACTGCCAGTAGATATTCCGATTGCACAAAGAGATGTACAGGGTCGAGCACTACGCATAGCCGCATCGCACACAGCGCCCTTGTGTTGTCAGACAAAATTTGCCTTAGTCCTGATACAAGATGATCCATTACATTTTGTGTATCCATGGTCCCAGCGGGTTCAGACAAACATCAGGGGGCAAAACCTGCACTTCAGATCCAGTGGTGAAACCCTGTCGCCAATTATTTTTAAGAGAAAACCTACCAGTGGAATCTTCTTGGGCCTCTATTCGCTTGTATTTTTCTGTAAATGTTCAGTAAAAGACTTTGCTACAGATTGTTATAGAATGTCTGCGTTCATTTTCTATGTATCTGCGAATTTGCATGAGTGGGGCGCAGATCAGCACCATCTAGTGGCCAGAACAGACTGCAGCAGGCCACCTAGTGGCCCGAATGCAAATTAAATACTGGTTTTAATACGTTGTCCTTGTCAGAGGAATGGCTACTGCTCAGCAAAGCTGAATAAGTCACCGGGCAGAACCAAACTTTGAAAGAAAAATTATTAAGGGTTTATAAAAACAATGTAAAAAAGATCAGCTAATAGACAGCAGCCATTCTGTGGTGGAAAGGACTATTTATGAGTGCAATTCCCTCTTATTCCACCAGGGAGCACTGTCTGTGGAATATTCTGTGAATTCTTACTGATCCCTACTAGTATCGTAGCCAAGATTTGAGAGCAATTTTCAGGGATGCTACATGGCTTGTGGGACAGTGCTTGTCAGCATGTTACATACACTGCAGTCCAATGCGACCATTGGCGCACTACAATCTCCAGCATTACACGTGCACTAAACACAGCTATTTACATTTTAAAAGATTTTCTCTAATTAGCACAAATTTACAAAGCCAGATAATAAGAACGGACAGTGAGAACGATTATATACAGAATAACAAAACTGCATTGTACAGTCAGTCAGTTCCCAGGAACAACACAATCTGGGACTCTCACTAGGAACTTGGTAAAGTTGGCAGCTGTACTAATATTACTTATGTAGTGTCTCAGTGATGTCACTGGCTCCTAGTGACTGGATAGGCTACATTCGCAGTGATGTCACTGGCTCCTAGTGACTGGATAGGCTACATTCGCAGTGATGTCACTGGCTCCTAGTGACTGGATAGGTTGCACTCTCAGTGATGTCACTGGCTCCTAGCGATTAGATTGGCTGCATTCTCAGTGATGTCACTGCCTCCTAGTAACTGGATAGGCTGCATTCTTTGTGATGTCATTGACTCCTAGTGACTGGATAGGCTACATTCTCAGTGATGTCACTGGCTCCTAGTGACTGGATAGGCTGCATTCTCAGTGATGTCACTGGCTCCTAGAGATTGGCTGCATTCTCAGTGATGTCACTGGCTCCTAGTAACTGGATAGGCTGCATTCTCAGTGATGTCACTGGCTCCTAGTGACTGGATAGGTTGCACTCTCAGTGATGTCACTGGCTCCTAGCGATTAGATTGGCTGCATTCTCAGTGATGTCACTGCCTCCTAGTAACTGGATAGGCTGCATTCTTTGTGATGTCATTGACTCCTAGTGACTGGATAGGCTACATTCTCAGTGATGTTACTGGCTCCTAGTGACTGCATAGGCTGCATTCTCAGTGATGTCACTGGCTCCTAGAGATTGGCTGCATTCTCAGTGATGTCACTGGCTCCTAGTAACTGGATAGGCTGCATTCTCAGTGATGTCACTGGCTCCTAGGGATTGGATTGGCTGCAGTCTCAGTGATGTCATTGGATCCTAGTGACTGGATAGGCTGCATTCTGTTGAATATGGTTGAATCCTGCAAGATGACCATCTCCGCTATATGTGACACTAATTAAAAATGTTTTGAGGTATGAACGATAAAGGTAAATACACAGGTCAGTGCTATATGGACACTACACCGCAGCTCTGCTATAACAATGATTCCCTCCCATCACTCCATTACAGAGCACTGAAGCTCCTGTCAGATATTTAGGATATTGTCATCTTTAGAAATGATGTTGAGGCTGCAGTCACTCGGTGGTTCTGACATCACTGTCCCTGCGGATGAAAGTAATAATACAGCAAGGCTGACACTCAGACTGAGCCTGCTCTTAGAGAAGCTCCTCCCTCCTCATGCTGTGTATGTGTATTATAGGACAGTGATTGACTATAGAAACGACCCTTCTTCCATATCACTAAGGATCAATCAGCATAGCCTTAAGGAATGATATACGAGGGGGACGTAACGTGCAGCACTCCAGCTGCTGTGTGACTACACATCCCAACACTCAGGCTTATGTTGTGCTGCACCACTTGAATACATGTCAGTAAATTGGTCCACGCACGACCTTCAGGATTGCCCTGAGCGGTATTAGCCCTCTATACATAAGCCAAATACCTGTATTACCTTTGGGATAACCACTGCTATATAGGGAATATAGCCTCTTCATGTGGGGAGACTATAACCGTAATCCGCTCAGTGTCCCAAGAATTAGCCGGAAGACACCACAGTAAATAAATTTAAGCCAAGCTTCCCATTAGCAGTAAATTACCCAGACAGCAATGATGAGCTGTTTGTGTATTCCAGGAAGCCGCTGACTCATTCCCTGATATTTCCAAATGCAGAGATCCAAAAACTGAGCTCACCAAGAGAAATTACCAGCCGCTAGGCCATTATTCAGCAACCTGGAGTCGTCTAGGTGCTGCGGAACTACAAACCTCTGCATTCTGGGACTTGTAGTTCTACACCTGTACATGCTGATTGCGGTTGGATAGAAACAGTCCTAGTGCACGGGCTAGGAAACATGTGGCTGTCCAGCTGCTGTGGAACTACACATTCCAGCATGTCCAGCCACATTTGCTGTTAGGGCGTTCTGAAAAAAAAAAAGTGGGAAGGGCATGCTGGGATGTATAGTTCCACAGCCGCTCGAGCACCACACAGTGCCATCCCCCATCCAAGTATATTTAGAATTAATGATTTATTATAATGTGCCATCATGTCAGAGTGTTACCATGCCTTATACAGGAGGGTTACTTTTTATATCATTTTACTTTCTGTGTAATATTTCACCCTGTTGGGTCAACTTTAAATTCAATTTCTCATAATACAATCTTCTAATGTAGTATCTCCCAGTTCCAATCCTCACAGTGCATGTTTTCCAGATGTCCTCAAGCAAAATAATGAATACCAGCTGTAGATCTTTAAAATTATGTCAGCCTGTGCACCTGTTAGGTCCCGCTAATTAAAATTCCTTAGCCCAGCAATACGAAATGATGTTATCGCAGGGATTTACCAGTTTTCCCATCGATGGGCTGGGGCTCTGATAGTAACCTGTCCCTGTCATGTGTAATACTAAAGTGATCTCTTTACTGCCTGGCTCAGCTGCACTACTGTACACACAAAATACAAAGCGATAAGAGGGCGCAGCTTACCCATTTACACTTTAGCGCTCTGTCACTTTAACACATTAAATGAAGAGATTGTGAACGCACTGCAGTAAAACACAACATATTGATTCCAATAAACCGCTGTACGGATTAATCATTAGATTCTGCTTGTCTAAGGCAGGCTGGTAACTGCATGCAGCAACAGTGCCACCTGCTGGCACCTTCTGGAAACACTGTATAACTGACCACATCCCCCAGGTGATTATGTGTTTGTTAGGATAGAATGGAGCAACACTAAGTGCAGACAAAGAGATGAGCTGCAAGTTGGGTAGTCATCATAATGTAACAGCTGTTACTCTCTACCATTAATAGCGATAACCCGCTGGCAGACAGAAGATCATGTCAGGTGCACAATGGGGGGAATGGTTTTAATGTGCAATATCCATACACTCAGCGTAATGCTGGGAACACACTGCACAGATATCTGTAGATGATGATCGTTCATATACACTGAACAACCATCATCTTCCAGGCAGCCGCGGGTCACGCCACGGCTGCACGTGTACGGGCGATCGGCTGATCACCAGTACACACTTGCCCCTGCACAGATATCTGCCATCGGCTGTGCAGCACACCCTGCCCGACGGGCATCACATATATTGGCCGATCAATTGATCAGCCAGTATATCTGCCAGTGTGTACCCAGCTTAACTGTGCAAGCGGCCAAACATTCCAACAGCCAGTCGGCACTAGTGTTTATTATGTTGCCCAGGCGGGCTAACAGAGGAGGGGGCCTGTGTACAACCCCCGTGCGGGTCCCCTTCTATCTTCGTAGCACAGTTGCAAGTAGACTGGCACTCTGCTAGATTATACTAAGCATGCACAGGTCTCCAGTAACATGGCACCCGCACAGTGTCCCTGGTGATTTTTACACTGCGCATGTGCAAACCTCTGAGAAAATTGGGGACGCATCATTTTTGTACACAGCAAACCCTGGCTCCAGTGGACTGGCTCTCAAATCTAGTCTACAAGAACGACGACCAGGTCATGTTTTCAGGATTTCTGTTTGTCGAAGCATGTAAGAAATCCAGAAAACATGACCTGTTGGAGGTATTTGAGGACTGGCGTTGAGAACCACTGCTCTTATGCATTGTTGATTATCCGGCTTTTATATGGTGCCACCAAGTGTCCCTAGCCCTGTACCGGGAGAATTACTATATAGGGTATACAAACAAAACAGTATAAAAAGAGGGATCAAACCAACAGTACAGGGGCAACAATAAATCCACAAAATAATCACACAACAAACTGTAAGGGCTGAATAGAAGAGATCAGAGTCACTGACTGAGTGGGAGCGCACTGGAGAACCAAGATGGCGGAGGAGCCTGCTCGTGAGCGCTTAATCCGAAGACTACAGTTCTTACACGTGTTTTGGCTCTATATCCAACAATATCCGTAGCCATAACAGGCAGCCCTCGACTGATGCCATAGAAAGTCGTATAATAAGCATCATTAATCCTACTCTAGTCTTCTCCTGTCACCTACAGACTCGCCCACCTAGAACCCACTCCTCTAATCAGCTCGTGAAATGACATGTCCGGGGACTCGGCCCGAGTTTGCAAACCTTCAAAATCAAGTTTCCAGCTCCCCCAAAGTTTTCTATCAGTGCTTCAGGCGCATCAGTCACCTCGCTTCGGGCAATGCGGCCTGGATCATACACCGGCACAATGACGCAGAGCACAGAGAACATAAAGACTTTATTATTTTGTAGTTTTACAAAAGCGTGTTCTCCGGTAATACTTCCACTAAAACATGAGAAATAAAAATGGTAACAGCCGGCACATAACTGCGCAAAACTCAATGCGCAGCGCACACAGAGACCCTGCCCCAGTTCTCGTCCTCTGCATTATGTGGGGGCTTCCCCCAATCACCCCCAGGGTCACCAGACACTTGGTAGATCTTCGAGACATCTTTAACCCATCTTCAAGTAAACATCAGCGGTTGGTTTGTTGGTTGTCCCGATCTCCACACCCGAGCGCCCCATGATGAGGGACCATAACCCACCCAGTTTCCCCAAACTAAAATCCCCCAAATTATGACAAAGAAACAAATTACTGAGAACAAATCGATGGGGAAGACGTCCGCGGTTACTAGCGCCGCCTCCTCTCTGGGCTCCGGCTTCTCCTCCTCCCGCTTCTGAAAAACAGCCGCAAAAAATCACTTTACTAGGTCACCCCTGTATCATCGCTGCTAGTCTAGAACCCCATGCAACCATTACAGTAACCATGCGTGTCCGGAAATAGAATATTCGTTTATCCCTTAGGATAATCAGGGCTCTGTTGTGCAGAGTGAATACTTTAAGTGGACTAAAAATTATACAAAAATAACAGTCATCAGTCAGTACATCACCTCCTATTTAGTCCCCTGCCCACCCTCCGTCCTGCCACAGTCTCCAATATCCTTTCCCTTTGCCCCTGCTGCCTCCCTGACGCTTGCCATCACCTTGCCCACCACTACTGGCATTGTCCATTACACACACAAACAAGTTCTCATCACTTACATGGTCAAGAGACCATCTCTGGATTCTGTGCACCTTCTGCCCCAATCTCTATTGGCATTACTATGCAGACTTCCTAAATGGCTAATCTACAACCGCTTAACACGCTCCCCATTAAGGCTCTCCCCTACCCATTACACCTTGGCTTCCGCCCTCTCCTTGCCACCAAGACTGCCCTAGCCAAGGTGTAATGTCCTAATCTTGGCTACAGCCAGAAGACAATTCCCTCTGCTCTTCGAACCTCTGCCAATTTTGACAGCTGACCACCCTCTCCCCGACAGTCCTCACTCCAATGGCCCTCACAGTCGTTTCCTGATCGACCTCCCTGATTGCTCACTCAGTCCCTGTTTGTCAGGGTCCAAGATTCTGTTCTTGGCCAACTCATCGGCACCTTTGGCCTCAAAAACCCTTTACTCCAATGAGAGCTTCACCCGCACCGCTCCTCACCTATGGAACTCTCTGCCCCTGCCCAGACTCTCCCACAACCTCCAATCTTTCTGGCGGCCTCTCAAAGCGAACCTAAAATTATAATCAATTCCTTTACTTTCAACCAGGGTTCACGCTTCAGTTTGGGAAGATTAAGATCCACCAGCATCCATGGTGGTCCCCACTGCTTCATCGCACCCCCCCCTCCAACAGTGGGCTTACATTTACATGGCGGAACCACTAATGATGCAAACCCGGAGGTGAGCACGTTTGCAGCACGCGGTACGCAGCATTTACAGCGCTCGGACCAGCAATCAGGAAGGACAAACTAGCAGCTTTGGGTGCAGCGTGCACAAGAGCGACATCCAGTGATACTTACCGCCTCTTTCCTTTCGGAGGTCCCCGGACGAAGCACCAATCCACATTTACCGGCTGCCCCATCAGATCCTGGCCGTTTAACCCTTCCATCGCAGCCAGAGCCTCTTTGTAGGTCTCGTACTCCACCAGCGCGTACCCCTGCGGGAATAAGATACACGCGAGATGTAACACAGGTCCAGGGGGATGACTCGCAGAAGAGGTTATGGATGGCGACTGAACGCCATTCTTTATAGGAATTCAGTGTAATAGACCCAACTATAACCCAAGAATGGCCAGAAAGATGGACCCCTACTTGGCTATCTCTGTGGTTTACCACTGACCTTGAGGTAGCCCGTCCTACGGTCCAGATTTAAGTGGACGTTCTTAATCTCCCCGAATTCGGCAAACTTATCGTGAATGTCCTCTTCTGTCGCCTCCTCGTGGACTCCGGTGATGAACAGGATCCAGCCCTCAACAGCTGCGGAAAACCAAAGAGTAAGTGGTCAGTTCTACCATAGCGAGAAGATAAAGACGGCAGGGGGTTAGGGCCGTGTGTATGGGGCACTTACACCTCTGGGGGCCAGGCTCATCCCCGTCCTGCTCCACGCTGTCATAGTTCTCCCTCACCCTGGCTCTGGTGCCCTCCTCGGCTGCAGATAGAGACAAAGTGTTATCTCTGCGCTCTGTACATGTAATATTAGATATGTACCGGACATACACCGATAGAACGGTACACACATCGGGGACTCACCGGCCACAAAGCCTCGACCCTTCCTCTTCTTCGCCTTCTCCTTCAGCTTGTGAATGCTCTCTGCGGAGAATAAAGAGGGGTTACATTCACATACCGTCCTATAAACGCTCTGCACACTGCCCAGGTGATGGAACCACCGTCCTATAAACGCTCTGCACACTGCCCAGGTGATGGAACCACCGCTCTATAAACGCTCTGCACACAACACAGGTGATGGAACCACCGCTCTATAAAAGCTCTGCATACTGCCCAGGTGATGGAACCTCCATCCACTGCCCAGGTGATGGCACCTCCGTCCAATAAATACTCTGCACACTGCCCAGGTGATGTAACCACCGACCTATAAACGCTCTGCACACTGCCCAGGTGATGGAACCACCGACCTATAAAAGCTCTGCATACTGCCCAGGTGATGGCACCTCCGTCCAATAAATACTCTGCACACTGCCCAGGTGATGTAACCACCGACCTTTAAAGGCTCTGCACACTGCCCAGGTGATGGAACCACCATCCTATAAAGGCTCTGCACACTGCCCAGGTGATGGAACCACCGACCTATAAAGGCTCTGCACACTGCCCAGGTGATGGAACCACCGACCTATAAAGGCTCTGCACACTGCCCAGGTGATGGAACCACCATCCTATAAAGGCTCTGCACACTGCCCAGGTGATGGAACCACCGACCTATAAAGGCTCTGCACACTGCCCAGGTGACGGAACCACCGACCTATAAAGGCTCTGCACACTGCCCAGGTGACGGAACCACCGACCTATAAAGGCTCTGCACACTGCCCAGGTGACGGAACCACCCTCCTATAAAGGCTCTGCACACTGCCCAGGTGATGGAACCACCGTCCTATAAGTGCTCTGCACACTGCCCAGGTGATGGAACCACTGACCTATAAACGCTCTGCACACTGCCCAGGTGATGGAACCACCGTCCTATAAGTGCTCTGCACACTGCCCAGGTGATGGAACCACAAACAAACGCTCTGCACACTGCCCAGGTGATGGAACCACCAACATATAAACGCTCTGCACACTGCCCAGGTGATGGAACCACCAACATATAAACGCTCTGCCTGACCTACAGATGTGTCCACATACATCTTACATCCATGCGCTACAAGTCATGTTAAACAGAATGTGTGAGCATCGTGCGACTCTGTAGCGCAGAGCACTTTTTTGTGCGACTTGTTACTGCAGTTATATCTGCATCCATGCTACGTTACAGTGTCAGCGGCTGTAACACTAACATAGCATTTTGCATGCAGATACACCCGCAGTCACACACAGAATATAGACATGCACATATCATTTTATACAGCAGATCTTGCTTGCGTGTCCTACTCGCATTGCTTTGTGAATAAGACATTTGAAGGTAACAAGGTGCACAAGTGAGAACAATGGAGCACCTGGCTGTGTGTGAGGTCATATACTGCAACCTGTAGTCTGTGGCCATTCTATTGATCTCTTATCAGCGCTGTGTGCGCTGCTGCTCTCTGTTATCAAGAACACACATTATATATCTACATATGGCTGTGCTGCGCTCAGTTATCAGGAACACACGTTATATACCCGCATCTCACAGTCTGCGCTACTGCTCTCTGTTATCAACACACACACTATATACCTGCATCTCACTGCCTGTGCTGCTGCGCTCTATTATCAGGAGCACACACATTATATACCTGCATCTCGCTGCCTGTGCTGCTGCTCTCTGTTATCAGGAACACACACATTATATACCTGCATCTCACTGCCTGTGGCTGCTACTCTCTGTTATCAGGAGCACACACATTATATACCTGCATCTCACTGCCTGTGCTGCTGCTCTCTGTTATCAGGAACACACACATTATATACCTGCATCTCACTGCCTGTACTACTACTCTCTGTTATCAGGAGCACACACATTATATACCTGCAACTCACTGCCTGTGGCTGCTACTCTCTGTTATCAGGAGCACACACATTATATACCTGCATCTCACTGCCTGTGCTGCTGCTCTCTGTTATCAGGAACACACACATTATATACCTGCATCTCACTGCCTGTACTACTACTCTCTGTTATCAGGAGCACACACATTATATACCTGATCTCACTGCCTGTGGCTGCTACTCTCTGTTATCAGGAGCACACACATTATATACCTGCATCTCACTGCTACTCTCTGTTATCAGGAGCACAAACATTATTATATACCTGCATCTCACTGCCTGTGCTGCTGCTCTCTGTTATCAGGAGCACACACATTATATACCTGCACCTCACTGGCTGTGCTGCTGCTCTCTGTTATCAGGAGCACACACATTATATACCTGCATCTCACTGCCTGTGCTGCTACTCTCTGTTATCAGGAGCACACACTCTCTGTTATCATATAATGCATAGTTATATATGACACAACCCATACAGGGGGGGGGCACCCTCCAGACAGTACGATACTGAGGACCCGGTGGGAGTACACACGGACCCCACGCCCCATCATACACCTCTCACCGTCACCATCCTCGTCCATAGCGAAGTCTTCGCCACCGGCCTCGTGTAAGTCCAGAACGTCCGCCATGATCGCCGCCTCCGAGCCCTGAGCAGCGCTGCCGTGCTGAGAGACTGAGAAATCAGGGACTAACGGCTTCCGGCGCCGGGAGATGGCGTCACCGTACAGCGCCGTGGACGGAAGTGACGTTGCGACACCGCCTGCCCGCCATCTTGTAGGGGTCACAGCAGCAAGAGCTGGGACCTTTATATAGAGACTGAACTCTCTCTGTCTCTGTTTTTCCCACTTATTACAAGTACAGTAACCTGATCTTCATGTATGAGCTGCTGGGGGTTATACTCCATAGCACATGGGCTGGTGCTTGTGGCTGGGAGGAGCTGCTGGGGGTTATACTCCATAGCACATGGGCTGGTGCTTGTGGCTGGGAGAGAGGAGCTGCTGGGGGTTATACTCCATAGCACATGGGCTGGTGCTTGTGGCTGGGAGAGTGGAGCTGCTGGGGGTTATACTCCATAACACATGGGCTAGTGCTTGTGGCTGGGAGAGTGGAGCTGCTGGGGGTTATACTCCATAGCACATGGGCTGGTGCTTGTGGCTGGGAGAGAGGAGCTGCTGGGGGTTATACTCCATAACACATGGGCTAGTGCTTGTGGCTGGGAGAGTGGAGCTGCTGGGGGTTATACTCCATAGCACATGGGCTGGTGCTTGTGGCTGGGAGAGAGGAGCTGCTGGGGGTTATACTCCATAACACATGGGCTAGTGCTTGTGGCTGGGAGAGAGGAGCTGCTGGGGGTTATACTCCATAGCACATGGGCTGGTGCTTGTGGCTGGGAGAGAGGAGCTGCTGGGGGTTATACTCCATAACACATGGGCTAGTGCTTGTGGCTGGGAGAGTGGAGCTGCTGGGGGTTATACTCCATAACACATGGGCTAGTGCTTGTGGCTGGGAGAGTGGAGCTGCTGGGGGTTATACTCCATAACACATGGGCTAGTGCTTGTGGCTGGGAGAGAGGAGCTGCTGGGGGTTATACTCCATAACACATGGGCTAGTGCTTGTGGCTGGGAGAGAGGAGCTGCTGGGGATTATACTCCATAACACATGGGCTAGTGCTTGTGGCTGGGAGAGAGGAGCTGCTGGGGGTTATACTCCATAACACATGGGCTAGTGCTTGTGGCTGGGAGAGAGGAGCTGCTGGGGGTTATACTCCATAACACATGGGCTAGTGCTTGTGGCTGGGAGAGTGGAGCTGCTGGGGGTTATACTCCATAAGACATGGGCTAGTGCTTGTGGCTGGGAGAGAGGAGCTGCTGGGGGTTATACTCCATAACACATGGGCTAGTGCTTGTGGCTGGGAGAGAGGAGCTGCTGGGGGTTATACTCCATAGCACATGGGCTGGTGCTTGTGGCTGGGAGAGTGGAGCTGCTGGGGGTTATACTCCATAGCACATGGGCTGGTGCTTGTGGCTGGGAGAGAGGAGCTGCTGGGGGTTATACTCCATAGCACATGGGCTGGTGCTTGTGGCTGGGAGAATGGAGCTGCTGGGGGTTATACTCCATAACACATGGGCTAGTGCTTGTGGCTGGGAGAGTGGAGCTGCTGGGGGTTATACTCCATAGCACATGGGCTGGTGCTTGTGGCTGGGAGAGAGGAGCTGCTGGGGGTTATACTCCATAACACATGGGCTAGTGCTTGTGGCTGGGAGAGTGGAGCTGCTGGGGGTTATACTCCATAGCACATGGGCTGGTGCTTGTGGCTGGGAGAGAGGAGCTGCTGGGGGTTATACTCCATAACACATGGGCTAGTGCTTGTGGCTGGGAGAGTGGAGCTGCTGGGGGTTATACTCCATAGCACATGGGCTGGTGCTTGTGGCTGGGAGAGAGGAGCTGCTGGGGGTTATACTCCATAACACATGGGCTAGTGCTTGTGGCTGGGAGAGTGGAGCTGCTGGGGGTTATACTCCATAACACATGGGCTAGTGCTTGTGGCTGGGAGAGTGGAGCTGCTGGGGGTTATACTCCATAACACATGGGCTAGTGCTTGTGGCTGGGAGAGAGGAGCTGCTGGGGGTTATACTCCATAACACATGGGCTAGTGCTTGTGGCTGGGAGAGAGGAGCTGCTGGGGATTATACTCCATAACACATGGGCTAGTGCTTGTGGCTGGGAGAGAGGAGCTGCTGGGGGTTATACTCCATAACACATGGGCTAGTGCTTGTGGCTGGGAGAGAGGAGCTGCTGGGGGTTATACTCCATAACACATGGGCTAGTGCTTGTGGCTGGGAGAGAGGAGCTGCTGGGGGTTATACTCCATAACACATGGGCTAGTGCTTGTGGCTGGGAGAGTGGAGCTGCTGGGGGTTATACTCCATAAGACATGGGCTAGTGCTTGTGGCTGGGAGAGTGGTTATCACATTAATGACCTGTAGGCTATGTGTTGTGGCTGAGAGAGTGGTTATCACATTAATGCCCTGTAGGCTATGTGGCCACCATCACACTACGTGTCGCTTGGTGTAGTCCTGCGTCTGCTCCTATGCTAGTACCGACTGCTATTATCACCCCATAGACTCCTAATACTCCTCGGATATAAGGCTTGGTGTAAATAGCCTATAGCACCTGGGCACCTCGTGTCAGCGCTTGTTCGTGGCGCTGCCCAATGCTTTTTGCCTAGTCCATCACAAGGGAGCGAAAATATGTTGCTCGGAGACCAATCCTCACCATTGACGGGGGGGGGAGGAGTGTTGCTTTTCCTGTCTATTAGATTAAGCATCATGTGCCTGGCGAAGGAAATCCTGAAAGCATGGTCTGTCAGGGACGTATGAAGAGATATTGTGGCATTGATATTACTTACAAATGAGCTTTTGGGCCTAAGAGTCTCACACAAAGCAGCCACACTGATTACCTGAAGACAGGTTGAATAAACCCCAAACATTAACACAAGGATGACCTGTGTGGAGTATTATTGAATATTATAAGACCAGAGTGTCCCCATCATCAGGAACTCGCTCTCTCCCTTCCGCTCAGCTCCTCCTGACAGCCACCTCTCCACCATCCTGGTGACTTCCTCTCACGCTCACCCCCAAGACTTCGCTCCAGGTGCCCTCGTCCTCTGAGGCTCACTCCCTGAGTACTGGTATAGGGAAACACTGGTGTATGTGGCGAGTTCCATGTAAATAGATGCCTTTATAACTTTTGGATTAAGGCAGAAACGCTCACTGAAGCCTCATCCTGTCACTGCAGCCACAGGGAAGTAATCACACACAGGACCGGACTTCTCAGAAATGTTTTTTTTTAATTTGCATATATTGCAATAAAAACAGCTGCGAGCATTGATACAAAACACAGGATATTGGTCCAGTACCAGTCGTGGAGACCTAGTTAGGTAGTAAGAAGTTTAGATAAGATATATATAAAAACAAAGTACTTTTTACAAGAATATACTGTACTGTTTCCAGCCCCCGCTTCGGGCAGCGGACTGAAATATTGCTTCTTTCAGCTATATAAAATATTCTCACGGATAATGTCACACACAAGAATGGCTGGTACCACACCCACCAGAGATCTCCATTCCCCGGCCCAGAGATCTCAATTCCCCGGCCTTCTTTTAAAGACTGGCATTAAAGGAAACCGATGAAATGTGTGATTTGGAAACGCTGACCATGAGGCAGACCTCATGAGGCCTAAACCAAGTCACGAACCAGTTACCTTGATGAGTAATATCCAGCGACCTGACGCCACTGCCTAGGGAGCCGAGAGGCGGTATTCCTATAACGCAGCATCTGTCAAAACGGCGGTGTCCTATGTGACGTCGCAGCAGATAGGCTATGCCCTTCAAAATATTAACTCCGCCCACAACATGGCTGCCTGGACTGTGTCTAGGTACCGGATGCACTTTAAGAGGGGATTTCCTTCTGGGTAAATCCCATTCTAGAGTCCTGACTGAAAAGAATCATTGGTCTGTGCAGATCTTAGCTTCTAGCTGCACCAATTGTCTTTACTTGTGCTCATGCTATACTTGTATATATGAATAAAGAACATTTTCTAACTTATTATACTGAATGTTGTTGTATTGGCATTGTGTGGCAAGGTTACTATTTTATCTCCATATGTATTATCTGTAATGCTCTTCCATTTGAATAAAATAAGGTTACCTCCATATTTTACAGTCGGTTCAACATTTATTTTGGAACATACGGATCACCCTTATGGACTCTGTTCCACCGTTTATGCAGCAGCCGCAACTTTACCATAAGCCGTTTTTTTTATAATTACCCATTATTTCCACTGCGTGCCCCCCCCATCATACTCAGCAAGGATAATAGGATAATGACACGCTAAAAGTACCACAGTAATGTACAATAGAACTGTAGGGTGGGAGGACCTGCCTCGGGAACGTACTGGTGTCATGACTCTCACAGATGGGAGGAACCTCGTTTTACTAAACCAGAAGAGACAGGTCGCTCAGTAAGTGATTCTCCAGTGTAATGCCCCTTTAAGTCACTGGGTGCGATCTACCCCCTATGCTAGACGCTGCCTCAACAGTCCCCAGCCCAAGCTACACCACATTTTCTGATGCAGCGCACGATCTCTATGGCAGTTATAGATGTAAAACAAACCATTGTCCTAGAAAGCTACGTTTTGTAAAAAAAAACTGTTAAAAAGGAAGCTGGAAAATCGCATTCAATAACGTCACAGCCTTGCAGGGGACAGGAGCGTCAAACTGCAGGATGCGATTTACCGTGGCTATCAAAATATAGAAAATATATTTATATATATATATAAAAACAGATAAAAGACGCACAGAGCGCTAGTGTTTAAAAACAGCTGTACAGGGCGCACTCGTGCAAAGGAAATGTGCAAAGGTGTAATATCTGTGGAAGTTTACACGAGATACTTCTGAGTGTTTCGTTAGATGCATTCGGAGTGTCAGGCACTGTGAATGGCGACAACAAGAAGTGAGCCCGGTCTCACCAATTGTTTGACTGCAACCCTGCCCTGAAAATGGCTGTAAACCTGGAACTTTGCTTGTTGATATTCTCCTGATCCCCGCATTTGCAGGATGTAATACTGCATGGTGGAGGAACTTACAGTGTACAGTTTCAGAAACCTCAGAGGTCTCTTCTTCAGTAACACGAATAGTCCTTCACCTGACAAGTCTCTTTCACACTAAGAAAATCTTCGCATGTTTTCTGCTCTGTGCACACTAGATGGCGCCGGTGAGGTTTCCAGAGCGCTGTACACTGTAAGCTATGGGAGCAGCTGTCTTGTCGCCAATCACATTAAGTGGGTACGCGGCCTGGCCTAGCAGTTGGAGGAGTGTATGTTCCCCAACTGGCCAGCAGCCAGCATCAGGATATCTTTCTTCTCCTTGTGGTAGCGCAGCTCCTTCCCGGCTAGCCGAGCCTCGTCCAGCTGCCTCTCTGTGGATGCCAGCTCTCTGGTAAGGGTCCCTGGATAGTCCTGCTCCCGATTGACCCAGTCCATGGCCATCTGGTTCCTCATGTCATCGTCCAGCGCCCGGTGAGAGTAGTGAGCCAGCACCTCCTGGACAAGACACACGGGGGTATAGTCATTAGTACCATACACAAGAACCCCCCACCTCCCAGTGTGCAATATACATGCACAGTGACCCAACAGCAGGCAAAGGCCCTACCTGGCGGGAGCACTGGCGTTCTCTCATGGCTTTAAGGCTGCCGTTCCAGTGCAGGAGTTGGAAGACGGTCATCAGCTCCTAGAGACACACAGACAGACGGGAGGTCACATTCATCTGGTGACAGCAGGTGGAGAGACTTTAGGATACATTCCCAGAGGAGGTGACCACCGGCCGGTTTACTTTTCCCCTCTCTATTCACATGGATAGGAAGCTCTCAGCAGTGGGGCAGTTAGAGTACAGAGCATAGAGGGGGGGGGATAAGGAGAGGACACCGAACTTGTAAATATGTATGGTTGAACCTATGTAATATTAAATATAGCTCCCTTCCTTCTATAATAAAGGAGATATACAAGCAATACGTGTAAGACATAATACTGCAAAACATCCTTATACCCCAGCAACCTCCATAAGCGATGACTCTTACAGCATACAACGGCTCAGACAGATCCCACCCACCACGCATCAATGACGTTCACTCCTATTATACCCAATAATGTCTTTATGTAACGTCAGGGACATACTGGGGTTGGTGACTTGTTTGAATAATTATTTTGCATGATGGCGCTCATGTGTTTTCCAGCTGTCAGTCAAACATGCTGAAAGAATGACACCTATACCGCCTGAGGCTGCTGCAAAGCGTGTGCTGATAATAAGAGAGACTGAACAAGCGCAAGGATAGGGGTCGTGTGGGTCCATACATGCGTCCAACTCTGCATATGCACGCGAGGCAGATACATTTGCGCCACTATGACTTTAAAATAAAAAAATAAATAATTAAAAAAAAAAAAAAAGTAAAACACGTTAGAATTATACATCCAATGGAAAAAATGGACTTGTCCCGGAATTAAATGCAACTAAAGGTGCCCATAGATGGTGCGATAAAGCAGCCGATCTGTACCGTGTATGGGCATGATATCGTACAGAGCGCACCCGTGGGGTTGTACATCGCACAGCCAGATCTTACTGCAGGTTCAGTCGATCTGGATATGCGATATGTGATCCCATGCAGTGCTCTGCGGGTGGAGGAGCCGGCATATCGGCCGCCCAATTGCACCATGCGTGAGGCACTGACACTGCGTCCAACTGAGGCCTAAGTGAGCCCTTTAACGCACTAAATTATACACAACTGCCTTCCATCCACCTGATGAGGCATAGACATTAACTGCTCAGCAGCGCCCTCTAGTGACAGCATCCAGACACACAGGACACCAGCAACCTGTACCTGAAACTCGAGCATGGATTTTCCCTTGTTGGACTCCAGCATAAAGCGAAAAGCTCCGATTCCTGTATTGGGGTTATCTGCTTCCTCCCGATTACCCTGAAAAGAACAATAACAACAGAACCATGAACGTCCTGCAGGGAACATCTGCGCACAGTCACACAACACGGGCAGGATCATCTGCTTTTAATCGATGAGAACACAAATAGAATGAGAAGGAGATTGGCCCAGATGGAGAAGTGAGACGTCACACAGAGCTTGCACTAACCAGCCCCAGAAACCCTGCGAGTTATATTAATAGAAGTCAGATCTGGAGATGCTAGCATTAAGCCAGCGCTTCTGTCATTTTTCAGAATATTTATTTCTGCAGCATTTGAAGGGACAGAAGACGCGGCGGAATGCTCTGGGGAATAGGCTCCTAGCGCTTGCAGACTGATGGATAAACACATTCCACCATATAACCGTCATTGTTACAGAAACTTGTACAGGGGTGTAGGGCACGTTTCCCATAACTGGCACAATTAGGGCTTAGGGACATTAGTAAATACCACAATAGAAGATTTTTTTCTTATGTTAAAATACAAGGCGGACTATTTTTGGACAGTGCAATCCTTATCCCATCTCCCAAACTATAGCTGCAGGGAATGGAGCTGCGAGAGGTGGGCCAGGAGTGCATAGCTGCAGAGAATGGAGCCGCGAGAGGTGGGCCGGGAGTGTATAGCTGCAGAGAATGGAGCTGCAAGAGGTGGGCCGGGAGTGTATAGCTGCAGAGAATAGAGCTGCGAGAGGTGGGCCGGGAGTGTATAGCTGCAGAGAATGGAGCTGCGAGAGGTGGGCCGGGAGTGTATAGCTGCAGAGAATGGAGCTGCGAGAGGTGGGCCGGGAGTGTATAGCTGCAGAGAATGGAGCTGCGAGAGGTGGGCCGGGAGTGTATAGCTGCAGAGAATGGAGCTGCGAGAGGTGGGCCGGGAGTGTATAGCTGCAGAGAATGGAGCTGCGAGAGGTGGGCCGGGAGTGTATAGCTGCAGAGAATGGAGCTGCGAGAGGTGGGCCGGGAGTGTATAGCTGCAGAGAATGGAGCTGCGAGAGGTGGGCCGGGAGTGTATAGCTGCAGAGAATGGAGCTGCGAGAGGTGGGCCGGGAGTGTATAGCTGCAGAGAATGGAGCTGCGAGAGGTGGGACGGGAGTCGCTAGTTACTGAAGGATACCTCATTTAATAACACCATGGTGACACTTGTACAACATCCAATGAAGCAATGATCAGTCGTTAATAAACCTGCTCTATGTGCATAGCTACATCCCCCCCTTACATTGAACGTTGCTAGGGCCTCGCAGACACTCTTCTCAATGAACTCATCGGTAATCCTGCGGGAAGGGTGCTCGTTAAACACTGAATTCATCAGCGCGATCTTCGCTGCGCTTCTTCTGGCCTCAGCTTTGGTTGGACAGAACTGGGAAGGAGAAAGGGAGATAAGGATTAAAAGGCAGCGTTAGAGGATATTCCGCTCCTGTGATAGACAGGACAAAGAGCACACATCCACTCACCGGGACTGTAACGTGTGGCGCAATCACATCCCCTCACCGGGACTGGAACGCGTGGCGCAATCACATCCACTCACCGGGACTGGAACGCGTGGCGCAATCACATCCACTCACCGGGACTGGAACGCGTAGCGCAATCACATCCACTCACCGGGACTGGAACGCGTAGCGCAATCACATCCACTCACCGGGAATGGAACGCATGGCGCAATCACATCCACTCACCGAGACTGTAACGCGTGGCGCAATCACATCCACTCACCGGGACTGGAACGCGTGGCGCAATCACATGACCATCTCCTGGGAGCGAATCACTGCATAAAGGGCAGGGGAATATTTCCCACCTCCAGAGGACTTTCATTTATTTCATTGTACAGAACCCTGTGCAACTTTTACCAGTCTCCTCTTGTGTTTTAGCCATGAGTTTATATGATCAGTCATATGTGTTTATTTGTTCCGCAGAAGTGCATGAACATGCCCGGAAATTAAAGTTACCTGTAGGTGGGAAAGCGCTTTAATTTATCTATTAAACCATCACTTTACAACAGAGAACCAGGACACTCATTTAAAGGGACCCTAGGTTAGGTTTAGGCATCGGGAAGGTTAGAGTAGGGAGAGGGGGAGGGTTAGGGTGTGGAGAGGGGGGGGGTTAGGGTAGGGAGAGGGGGGGGGTTAGGGTAGGGAGAGGGGGAGGGTTAGGGTAGGGAGAGGGGGAGGGTAGGGAGAGGGTTAGGGTAGGGAGAGGGTTAGGGTAGGGAGAGGGTTAGGGTAGGGAGAGGGTTAGGGGGAGGGAGAGGGAGAGGGGGAGGGAGAGGGGGAGGGAGAGGGGGAGGGGAGGGGTAGGGAGAGGGGGAGGGTTAGGGTAGGGAGAGAGGGAGGGTTAGAGTGTGGAGAGGGGGAGGGTTAGGGTAGGGAGAGGGGTTAGGGTAGGGGTTAGGGTATGGAGAGGGGTTAGGGTATGGAGAGGGGGAGGGTTAGGATACCGACTGACAGGTGTCTGTATCCTAACCCTGTCTGGATGCCGGCGTCAGGATTTTGAACGTCGCCACCCTGTACCCATCTCGGTATAAGGTAACACTATTAGCTGGATGTCCTATCCAAAACTGTACCTGGAAGCTCCCAAAACAGCTGCCCCCAGGCAGGGTGACATAGCAGACGTACGGCGGACTGTTGGACGGCACCATCTCGTAAACCACCAGGGCTCCATTTTTAAGGTCCGCCCCCCGCGTCTGCTTCATCTGCCAGAATTCCTGTAGCGCTTCCACCACGTTAACTGGGGGAGAAATATCAGATTAATGGCCTCGCCGTGGAGGAGGATCAGAATGACACATCTTAGGAAAGGCGGAACATGATGCAACCAATCAGGGGTTCTATTGCTGCTCTGGACACAACAATACGAAGGTGGACTCGCCACGCACGCTCCTGGCCTCAGTGGATGCGCATCACGGAACGTCGATGTGCCTCAACAATCCGCCAAGCCTACAAAGACATGCCTCCCCTACTTTCCGTTCACAAGAGCCGCCTCCGCAAACTAGACGCGTGTTAGAGTCGCTGATGTAGAGCAAGTTCTACGCCAAACTGCGTAGCGTATCTTACGGGAAATCACTCTCCGCATTCCCAGACAGTGACACCAGCCTGCACCCGGAGAGGCGAGACAGAAGGGGCGGTCTGATAAAGGCAGGGTATAACAAACACGTTGACGCAAATCTGCAGGAACGGGTATATATTGTGGGATAACTGGGTGTTTTCAGGGGGAGCATGCCAACACGAGGTACCACCAGGATGTAACTAGGGAGCTGATGTCGGACAGATCTGCTGTCATCCTCTAATTTCGACTGCAAAAGCCTCCCCAATAAGTTTCCATATTACATAGCGATAGCTGTTGTAGCTGCTTTTACCGGGAGAGGCCAGACAATGGCAGCTCGCACATGCGTGGTATGACAACTGTGCATGCGTAATGGCATGGCCGACCCCCGAACCAAGAAGGAAAGGGATCGCATTAGTGAATACTAAACTTCTAACACATTGCAGGATACATCCGGGTGAGGCTTCTTATTGCCGTGATAATTAATAATTAGAGATTACAGAGGAGAATGAAGACTGAGAGGTGACAGAAGGAAGATCTTCTATACAGAAAGGGGAACAGTCTCTCGGGCGCTGTGACGGGGGCTGGTACAGCGCCAGAGTGCCTGCGATAAACGTACGGCGATTGTCAAGAGATGTATAATACACATACAGGACCTGCAGGTTCCCTTCAATGATCTCACTCTGCCCAACGCCCATCCCAAACACCTGCTACTCCGCCAACGTGCCCCAGAAAACCATGCGCTTTGTTAAACAGCCAAAAGAACAGCGGTAAAGACGATTTTGCGCTCCGTCAATGGGGTTCGGTGAAAGCAGCCATTTCCGGAGGCAAAGGATTTTCTGCCTATAAGCACGCCAGGAACTTGGGGCGATGTCGCTAATAATTTGATGAGCCGCACTGTCGTGGATGCTCAGGAAACAGCTGCCGTCAGTGTTTGGGCAATAGTCCGCTTTAATCACATATCGCGCTAGAGACATAATTAGAATATACTAAAATGCAGGATCAGCATCTGTGACTCTACAATGAGCAGCAGCATACGCCATAGCGGAGTGATGCGGCGCACGGTCTGAGGGATCGATGTACTAAGCCTTGCAGAGAGGTAAAGTACCAACCAATCAGCTCCTACCTGTCTTTTTTAAAACACAGCCTGTAAAGTGACAATTAGGAGCTGATTGGCTGGTACTAAAGGCTTAGTACATAGACAGACAGAGCGGTAATGTCTCTTTTCCATGTGCAGGAAAGTTTATTTATACACAACCAAAACATTTGAGTCACAGACGGGGGCGTGCAGATTCCAGGACAGACTGATCACATATGGCAGCCGGGCAGAGCGTGCAGTGCGATGTTCTGCGGCTTTGTCTGATTATCCCAGTGTCTCCGGGCCTGATCTTACACAGAACACGTCTCTACGCAGCTGGGAACTGGATTAGGCTCGGAGCCCTGTTTGGTGCTTTAGCCAGAAGAGCCTGTATGTGAGCCGGCAAAAAGGAGCCACAGACAAGTGATCCAGGACAAACAAGGAGACATGTAATTAAGGACGCATTTCAGTGGTTTAATCAGGACACCTTCGTGCCAGTTTGGGAGGTTATCCTAAACATCTGACGCGTTTCCTCCTCCTAGCCATACATTATTTGGCCACATCTGGCCTGGTGACGGCACCCCTGGGGATCGCCGTCCTGAGTCTCAGATTACTGCGCTGCTAATAGGGGGCTCCGGGGGCAGCGTTGCCCAAACACATGCAGTCACAGAATCTGGTTTATGGGTTTTATGACTAGATTGTCACATAAGCAAAAGGTTTTATTAGGAAGGTCCTCTTGTGGGGTGCCAGGACAATGCAGCGCTAACACCCTGCGGCTCCCAGCTATAAAAGGTTCAGAACCAGTGAACTAGGTGGGCGATAAACCTGGAAACTATAGTAGTAAAAATAGAAAACATTTTTTCACCAATTACTGCGACAAAATCCCTGTGTGTTCCAGAGAAGATTATTGTACATTATTCTCTTGTAACCCCCCATTTCATTCCTTAATAATCTCTTGTAACCCCCCATTTCATTCCTTAATAATCTCTTGTAACCCCCCATTTCATTCCATAATAATCTCTTGTAACCCCCCATTTCATTCCATAATAATCTCTTGTAACACCCCATTTAATTCCATAATAATCTCTTGTAACCCCCCCATTTCATTCCTTAATAATCTCTTGTAACCCCCATTTCATTCCATAATAATCTCTTGTAACCCCCATTTCATTCCATAATAATCTTTTGTAACCCCCCTATTCCATAATAATCTCTTGTAACCCCATTTCATTCCATAATAATCTCTTGTAACCCCCCATTTCATAATAATCTCTTGTAACACCCCATTTCATTCCATAATAATCTCTTGTAACCCCCCTATTCCATAATAATCTCTTGTAACTCCCCATTTCTTTCCTTAATAATCTCTTGTAACCCCCCCATTTCATTCCATAATAATCTCTTGTAACCCCCCTTTTCATTCCATAATAATCTCTTGTAACCCCCCATTTCATTCCATAATAATCTCTTGTAACCCCCCTTTTCATTCCATAATAATCTCTTGTAACCCCCCATTTCAGTCCATAATAATCTTTTGTAACCCCCTATTCCATAATAATCTCTTGTACCCCCCATTTCATTCCATAATAATCTCTTGTAACCCCCCATTTCATTCCATAATAATCTCTTGTAAAACCCCTTTTCATTCCATAATAATCTCTTGTAATCCCTTTTCATTCCATAATAATCTCTTGTAACCCCCATTTCATTCCATAATAATCTTTTGTAACCCCCCTATTCCATAATAATCTCTTGTAACTCCCCATTTCATTCCATAATAATCTCTTGTAACCCCCCATTTAATTTCATAATAATCTCTTGTAACGCCCAATTTAATTCAATAATAATTTCTTGTAACCCCCCTTTCATTCCATAATAATCTCTTGTAACCCCCCTATTCCATGATAATCTCTTGTAACCCCCCATTTCATAATAATCTCTTGTAACCCCCCATTTCATTCCATAATAATCTCTTGTAACCCCCCATTTCATTCCATAATAATCTCTTGTAACCCCCGCTTTTCATTCCATAATAATCTCTTGTAACCCCCCTTTTCATTCCATAATAATCTCTTGTAATCCCCTTTTCATTCCATAATAATCTCTTCTAATCCCCTTTTTCATTCCATAATAACCTCTTGTAAAATCTGCTCCCATAATTTAATTTCTAGTAACCCCATCCCCCTGTATTAATCACTTGTAGACCCCATTACCTTCTCTTGTAGCTACCCTTCCTCTGTATCACTCTTATAGTCCCCAATCCAACTGCATTAATACCTTGTAACTCCCCCCTCCATCCTCCCCTGTAATGGACCATCCCTTCTGTAGTAGACCCTTGAAACCCCATCCTCACTGTAGTAATCTAATGTAATCCTCCCATCCCCCCTGTAGTAATCTCTTTTTATCACATTCCTCCCTGTAGTCATTCCTTTTAACCCTGCCCGTCCCCCCTGTGGTAATCTCTGTTTACATCCCACCCCCCTGTGGTAATCTTTTAACCCCCCCACCCTGAAACCCCATAGTGATCTCTTGTAATCGCCTATCCCCCAGTAGTAATCCTTTTTATTTTACCTTCTTTCCTGTAGTAATCCTGTCCCCCTATAGTAATCTCCTGTGATCCCCCTTTAGTAATCTCATGTGACCCTCCGCCCCCCAGTGTAATCTCATGTAACTCTTCACCCCCGTTATACTCTCATATGACCCCCCCGTCCCTCTTGTAGTAATAGCAATCTCTTTTAACCTCCCCTTAGTAATCTCCTGTAACCCCCACTGATCCCCCATAGTAATCTCCTGTAACCCCCACTGATCCCCCATAGTAATCTCCTGTAACCCCCACTGATCCCCCATAGTAATCTCCTGTAACCCCCACTGAATCCCTCCTCCGTTCCCCCCTGTAGTAATCTCATGTAACCCCCCTGTCTCTCCATAGTAATCTCATGTAACCACCCCGTCTCTCCATAGTAATCTTATGTAACCACCCAGTCTCTCCATAGTAATCTCATGTAACCCTCCTCCGTCCCCCCGTAGTAATCTCATATATCCCTCCTCAGTCCCCCTGTAGTAATATGTAACCCTCCTCCGTCCCCCCGTAGTAATCTCATGCAACCCCCTCCATCCCCCCGTAATAATCTCATGCAACCCTCCTCCGTCCCCCCGTAGTAATCTCATATAACCCTCCTCAGTCCCCCTGTAGTAATATGTAACCCTCCTCCGTCCCCCCGTCGTAATCTCATGCAACCCCTCTCTGTTTTACCGTAGTAATATCATGTAACCCCCTACATCCCCATGTAGTAATCTCATGTAACCCCCCCTCTGTCCCCCTTTAGTAATCTCATGTAATCCCCCCTTTAGTAATCTCATGTAAGCCCCCCTCTGTCCCCCTGTAGTAATCTCATGTAACCCCCTCCATCCCCATGTAGTAATCTCATGTAACCCCCCCTCTGTCCCCCTTTAGTAATCTCATGTAATCCCCCCCTTTAGTAATCTCATGTAAACCCCCCTCTGTCCCCCTGTAGTAATCTCATGTAACCCCCTCCATCCCCATGTAGTAATCTCATGTAACCCCCTCCATCCCCATGTAGTAATCTCATGTAACCCCCTCCATCCCCATGTAGTAATCTCATGTAACCCCCTCCATCCCCATGTAGTAATCTCATGTAACCCCCCTCCATCCCCATGTAGTAATCTCATGTAACCCCCCTCTGTCCCCCTTTAGTAATCTCATGTAACCCCCCTCTGTCCCCCTTTAGTAATCTCATGTAACCCCCCCTCTGTTCCCCTTTAGTAATCTCATGTAACCCCCCTCTGTCCCCCTTTAGTAATCTCATGTAACCCCCCCCCTCTGTCCCCCTTTAGTAATCTCATGTAACCCCCCCTCTGTTCCCCTTTAGTAATCTCATGTAACCCCCCTCTGTCCCCCTGTAGTAATCTCATGTAACCCCCCTCTGTCCCCCTTTAGTAATCTCATGTAACCCCCCTCTGTCCCCCTTTAGTATTCTCATGTCCCCCCCTAAGTATCCCTCCCCCACTCTCGGAGCTCACCTCGGCCGTAGCCCTGGGTGTGTTTGGCGAAGCTCCGCACCACGGCTTCCACCGCTTCCCGCAGAACCGCCGGGTTCCCCGGACTCCCGAGCCCCAGCGCCCCCGGGATCCCCAGGCCTAGAGGGGGAGGAGGAGCCGAGGCCTGGTTGGCGGAGCTGCCGGTCACACCAGGCCTGAGGGAGCGCAGTGTTCCGCCGGACACCCCGGCCCCGACGCCCGGCTGCAGCCGCTGAGGACGCACCGACTCCATGACCGAATAACGGGATTGAGATGAGGGGACCGAGCTGTCACTCAGCGGCGGGAGAGGAGGAGCCGAGCGCCACCAGCCAATCAACAGCCTCACAGATCAGAAGAGGCGTAGTTTACTTGGCCGGATAACGGGACTGAGGAGACTGAGCTGTCACTCAACTGAAACAGGGGAGGAGCCGAGCACCAGCAGCCAATCACCAGCGTTGTCTACCAGAGTGGGCGGAAACGCTCCAGCCGAATAACGGAATTGAGAAAGATCTGTCACTCAAAGAATGAAGGGGGAGGAGCTGAGAGCAACTCGCTAGTCATCAGCCTCAATCATAATAGTAGGCGGGGCTCCGTGGCCCCGGGCGTGGCTCATACTTGCTGTGATCAGCTGTCAACGGAGGGGCGGGCACTGTGAATATAACGCTGTGTGGTTACCTGGGTGACGGCTCCCCGGCGGAGCTTCGCGCTGACACTATGTTTGACCCTCGCAGCGCCCAGTCTGCTACCCGGAAGTGTTGCTCTGATTTGTGATCTTTACACCTGGAGCGGGTCACGGCGGCCTCATGGACTCCTGGGTCCGGTTCAGCGGCCAGAGCCAGGCCAAGGAGCGGCTCATCAGGTGACTCCAATGCACTTGGTGCCGTAGGACTGAAAGTCCCAGCGTACGGCCTTTGCCATCCTGTGGGTAAAATAGCCCAGAGAGGACAGGGAGTGTTTCTCTCCAACTGTTGTGGGACTACAAGTCCCAGCGTTCCCCCTGTCGGTAATATAAAGCCCAGAAGTGACAGAATGTGGGACTATAAATCCCAGCATGTCCTCTGCCAGCCTGTGGTTAATGGCCTTGAGGTGACTGAATGTTGGACTACAAGTCTCAGCATGCCCTCTGCCAGCCTGAGGTTAATAGCCCAGAGGAGACAATGTGGAACTACAAGTCTCAGCATGCCCTCTGCTAGACTGTGGGGGTAATGTATAATCAGAGGTTACAGGAAGTGTCTCTCCAGCTGTTGTGGAGGTCCCACCATGCCCTGCCATCAGTGTCAGACTGGTGCCAGATAGACCCTTACCTCATGCCCCTGCATACTGTAATGGTAACGCAGATATACTGTATGTGGCTGAAGCCAGGAGGGAAGAAATAACCCTGAATATATTATATAAGAAATGAAATAGGACTTGTATGAATGAGTTAGATCCGAAATCCCGGTGGATGGAACCATTGCAGTATTTAGAAGTGTCTACTGTCTGGAAAAGGCACCAAACTGTGGAATGGAGCCCAGGCCTTTTCTTGGGGGGGGGGGGCAGGTGGGTGTAAGGCCTTTTCTGGGGGGCCCAGGTGGGTGTCATATCTTTTCTGGGGGAGCCCAGGTGGGTGTAAGGCCTTTTCTGGGGGGCCCAGGTGGGTGTCATATCTTTTCTGGGGGAGCCCAGGTGGGTGTCATGTCTTTTATGGGGAAGGGGGACCAGGTGGGTGGAATCTTCCTTGAGGTGTTAGATGTATATAGTATTGCCTCCATGGCCTTGCTACCCCACCGCTAAGCCCCATTTCCTCCTGTTCTGCCTGTCACTTCCAGGGCTGCCAAGAGAAATTTTAGGCCCGGATACAGCAACATCCTGTGGGACCACAGCATGTAGGGCATGGCTGCACCCATTTGTGGGTGGGTCTAGCATGTGAGATGCACCCACTCACAGGAGCATGGCATAGCACCCACTCACAGGAGCATGGCATGGCACCCAGCAGCTGGGACTAAAGTATCCACTACTGTATTAGGATGGCAGAAGCTGCATTTTTAGCTGGATATATTTAGATGCTAAAATGTAACAGACAATAATTAAAGTGCTAGAACTTTACTTTGTACATCTCTCATGTAAATAACATAAACATAATCTATTTTCTGTCATAGAGAGAGATGAATGAAGGACTTAATGTTGACATAACATCAGGTCATCTTATACACACACATTCCGCAGCACATATCCTAACCCACTGCTCCATGCTCCTTCCTCACTATCTACCCCTCTGTGTCACCCCTGTCTGTCTGCCCCTCCCCTTTAGAATGTAAGTTCTCATGAGCAGGGCCCTCATCCCTCATGTGCGTCTCCTACCCCTACTTATAGTATCATTTACTCCTAATGCCCCAATTGGCACCTAACACATGGTTGACACCCGCTGCTTGTGTTATGCAGCTATGTGTATAAACCATGTCCTTGCCTGGCATTGTTTTGTATTAGCCTTAACTGTTTTTCTTGTGTGCTCATTTATGTATAGAGATCTATACTGTCACTAGTTTTGCAGGATCCTCTCTGCCTCCTTGTGGCTGATGAATATTTTTTTTTTCAGACTTTTGCTATTTTGTAACTGCAGCTAAAAGTGAAAACTAACAATTATGAAGATCTGAGTCATAAACCAGTGATGGGCAGCCTGACCTACTTTAATGAGCACACGGGACGCCCACCAACCTTCATAATGGCCGCACTTTGCCCTTCATTTCAAAAATTAAACTCTGGCACCAGAACGACCAGGTTGCCCAATCACTTTGGTTTTATGTGCTCAAAAATTCCACCTCATGCCACTCAGAACCAGCCGCTTGCCTCAGAATGCCTCCACAAGCACACAGACACCCACTTATAAATTGTACCCCACTTGCCTTCAGATATCACATTGTCTCCAAAATTCCTTCACACGGCCCTCACTTACCCTTCAGACATGATCTCATACCTCCAAACACACTCTAGACCACCCCAAAATGGTACCCAAACGGTATGATAGCTTGCGCACAGCTGTCTGCATTTTGGTGGTGGCCTTTATGTTACAATCTCATCTAGAACTATTGAGCAAGACTGCACCCGGATAGACCTTAATAAAGCTTTGTGATGCTACATCGCAGTGATCGTCTGAGCCTCATTCGTGGATGGCTGTACAATAGATTTCAAACCGTGGCAACTTTTAAAAATAGGCGTGGCGCTAATGCCAAAAGTAGACGTATTTACTGAGTCACCACCAATTGTTGCAGTAATTATATTTAATACGCTGTAAGGTTAAAATTAGAGTATGATTATTTCATTGAATAATTTATCCTTAAATCCACACATAATGATGAAGGGTGTGTTCTACTTTGGGATTCCCCCCCCGGCAATCGCCCCGATGTTACCTGATCTCTGTACAGATGTCAGAGGTTAGAGCTGGGTAGGGAACGTGAGCTTTGTGCCAAATCTGACACCTGATTGAACAGGAACAGAACCTACTTAGCTGGCACAGCGCGCCCTCCACGCCCCCTGCCTAAAACCGCAGCAGTCGTCCAGCAGTAAAGCTCCCCCCTGTATCCTTGTTCTTCAGTGCCTGGCGGTGCCTATTAATGTGTAGAGCCGCAAGATGGGTCAGTAAAATGTTTACCTCTAATAAACAAATATAGCGACACAGATAATGCAGAAAATCTGTTCTGTTTGGTAATACGTCTCATCCTGCGCATTCGTCTCGGCGCCGCCGAGTGTTGTTTGTCCCCACGGCGTCTCCCACGCACTGGCACAAGGACCTCTTTCTGTGCAGACATGAAGCATGCGGTTCACATTTGTTTCACTTTCTGTGGCTGAGACGTGTGATCGTGTTGTAACGATGGAGCTCAGTGATAGCCGGGACTGACCATGTTTCACGTTCTGTGTGCCCTATTTTCTCCTGGCCACCCTCCCAAATTCTACTTCTGCACAACCGTATGAGCATTAGAAGTGTGTTATGCTTTTAATCCCTGTTGTACGTCAATTGCCAGCTCTTTAGGTCAGTCACTTAATGAAAGCCCCTCTACGCATTATTTTGATATTTCAGATTGCAGTCTGGGCCTGATTCAGAGCCGGACGCGCTGACCAGAACGCTCACTCTGAATCGGGGCTCTCCTACCTAAACTTGGAGCGGCCTCTTGGACGCTCGCATAGCTGTGGGTTATCACCCACAGCTTATGCGAGCGTCCATGATGATTGTCGCGATGGTGAAGACCATCGGGTTTGCGACGAGACCCTGCGGTAGGGTCGCGGTGACCGCAAGCCCTGGAGTGATTTTGGCTCTATCAGAGCCAAAATCACTCCCACTGACATCACTAGTGATGTCAGTGGGGCCGGACCCAGACGGTAGGCGTTCCCATGGGAATTCCTCTGTCTGGCAGCCATGCCCCCGGCACGCCCACCAAAGAGGGCACGCTGTCAATCAACATCGACAGCACGCCCCCTTTGGTGCGAGACCTGGAGCGGCGGCTTCCCCGTCGTTCCCCGGGTCTCGCGCATGCGCACGACGGAGCTCCCTCCGTCATGAGCAGTAGGGCACCATCGACCCGCTTACGAGCGCTCTCGAGCGGGTCTGAATCAGGCCCTCTGTCTGGATCCGCGATTGGGCTTAGTGGCAAGCACTGAGTATATTTTGGGTACTGGGTAAACTCATGATTTGGAGTTTGAACCTACATTACCAGGCGATGGTGTACGAGATCTGTTTTTGGGCAGGATACCCACTATAACTGCTCTAGCAGGTTTAAACCATACGTAAGGGATCTCTATGGAACCGGTCTCATTATATTGATGTATGGTCTCTCTTGTATGCAGGAGTGTCATATTTTTAGCCTTTTTTTTGTTTTAAGTAAACTGTAATTTAACCTGATGATAGACTAATAACAAAGACCCCCTCATAGTACTTTTGTTGGATGGTGACACTGGTGTAAAGAGACTTTATAATTGGAGCTTTTTCCTTCTTTGTTGCAGAGCTGCCCAATATGCCTGCACGTTGCTGGGATACTCTCTGCAGAAAAGTGGAGCCAGTGCAGAACTTGTTGCAACTCTCAAACAGCTGGAGGCGCACCTGAGCCTGGGCCGGAAGTGTAAGTAGTGGCCAAAACCTGCGCCTAATCAGACCCCGGTAGCTAGCAATCTGAGTCATCGGCCCTCTTCTTCTCCATAGTGTTCCGGTTGGGGAACTCTGTAGACGCCTTGCAGTCGGCCAAGCGGGCCATACACTTGTCGGATGTCGTCCTGAGGTTCTGCATCACGGTGAGCCACCTCAACAGAGCCATGTATTTTGGCTGCGACAACATCCTGTGGCTGGGGAAGACCGGCCTGTCCCGGGAGTTGGACCAGGAGAAGTGGAGCCAGCGCTCCTTCAGGTTGGACCCCTGTGATTTTGTCTCTCCCAATCCCCCGCTGTGTTGTGTTCTATCCGTCTCCCATGGTCTTCACCCCCTTTGCACCCACCTGGTGTTTATCGTGTCCCTCTTTTGTTTGTATACCATTGTAATAAGTTTTCTGCACTCACAAAGTTTTGTCTCCTACCTGCAGATATTACCTCTTCTCCCTCATCATGAACCTGAGCCGGGACCTCTACGAGCTGAAACTCCTGATGGAGGTGGAAACGGGCCAGAAGCGTCCATCTTCTAAAGCCGCAGCAGAGAACGGGGAAGTCTCTTGTAGAGATAGACCACCACATCAGCTCCTGGGGCTCCAGCTGCGCCTCCTCCTCCATGTCCTTCGTAGCAACCCTCCACTTCTCCTAGATGTGGTCAAGAACGCGTGCGACCTCTTCATCCCCCTGGACAAGTTGGGACTGTACAAGACCAACCCCGGCTTTGTGGGGCTGTGCGGCCTGACGTCCTCTATACTGTCCATCCTGACCATCGTCCACCCCTGGCTGAAGCTGAAGCCATGAAGTTGGCCGGTGTTAAGTGCTTATTTCTTAATTAATCTTAATTAATTTAAGACCTTTGCGGATTTTCCTGGGCAATTAGCTTGTCCTGGCTGGGAGCATGAAAAGTCTGTTCTAGTTTAATGATTATACCTGAAGCTGTGTATATTACACATAGGAAACATGTCACGGTAGCCAAGAAATGTCCAAGAGGGCCGCAGTGGTGGCTGGGAGCTGTCACCAGATGTTTGTGTACTTCATACGTTGCAGGACGGCGCTGTAACAATGCAGAGAAAGTCACTGGATAAATTTAGGGCGCTTGAGCTGACACCTCACATGCTTAGGTCTGTGACATCTTCACAACACACAATGTCCCCACAGTGTGCGGCCAGTGTAGGGTATTGTCTGCTGCATTGTATTAATTCACACATACAATTTTACATTTTATAAAAGTGCCACTGATACCGTTATTTCACAATGATATTATATGTATCTCGTCTGAATGAGAAGTCTCACATGGCAATTACGCTTCCCGTGCAGCTATCGGTCTCTATCGGCATTAGACAATTTGTGTGAACCCCGATGTGTTTTCAGATTGAGTTACAGCACCCAAGAAGACGGCCTAGGAAATACAGATGTCCATTGATCTCTAGGAGGTGACTTACTCCATTACAAATACAGATACGCTTTTCATTATTGGTGTGTAATTACCTCTTGCAGCCTGCAGGGGGGGGTGCACTGTATCCAGCAAATATAATTTGATTTTCCTAATGAATGCTGTCAGGAAGAGGCTTAAACCTGCGATTTAGCTGCTGTAATCTGACTTCCTGTAACCTCTTGTGAGACTCCCCGTCATGGCCATGTATTGCTCACCTGCTCCGTGCTGGCATTGAATTACTACTTCTGCCCAATCACTAAGAAATGTCACCTTTGGTGTAGATGACCGTACCCCCTGCGTCCAGATTAATCACTTATTGTGCTGTCACCTATTGGTAGGGAGATCACCCTGCTTATCACTGTCTCGCATCAGTACCTGCAGTTATCTACGTAACATGCGGAAGGTTCCAAAACTGGATGCAAGCATCAGATCGTTGTAATGACCAGTAAAGTACATAACCCGTAATTGTCTCATTTTATTCTCCACGAGAGGCTCCGGATGACTCGTTAAGCGTCATAGAATCTCCCGGGCGGGGACGTAGGAAATGGTCATGAAAATCTTTTTGTTCATGCCTAGATAATAACACGCAGGGGGGAAAATAAAGGGGAACGCCAGTGAAAACAGGGAACTTTGGTTCGTTTCTATGGGTTACAGCACACCCACTCGGATATCTGCTTGTAACGGTCTATTCAGGCTCATGATCTGTCATCCGTTTGGTTGCTATCGGATACCGCACTTGGATGCAAAGAGTGGTGTACTGTTGTCCAAATTAACCAACCAGATGACTGAAGAATGACATCGAAACCAACCAGAACTTTGCTGGTCAGTGTAATGAAACCTGACATCTGGTTGCTAAGGGTAACAGCGTTATTAGCCCCGTAAAGTCTGTAGTGTATGCGGAATCCTAGGTATAGAAACGCCGGAGTTGGTTTACAGACTTTGCGGTTTTTACCCCGATGAGAATAGGTTTGTAGCCTCTGACGCAGAATCTAACCTGTGCAAGTACAAATAAAGACTAATTATGTGAAAATTGTATATAATGTGCTGTAATTTTGTAAATAATCCTGGCTTGTGCCCACAGATTAAACATTCAAGTTTTGTTCCTGTGTGGTGTTTCTGGTGCACACGTGTGTGTGAATAGAGAAAACGACCACTTGCATACAAAGGATAAGGGTGATATAACGCTGAAAGCAGGGAATATGGAGGGTCATGTGCTTCGCTGACTGGGTGGATAAAGGTTTACCTCATAGAATGGGTCTGGATGATTTGTAGTCCTTATTTACGGGTTGGGTATGGGATTCCGGTACTCAGGATACCGACAGGGTTAGGATACCGACACTAATACCAGTAACTGGGAGGAGCACAAAGATGCACTCTGCCAATCAGAAGCAGCTGCCTTATTCACCATACTCACGCGTTTCGCACTGAGTCCATCACCCAGAAGATGGACGCCAGTTGTGGTCTGCATTTGGCGCCTTTGCATGAACGCACCCTTACTGAGGTCCCACACTCCCATTTCCGCCTCTTCAGTTGGAAATGTCATTTGTGCGAAACGCGTGGGTCCGGAATAAGCGCACATGCCTGTGATCACTTTGAGCATACGCAGAACACAATGACATGAGAGACCTGGTTCACTATGCAGTATGGTTTCGCTCTTTAGCCCCTAGTAGGCTGTAGTCTCCACCTGTCAGCAGCGTTTGGCGTATGGTTACTGACGCTGTGGGCACTAATAGCGCTGCCATCTCTACTCTTTGCTCTTTCAATAATCCATGGATGTTTCCCGTATGGATCGGTTGACTCCTCGAACTCTAATTGTGAGCCCTCATATAAGACTATTCTGTAGGAGATGTTTATGTGTACAGCAGGGTATATATGTCTCCCCTCCGTTATGTGTCCTGTATTACAGATGAGGTGCGGTGAGTGATCCCTATTCCCATGGTTTAGATATTAGGGGGATTGGAGCTGTTTGGTAATATTTGTTGTTACTCTATAAATAAGGGCACTGGTTTCATATGTTTCCAGTTATAAACACTCATTTATATTCACCCCATTATGTAACACACAGAATAACACGTACATGTTGTCAGGCAATTCCTCATGCGTTGGTCACAGCTGAGGTCTGATTATCTAAGAAGCATATAAATACTTTTATTCACATGTACTAAACGCACCGCTTGACCTTGTACGTGACACCATTGGGTTTGGATTATGTGAGTAATTCTATCATACAGACCGTTTCTTTATCAATCCGACGGAGGCATCGCGGGAAGCGGAAGCCTGATAAGACCAGGTACCATACTCTGCTGTTCCGTCACCTACCCCCTGACAGGGATCATACTCTGCTGTTCCGTCACCTACCCCCTGACAGGGATCATACTCTGCTGTTCCGTCACCTACCCCCTGACAGGGATCATACTCTGCTGTTCCGTCACCTACCCCCTGACAGGGACCATAATCTGCTGTTCCGTCACCTCCCCCTAACAGGTACCATACTCTGCTGTTCTGTCACCTACCCCCTGACAGGGACCATACTCTTCTGTTCTGTCACCTACCCCCTGACAGGGACCATACTCTGCTGTTCTGTCACCTACCCCCTGACAGGGACCATACTCTGCTGTTCTGTCACCTACCCCCTGACAGGGACCATACTCTGCTGTTACGTCACCTACCCCTAACAGGTACCATACTCTGCTGTTCCGTCACCTACCCTCTGACAGGTACCATACTCTGCTGTTCCGTCACCTCTACCTATCACCTGACAGGTACACAGTGATATATTCTGCAGATTATTACATTACTGACCTCTCTAGTGATCTGCAGAACATTGCTCTGTCCCATCTACCCCCTGACAGGCACAAAGTGATATATTCTGCAGATTATTACATTACTGACTTCTCTAGTGATCTGCAGAACATTGCTCTGTCCCATCTACCCCCTGACAGGTACATAGTGATATAGTCTGCAGATTATTACATTACTGACCTCTCTAGTGATCTGCAGAACATTGCTCTGTCCCATCTACCCCCTGACAGGTACATAGTGATATATTCTGCAGATTATTACATTAGTGACCTCTCTAGTTATCTGCAGAACATTGCTCTGTCCCATCTACTACCTGACAGGTACATAGTGATATATTCTGCAGATTATTACATTACTGACCTCTCTAGTTATCTACAGAACATTGCTCTGTCCCATCTACTCCCTGACAGGTACATAGTGATATATTCTGCAGATTATTACATTACTGACCTCTCTAGTTATCTGCAGAACATTGCTCTGTCCCATCTACTCCCTGACAGATACATAGTGGTATATTCTGCAGATTATTAAATTTCTATAGAACTCACTTCCTTGCACGGTACCAGAGGCCTCCACTCTAGAATCCTTAAAAACAGACTCAAGACTAACCTTTTTGTCATGCATTTCACTGATTTTCTTTTAAGGTCTTAACAAAATGAACCCAAATGTATACATTCGGGTTCATTTTGTTAGGAACTTAAAGAAAATCTGTGAAATGCATGACAAAAAGGTTAGTCTTGAGTCTGTTTTTAAGGATTCTAGAGTGGAGGCCTCTCTAGAATCCTTAAAAAACAGTCACAAGACTACCGTGTGAGGAAGTTCTCTGTTCTGTTAAGCTTTTTAATACAAATGTAAAGCACTTTTTATATTATCTGTTCCCTGATGGATAGATCTAGGTAGGTTATGCAGGTTACAGACTTTAGTTTGGCATACCTGCCGAATGCAGCTACGTAAAAGTGCTTTCTGCCTGCACCCTGAATGTTGCTTATTATAGTATAATTTTTTTTATTTAAACGGCACCATTAAGGTTTCGCTGCACCATGCATAGAGGTACTGGAAATTGTACAGAAAATAACTTCATTTACATAGATAATTACATAGAGAATACGGGGGGGGGGATGTTTGTGAGTTACAATCTGGAGAATGGGTGGTCACGTCAATCAGGCTACACCGTGTGTGTGGGGGATTGTCAGATGTAACATGTAGACAGTGATTAGATTTGGGAGTCCAAACTCAGATCTACATTGCAGTGTAAGAATAAAGCTACGCAGTATTTGTGGGCCACATACAAAAGAAACCGGTATTTACCCTGCATGCAAACCTAATACATTTATTTGCCCCCCTGCATTGCAGCTTCTATTGGCTGGGTGCAAAGTTATTGGCTTTTGTTTTAGTCTTGCTTTGCTGCCACTCAGAATCTGACCCTATGGTTTATAATTACATAAATTGCAGAATTATAATTGTTTTGTTAAACATATACTATAAGCTGTTTTCTGATTTGCTCAATTTTAAATGATACTTTCCATTAATATAATGAAGTAGGAGCGCTTGTTTGTGAAGAAAAACACAATTGCTACTATACCCCATAGATACATTGTTTGGGGTTAGCGTGTATCAGACAAACCTTGGCAAATTCAGCAACAAGTATACAATAAGAGGATACATTTCTTCTATTTTGGAAATAGCAGGACACTTTCATTAATTGTTTGGATTATCTGTATTGACACAGACAGCAAAACAATCTTTGTATATCCTAGTGCATAGGAAGAGAACATCTGGTATTGTCCTAAAGTGCTGAAAGTTTATTTTAAAAATTGCTACTGATATCATATTGTTATTTTGTATTGATTGGTATTAAATATATATTTTTTTATAGTAGCAATTGTGTTTTTCTTCACAAACAAGCGCTCCTACTTCAATATATATAAATCCTTCATATAGCAGGTAGCAGGTCCTGCTTGTTTGGAAGATTTTGTATTGATTGGCTGAGAGGCCTCACCTTCTTTCTATAAATATGTGTACTTTATCACTGGTTACAGGAGTGAGATAATTATACAGGAAGATGGCAGGAAGAGACCAAACAGAGGAAAACCAAATCCACGTAATGATCTATCTATCTATCTATCTATCTATCTATCTATCTATCTATCTATCTATCTATCTAGTGTATCTATCTATCTATCTATCTATCTATTTCATATCTATGTATCTATCTCATATCTGTCTATCTGTATATCTAATATCTAAATATCTATCTCTCATATCTATTATTCTATTGATCTATCTAATATTTATTAATTTCATATTTATCTGTCATCTAATATCTTTTACATATCTATCTATCTATCTATCTCATACATACAATATATCTATCTCATACAATCTATCCGTCTGTTTATCTATCTATCTATCTATCACATATCTATTTCATATCTATCATCTATCTATCTATTGCATATCTATCATCTATCTATCATCTATCTACTGGATCTTCAATCTATGTACTGTATCTCATATCTATCTCATATCTATCTATCTATTTCATATCTATAATCTATCTATCTATTGCATATCTATTATCTATCTACTGTATCTATCTCATATCTATCTATCTGTCTCATATCTACCTATCTATTTCATATCTATGTATCTATCTATCTCATATCTGTCTATCTGTATATCTAATATCTAAATATCTATCTGTCATATCTATTATTCTATTGATCTATCTAATATTTATTAATTTCATATATATCTGTCATCTAATATCTTTTGCATATCTATCTATCTATCTATCTATCTATCTATCTCATACATACAATATATCTATCTCATACAATCTATCCATCTGCTTGTCTGCCTATCTATCTATCTATCTATCTATCTATCTATCTATCTATCTATCACATATCTATTTCATATCTATAATCTATCTATTGCATATCTATCATCTATCTACTGTATCTTCAATCTATGTACTGTATCTCATATCTATCTCATATCTATCTATCTATTTCATATCTATAATCTATCTATCTATTGCATATCTATCATCTATCTATCATCTATCTACTGTATCTTCAATCTATGTACTGTATCTCATATCTATCTACCTATCTATTTCATATCTATGTATCTATCTATCTCATATCTGTCTATCTGTATATCTAATATCTAAATATCTATCTCTCATATCTATTATTCTATTGATCTATCTAATATTTATTAATTTCATGTTTATCTGTCATCTAATATCTTTTGCATATCTATCTATCTATCTCATACATACAATATATCTATCTCATACAATCTATCCGTCTGTTTATCTATCTATCTATCTATCTATCTATCTATCTATCTATCTGTCACATATCAATTTCATATCTATAATCTATCTATCTATTGCATATCTATCATCTATCTACTGTATCTTCAATCTATGTACTGTATCTCATCTATCTATCTATTTCATATCTATAATCTATCTATCTATTGCATATCTATTATCTATCTATCTATTTCATATCTATGTATCTATCTCATATCTGTCTATCTGTATATCTAATATCTAAATATCTATCTCTCATATCTATTATTCTATTGATCTATCTAATATTTATTAATTTTATATTTATCTGTCATCTAATATCTTTTGCATATCTATCGATCTATCTCATACATACAATATATCTATCTCATACAATCTATCCGTCTGTTTGTCTGTCTATCTATCTATCTATCTATCTATCTATCTATCTATCTATCTATCTATCACATATCTATTTCATATCTATAATCTATCTATCTATTGCATATCTATCATCTATCATCTATCTACTGTATCTTCAATCTATGTACTGTATCTCATATCTATCTCATATCTATCTATCTATCTATTTCATATCTATAATCTATCTATCTATTGCATATCTATTATCTATCTACTGTATCTATCTATATCATATCTATCTATCTATCTATCTCATATCTACCTATCTATTTCATATCTATGTATCTATCTCATATCTGTCTATCTGTATATCTAATATCTAAATATCTATCTCTCATATCTATTATTCTATTGATCTATCTAATATTTATTAATTTCATATTTATCTGTCATCTAATATCTTTTGCATATCTATCTATCTATCTCATACATACAATATATCTATCTCATACAATATATCCGTCTGTTTGTCTATCTATCTATCTATCTATCACATATCTATAATCTATCTATCTATTGCATATCTATCATCTATCTATCATCTATCTACTGTATCTTCAATCTATGTACTGTATCTCATATCTATCTCATATCTATCTATCTATTTCATATCTATAATCTATCTATCTATTGCATATCTATTATCTATCTACTGTATCTATCTCTCATATCTATCTATCTATCTATCTATCTATCTATCTATCTCATATCTACCTATCTATTTCATATCTATGTATCTATCTATCTCATATCTGTCTATCTGTATATCTAATATCTAAATATCTATCTCTCATATTTATTATTCTATTGATCTATCTAATATTTATTAATCTCATATTTATCTGTCATCTAATATCTTTTGCATATCTATCTATCTATCTATCTATCTCATACATACAATATATCTATCTCATACAATCTATCCGTCTGTTTGTCTATCTATCTATCTATCTATCTATCTATCTATCTATCTCATATCTACCTATCTATTTCATATCTATGTATCTATCTATCTCATATCTGTCTATCTGTATATCTAATATCTAAATATCTATCTCATATTTATTATTCTATTGATCTATCTAATATTTATTAATCTCATATTTATCTGTCATCTAATATATTTTGCATATCTATCTATCTATCTATCATATCTATCTATTTATCTCATACATACAATATATCTATCTATTTTATACAATCTGTTTGTTTGTCTGTCTATCTCATACTATCTATCTATCTCATATCTATCTATTTCATATCTATAATCTTATCTATCAATATATTGCATATCTATCATCTATCTACTGTATCTTCAATCTCTCTACTGTATCTCATATCTATCTATCTCATATCTGTTTATCTAATATCTAAATATCTATCTCTCACATCTATTATTCTATCGATCATCTAATATTTGTTAATATCATATTTATCTGTCATCTAATATCTTTTGCATATCTATCTATCTATCTCATACATTCTATCTATCTATCTATCTATCTATCTATCTATCTATCTATCTATCTATCTATCTATCTATCTATCTATCTATCTATCTATCTCATACAATCTATCTGTCTGTTTGTCTGTCTATCTCATACAATCTATCTCACAGCTATCTCTATCTATCTATCTAATATATATTTATCTATCTATCATATTATATATATATATATATATATATATATATATATATAATATATATATCATATCTTTCTATCTCATCTATCTATCTCTATTATTATGATATAATGTTGGACATGTAATCTGACTAGATAGTTTGATATAATTTTAACAATATAATTTTATTGGTCATGATGTAATATTACGGGACATGGCAGAGGATCTGGTCAGTTGACGTGTGTGCAGCCAGTCACACTGTTTAGGCCCCACGTGATCTGTCTGTGGCCTGAAAGAGAAAAGCACCATTGCCCACTACACACGTGGCTATACCGCATAGAGATCTGGTGTCCTCCACAACCTACCGGCCACCGCTCTGTATATCCGCTGGTCTGGCCACACAAAGTTATTCATTCAGCCATTTTGTGTGTCCCCGATACAGGGCAGCGTAATGCATCGGGTGGCCAGTCTGCCCCTGGTCCAGTCGGCTTATCAGATGCTCTCTCTCGCATACCAGGACATAAGGAGCCTTCACCCGGTGGTAGGATGTTTCTGTGATCTGTCGGAGAGGGGGGTGAAGACAGTCAGTGACGTGGCCGCCTTTGGGGTGTCCCCACTTCTGAGAATAATGGAACCTCAGAGTAAGTAAGACACTGTCTCAGACAGGACCGACAATACTTATTCCCCCATTGCAGCACCGTCATGGGGACGTACCCCTCTGTAAATCAAACCAAGATTTTTAGACTCGCCAGCACTTGTGTTAAAGAAGCAAATCCTAGGATTTTTTTTATTTTTTAACTTGAATCATTGTGGCAGGATATGAAAAGAATCTTGGTAACCGCCATTGTTTCTTGGGGGTCTATTTACTAAGCAGTGTTAGTAGAGAGTGAAAAGTGATAAGGTACCAGCCAATCAGCTCCCAACTGTCATTTTACAAACACAGCCTGTGAGATGACAGTTGGGAGCTGATTGGCTGGTACCTTATCACTTTTCACTCTGTCTCCTAACACTGCTTAGTAAATAGACCCCTTGGTCTGTTTTTGCAGGCTGCAAACACCCCTCTGAGCCCTGGTTGGTCTGTCTACTTTGAAATCCTTCACCTCCTCCTGTGTGTGACTGATAGCCATACTACGCACCCTCTAGAGAGATTTTAAAAAGGAGATAATGATGTTGGGGTGACAGCTCATCTTTAAATGGGGTTTCCATAGTTAAGTTTTTTGCTCACGGTTAGTTCCCACTTTCCGGCTATGGTTTTATGCAGGGGTAGGCAATGATTGGCACTACAGCCACTGTGGAACCACACATACCAGCATGCCCTGCATGTTGTCAGGGCATGCTAAAACTGGGGTAGGGCATATTGGGATCTGTAGTGCCACACGTTGCCTACAGCTGGTTTAATGGATTATGTGATGACACATCAGGATGCTCCTGTTTGTTGGTGCCACTAAATCCCCATCAGACTCTCTTATAGGCACAAAGTTTGGTAAAACAGTTGTTGTACTATATTTCCATTTTCCCATTATTTTAGTGCACTGGGATATGGGGAAAAAGGAAAACTAGCTCAAACCCCCCCCATTTTCTGAACCACTGGCTGTTACCGCCCCTTCCCCGCCCCGATCTGCGGCAGCCTTTCCGGAGCTTGTACCTGATCCCCTATAGCCAACACCATGGATAGATAGTTACCTATAGGAGCCTATGGACTTCTTTTCCACATAACTTCTCGAGATATGCATGTGACACGTGGCGGGGTGTTCCGCATGCAGTATGCTATGCATGTGACACGTGGCGGGGTGTTCCGCATGCAGTATGCTATTCATGTGGCACGTGGCGGGGTGTTCCGCATGCAGTATGCTATGCATGTGACACGTGGCGGGGTGTTCCGCATGCAGTATGCTATGCATGTGACACGTGGCGGGGTGTTCCGCATGCAGTATGCTATGCATGTGACACGTGGCGGGGTGTTCCGTATGCTATGCATGTGGCACGTGGCGGGGTGTTCCGCATGCAGTATGCTATGCATGTGGCATGTGGCGGGGTGTTCCGCATGCAGTATGCTATGCATGTGACACGTGGCAGGGTGTTCCGCATGCAGTATGCTATGCATGTGGCACGTGGTGGGGTGTTCCGCATGCAGTATGCTATGCATGTGACACGTGGCAGGGTGTTCCGCATGCAGTATGCTATGCATGTGGCACGTGGCGGGGTGTTCCGCATGCAGTATGCTATGCATGTGGCACGTGGCGGGGTGTTCCGCATGCAGTATGCTATGCATGTGACACGTGGCAGGGTGTTCCGCATGCAGTATGCTATGCATGTGGCACGTGGCGGGGTGTTCCGCATACAGTATGCTATGCACGTGGCGGGGTGTTTCGCATGCAGTATGCTATGCATGTGGCACGTGGCGGGGTGTTCCGCATGCAGTATGCTATGCATGATACATCCCGTCCTTAGACTTTAATGTGACAGATTATAGGCCAATGTCGATTTCGGTTGCAAGCGACCGATGTTTTCATTCTACATGCCAGCGGGTAGGAGTGAGGATGCCAAACATCTTATAGTGGAGGCACGTGGCACGACCCGTGAGAGAGGTGGCAGGGGGGCTTCATGTTATTCAGATCTGCCCTTTTTTTAGTTATTGACATTTAAAATAGAACTGCAGTCATTGCCTTGCTGTCTGTCTCTGATTCTGTGCCAGGGGCCGGCTGTTACGAGGCACATGACAGTCGTGCCAGAGCTAGGTCTGGCATTGCCATGTGAATGAAGAGACGGGTTACCGCTGCGCACTTAATCGCCCTCTCTCCTGTCACTACAGGGGCAGCTCGGTACAGAAGGGAAATTCACAGACTACTAAATTATTACTAAGTGAGAAATAATTACATCCATCCTCAGGAGCCCTGGCCTGGCTAATAACGTCCTTTTATTTCACTTCTACTGACTGGTGCCTGGCTTATTATAGGGATAACTGTAACATTTAACCCATTCGCTGCCCTACTTTAGGAGATTCATTATAGATCTCTGGTAATATATCACCTACAGTATAGTGATCAGTGCTATACACCAGATCCCCAGGACACAGAGAGGGAGTGATATCACTATATATATACATCACTGGTAATATATCACCTACAGTATAGTGATCAGCGCTATACACCAGATCCCCAGGACACAGAGAGGGAGTGATATCACTATATATACATCACTGGTAATATATCACCTACAGTATAGTGATCAGTGCTATACACCAGATCCCCAGGACACAGAGAGGGAGTGATATCACTATATATACACATCACTGGTAATATCTCACCTACAGTATAGTGATCAGCGCTATACACCAGATCCCCAGGACACAGAGAGGGAGTGATATCACTATATATACATCACTGGTAATATCTCACCTACAGTATAGTGATCAGTGCTATACACCAGATCCCCAGGACACAGAGAGGGAGTGATATCACTATATATACATCACTGGTAATATCTCACCTACAGTATAGTGATCAGTGCTATACACCAGATCCCCAGGGCACAGAGAGGGAGTGATATCACTATATATACACATCACTGGTAATATCTCACCTACAGTATAGTGATCAGTGCTATACACCAGATCCCCAGGACACAGAGAGGGAGTGATATCACTATATATACATCACTGGTAATATCTCACCTACAGTATAGTGATCAGTGCTATACACCAGATCCCCAGGACACAGAGAGGGAGTGATATCACTATATACATCACTGGTAATATCTCACCTACAGTATAGTGATCAGTGCTATACACCAGATCCCCAGGACACAGAGAGAGAGTGATATCACTATATATATACATCACTGGTAATATCTCACCTACAGTATAGTGATCAGTGCTATACACCAGATCCCCAGGACACAGAGAGGGAGTGATATCACTGTATATACATCACTGGTAATATCTCACCTACAGTATAGTGATCAGTGCTATACACCAGATCCCCAGGACACAGAGAGGGAGTGATATCACTATATATATATACATCACTGGTAATATATCACCTACAGTATAGTGATCAGCGCTATACACCAGATCCCCAGGACACAGAGAGGGAGTGATATCACTATATATACATCACTGGTAATATATCACCTACAGTATAGTGATCAGTGCTATACACCAGATCCCCAGGACACAGAGAGGGAGTGATATCACTATATATACATCACTGGTAATATATCACCTACAGTATAGTGATCAGCGCTATACACCAGATCCCCAGGACACAGAAAGGGAGTGATATCACTATATATACATCACTGGTAATATCTCACCTACAGTATAGTGATCAGTGCTATACACCAGATCCCCAGGACACAGAGAGGAAGTGATATCACTATATATACATCACTGGTAATATCTCACCTACAGTATAGTGATCAGTGCTATACACCAGATCCCCAGGACACAGAGAGGGAGTGATATCACTATATATACATCACTGGTAATATATCACCTACAGTATAGTGATCAGCGCTATACACCAGATCCCCAGGACACAGAAAGGGAGTGATATCACTATATATACACATCACTGGTAATATATCACCTACAGTATAGTGATCAGTGCTATACACCAGATCCCCAGGACACAGAGAGGAAGTGATATCACTATATATACATCACTGGTAATATATCACCTACAGTATAGTGATCAGCGCTATACACCAGATCCCCAGGAGGTCTTACAGGAAGTGTTTTCAGTTTATATAGCTTTATGCTCTCTCTTCTAATTATTTGAATTATGTAGGAAGAAAGTGAACAATTTTTATGTCTTTTTAATCCGCTTTTAGTTTCAGTTGTGAACAGCTTCGCTCTGCGCCTGGTTAATGAACTGGAGGTCAGACTTCCTGTGCTCGACCAATCAGCAGATGAGGTAAAATGAATACACGCTGTATGTGGTATGCTTTTGGTTTATCATAGCTTAGCAGAATAATGAATAAGAGGATTATTCGTATCATTATATCAATATTGTAGCTAAAACCGCTTTGCACTAACCGTATTGATTGTGCAATTGCAGGATAGACACCTGTACCCTAAGTGCCCTGTGACAAAACTGTGTGTGTCATAGCTCTCTGGTAGTAGGAGCCTGGGAGAAGCTGAGCCTGGTGGTGGCAGCGAGTTACCCACCCACAGCGCCGAGGGAGGAGTCAGTAACTGGCGGTTACTGACAGAGAGAGGGAATACCTAGTAGTGTAGAAATGAGCCCACTCAGGTTACTCAAGGGCATGTAAACTCTATCTACAGCGACAATATATGATCGCCTGGCGGAGTGAGGTCATCCGGTCGCAGCTATATATGATCCCTGCCACAAGATGTCACTGTGCTGCTTTTGCTGTGAACAGGACCTTATCTCCCATTATGTGTTTTTCGACCTGCTATATGACTGGCGTCTATTAGTAAAACAGCGTCTGTTTTACTAATAGAGTCCAGCGTATGGTTTTTAATTAAGAATGAAAATGAATAATGAAAGAACCGATCTAATAAAACTAAATATGCAGAGTTAACTATGTATTGTATATTTAATTGAACATCCCCAGCTGTATAAATGTTGTCTTTGCCTGTTTTACGTGTGATAGGTACACAGGCAATGATGGCGTTCCGTTGGTGACTGTCTGTGTGAACACTCCTTATATGCCCCCCCCCAGTAACTCTTCACTTTCCTTCTATAGGTGGTCTCAGATTTCCGGGACAGGTTAGTGGATGGCGTAAGGGATTTGAACAACCGGACACTGGGCGGGGCCCAGAGCTTGGTCAGAGATACCTATGAGGTGATGTCCCTAGTCGTTCTCTCCCTGAGGAGCCCGGGAGTCAGCGAGCTGGTGAGGCTCGGGGCTGAACGTTCGGTGGCCTGGGCAGAACATATTGTTGACTTTTACCTGCCAGAAGAAGAGGACGTTGGGGCACAGGGTAAGATGTTATATATTCCTCTCAGTCCAGTGACTGCTAGCCTCTTGGCCTCATCTGTGTGGTGTTTGTATTTTTGTAAGAGGGGCAAGGGGTGGGCTGGTGTGTGCGCCTGCTGCCGTGCAGGTGTGGCGGAGCACTTACCTCTCGCACCCCGTGGCTCTCACCTTCAGGCCGCCTTGGTTACTCCGACCGACGGTCCTGGGTCTCTCCGGTTTGGCACAGCCAGGGACAGTCTAACCTGTAAGAAAGGTCGGACACGCTGAGCCTACGGGCTGGACCTTGGTGCCACAGGACTGACTGACAGACAGGTGTTATGGGGACTAGAAGATGGTCATCATTGGCACTTTTGGCCTCAGACTGGTTTACACCTGCGTGCCAGGCACATGGGTGCAACCCGAACGAAAACACCCGAAAAGGGGAAAGGGAAGAGGGGATGACACACGACAATGATACGACACACAAACACAGAATGCGCTCACCGGGTATACCCCTTGTCCCTTTGCTGGGCGAGTAGTCCTGGTCGCTGCTCCTGTAAGAGAGCACCGACGCCTTGCGCCGCGCAAGGGCAATACCTGCAGCCTAGCGCCGCACGGTGGTGGTACAGTGGGTACACAATCACCTAACACAGATGCAGTGGTCTCGGCCTAGCGCCGCACGGTGGTGGTACAGTGGGTACACAATCACCTAACACAGATGCAGTGGTCTCGGCCTAGCGCCGCACGGTGGTGGTACAGTGGGTACACAATCACCTAACACAGATGCAGTGGTCTCGGCATAGTGCCGCACGGTGGTGGTACAGTGGGTACACAATCACCTAACACAGATGCAGTGGTCTAGGCCTAGTGCCGCACGGTGGTGGTACAGTGGGTACACAATCACCTAACACAGATGCAGTGGTCTCGGCATAGTGCCGCACGGTGGTGGTACAGTGGGTACACAATAACCTAACACAGATGCAGTGGTCTCGGCCTAGTGCCGCACGGTGGTGATACAGTGGGTACACAATCACCTAACACAGATGCAGTGGTCTCAGCCTATAGCATTATAGCGTGATGGCCCTATAGCATTATTGCGTGATGGCCCTATAGCATTATTGCGTGGTGGCCCTATAGCATTATAGCGTGGTGGCCCTATAGCGTTATTGCGTGGTGGCCCTATAGCGTTATAGCGTGGTGGCCCTATAGCGTTATAGCGTGGTCACCCTATAGCGTTATAGCGTGGTGGCCCTATAGCGTGGATGCACAAAAGGGGGGGGATACAATCTGCGCTCAACCAGTGAAGGTGTAAAAGAGTACTGTGGGATTCAATGAAAATAGATCAAGATGATGTGCACACATGAATGACAATCATAGTAAATGGTAAATAATATAAAACAAATTTTACTATAGGACATACAGTGTAATGACATATAACATTAAGTATCGCATGAAGTGTTGCCTACTAAATCCGCAGGACAAACTCAATGGATGACGTATAGTGTTGCTGCTAGCAACCACAAATGTTCTGTGCTCAGATCGTTAGTCAGCACAATGCTAATGGTAGTGAGACCTTATTGATCGATGATGAGGGTGTAATGTGTCCAGTTAGGTAGCGGCGTCCCGCTGATGATGTGACACTATTGTAAATAAATGGACTAAGTAACAAGTCTAATAAGGTGTTGGTGATGCCTGTTGCAGGTGTGCTTGGTCTTCTGCCCGGGTAGGAGAAAAACCACACAGTAGGTCAGTGCAGGGACTCCGGACTGGGTGCAGTCGGCTAATTCCCGAGCGGGTGATAGGTCTATTCCAAAGAACTATCCCGCACTCAGGATGTTAAGCCTTGCGGCACCCTGTCACTCTGGAGGGGAAAGGCTGGAGTCAATCGTGCCCGATCACTGTCTGCGTCCCCCTCCGTAAGGAGACTCACCTGTCCTGATGCAGCGTGTGGCTGGATCCTTCCTCCTCCCGTGCTCCGTCTCCTCTTCCTGATTCGTGTGTGGCGTCCTCAGCTCCCTGCTGCTTCCGGGTTTGTGCGCTTGTTGCGTCACGTGTGACTCGCCGGTCACGTGATGTGCTCGATCTCGATCTCAGGTCTTAGTGTAGAATCTTGTGCTGAATATATCTGAACATGGAATTAGTGGATATAATGTCCACCAACGCGTTTCGACCACTTTGTGGTCTTCCTCTGGGAGTAAAAGTGATTCATGTAGAGTGGGCAGGGTATATCATGTATGGTGATCCCCCGCCTCTCACCATGATTGGTCCTTATCATCCTATTTGATTGGTTTCAGATATGTCAATCATTGTGCATAAGGATGGATCTGCAAATCTGATTTGCTAGACATTACACTGTTAAAATGCAAATACTTCCCCTGATGGTAGTCGCAAGCAATACCTATCAACGGCTCATGAATGTGCTTTAATATGGTATGCTGTATCATCCGTTTTAATCAATATATATCAGTGTATTTAAATATTGTTTATTATATGATATTAAACATTGAATTTGTCAGTTTACCCTGTAGATCCAATTATTATATTTCTGACTATTAGGGAACAATTACTATTATAGCGTGATGGCCCTATAGCGTTATTGCATGGTGGCCCTATAGCATTATAGCGTGATGGCCCTATAGCGTTATTGAGTGGTGGCCCTATAGCATTATAGCGTTATTGCACGATGGGCCTATAGCGTTATTGCACGATGGCCCTATAGACGGTTGTCTTATGCTCACTACGCACGCCACGCAATGCCTACGGTGTATTTGGGCACTTGGCTTTCTGTAGTAAAATTATAATGCCATTGATCAGATCATTGTCGCACATGCTGGTAATTGTGGTTGACATATTGGAATCTCAGCGCTGACATAAGGATTTGACCCACACAAACAGCAAACGTTACACATAAATGTTGAGCACTAGTATCGGGGAGGGAAAGCTGTGTTCTGTCCTGCCATCAAGAGGTTAAATTTTGCTGCTGCTGCTGCACATGTCTGTTAGCGAGAGCTGTCGGACCCCTGTGTCCCATTGTGAGTGATCAGACGTTCCGTGGGCTAAGCCTGGCGCTGGAGAACATTTCCTCGGCACTGACTGTTCCTTGGATCCTGCACTGTATATTCAGTTTATGTATCTCTACAGCTGCTTGGACGTGTCGTGGAAATTAAATGTAATTGTCTTTTCCGCCCTGAAATGTGTGTGGCACAGACTGGTTCTCATTCCAGACCCCCTCTGGCTACTGTGAGAAGTCAGCGTTCCATTTTCCGGTTATATATCGTGGATTAACCATATTTGTGTCACAGACGCCTCTGAGCTGCAGTATCTGCCTGGAAATGTAGATTCAGATATTGATGGTGTTTGAGCAGAGATTGAAGCTAGAGCCAGTTTCTGACCATTCTCTTACCTAGTATCGACTGGGCGCAAGTACCGATGCTAATGGTGATCTTTGCAGTGGCCGGCGTAAGGCCGGCCCGCACACAAACCTCCTGCAGCGGTCGGATCCATGCCATTGAAGGAAGCAGGGGGCACACTGATGGGATCATTGCTCCGAGGATCGCAGCGTGTATCAGCTGCAGAGTGACCAGCACACACTGGGCCTGATTCAGAGCCGGACGCTCTGACAAGAGCGCTCGCTCTGAATCAGGGCCGTCCTACCTATTATTGGAGCGGCCTCCTGGCCACTCGCATAGCTGTGGGGGACCACCCACAGCTTATGCGAGTGGCCAAAAAGATGGTCGCGATGGTCAAGACCATTGCGACCATCGGGCTTGCGAAGAGACCCTGCGGTAGGGTCTCGCTGCCGCAAGCCCAGGAGTGCTTTTGGCTCTATCAGAGCCAAAAGCACTCCCACTGACATCACTCACCATCGACAGCATGCCCCCTTTGGTGCAAGTCCCATAGCGACGGCTTGGCCGGGTCTCGCGCATGCGCACGACGGAGCACCCTCCGTCGTGCGCATGTGCACTAGGGCACCATCGACCCGCTTGCGAGCGGGTCTGAATCAGGCCCTCTGTACCCAGCATTACTCTCAGGATTGAATGAATACATAGAAGAAGCTCCAAGGAGCAGTATTTGTGAATAGATATGGCATTACTAAATGACGTGGTCCTAAACTGATAGGCGGGATTTTTAAGTGATATTTATTTTCTCCCACAATGCACAGGTACAGTTAGGACCCACAATTCAGCAGTCAGTCCAGCTCCGGTCGCAGTGCCAGGGAAGCTGCAGCCCGCAGATTTTGGGCACGCATAGGCCACGGTCTGCGTCTTCTGATGCAGATTACTTTGCCCCGGCAGAGGCTTAGGCTAACTCGGATGCCCGATGGTCATCCAATGCTTTTCTTTTTAACAGAACTAGTAAAGTTTCTTTTTACATAATAGAATAAAAAAAAATTGGGGGGGGAATAAAATAACTTCCTGTGAGTCCAAAAGACATTCTTGATAAAGTACCCGCCGATGTATGAAACGCGTTGAAGCGCAAGAGTGTATAACGGAGCACCTTACTGACATTAGCGTTGAAAGAGTGACGTCATCACCAGGCAGCTCCTGTTGCCAGGCGCACTGCTACACCGATACAGCCCAGTAGTCACAGCCGGGGATCGCTCTTTACTGCCGCTGATCGCCAGGAGGCGCCTATTTACACCAGACGCCTACTGCGGCATTAGTATGTGTTAGCTAACACCGTACATCTCTGAATCAGGCCCATAGTACATATCTCCTAAAGCATGAAATTGAAAAATGCCACTTTACTATAATAAGGTAATTAAATAATCAAGACAATCTGTTTAGATACATAGTAGATTATTCATCATAATAACGTTGATTTTATTTAGATTTTTTTTTAACACTGCAAAATAAAAATGTTTGTCAGCTATTTAACGAAAAAATATCGCCGGATCAGCTGCATTTTACTGCTGCCTATCAATTCACTAGTAGCCAGTGACATCACTGAGAGTGCAGCCTATCCAGTCACTAGGAGCCAGTGACATCACTGAGAGTGCAGCCTATCCAGTCACTAGTAGCCAGTGACATCACTGAGAGTGCAGCCTATCCAGTCACTAGGAGCCAGTGACATCACTGAGAGTGCAGCCTATCCAGTTACCAGGAGCCAGTGACATCACTGAGAATGCAGCCTATCCAGTCACTAGGAACCAGTGACATCACTGAGAATGCAGCCTATCCAGTCACTAGGAACCAGTGACATCACTGAGAGTGCAGCCTATCCAGTTACTAGGAACCAGTGACATCACTGAGAGTGCAGCCTATCCAGTTACTAGGAGCCAGTGACATCACTGAGAGTGCAGCCTATCCAGTCACTAGGAGCCAGTGACATCACTGAGAGTGCAGCCTATCCAGTTACCAGGAGCTAGTGACATCACTGAGAGTGCAGCATATCCAGTCACTAGGAGCCAGTGACATCACTGAGAATGCAGCCTATCCAGTCACCAGGAGCCAGTGACATCACTGAGAATGCAGCCTATCCAGTCACCAGGAGCCAGTGACATCACTGAGAATGCAGCCTATCCAGTCACCAGGAGCCAGTGACATCATTCTTTGTGTAAACAAATAGTATATTTTAAGTATTTCTGTTACCAGTATTATTGTATATTACAGATGTGTCCTCATACACTGTGGCTTCAGTTGTGCCAATCAGACCCTCTCGGTGTGCCAGGCCCTGGGTGACTTGGGCGCGCAGTGCGTCTTTTTCGCTCAAAATGTGCAACTTATTTGCACAAACAAAACAAATGGAAGCAACAAAACTACATTGCTAGATTGCACTGATCACTTTGTTGGGCAACATTTCTATATCTGTGTGTGACTGTCTGATGCAGCGGCCGCATCTTTTTCTCACTCCGAGGTCCGTTGTGCTTCATCTTAGACTCTGTACGCTTTTATAACAAACTCCTGTGCGGTTAAAGTCGTTGCCCAGTGACAGTAGTGGACTTTGAGTGGTGTTTTGCTGCGTCTGCGATGCAAATAAGATGCAAAATGTCAAAGAAAAAGACGCTGCACTACACCGCTCGGTTTGACTCAGTCGTGCTTGCCGTATCGCGCCGTATGGTGTATTGAGGCTAGGTGTATGAGAACATATCTGTATATGTATATATAATATATATATGTATTCTGTAACCCCAGACCATGGTGTCTCCTTAGCAGGAGGACAGGAGAGTAGCAGCAGTGAGGAGACAGAGGAGGTGGCAGGAGCGGAGGCCGGCCTGGTCTCTCGTTTATGGCTACTGGTCAACGCCATCATCACAAGAGGCCTCAAGAGAGTGAATTCGTATGCGGACCAATTCTGGGAGCTCCTCCATGTTGGTATTAATATTCTCTTCAGCGTCCCAACCCAGGTAACACCTCAGCCATATTATTCATGACTAGCAGAAAATGCTATACATATACAGTATATATATATTATTTATACCTCACATAATTAATTGACTGTAAGTTTAATTGTAAAGAATACTGTAATAGCCCATTTGACTTATTACTGCGGAATGAAATATCTTGTAGTACAGAGCTACCAATCAGCATCGGTTTCTAACTGGCTCATGGGCAGGTCGATCGAAGCTGATATCTCATTGGTTGCAATGGGTCTGTATACCTGATGCTATGGGTGGCCTTTATACGATGAACAAATGTCATGTCACATGAGTATCTTGGTTTCCTGCTGCAAGCAAGATGTCTGTGACTTTGTAATGACTACCACAGGTTTGCAACAATGCACTTAAACACGGTTAAATAGGCTAAAGTGCAATTATTGTCTCCGCAGAGTGGAGGCGGCCATTTTGGGACTTGCACCAATAGTTACTAGAAGGCAGTCTGTTAATTCACTAGGAACTTGTGAGATGGCTGAGGCATGAGGTCTGTTGTTCCTCATACCTCAGTGTTGCTGCTAATGATAGACTGCCACTTAGTGACTACTAGTGCAACCCCTAAAAATGAATGTCACCACAATGTATAGTTAATGGGCACCCCTTACATCTTTATTCTTTTGTATGTTAATGCTTCTACATCGGCAAACGGGTCTCCAATGGTAGGACGAGTAGATTCTATTTCTCTATCCCATTAAGCACGCAAACTCAATTCAATAATTAAATTGAGACTGGAAAATGGCTGACGCATTATGTGTGCCCATCGCAGAAAGCTTCGGTCTGAGCCCCCACAATTTCATTACTCATAGAGAGGTGTTATAGGGAACACCGTATATATATCCCACAGACCACGTTCCTGCCTGGAGTATACTCGCTGGAGTCACCTGGCTCGCCCACGTGGCTGACTCCTGGCACGGGGACATTACTGCCACTTAAAGTAAAACTTAATTATATGTAGTAGCCAGAGGGCGCGCTTTTATTGTGTCTCTATATCTGCAGACACCTCATGGAAGAACATAAACCAATTGTTAGTTTAAAATAAGATCTTTAAAAAGGATGCTGTTTTTAAAAGCCCAGCAGCATAATCCTCCTATTTTAGGTTCTGGCCACAAGGGGGCGCTGTCTCATTGCTGTGTGTATGCTATTTATAGGGGTATTCAATATGAAACGTAAACTTCGCCGTCTATGCGGGGTCGAAGCTTTTGCCGGCGAAGAAGTATTGGGCGCGCCCCCGATTATACCCGTATTCAATGTGAAATCGTTAAAAACGGCACCCGGCGAAAACTTCGCTGATTTTTAGGGAAATGACCCTAACACCCCCAAAAAGATGCTCTGACATGGGGGATCACTGTGGATACCCCCGACTAGCCCTGCTGTAGGCTTTTTGGGTCTTATAACGGGCTCGATAGCTGCTATTTTGGGGATTTGGGAAGGTGGGGAAGAATAGTATTTAGAAGGGTTTTTTTGCAGAAAATAAGTAGTTCCAGCAAATTTGGGGTACATGAAAATGGGGGTGAGCATATTTAAAAGTTGCTCAAGTGAAGTTTTAAAAAACGTGAAAAATCCACCTGACGCAAACATCTGTAATGAAAAAAACACCTGGGGCATACTTGGGGACCCCCCTAGATTGTAGTTCGCTAGTTTTTAACTTTGTAACCCCCATTTTTTTTTTTCACCCCCAAAATGAAAGTGCTGGGGTTCTCTGAGGTATTTTTTTAATTTTTTTTTACACAGTTTACCTTTGGGGGACTGTCTGAAGGATGCAGGGTGGTTTCCGAAATGTTGCACCCCAAAACCCCAATTCTGCACTTTTTTTCGCCACCCATTCCTTGGTGATACTTTTTCGCAGGGTGGAATGCAATATACTTTTCACACCGGCGAAAAGTTTTCAAATTGAATACGGTGTAAAAATAAAACCGTCGAAAATGACGTCATCCGAGCGAAAACCTCGCAGAAACTGCATTTTCGCTCGATATTAAATACCCCTATCAATGTCATCTTGACAGAGTGATGATCGTTTCATTGATGTAAATAAATGCAAAAATGTAGGGACGTTATCGTGCTGATTCTAAGTCGGAGGAAAAGTGGCTATTTTAGCGTGTTGCCGTGGGAGCCAGATCAAGTTCCCGTAGGGCCAATGCCATTATGGGGTTGACACAGCGCTGAACAGACGGGCCTTGCGACTTTTAGCAGCGCTGCATGCGTCGTTGTTGAGTGCACATAACTGCAGGGGTTCCCAATCGTACAGTCACATCTCCAATTGCGGATGAAGAGGCCACGGGACATCCGCACGTAGGATAATTCGAGTGAGGACACGCCGTGCGCAGAGATCCGCCTGATCTAAGAGGGATCTTTTGGGCCAGTGATAGAGCTGGCGTCCGTGCACGCTGATAATGGTGACTGCTTAACCGAGCTGACGGTTCGGGTCAGTCCGGCTGCAGAGATGGGCCTCATTACACCCATGGGGCCTGGACCCAGGAAGAGGCCACTCAGGGACCAGAGATTACCGTCAGTGACCCTGGCAGCACAATACAGTTTGCTAAATATTTTTGTATCTCTCAGAAACGTTTTTGTTTTAGTCCTGGTGGATATGGGTCCTCGTGTGGCGAGATCAAAGATGAGCTATAATAAGCGTTCCCATGGCGCAGAACGTGAACTTGCCCTGTTCACTGATGCAGCGGATATGTGCAGAGCGGTCCCCGGACGCTCTATAACTGCTGGCAGCTACTCTATGACCTCTGTGTCAGACACATCGGCTAATAAGGGAATACAGCGATGAGACACGTCTGATCTGCACAACACACAAGACACTTGTTCCCAGGCGGCTTCACTGCCATTTCACGGAACACCGATGTCCCCTTCCAGCCTCCTCACATGTACTGTACATGTCACTCAGGGACCCTAGCCCCCTTGCAGTGCCTCATTCATGTATTAGCTGATTATTATTGCATCAAACTTCTCAATGAAATCGCAGTAGACGCAGTAACCGTATAGCAGAACCTCCCTGGCACTGCGGCAGCTGGCGTGGGCTGCACATTTAGGGGATGTGATGCTGTCAGATTTACCAAGTTCCAGAATGCAAAGCCCCCGCAGCTTCGCCATATGAAGATGGTGTAATCCACTGTTCCCTACTGGGGCAGCGTAAAAAACTCATGTACAAGTGAAATTTCCCTTTAGAATATATACTGATTAGTATTAATATTTGATAACTGGCCTTTTAGTATTATGTATGTAATGTATGTGTCTATATATAATTGATGTCTGCATATCACTGAGTGATTTTATATTTCAATATGCCCACTGTGCTCTCTGTATAACCTTTGCGTTGGGCTGCCATGTTAGGAGGGCAGAGCTTCTTTATCAGAGCAGGCACAGAGTGACTGACCGTGTTGCAGTCTTGCTGGGAAGAGATGCACTGTATGGACTGGCGGATGCACTGTATGGACTGGCGGATGCACTGTATGGACTGGCGGATGCACTGTATGGACTGGCGGATGCACTGTATGGACTGGCGGATGCACTGTATGGACTGGCGGATGCACTGTATGGACTGGCGGATGCACTGTATGGACTGGCGGATGCACTGTATGGACTGGCGGATGCACTGTATGGACTGGCGGATGCATACACAGGGGCGGAGATGTCATCACTGCAAATTTGGCTTTTTGAACTGTATCAGATCCCATCCTAAAGCTGCGGGAGGAGATTCAGCTGTCTGTAATGGAGAGATGGGGGGTAATTGTTTTTTAGCAGAGCTGCAGTAGAGAGTGTCAGAGTTACACTGAACGGTGTATTTACCTTCATAGTTCTTTGGGGATCTGTGGTCTTTAATGGCACTGTTGGCACACATACTACACACACTCGCTGAGTCTTACGTAACGTGATGCATTTTTGGCCCATCCGGCTATTATATTACTGATAGGGCGGCAGCTATAGAGGCGTTTTGCTTGCTATTATGCTATCTGTTGGAGTATGTAATCATAGTATATTTTACACAGTATAAAAGTGTATTTATTCTCCTGTGTATATTGGGCATAGTTTCCTAATCTCCCAGAATATCCCAGACTCCCGAGAGAGGAGACCGTGCTCCATACTTGCCAACTCTCCCTCATTGTCAGGTAGACTCCCTGAAATAGTAGCAATCTCCCTGTCTCCCTGAAGAGTCTAGCAATCTCCCTCATTTCATCCTTACCCCCATTATGAAGCTGTTATATTAAAAAACAGAGATATATACATTCAAATGGGATCATTAGTGTCATTTCCTTGCATTGGTTATTATAAGGCACAATGATCCCTATGAATTTCTGAAAAGTATTAGTGTGTTTTCATCAACAAACAGATCTTACTAACTTCTTTTGGGCTGGTTTACATGTGGATGTGAGTCAGGTTTAGGACACGCCTCTCAGATTTATCAGTACACGCCCATCACATGTAGGACACGCCTCTCAGATTTATCAGTACACGCCCATCACATGTAGGACACGCCTCTCAGATTTATCAGTACACGCCCACTGTAACACGCGCTCATAGGTGCTGCTTTCACAATCTCCCTGAAATGCTTTTTCAAAAGTAGGCAAGTATGCCATGCTCCCATATATCCACCCACTTTCCCGGCCCGGGGGCTTGACAACGAGTTGTGCAGTGATTAACGCCATTGTGGGCCCACCCCTCGCTGTTCGATAACACACATCATGGCATCGATCATGGGACCAGGGGCAGAACTGTGGGAGACAATGGAGACGCCTGCCGCCGGGCACCAGCACTGAAGGGGCACCTCCTCCATTGCCAACAATATATTCACCCCACTTAGGGCTCTAAATATGTACCCTTAGTGTACCGTCACTGCCGCCCAAAACATGGCACCTCTTCCCGGCACCTGAGAGGCCACCATAACCATATACTAGTGGAGGGGTCCATGTCAGACCATCATATGCCACTTCCGTCTATCTATAGCCTCTCCCCATTCATCGATGTTGCTGCTCCTCAGCAGCTTCTCATGCCAGTGTGATTCTGATGCCCCCCCCTCACCCACAACTCCCTGTCTCACTCCTTCCTGGTGGCAGTTCTTGCCACGGACCTGTGCGGCTGGCCCAAGCATAAGCACGGCTGCAGATCTTCCAGGAGCTGGATGGGCCTGGGGCACTGGCTACTGAGTCTGGGGGCAGATGTTTGGTGGAGCAACTTCCCGACATGTCAAGCAGTCGGCAGTAGACTGGGCATTTTGTGATTTGTAGTTCCACCACAGTAGCAGTCTTACAGTATCTTGACTCAAACTCAGTCCTCAATTCCCCCACATCAGGTGGTTTTCCCCCTCTATCTGGGGTATCAACAGGGCTCCCCACCCCATATCAGGTGGTTTTCCCCCTCTATCTGGGGTATCAACAGGGCTCCCCACCCCATATCAGGTGGTTTTCCCCCTCTATCTGGGGTATCAACAGGGCTCCCCACCCCATATCAGGTGGTTTTCCCCCTCTATTTGGGGTATCAACAGGGCTCCCCACCCCATATCAGGTGGTTTTCCCCCTCTATCTGGGGTATCAACAGGGCTCCCCACCCCATATCAGGTGGTTTTCCCCCTCTATCTGGGGTATCAACAGGGCTCCCCACCCCATATCAGGTGGTTTTCCCCCTCTATCTGGGGTATCAACAGGGCTCCCCACCCCACATCAGGTGGTTTTCCCCCTCTATTTGGGGTATCAACAGGGCTCCCCACCCCATATCAGGTGGTTTTCCCCCTCTATCTGGGGTATCAACAGGGCTCCCCACCCCATATCAGGTGGTTTTCTTCCTCTATCTGGGGTATCAACAAGGCTCCCCACCCCATATCAGGTGGTTTTCTTCCTCTATCTGGGGTATCAACAGGGCTCCCCACCCCATATCAGGTGGTTTTCCCCCTCTATCTGGGGTATCAACAGGGCTCCCCACCCCATATCAGGTGGTTTCCCCCCTCTATCTGGGGTATCAACAGGGCTCCCCACCCCACATCAGGTGGTTTTCCCCCTCTATCTGGGGTATCAACAGGGCTCCCCACCCCATATCAGGTGGTTTTCCCCCTCTATCTGGGGTATCAACAGGGCTCCCCACCCCACAGCAGGTGGTTTTCCCCCTCTATTTGGGGTATCAACAGGGCTCCCCACCCCATATCAGGTGGTTTTCCCCCTCTATCTGGGGTATCAACAGGGCTCCCCACCCCATATCAGGTGGTTTTCCCCCTCTATCTGGGGTATCAACAGGGCTCCCCTCCCCATATCAGGTGGTTTTCCCCCTCTATCTGGGGTATCAACAGGGCTCCCCACCCCATATCAGGTGGTTTTCCCCCTCTATCTGGGGTATCAACAGGGCTCCCCACCCCATATCAGGTGGTTTTCCCCCTCTATTTGGGGTATCAACAGGGCTCCCCACCCCATATCAGGTGGTTTTCCCCCTCTATCTGGGGTATCAACAGGGCTCCCCACCCCATATCAGGTGGTTTTCCCCCTCTATCTGGGGTATCAACAGGGCTCCCCACCCCATATCAGGTGGTTTTCCCCCTCTATCTGGGGTATCAACAGGGCTCCCCACCCCACATCAGGTGGTTTTCCCCCTCTATTTGGGGTATCAACAGGGCTCCCCACCCCATATCAGGTGGTTTTCCCCCTCTATCTGGGGTATCAACAGGGCTCCCCACCCCATATCAGGTGGTTTTCTTCCTCTATCTGGGGTATCAACAGGGCTCCCCACCCCATATCAGGTGGTTTTCTTCCTCTATCTGGGGTATCAACAGGGCTCCCCACCCCATATCAGGTGGTTTTCCCCCTCTATCTGGGGTATCAACAGGGCTCCCCACCCCATATCAGGTGGTTTTCCCCCTCTATCTGGGGTATCAACAGGGCTCCCCACCCCACATCAGGTGGTTTTCCCCCTCTATCTGGGGTATCAACAGGGCTCCCCACCCCATATCAGGTGGTTTTCCCCCTCTATCTGGGGTATCAACAGGGCTCCCCACCCCACATCAGGTGGTTTTCCCCCTCTATCTGGGGTATCAACAGGGCTCCCCACCCCACATCAGGTGGTTTTCCCCCTCTATCTGGGGTATCAACAGGGCTCCCCTCCCCATATCAGGTGGTTTTCCCCCTCTATCTGGGGTATCAACAGGGCTCCCCACCCCATATCAGGTGGTTTTCGCCTCCATCAGGAGGACTCTGAGTCTCATGCTAATTGCAGGTCTTACCTGTGACTAACGCATAGCTGTATATACCTGAAAAAGGGTGTTTTGGGGGGACATCCTGAAAATTTACTTTAGTAAATAGGTCTAACAGAAAGAAATTCACATAATCTATATTAGTGTTTTGATGGATAGATAGGATGATAATATATGCGGCAATTATTTTTTTTAGGGGGGGGGTGCACCAAATTATAACTTGCCTCCGGGCATCTGGGATGAACATATGACACTGCATGGGACGGCAGGGTCATGATGAGGCAATTCACTGCGCAACATCCCCCGCTCCGCTCCCCTGCGCCTGCTTCCTGGGGATCTTTAGTAAATTATCGGTATGATTCTGGGTTGTATTTAGTTGAGGGATATGGAAGGAGTATTTAATACTGCAGCTAATTATATATCTTATTATTATTTTTATTTTTGTTTGGGGGGGGGGGGGGTGAATCTCTATAAAACCAGCTTAGATGGAGGGGACCAGCTCCCAGCAGAGGTAATAAAGGCTCTGACATATAAATGATAGATTGCACCATCGCTGCTGTCTCACTGAGATCAGGAAGGGTCCCTGTAAGGTGAGTCCCCCCCCCCCCCCCTTCCCTTCCCTGATGGCACTGACAGGGCAGAGTTCAGAAGCGGCCATGGCGTACGTGACATGTCGCCCATCTGCCCCCGGAGGTGTCTGTAAAGACGAGTGATCTGTCTGACCGCCTGCTGCTTTCATCTCCAGATGCCTGTTCTTAGAAAGAGGCTTTTATCTGCAGCGCCATTAGCGGTGTCCTCATCTCATCTCTCTACACACAGACAGTCCAGCCCTGGTGCCACTGCACCGACTAAAGGGTTTTATAGTACAGAGCTGCTAATAGCACCAGTATAAAATATATACGGAAACCTTCAGCAGCTTATCAGACCTAGGGGCAGAGGTGTCACATCTTCCAAAGAGATACATTGGAGAATTTTCCATAGCAACCAATCAGCTGCTAGCTATCATTTTATAGACTGTGCTGGATAAATGACAGCTAGACGGTAATTGGTTGCGATGTGTAATTTCTCCACTTTGGGTCTGATTAGACACATCCGCTCTCTGTGACATGCTCGCGACACGCCTGCGTCTGGCTAGCCTTCCCCCGTTACCTACTAGGAACGGCCACTGAAATTCACTCTCCCAGCATCCAAATTTGTTCTGCGTCCCCGTACTCTAACCTTCGGGACGCACGCACAGTGTGACTCATAAAACATCGCTTATTTGCGACATCCCCACTGCACGCGCAAGTCTGTAAGTCAGGCTCTTACTCTCTCTCCAAGATTTTTTACATCTCCCCCATTACAGGTCAGGCTGTTATCGTTTGGGGGGGGGGGGGGGGGGGGGCAACATTTTTCTTTGCACTTTAAACTTCCTGCCAGCAGCCATCCATGGACAATGCAAGGAGATACAGCCACTGAAAAGGGTGCAATGCCAGGGCATAATGATGGCCATTGACTGTCGATGGTTTACCACCGATGGTTTTGCCATCACTGGCAGAGATCCAATGGTTCTCCTCCATCGATAGCAGAGAGGACGAGGATTATTGTTTTTTCCCTGGCGGTGGCATGACATGAGGACGTCCACATTGTTCAAATGTTGACATGCTTAGCATGTTGCCAGTGACCATGTTGACCATCATCATGTTTACACGGATGACATGTAAAATGATAGAATGTTGACCTAACGTCTCTGGTGGCCCAGCGGTCGCTTACCTGGTCTCAGCAGCAGCGCCGCCTCCAGTGTTGTCTTCCGGGGCCCGGCAGTCATGTGACCGTCAGTTCCAATGGAGTGATGGGATGTATCAGCATTCCGGTAAGTATATCTGCCCTATTCCTGATCCCTAACCCACCCCCCTAGTGCTTAACTCTAACACCCCCTCCTGCCTCCCAATAGCGATTGCAGCAATATGCGAATGGTAATCTCAGCCTTCCCTTGCGGGACGGTATGATGGAGCGTACGAGTGCTGAGACGCCCACGTTAGGTCGATGTTGGGCTCTGCGCACACGCAGCGGCAGCACTGCGCAAGCCCCGGAGCGAGAGAGAAATTCTCTTGCTCCAGGGCTCACTACAAAAGGAGCGGCTGTCGATGGTGATTGACAGCTCGCCCCGTTTTGTAGGCGTGGCGGGGGGGTGGCTTCACAAACGGAGGCGTTCCAAAACGAACGCCTGCCATTTGTGGGCGGCCCCACTGACATCACCAGCGATGTCAGTGGGAGAGCTTCCGGCTCTATTAGAGCCGGAAGCTCTCTGGGGCTTGCGGCCACGAGACCCTACCACAAGGGTCTCGTCGCAAGCCCCGATGGTCGCTATGGTCTTGACCATCGTGACCATCAGCCTGGCCGCTCGCTAAAGCTGTGGGTGGTCACCCACAGCCTAGCGAGCGGCCAGGAGGCCGGCTCTTTTTAGAGATACGGCCGCCCTCATTCAGAGCGAGCGCTCGCATTTTGCGAGCAGCTCTGAATGAGGTCCCAGGCACGCTTGTGACACTCCCATAACACACCCATGAAACGGCCCCATTTTGATATCACTTTGGGTCCCAGTCTCCACCCAGATATCACAAAGAACTTCTCAAGTGTTAAGCGGGGTCATACAAATTAGGAACGGCTTTGGACACTTGGGTTCGCACTTGTGCAGTAACAAAAAGAAAAACGCTGGACTGTAGGTGCATGAGGTAATGCTTCCATCGCTGGGTCAGGCCAGATCCTTCTCGGGCTATTCTGGGGTTGGATAAATGCAGTCACCGAATCATGTGATGATGTTGTTATCTTGGTGTTATTACGTAATTGTGGGCTGAATCGTCCTCTCCTGGGAGAACGGGCTGACCCCTATTTGTGTTACTGACTACACAGAGCACAAGTCACCTTGTATGAAAGCCGAGAAGTACGACAAGTTTTCTATACATAGGAGCAAAACCTTTATTTTATGTTTTTATGTTTTTTCTCTCCTTTATATATGACACATAAAATAAAAAACTAAAATTATGTACACTTAGATATAAGAAAATGATTCCTGGTCTTTGTAAATATCATCCATTCAGTGCCCTGCATGGGGAAATCTGTGTCACAATTATATAGGGTAACATAATTTTGCTTGTCCAGCATGTCTCACCATCATTGAGTAACGCCTAATACCTTCGGTTCACATTGGGTTGGACCATCTTATTTTTGTATGACTGTGATGTGAGTAAGGGGCACAGGATGGTGTCGCTGGTGTTGTGACCCAATCATGCCACCTTCCCTCCAAGCCAGAATGTTCTCCACCTAGCGTCCCAACATCTGGCTGCTGCCTTATACTATGATGCACTAAAGCCCTGTAAGAGTGGCTGTACGGTCCCTAGGTGGATTCATGGATTGGGGACACTGTAGATACATAGACCTGGAATCATGTCTGGTGCAGTGTATTAAAATGGCATTTTAGAACGCAGGGAAAGGTCTTATCTGGCGTGACATCCAGCGATTACATGGAGTAATTAACATGAACACAGAGCGTAGAACATTATTCCCAGAGTCGGCGTGTTCTCCGCTGGGATTCGGAATCCATGCCCCATGCTGTGTGCTCTCTGCTTCGGAGCACGTACCATGCTGCTCCTCCTCGGTTCTTCCTTCCTCTTGTATTAGGCTGGTGTATTAACTCTTTCCCTGTCCTGTGTCCTCTAGACATTGGCTCTTTAAAGATGGCTGCCCCAGCCTGCGCGGCGGCTCTGGGCTGTGTCAGGTCTGCTGTATACGTTCATTCTTTAAACATGACACAAACGTCTGATTCTCAGCTGGCCACGGCCGTGTCTGAAACAGGATCAGGCCCAATGATTCTAAATGAGGCATAATGTGGATTTTCATAGGACAAGGAGAGCCCTGTCCTGCTTATTACAATATTTGGGATTTTTTTATTTATTTTCATTTAGTTTTTAAATCCGATCTCAACATTCCAATACTCTGTGCACCTATGGCAAGATGCGTGCGGGTCTGCACCAGGTTACGCCAGGCATACATACCATATACTTACTCCTATGGTAAATCTAACCATTTGTTTAGCTTGTGAAATTCGAATTCGCTATTAGGCTTCACTGAAGCTTTCATAAACCTCTCTCATATATCAGATACAACTCTCAGATCTTGTGTACCAGGGGGAAAAAAAACTACTTCTAAAATACTTACAGAAAAGCGCAATATACACAACAGAGAGAGCACATGAGCCAATCACAAGCCCTCGAGTGCTCACAAATGATACGTCTCGGACAGGCGTCTGATCGCGCAATTGCCCCCTTAGTATACCCAGCCTACCTAAGAATGCCGGTTCCTTCACCCAACACACCACTCTAGGCTATAGGTAACGCCACCACTTCTCTGTTTTAGAAATCTTACTAAATATACCCCTTCGTGTCAGATTCATGCAGATCTGAATGGGCTCATTATCATTGCTATTATACTATTTTGTTTATACGGCGCCATTAAGTGTCCGTATCACTGTGTAATAGGGAGTAACAGTAGATTAAACAAACAACACACTATAACAAGGGATCAAACAGACAGTACAGGAGGCAAAATCAAAGCGTGAGATAATATGCAACAAAATTAGATACAGTTTTTACCAGCAGCACTCGGTGGCCTTGTGCCCTGACGAGGGTGGATGGAAAGGATCTGAGCCGCTGACTGTGAGTGGGGGAGTATTGAAGATAAGGCAGAGTGAGAACCAAGAGGGCGGAAGGCCCTACCCGGGAGAACTTTCATTTTAAAACTAGAAAGACATGAGGAGGGAGCACAGCAGATGTGAAATAAGAGTGTGAGGAGGGCTGGTGGGCTTTAAAGGACAGGTGATTGCATCCCTTGCAGGCTTATAAGCATTCTGATGGGATGGGGACAAGAGTTCCAGAGGAGAAGGGCAGCACGGGAGAAGTCTTGTATACAGGAGTAGGAGGAGGTAATGGCGACAGTCAGAGTGAGAGCGGATAGAGTGAAAGGGAGTGTGGACTGAGAAGAGGATGCAGCAGGGAAAGGAGCGATTGGGCGCTTTAAAGGTGAGGAGCTTAAACTGGATTCTGTAGGGAAAGGGGAGCCAAGGATGTAGGGAAGAGGTCGAATCAGAATGACTATGTAGGAAGATGATGCTAGCAGCAGCACTGAGGATAGATGTAAGAGAGGAGAGTCTGAAGGGAGAAAGTCCAGAGAGTAGAAGGTTGCAGTAGTCCAGGCAGGAGACAACAAGGGCATAAATGAGAGATTTGGTAGCCTCTATGGTGAGGAAGGGTCTGATCCTTGAGATATTGAAAGCAGCAGGATTTGGAGATAGCATGAAGGTGGGGGGTGAAGGAGAGGTATGGGTCAAGGATGACCTCATGGCAGCAGACTTGAGGGACAGGAAAGAGGACAATGTTAGCAAAAGAAAGAGTTAAGTGGAAAGGAAAGGGGACAGTGGAGGAGGGGAGACAAAAAGCTATTGTGCTGCAGAAAGAGCTAGGATATCTTAGATATAAAAGAGAGACTGTTTTGAGATTAGAGCAGAGGGGAAGAGGTCAGATGGGAGGGGACGTAGATCGTCAGCCTAAACAGTGTATTATGGACCAAAGAAGCTGATGAGATCATTTATGGAGGTGGTGTAGAGTGTGAAGAGAAGGAGACCAAGGACAGAACCTTGGGAACACAAAGAAGAGAAGAGGGTGTAGTTAGAGCTGGAAGAGAGACAAAGAAGGAGCGGTTAGAAAGGTGAGAGGGCAGTGGCACAGAGAGAAGGGTGGTCAGTAGTGCCAAAAAAACGGCAGGCAGTTCAAGAACAATGAGAATGGAAAACTGACCATTAGACTTTGCACTGAGAAGGTCATTGGTGAACTTGGTGAGGGCAGTATCTGTGCATTGAAGGGAAGGGGTGTGAGTGGCCAAGTATTACCCGTATGTTGGTCAGTGGTCACCTGGAACTGAGGTTTGCACAGAGCTTTCTCATGCCCACTTGTAAATGGCTCCACCACCTCAGCTCCAGCAGGGACGGAGACAACTTCTCTAGTTTCATTTTGTAATGAATTTAAGGGATTGAGGCGGAAAAAATGTTTTTGACCAAATCTTTGGGGGGTTTTAAAAGTATTTTTGGGTTTTGTTTAGTGATGTTTGAGTAGGACCTTCAAGTATTTGACATCACGTCTGTCTTCTCGTTACGCACAGGCACTTTGGGAAGCTTAAGCCAGACCCACATGCCTCCTCCAAGTTCCACAAAACTCAACTTGCAGGATCTTGACCTTGATCTTGATCAACTTGACCTGCACAAACCTCATCAAATAACTGACACCAGCATAACCGATATGTAGTGATCTCCATGAGTGGGCCCAACAAGGCAGTACCTAATTGTGAACGTGTAATGCTGTGTATATGGCATATTGTACTTTATATTGCGCAGTCCTGCTCCTAGCCAAGCGCACCATAACATTAATACATATTTACTCTGGTATTTTGACCATTTGGTATTATGTCTATTGATTATACATATATTAATTTTCCCCCTTAGTCACTAGATTCTTTAGATGTCTCCCGAGCAGACATTGAGGAGTTAAGAGCTAAGTGTTCTCCTCTCCTTCTGATTCTCAGCGTTAGGACACTGTGCTGGAAATTGCTTCTCCAGCTTTGTTCTCCTGCCAGTTATCTGGAAGCGATTATATGTAATTGCTGACTGAAATCGAATGTGCGTAAAAATAAAGATGATGTGTTTCTGCACGTCCCCATGTCTCTGGGTTCTCAAAACTCAGGAAAAATAAAATAAATAACTCATCTGCAATATTTCTCCAAGGAAGTTCCTACCAGTTCTTTCTACTCTAGAACTTCAGATGTAGAATTAATATGTAATCTCCATCTTTCTCCTGTGTAATCATTCCTCCGACCAGGTGTAATCCCCATCTCTCTCCTGTGTGATCATTCCTCCAACCAGGTGTAATCCCCATCTCTCTCCTGTGTGATCATTCCTCCGACCAGGTGTAATCCCCATCTCTCTCCTGTGTGATCATTCCTCCGACCAGGTGTAATTCCCATCTCTCTCCTGTGTGATCATTCCTCCGACCAGGTGTAATCCCCTTCTCTCTCCTGTGTGACCATTCCTCCGACCAGGTGTAATCCCCATCTCTCTCCTGTGTGATCATTCCTCCGTCCAGGTGTAATCCCCATCTCTCTCCTGTGTGATCATTTCCCCGACCAGGTGTAATCCCCATCTCTCTCCTGTGTGACCATTCCCCCGACCATGTGTAATCCCCATCTCTCTCCTGTGTGATCATTCCTCTGACCAGGTGTATAATCCCCATCTCTCTCCTGTGTGATCATTTCCCCGACCAGGTGTAATCTCCATCTCTCTCCTGTGTGATCATTTCCCGGACCAGGTGTAATCCCCATCTCTCTCCTGTGTGATCATACCTCCGACCAGGTGTAATCCCCATCTCTCTCCTGTGTGATCATTTCCCCGACCAGGTGTAATCCCCATCTCTCTCCTGTGTGATCATTTCCCCGACCAGGTGTAATCTCCATCTCTCTCCTGTGTGAGCATTTCCCCGACCAGGTGTAATCCCCATCTCTCTCCTGTGTGATCATTCCTCCGACCAGGTGTAATCCCCATCTCTCTCCTGTGTGATCATTCCTCCGACCAGGTGTAATCCCCATCTCTCTCCTGTGTGATCATTCCTCCGACCAGGTGTAATCCTCATCTCTCTCCTGTGTGACCATTCCATCGACCAGGTGTAATCCCCATCTCTCTCCTGTGTGATCATTTCCCGGACCAGGTGTAATCCCCATCTCTCTCCTGTGTGATCATTCCTCCGACCAGGTGTAATCCCCATCTCTTTCCTGTGTGATCATTCCTCCGTCCAGGTGTAATCCCCATCTCTCTCCTGTGTGATCATTCCTCCGACCAGGTGTAATCCCCATCTCTCTCTTGTGTGATCATTCCTCCGACCAGGTGTATAATCCTCATCTCTCTCCTGTGTGATCATTTGCCTGACCAGGTGTAATCCCCATCTCTCTCCTGTGTGATCATTTCCCTGACCAGGTGTACTTTTCGCCCTTTTTGGAGTCTATCCGCACATTTTAAGTATCTCCCCGCTGTACTATGGAGGGATCGTAGCAGATCTTGACATTTCCGACAGCATCTAGAAGCTGTCAGATTTACCAAGCCCCTGCAGCTTCACCATCTGCAGATAGCGTTGTGCTGCTGTAGCCTATGGGCTACATATCACAAAATTTACAGTGAGAGGGTTCCCCAGCAATGGCCGCCGCACATGTGTGGTCTGGTGCGGTCTCTTCAGTCCGTGCACATTGCAGGGACCGGCTCCTTTCAGGACCCAAGGTCCCTGCATGTGCTATTTGTTACATTCCAGCGCTATTATCGCACTGAGTATGCGATTATTCATAAATGTGCCATATTATCACATGAGAATAGCATTTAAAGTGCAGAATGTGATAAATATGCCTCAATAACACTCCCCATTCAGAGTAAGGCAACCCCGAGTCTGTAGGTGACAGGATGGGTGCGCTGTCCCCAATCCACTGACTCTACTGGTATTTCTGCAGTGTTGGTTTATATTTATATATAGTCATAGGTGCCCCTTCATCCCTGGACTTTATAATGATTTCTGCAGTGCAGGGATGTTTTCTGGTGATCACAAACCAATGCACATCAGGGGGAGCATTTTTGTGGTTCGTGAAAAATCCTGCATTATTTTTGCCTGGAGTGGTTGGGACTAATGATGTCATCCAGCCCCTCCTACCTCACGGGCCCGAGCGAAAGCAAATTCGAAGGGGAGCACTTCTGGGTACGTCGTCCCTCCCCCTTCATTTGAACTCCTGTTCTTAGGTCGACTCCCACTCATTGCAGGGACTACAGGGTCTATGTATCTGGACCAGTGGAGAAGTTGCCCATAGCAACTAATCAGCTCCTACCTATTATTTTATAGACTGTACTTGATAAATGCTACTTCAAAGCTGATTGGTTGCTATGGGCAACTTCTCCACTGGTTCACTTCTCCACACTTTTCATTGCTTGATAAATAGACCCCAATGAGAGGTGATGCAGCAGGTAAGGAAAACCTGGCCTGTCTGGGGGCCCGGGGGCCCCCTATTGTGCACACTGGCACTTTGCGGCAGCACGCGGAATTGGATCGCTGCTGAACATGCCGAGCAGGGGGCGCTGTGCATAATGTCTTGTGGGTCCATAACTGTGTAATGTATTAAAAGTCAAAGCTGTATTATATGCAGGATGGGTAGGGGGCATACACTTACACCAACCCCCAAATATCCATGTGGTGAATGTTAGGATATTTTTAGTCTAATATATGTCATTTTTTTTTTCTGATATTTATTATATTTTATAACAAAAAAAAAATCTATATTTTTTTTTATTTTACTGACTTGCAGTAACAATTACTGACAGTGGTAAACCCTGTTGGGGTGCAGCAATCTCCAGGAGCGCAATGCCAGTCTGTGGTGTGTCCATGCCCAGCTGTTTTTCCTGCTACCAGCCTGTCGGCACGACTTAGCCTGGCTTTGGTCTCCGTCTCACACTCCTCTGTGTGTCCTGCAGGTGATGTGATTGTTCCCGCGCGCTCACTTAACACCCCGGATCCCTCACACACCGCTCTGTGCTGCTGACAGGAGGCCGAGCGCATGGCTCCCTCGTGCGGAGGAGAACACCGTGGCGTGCCGCTCTGCAGACGTGTGGGCTGTGTGTGCGTGTGCACCTTAACTAGCAGCCTTAACAAAAGGAGCAATTTCCTGCAGTCGCAGCCACCTCCGGCACTTCAGTGTCCTACTGCAATAGACACACGATGCTCGGCAGGGCCAGACATGTGAGCGAGCGCATTGCTGTGCTACATAAACACCCATTATCTGCCTGATGTTACATTATGGGCAAAGGGAGGGTCTGTGAGCTGCTGGCAGCCGACTGATAAAAGGCTCAGGCCCTTAGTAGTAACATAACCAAAAATATCCAGTATTTTACTGTCCGTGACATCCAATTTTTATGGATTGCCACCTCCACTGGGTGGTCAGTCCATGTCCCCACCATAATCTTACCTGATCATTTTAATTGAACATACGAGCAGCCTTGACCCATGGTCGTGTGTAAACACCCTTGATTAAAAACCGCCAGCGTAGCTCCTTATGAAACCGCAAACTTATATAGCAACAGACAGTTTATAATAAGCCAAATGTTTTATGTTTATGATCAGTCTCATAGTAGTGAGGTCATCAGTTAGAACTGGTCAGTTGTGATGATATCACACATATTCATAGGGAACGAGGGATCCCCTCCTGTAGTATTATACAGTCCCCCTCCTCCCTCCCCTGGCCTGTGCTGAGACTGTGATGAGGCAAACACATTCCTGCTCACACAGGTGACGTACACACCTGAGAGTCCACAATTTGGCGTTGTGACCCGGACATTGCCCCCTCCAAGACTGACATTCTTTACATTCCAGTCATTGTTTATCTGCATGACTAAATATACAGGTGTGGGGGTCCAAGGGCACTCTCCGATCCTGAAGCCCCCTCCTCAGGGTCTTGTATGCAAATCCCAACCTGGTAATTGTACAGCAGGGGGTTCTAGTGAATGCGCCAGGGGCGGGTTCAATGTGCTCCCTTAGTAGTTGTTGTTTGGCGATCCAAATCTTTTTAATCTATAGTCGTGTAGGCGGAGGTGGTCAGCAGTGTGGACCGGCCTCAAACAAGTGACGGTTCAGTCACGGTTCACTTTTTTTTGTTCTTGCGACACAGTAACACCCACGAGTGTACAAGTTATTCTGCTGCTGCCTCTTGCCTAATGTACGCTCTAACAGTTGAGCACCAGTGTCCTATTAACCACCAATATTGGCACTTATTGTTGACGCCATCTTCCAACAAGGCAGAAACAAACACACGTAATAATTATTTTTATAACTGAACTCTAAAGCTGCATACACACACAACGATTTTGTTACCAACAATTTTCTGAACGATTTTCTGTCAGATTATCTGTCAGATTTTTTAAAATGTAATGAACGATTTTTTTTGAACTACAAACGATTTTTGCATATTCCCTTAATGAAAATCGTTGAGTTGGTCAGTCTGACTAAACTACAAACGTGAACACGTATGAATGATAATCGTTCATCGTTTTAAATTAAAAAGTGAACGATTATTTCAACGATTGAACGATAATCGTTCAAAAAATCGTGTGTGTATGCACCTTAAATTATACTGTGTGTAGTTACAGGGGGTAATTTACTAACAGCACAAATGTGTTTTTATTAGAGACGCAAAAACAGGGTAGTGTCAAAGAATACACTGATGACAAAGATTGATTTTGACATTATAATGCACAAAAGAAAAGATTTATGAAATTGTGTGTCCGCAAGTTATTGCGTTCCAGCGCTGTTTTTTGCTGTTAGTTACCAGCGCTGAGAAAAATATCATTGTTTTAGCGATTACAACGAACGCATGGTCACAACACTGGGACTGCAGTGTATACTGTAGGAACGTCTGATTGTTGTCTGGCTATTTACAGGATAAGCAAAATCAGACATGTTGTTAGAAGACAGGACAAAGGGCTTTTTTTCCATGTGATGCGCTTATTTTTCACTTTATAGATGGCTACAAGTATGCAGGGGGCTACGGGTCTCCCCGCCATAGTGTCTAACCAGCCCTAGGACTGTCAGCCAGAGCTGTATTCCCTAAGTGGACCAGGCCTGCAATAAAAAACATGAGGGTGTGGGGTAATAGTTCGGTTGATAATAGTAAAAATCTGGGAGGGTTACTTTATAGCAAACTGCTGGCTGGCATCTAGCGCTGTTTAAACTTTGGGGTGGGAGACAAACTTTTTTAAAGGAAAAAAATTGCCCCCCAAAAATTTGTAACCGCCATTGTAACCTCTAACTGATACAAAAAAATAAAAAAACAATTTCCCTGTCATTTTACCTCCCAGCATTACCAAACATATTTACCCGCCATTCTTACATTACTGCATGATTAAAAAAAATTTCCCGCCATTTTGTGCCTCACAGCATTTTAAAAATATTTCCCTGCTATTTTTACCTCCCAGCAATACAAAAAGAAATATATCCCCATTCCCCACCATTTTTTACCTCACAACATTACCAAAAACATTTCCCTGCCATTTTATCCTCTACATTAGTGTGAAAGGGGAGAGATAGATTCATACTACTCTCTGGGAAGGGGCAGCCATGTCAGTGATGCATTCACTACCGTACGCAACTGCGATTACGCACTCAATCTGTTGATTGTTTCGCACTGCGCGCACGAACCGGCCGCTGCGATGGGGACTGACTACGCAGACCCATCGCAGAGTGATGACAGTGCCGTTTGTGGATGGTGACGGGGGGCGTGGTCGGCCAAACGCAGGCATGCTAGTGCGTTCGCACGCCGTTGCAGGGGCGTGCATAAATTATCCACTGCGATTCCATACGCAGTCTGAGGACTCATAGCGTGCGTGGTTCATAGCAATTTCTGAGTAAGGTCAGGGCTTGTGCAAGTGTGCGTGAGGCTGCGATAGTACTCTATTGTACCGATGGTTTCGCTATTTTGCTAAGTATTACGGATGCGTAAAAGTGGGCGTCCTTATGTACTGTCGTGCTGAGATTGCATTGCGATCGCAACGGATTAGCATACTATCGCAGTTGAGTATTGCGTACCGTAACGAAAAAGGACTTTAGTGTAGTATTTTTAGTAAAAATTAGATAAATTAAGTATATCTTTAATTGATATGCGTACATCAAATATATCTCGTATATATCTTGTATTAATGCTAATCTCTTTTAACCTTCCTCCCACTCGTATTTTGCGATCCGTATTGCGAAATACAAGTGGGAGAAAAACAAATGTGAGATAAGGTTAAAGAATAACCCCATTTGTAGTATTAATACATGATATATTTGATGTATGCATATTAATTTAGGAAATAATTTTTACAAAAAATACTACACTATTAGCGCCCTTTTGGTGTTTGTATTGTATGTGTTTTAGGTCTGTTTACTGACCGGAAACTACTAAGAGGAGCAGCCAGCCATATACTTAACAAAACTGGACATTTAATGAACCCTATTGTTTATTAGCGCAGGATGAGGGATATGCAAATTGCCAATCAAAGTGGATGGTCACTGTTGAAGGATGGCGTGCTGTACTGCACTGTCTCCATGATGCTCCTAAGTGAAGCATCTGTACCTAACCAAGATGGCCGCCTCCTGTACTTCTGTGCATGTGCTGCACCATCTGATTACTATGTTTGAGCACCACAGTGGGACTTAGTTCAGTGACCCTGTAAGTGTTTGTTTGGATCCTGCATTCCCAGATGCTGTATTACCAGACCGCTACCCATATACATGACTGGCTGGTCCTCTGTATACTCTGCTCAAGCTCCGCTCCATCTAGAGTGCAAACAAACATTGTTACACTTCAAATAAACCTGACATATAATTAAGAGCCATTGGGCTGTTATTGTATTCTGCAGTCAGTCACTAACCTACAATTAAGTCACCCCAGTGATAAAAGTGTTATTTTTATTACAATGGCGTGTATTTCACCTGTACTAGACATAAGGCAGTTCTCATTGGGGGCGATTCAATTGAGCGCAATGCTGGATAGCCCCAGGAAGGCGTTCCCGGAGCTATTCAATTGACTGCGCTGTTAAGTCTGACTGCAGGATTTTTTCTTGCACCCTTCTAAGCAGGATATGGCAACGTTTCCCCACGGAGCTAAGTGGTGCACTGCCGCATACCACTCTGGAGCTCAAACGCAGTGACAAAATTGCGCCCTGCATGTGCAGACTAAGTACCGACGGCCATCTTGGTAAAGGGAGATGCTTTAGTTATGGATCGTCATGGAGGTAAGCACAGTAGCGCACTCCATATTCCAACATTCGCTAAAGTGCATGTATGCTATCAATCAGGTACATTATCATGTATGCATTATCAGCAGGGTTGGACTGGCCCACAGGGGTACAGGGAAAATCCCCAGTGGGCCCCATTGCCTGAGGGCCCTACCACTTGTTCTAATGTCAGTTTCAGACTGTGCACCTGAACTATACTATTAGAGGGTCAGTTAAATAGACACTAATGTCTGTGCAAGCTTCTGTGGTGGACGGCCTCATCCCTTGTGGGATTCCCCCGGTGGGCCCTTCATGCTCCAGTCTGACACTGATTATCAGTGTTTACTATATATCTAAATTTATAAAGGGACCCAGACCATACACTCTCTAAGGGTTATTAGCCAAGCCTCTGTGGTGGCATCATGCCCCAGGCCGTAAACCTGGAGAAAAAATCTGTCTGGAAACAGGTGGATCTTGGCATCGGCACAGTTCCATATATACACCCTCACTAAACCTAGCCTACGCACCAACGCCCTGTTACTACCCATTTGCACCCACTCTGGCTCAAGTGGATACCAGACTATAGACAGTTAAATGAGTGATAATGTCTAGATAGATACCAGAAAGGCAATAGGTCGACAGAGACAAAAGGTCGACATGGAAGACGGTGGATGGTTACAAATGGTTGACAGGGTCACAAGGTCGACACTAAAATGGTGGAGACACAAATGGTCAACACATCTTTATTTTTTTTAGGGTTAGGCACTTACCCCAACGGTTAGGGTTAGGCACCAGGAGGGAGGGTGAGGGTGTAGATTAGGGTTAGAAAAAAAACAACATGTGTCGACCATGTGTGTCGAACATTTTCATGTCGACCTTTTGACCATGTCGATCAAGCCCTTTCCTGGTGCACTCACTGTTAGCGCCTTCAGACACTCAAATACCCCTTGACGTATGCACAGAGCAACTTAGAAGCTTTCGCAGAAGAAAAAAACAACCCCGCTTGCTTCCGACTCAGAATCAAGAGTATCTCTGAGTCCCTCTAGTTCCTCGCAGCACCTCCGCAAACATGGCAGTAGTATCTGCACAAAACGCTGCGTAGAAGCGATTTGAGGTGTTACTCGCTCAGCCATAGAACCACCGTGCACCATAAACCAGATGCAATGCATGCCATTATTTGCCAATTATCTGCGCCCCCCCCCCCTCCCAACCTTTGGCATCTCCAACCCCTGTGTGAGTCTGTATACACATTAGCTCCCGGGGAGGAGAATGTCTGATACTCAGGACTGAGCCACCGCTGAGCAAAGCTAAATTCCTCACAGGTTAAATATTGGCCAAGATATTTATGTGGAAAACTACAAGGATTCCAGCTGCGGCTGCGGGGGGCCGTCTGCATCGATTAAACACCTAGTTACGAGACCAGGCCACGGAATGCTGGTTAATGTATAATGGTCATTTTGGTCTGTGCTGATTGTGAATTGATATTACGTTATATTTACATGGATATCTGATGAGTAAAGGTTCCTGCGTTTTTATTAGTGTGAACAATGGGCCTAGTATGGAAACGTGGGGGCGCTTATGTCCAACCCAATCAGGTCCAATAACTCAATAAGGTGAAGTTGCAATTCTCTAAGCTCTTCCCATTTATCCCTATGCTATGGAGCAATTAGTGATTGTGTCGCAGTCAGCCTGAACTCCGTCCTTTGTTTAAATAGAGGTCAACCGCTAAGACCTGAGGGCATGTTTATCTCTAATTGCATGACGCGGCAATCAGAAATTAATTATCATGGTAACATATTAAGAAACTCCTGCTGGAACGCGGGTATCGATAGCCACCAGTCCCTGCGTAGTGTAAAAAGTCATCACTTTACTTCCGGGTTCAGACCTGACATTCTTACTGCGCACGCAGTGTTAGGAGCCGTTAACAGAGACCAGGATCCCGCTCCCGAAGAATTAGCAAAAGCGTAGGCCATAGGCTTCAATGGATAAAATCACCTGCAGGTGGCGCTAGCTATCAGGGGCAGGGCTTAGCTCCAGAAAGCGTAGCAGCGTCCAGACAAACCTATGGGGGCTACTCTTGCAATTCAAAATGGAGGGACCACCCTTTCTAACATAGGGCCTCATTCAGCAAGGATCGCTATTCTGCTTATACACACACAATATCAGCAGTGATATGTAAATGTTTGCATTCGCATTGCGATCGCAGCCTGATATAAGGACGCCCACTTCTCATTACTCATATCCGTATACTTGGACAACATAGCAAAATAATCGGTAACATCTGACCCATACGCACAGGTAAGGCAGGTCAGACCTCACTTTGGAATTGCTTACTTCAGCGCACGATATGAGGCCTCAGGCTGCGCCTTTATCGCAGTGGCTAATTTATGCACGCCCATGCAACGCTGTCGAAACGCACTGGCACGCCTGCGTTCGCCCATCCACCCCTCCATCACCATCAACAAATGGCACTTCCTGTCAATCATTCTGCGATGGGTCTGCGTGGTCACTGCCGATGGAAGCAGCTGGTTCGCGCACTGCAATGCGTACGCCTGCGCAGTGCAAAATAATCGTCCGATTGCGTGCGTATAAGCCACTGAGAACCTTGCTGAATCCTGCCCATGGACTGTATGGGATACTTCATATTTACTGGAATATTCCGAAAAACAGCTTTTTTTTTTTTTTTTTTTCAGAGCTTGATAAATTAGAGAAGACTGCTGCTGCCGCTATTGGAAAAAAAAATGAAATGGGGCCTACGGTGTCCCGTGTTACGTAGCTGTATGTCGGAGGTGTCTGTGAGATCTCGTGCCTTCAGCCTTTAGCAAATCTCAGTGACAGATAAAGCGTGCGGACACTCCCGTCTCCACGTGATTTGTGTGTGTGATTCCTTTAATAAATACGTCCTTTACTCTCCAGTCAATGCTATCACAATGTGTGATTTATACTGTTATTAGACGTAGGATAAAGAAATAATAAGGGACTGGAGTACATTTAAAAATATCCTAATCTGTCAATATATCAATTAGAGAATAAGAAAAAAAAAAAAGACTACAAATCCTGCAGAGCTGACGGCAGAGCCTCCTCCCGATCCGTGTTATAAATACCGTACACACGATGGCTCTCAGCGGGCGCTGTACTTGTGCCTGACATGTGCTTGCAGATTCCTGGCTCCTTCAGGACGCTCAGAGACAAGTCCTAGATTTTGACCCATTTGCATTGCCGTTTATGCAGCGGGAGTCAGTCACCTGTTACGTATTATCTGGCTACTTTCAGGCAGCTGCGCGGCTCGGCTTCAGATACTGCACTTTATATATAGATCCACATGTGCCCTCCGGTCTGCGGCTTTATTGCCAAAATGGATCTACAATGCCTAATAGGGCTCTACATATACACCACAGCTAGCCACTGTACAGACCATCACCAACAGCAGCCAGACAGTCACGTGTTTATATCCCAGGGCAACAGTAAGGAGGTAATACACTATTCCTGATCTGCAGGACATATCACTATCTGTCACGGGGTAGATGGGACAGAGCAATGTTCTGCAGATCACTAGAGAGGCCAGTAAATGTAATAATCTGCAGAATATATCACCATGTACATGTCAGGGGGTAGATGGGACAGAGTAATGTTCTGCAGATCACTAGAGAGGTCAGTAATGTAATAATCTGCAGAATATATCACTATGTACCTGTCAGGGGGTAGATGGGAGGGAGCAATGTTCTGCAGATCACTAGAGAGGTCAGTAAATATAATAATCTGCAGAATATATCACTATGTACCTGTCAGGGGGTAGATGGGACAGAGCAATGTTCTGCAGATCACTAGAGAGGTCAGTAAATGTAATAATCTGCAGAATATATCACTATGTATCTGTCAGGGGGTAGATGGGACAGAGCAATGTTCTGCAGATCACTAGAGAGGTCAGTACATATAATAATAATCTGAATAATATATCACTATGTACCTGTCAATAGACTGGGCAGGTATCAGTCTTATGAGAAATCTGCAATCTATGTTCTCCGTAGAATATGGAAGATATTGGAGGTGGGACCCAGGCGACACAAATGAGGTGTGAGGCACGGACTAAGGGCTTGATTCAGTGACGGCCGCAATGCGATATTTTACCAGAACAAGCGATTGCTGGCTATTGCGCACACGTAGTGATTGAAATTAGATTACTTTCGTACAGAGGAACCATTTGCAAAGTGAGTGACAGGTAGTCAGCGTTTGGGGGAGGTAACTGGGATGTTAGAAGAACGCAGGCGTGTCTGACCATATAAACACCATGTCATGGGCGTGCATAAATCAGCCATTGCGTTCTCCTGTGCAGCATGAGAGCTCTCAGCGTGGCAGGAGAGACGCTCTGTTTGCGGCTGGTCAGACCTGCCTTACATGCTGCGTGGCTGACCGATGTGCATCGATAGTACCGATGTTTATGCTGTTGTATGTCGTTGGACGTTTAGGAGAAGGCAGCAGTGGGCGTCCCTGTGCTCGGCTGTGCTTAGGAAGGTATTAGCCTGACTTAGGAACTGCGATCCATTAGCGTATATTGCGATTGCATTACTGTCCATCTCTGAACCAGGCCCTCAGCGTAAATGTCATTTGGGAATTTTCCTTTCAATGAACACTAGCAGAGGCTTCTGGGAAATGAGCGATTACTGAATGAGAAATGAGTTGGGACTTTTCCATTGCTTAGCGGTGTTTATAAAGGTGTTAATAGCAGATAATGCAACAGGAAGGATTACGCAGTTTGTATTTCCTCCTCTGCTAATTAGCAGATCACAATTATATTCTGACCATTTGGAGACAGATATTAAATAATGTTACATGTCTAATACGGATATAACCAGCTAGAGAGGTAACATTTTACCTCTGTATCTAATATCCTTCATTTCTGCAGTGTAACGATGCGAATCTCTGTACCTTAATAAAGGTATAGGGCAATAAGATCGGGAAATATAGGGTAAGGATTGCAACCCAACATTTAACCTCATCTAAAGCAGGATACAGCCACACCAGGGCTACTTCATGTTAGGGACTCGCTCATGTCGCAGTGGGAGTGGCCACAGTACAGGGGTGTGTCTAGCACTACTGACGCTTCCCCAGACTCCTGCCCACACCCTGAGAACTGTGGCACACACCAGTATAGGGATAGATGATTGAAGGTTACAGATCGACCATATATTGATTGTATCGGTATATGACTGATACTTGTGTATTGATTTGGCACAATTATCATTAGATTAAGATTTTTTTTATCATGTCGCTAATTTGCTCATCTGCACAGGAGAGACCGAGACCCTTCTCACTCACAGAATGAAGCAGAATACTTCTCTAACAGTGCAGTTATCTACCTGGCCGGTCATTTCAGTTATTAATATTGTTATTATTGATCAAAGTCAGTGACTCAGCCTGCAAAAGTGGCTCTGGGCTGACTTTCTGTGCCAACAGCAATTTACTCTCCTGTACTGTAGATTACAAATATATTATTTTTCACAATTTGCTTCCACTGTTAGTAAATTAGACAAAGTAAACAGCACATATAGATGCGCAAGAACTCAGGCTTGGCCAGGGAGCTTGCACTCTAACCTGGGCTCTGAGACAGACATCATGTCCTTTCCGCTTGCTCTGTAACAGCTGGGACTTCAGAAGTTGAGCTTGGAACACGCTGTGCTTCCGATTACATAACCAGAGGCTAAAATGACTGCAATTAATGACAGCCTTCTGCCCGTGGCACCGATGGAAATAGCTGCGGATAATGGGAGAGGGGACACACTTTTATACGGAACTGGAAAGCCAGAGAACATGGGAAGATTTAGGGGACATTAGTCAGAGAACATGGGAAGATTTAGGGGACATTAGTCAGAGAACAGGGTGAACAATAACCCAGCTCAATACTATAAGGACGGATACATAGATAGATACCATTTATGATTAAACACTGGGCACATCGCAGACATTAGCAAATAGAATAATGAGGCAGCTGCCTCGGGCAGCCTGGTCTGTGGGGCTGAAGGATACATTACAGGTTCATTTAGAGAGAAAAATATTGCTGACAAAAGTGTCCATGATAAATAATGTTTGAATGAGATTCATCTGCTGTAGTGAATGTGGCTCCAGTGCAGCAAAAATAAAAAATATATATATGAGTGCGCTAATCACGCTTAGCGGGCCCCTGGTCTCGCAGGCCCCTGAACTTTGCACAACTAGCACCTATGGTACATAACTTGGTTATTCCATAGTATATAACCAAATGCATTAAATATAGTTTATTTCAGGGGTGGCCAAACTCGGTCCTCGAGATCTACCAACAATTCACATTTCCCGGTGTATTCATTACTCACTGACACATATCCCAGGTCACCCAGCAGGTGCACAGGTGTAGTCATTACTCACTGACACATATCCCAGGTCACCCAGCAGGTACACAGGTGTAATCATTACACATTGACACATTTCCCAGGTCACCCAGCAGGTGCACAGGTGTAGTCATTACTCACTGACACATTTCCCAGGTCACCCAGCAGGTGCACAGGTGTAATCATTACTCACTTACACATATCCCAGGTCACCCAGCAGGTACACAGGTGTAATCATTACACATTGACACATTTCCCAGGTCACCCAGCAGGTGCACAGGTGTAGTCATTACTCACTGACACATTTCCCAGGTCACCCAGCAGGTGCACAGGTGTAGTCATTACTCACTGACACATATCCCAGGTCACCCAGCAGGAGCACAGGTGTAGTCATTACTCACTGACACATTTCCCAGGTCACCCAGCAGGAGCACAGGTGTAGTCATTACTCACTGACACATTCCCCAGGTCACCCAGCAGGTGCACAGGTGTAGTCATTACTCACTGACACATTCCCCAGGTCACCCAGCAGGTGCACAGGTGTAGTCATTACTCACTGACACATATCCCAGGTCACCCAGCAGGAGCACAGGTGTAGTCATTACTCACTGACACATTTCCCAGGTCACCCAGCAGGTGCACAGGTGTAGTCATTACTCACTGACACATGTCCCAGGTCACCCAGCAGGTGCACAGTTGTAATCATTACTCACTTACACATATCCCAGGTCACCCAGCAGGTACACAGGTGTAATCATTACACATTGACACATTTCCCAGGTCACCCAGCAGGTGCACAGGTGTAGTCATTACTCACTGACACATTTCCCAGGTCACCCAGCAGGTGCACAGGTGTAATCATTACTCACTGACACACATCCTAGGTCACCCAGCAGGTGCACAGGTGTAGTAATTACTCACTGACACATGTCCCAGGTCACCCAGCAGGAGCACAGGTGTAATCATTACTCACTGACTCATATCCCAGGTCACCCAGCAGGAGCACAGGTGTAGTCATTACTCACTGACACATTTCCCAGGTCACCCAGCAGGAGCACAGGTGTAATCATTACTCACTGACACATTTCCCAGGTCACCCAGCAGGTGCACAGGTGTAGTCATTACTCACTGACACATTCCCCAGGTCACCCAGCAGGTGCACAGGTGTAGTCATTACTCACTGACACATTCCCCAGGTCACCCAGCAGGTGCACAGGTGTAGTCATTACTCACTGACACATATCCCAGGTCACCCAGCAGGTGCACAGGTGTAATCATTACTCACTGACACAGTTCCCAGGTCACCCAGCAGGTGCACAGGTGTAGTCATTACTCACTGACACATATCCCAGGTCACCCAGCAGGAACACAGGTGTAGTCATTACTCACTGACACATTTCCCAGGTCACCCAGCAGGTGCACAGGTGTAGTCATTACTCACTGACACATATCCCAGGTCACCCAGCAGGTGCACAGGTGTAGTCATTACTCACTGACACATATCCCAGGTCACCCAGCAGGAGCACAGGTGTAGTCATTACTCACTGACACATTTCCCAGGTCACCCAGCAGGTGCACAGGTGTAGTCATTACTCACTGACACATATCCCAGGTCACCCAGCAGGTGCACAGGTGTAGTCATTACTCACTGACACATATCCCAGGTCACCCAGCAGGTGCACAGGTGTAGTCATTACTCACTGACACATATCCCAGGTCACCCAGCAGGAGCACAGGTGTAATCATTACTCACATATCCCAGGTCACCCAGCAGGTGCACAGGTGTACTCATTACTCACTGACACATATCCCAGGTCACCCAGCAGGAGCACAGGTGTAGTCATTACTCACTGACACATTTCCCAGGTCACCCAGCAGGTGCACAGGTGTAGTCATTACTCACTGACACATATCCCAGGTCACCCAGCAGGAGCACAGGTGTAGTCATTACTCACTGACACATTTCCCAGGTCACCCAGCAGGTGCACAGGTGTAGTCATTACTCACTGACACATTTCCCAGGTCACCCAGCAGGTGCACAGGTGTAATCATTACTCACTGACACATATCCCAGGTCACCCAGCAGGTGCACAGGTGTAGTCATTACTCACTGTCTTGAAAGATCCATAGGTGGAGCTAATTATTTCACTTGTGATTCTGTGAGGAGACCTGGAAAACGTGAACTGTTGGTAGCTCTCGAGGACTGAGTTTGGCCACCACTGGTTTATTTGGAGTCCCTTTAAGACAAGCCTTATTCTCAGTTTGAATGAACCCGATTTTAGCCCCCAGCCCCTTCTGCACAGGAGCGCGTGCTTTGTGTAGTGGGTTACATCACTACTGTGTGTCTGTGGGTAATTGAAGGAAATGAAGTCTCTTTGCGAGGTTGCTGTGTATACGGTGTGTGAGTGACCCAAGGGAGACGGTTTAACCTGGCCAAGCACAATGTCTCCTATTATGGTGAATAATTAGCTCCCAGGATGCAGTAGAGACCACTTCAGCCACGTCTGTATATTTGCTTTGTTTATGTCTCTTGAGGTGTTGATGCAACAACCATCATAATCTCCAAAATACTGTATTGCAGTACCACGTACTAAGTATTGCACAGTACATTTTGTGATGCTGTAATCTTCTGTAATAAATGAGTCTAGCGGACCTTTGACGGCAGAGAATGTTTCCTTCAAGTATATAGTTAGGCCTTCTATTACCTTTTGGAACGTTGTTGCGTCACAGCAAAATAAGGTGCATTTAAGTTTAAGATATACTTAGTGTCCGACTTAGGTATACTTAATATCCTCTGGTGCCCAACAGCGATATGTTTCTCTCTTATAGAAGCTTATTCAAAAGTTGTTTCCTGGGGCGTAGAGGGGCACACCAGTTAAAATACAAATACAAACATAAAAGATACATAAAAAGTTTCGAACCAATTCAAAATTAGACACAATTTCAGAAATATGATGGCCACAAACCTGTTGAGATTTGGGGTGGATGGCTTTCAGTACCACCAAGGCGCAATAAGGTCACCCCAGTATATTAAATGTCTCCCCATGCACCCTAAAAAAGGAACCTTTTTATGCCTGTAAAGATGCGAAACGCGCCACTTTTCCTTTACCCCGCCCACTTTACCCACCATTCTGTGGGCTCTCAGAAATCCATGAGATCGCCTGACATTCCATATTTGCAAGAGGATCAGCAAACATCCAGAACTAAGTGCAGATTGCTCTTCGCGGGGCAGTACAGAAGACCAGGAAGTGGATGTGCGGCTTGAAAAGCACTTTTGCGCGGTAAACAGGCGTACTTATGCAAATTTAGAAGCAATATGGTCCTGTGTTTTATGTGGGTTTATAAATGAGCCTTGTGACTTTGGTTCCTTATAAACAGCAAGAGCGACTTCTGCAGGCTGGAAGAATAAACTGTGATCTACTGGTTGCAATGCATCCAGATTCATTCATATATTTTGATTGATGCTACTCCCAGGTAAACATAAAAATTAGCTCAAATGATTAAATGTGAAATATTTACCTATTTGTCAATGTTTTCATCAGTATCTCCTATTGAGTGTCCGTTCCTGTGACTAGGATGTAAGACGGCCACTTGCACAGCAGTTAGCAGGTAGAGACCAGATGTGGACGCTATAGGGGTCCGACGGACTCGTATGACAATGAAGAAGCTGCATTTTGACATAAAACTTCTGAAGTTTAGAAGAAGCTCTATTTATTTCAGTGGTGTGATTATTTGCAATTTATGTCCTGCGAAAGATAGCCTTACACTATACCATTAGACAAATTGTCAGGTGTAGACTAAATTGGCTCAAGCCAGGGACAGAACAGTTTAGGTGCCCACACATATAGCGACATTTTACGCGATCTGGCCGATTCCGACACATTGGAATGACAGATCGTGTAAAATATGGCCAAATCGTGAGGAAATCGTGAGTCCCCACTCACGATCACGATGCGATGCGCGTCCCCGCTGGTCGCACATCGCATCTTCAGATCTGCCGTGCAGTAGGGCAGATCTGACAATCTAGGACACAATGCACTGTAAAAAGTCTGACTGCAGGAGAGATCGTTTGAAGATTGGACACCAAATCGTGTGCATATCATGTGGAGAGCTGCCGGGGAGAGTTTCAAGGGAAATCGTACACAAATCGTGCACATCGGCTGATCGTGAGCACATCGGTATATGTGTGGGCACCTTTAGAATCTCTTTGGATTTTTAATTGTTCCAGTCCAAAAAAGTGTGTTTGGTCATTGTCCTTACTCACGGACTTGCATGGGGTCTTCAACTTTGACAATCAGATCAAACACACAGGTTTTAAAGTCTGTGACCAGACTCATTTGCTTATTGTCTAGAATCCCCAACACCAAGAAATGATCTGTTTTCTGGTAGTGAAGTAAGGATGGATACTGGCCAAAGCAGGGGTAACAGAACAACTTCCATTATTGTGGTAGGAAAGGACCTTTAATAGGGTCTCCAACCTGCTTCTTGTCAATGCATATGATGATTTGAAAGAGTGGTCTACATCCACGGATCTCAACACGACGTCTAGTACCAGACCAGATGCTTCACGTTGGATGGTTTTAAGTTCAGATGATGTCTACACCAAGGTGGTCTTCACAAAGTTTCTTGTCTGTGATAATTTCTGTTTTTTTTTTTAAACTTGTGCTGTTTTTAAACTTATTTAAACTTTTGTAAGACTTTTTGCATTTTGAATATTTAACAACTGTCTTCTTCTCTATTTTGTTTAGCTAATGAGACTTGTCGACACGGCCATTGGGGCTATTTTTTTCCAAAATGTTTCCAAAGAAGACCCAAATCAGAAAGCCAATACTAAGAAGAGCAAGATGGACTCTTCATTTCGGCGGGGACCTTCTCCAGGCAAGAGGCGTTTACTGAACTCTCAACCTGGTGGTGGTGTGTCCATCTTTGAAAGCACCACGAACAATAAACAATACTTCTCCGAAGCAGAGGACAGGAGGGATGGAGCCAGGGTAGTGAGGAGAAAAAGCCTCGATGGATTTCTCAACCCTTCCCGGATCCAGGAGGACTAGGTGGATTTTGTCCTTGACTGGTGACTTAAACCAACCATTATAACTTGTCTTCACGCAAACATGTCTTTCAGATTTATTATCAGTTACATGCTAATGAAAATAGATGTCTATGGCCCCAAAATGAAATATATGTCTTAATGGGGAGAGAGCAAATAAACAAGTTACAAGATTTGCAGAGACCTCTGGAAATGAGCAAATCCGAAATATAGAAATCAAAATACCGCTTACGCATTCAACAAACAGATAAAAAAAATAACTATATATTAAGAAAAAAAATATGAGTTAATAAAACCATCTATTAAACTAGTGTATGTCAATGTGCCTCAATAGTACTTGATTGCTGGCTAAAGAAATAAAAAATAATCAATTATTAATATGTACGGACAGTGGCAACTGCCAACCTACTAGCCAATGCAGTTGGTTTCTGGGTCACTGTGATTTCACTGGTTCCCAATGACGGGATAAGCAGCATTCTCAGTGATGTCACTGGTTCTTAGTGACTGGATAGGCTGCACTCTCAGTGATGTCACTGGTTCCTAGTGACTGGATAGACTGCATTCACAGTGATGTCACTGGCCCTTAGTGATTGGATAGACTGCATTCTCAGTGATGTCACTGGTTATTAGTGACTGGATAGGCTGCATTGTCAGTGATGTCACTGGCTACTAGTGTGAATGCATAGACTGCATTTTTAGTGATGTCACTGGCTCCTAGTGACTGGATAGACTGCATTCACAGTGATGTCACTGGCCCTTAGTGATTGGATAGACTGCATTCTCAGTGATGTCACTGGTTACTAGTGACTGGCTAGGCTGTACTCTCAGTAATGTATGGTTCTTAGTGAATGGATAGGCTGCATAGTCAGTGATGTCATTAGTTTCTAGTGGCTGAATAGGCTGCACTGTCAGTGATGTCATCACTGGTTCACCTCTGGGCACCCATATACATTGCTGTGTGCAGGGTCACCTAGGTTCCTACCAGTGTGTGTGCACCAGAGTTGGTCGCTAAGCAGACATTTGAATTTGAGTTCCCGCACCAGCTTTTCTAGTTTTATGCAGCTGTTAATAATATGAGAGGATAGGGGGGGGGTTGCACATTTTTATTTGTGATTTTTGCTGTCCAGCAAAGCCAATTCCCCCATACACTAGATGTGGGTTGGCAGATCTCAACCTGTGTTTTTTTGTGCCTTACAGATGTACTGGCGCGTTTCCAGACTCACGTTTTCCATTATTATTTATTAACCGTTAATTATTTAACGCTGCCATAATCTGTTGCACTTTGCAATTGGGAACAAAATAGTAATAAGACTGGGTAATAACAGACAAAGAGATACGAGGGCCCTGCTCACAAAATTACAATGTAATATAGATTAGGCTAAACACAAACCGAAGCATTTCTCCAGAGCACGGTACACTGGTGCACCATACCGTGTGCTGAGCAGACCATCTATGTGCATAACTCAATATGATGTTTTCCAGGCAGTTGAGCATTTACCTCCATGCTGCATCTTTCATAATGATCCCTCATTAGAGGTAATAATGCAATTCCCACCTTATCTACATATAATCAGTGCTATAACAAACACCACCCCACCCAGCTCACCTAACATGGGCAGGGTTAGGTTGTCAGATGAATAGCCGGCTTAAATAAAGACCACAATGACTTGTTAACGAGAATTAAATGTTAATGTGAACTCATTATACCAGCCGAGCCCAAAACATGTCGGCTGTAATTAAGTCTGCATTTTAATTGAGCCCATTCATGGATTTACCATTCAATCAGCCAGATGAACCTAATGCCCCGAGCCACATAAATCTCAGTAGTCATATTGTAAAACAGAGAAAGGTTTGATGTTACAGGACCCCTATGAAGTGTGGATGCAGATCCAACCCACGCCCACTGTGCCAACTTTCCATGGGCCAAAATCGGGACTAGTAAGAGCTATGAGACGGTCATGTCCTCGGCTTCAATCACTGCAGCTGTTCCAAGCCTCCGCACTTGTTACCTTGCTTTTTCCTGCTTTAAGGCTCCCACTGACTATTTATACCCCTTTTCCACCTAAATTCCGGGTCTGACCCAGAGTTGGAACAGAGTTCCTATCCGTATCAGACCCAGAATTTAGTCGGTGCCGACTCGGGATATTCCCGAGTTGGCGCCGCTCGCACCGCAGTCGGGTCTGCATAGACCCAGCTTTACCGGCATGAAAGTGGACGCTTGGAGAGGATGTCATCTCCAAACGCCACTGAAGCCGGACCAATCGGCCGGCTTGCAGCGCACTCCTGGTCATCGTGACCCGGAGTGCGCTGTTCTCACAGCAGGGTTTCATGGGCTACGCCCGTGTTAAACCCTGCTAGTTACCTGGGTTGGATTGCCGGGTCACTCGACCCGACGATCCAACCCTCTCCCCTTTTACACCAGGGAGCTGCCCGGGTTAACCCTGCGATAACCCAGGTTTTAGCTCTGGTGTAAAAGGGGTATTAGATTGCAAGCTCTTCAGGGCAGTGACCCTTCTTTACCTTTTCTGTAAGGTGCTGTGCACACCTTGGCACCTTATATAGTCTTATACAGTGAGGTATTTCTGCACACACAGCCCTACTGTGAGTTGATAATCAGTTTATCCAGGGCCGCAACTAGGGGGGGGCTTGAGGTGCACCTGCACCGGGTGCCGGATTGCAGGGGGTGAAAAAAGGTGACTCGAGGTGGCTTGGGGGTGCAGATTCAGAAAACGGCCATCCAAAATTGGCCGCCGCCAAAGATGAGACAAATGCTAGAGGTTCTTACTGGCCCTCTAGTGTCTGTCTCCTCCTTTGCGGCGGCCATTTTTGGATGGCCGTTTTCAGCCGATTCCATGCGGACTAGCCATCTGCATGGAATCTGCTGAAAACGACCATCCAAAAATGGCCGCCGCCTAGGAGGAGACAGATGCTAGAGGTCCTACTGAACCTCTAGTGTCTGTTAGGCCAGCGCAATGCACACAGCGTTCCCAGCACCAGGAACGCTGGCACTGCCGGGAGAAGATGCTGAAAGCCCCCTGGCAACGAGAATGAAACACCATGGCAATGAGCATAAACCCCATGGCATCGAGCATGTCACCCCTGGCAACAAGCATGTAACCCCTGGCAATGAGCATGAAACCCCTGGCAACGAGCATAAACCCCCTGGCAACGAGCATAAACCCCCTGGCAACAAGCATGTAACCCCCTGGCAACAAGCATGTAACCCCCTGGCAACAAGCATGTAACCCCCTGGCAACAAGCATGTAACCCCCTGGCAACAAGCATGAAACCCCATGGCAACGAGCATGTAACCCCTGACATCGAGCAGGTAATTTTAAAGTAATTAGAAGACCTACTGTGGGGTATAAAATGGTGTTGGGCAAATATGCAAGTGGCACTTGAGTAATAGGCATTACAGTGTGTGACATAATGTGTAATGGGCATTATGGTGTGTGGTATAATGTAAGTCACTATACCAGGGACGTCTGAGTAGTGCACTGCCTTATGGAGGAGCAAGGACAAACTCCAGGTACAGGAAGGGAGGGGGCACAAAATTGCTGCCTTGCACCGGGTGACGGATATCCTCGTTTCGGCCCTGGTTTATCCATGGCTATTAATGAATAGGCCTACAATGTAATGTCATAGTGTGCTTTATATTAGCAGACCAATATTAATTGCTCTTCATTTCCCCGTTTCCCAGTCAGATTGCAAGCTCTGTGGCTAAAGGCCCTGTATATACTACTGCAATTATTGATACATATTCATTTTTATGACACTTTCTAATGCACTTTAGAGCAAACAGACAACAGCTTTTATCAGCCAACTAATAACCTCATGAAAAGTGGCGTTGCTATGGGTTACACCACCTGTCTGCACTTGGCTCCAGATTTACCAGACAAGCTCCTTCATGTCTATTCTGTGTCTGTAAGCAGTTTATATTGCACATTATAATGCATAATACATTGCTCCTTCTTTACACCAGATCTATTCTCTGCATAAAATGTGCATTACAGTTGTATATATATTCCTGCATCCTCGCTGTAACGCCAGCTTTGAATTTGTTTTAAGCAGGTGATAAAAAAAGGGAATGATGTATATATTAAGCCTGGCATTTATCAAAGTTTGATGAAAGATACAATTGTGAAAAATAAAGTACCAACCAATCAGCTGCTAACTTAGGTTTTGCAGACTGTATTTGGAATGGATCGGTTGGTCCTTTCTCTCACAATTTTTATCTCTCTCTGAGTTTTGATAAATGCCTGTAACAGGTTAACCAGTGGAGGTCTGTGGAGTTGTGCTTTATGGTATACACACTCAATAATAATAGATACTACTGTGTTATATAATATCAGCCTTTACTATTGTACATACAGAGGGATGGTTACATAAGATCGCCATCCTCCTCTCAGTGAATCAAAGGACGTCATAGCAATCAGCAAAATTCAACACGAAGATGAATAAAAACAGAAATCAGATATATTTTCAACTTGAATTTTTTTATTTGCAAAAAAAATATATTTTTTTTTTCTTTCAGAAATATAATTTACATGTCTGGATAAAATAAATAAAACTGTCCCTGTAAACATCATTTCGCCCGCCCCTTTAAAATAATTTATCAAGCCCTATATTTATACACCTGTATATACATTATTTACAATTAGCTGCAATATTTCCTCCCACTTTATCTCGTTCAGATATGCACATTTATTAAACAACAACTAAATCCTTGCGACACAGCAGATCTGATGGTGAAACGTTGTTGTTTTTTTGGTAAAGGTGTCATGACCTGTGACCTCACATTTTGCCACCCGACACACGAATGGTAAAAAATTGTCCGCCCTTAGTGTGGAGGCTGCCATATTGTGTGAGCTTAAAAGGAATTGGCTTCCCAGGATTTTGTTGATACCACCGAGGCATGAGGCACAGTGAGGCGCACATGCCTCAGCCATATCGGTAGTGGATTGATGGGTTGGATGCAAATCAGTGCAATTACTCAAATAGAGAAGTGCACTTTATCTGATGTTTGAGGGAATGGAAATATCTTCTACACCCCGCTCTAAGGAGAGGGGGGCAGGGTGTTTGGGGGGGGGGGGGTCACATAATTTATTAGTTGTTGTTACAGGAGTACTATAGAAGGCAGGGCAGAACCAAACAATCTCCCATCTAGTGCAAATAACACTCCTACACCCGCCAGTATGGGGCTTGACTTTCTAAAGACCTGGTTTGTTACAGTTGTCATTGCATGCAAGAGATAGACGTTGCAATCTCAGGTGGATGAGCCCTTTAATGAGTCATTGTCCATCCCCAGTGCATCCTTGGGAGGCTACACGTCCACTGACAACTGGGCGAGGGGAGGCCTGTGAGCGCTGAGCACAGCAGACTACAGATGAATGCAGGCCAGGCGCGTGGCACTGCCCTGTGCCAGCAGAATGCTCTGAAAGGATTGCATCAAAGTCTGAATTCCACCCGGCCTGTGTTCCGTAATGGGACAGACGGGCAAGAACAGGACAATGAAACTGCTGCAGCAGGATATCAGAGTCCCATAGCTGGAGAAACATAGGTTGCCCGGCTGCTGAGGTGACCCGAGGACACGAGTGGAAACAAGGGCAGCTCCGGGGACAGTTCATAAGCCATCCCCAAAGCCTCTGCAACATAAGGGGCGGGTGGCTTCTGATAAAGTCTACTCATTGTCCATTTGTTTCCTTTAAAAGCAATCAAGTCCATCACTCTGTCTTGTACAAGGAGAAGAGGTCCATCACGAAGGGCTTTAAGTCTTAGCACCAGGCCAGTCCAAACTGGTCCACCAGTGGCCACAGAGCCTCCAACTCATCCCAGCCTTTTGGGACTGGATGTGGCGTGCCAATCCGAGCAGTCTGTCACTGGTTGTAAAGTCCAACTGGCTAGCAAGTAACCTGGTAGACATCATAGCTTCAACTCTTCCCATCACTCTGTCCTCCTCCTCCCGAACACAGCGGACATGCTCCTCACAATGCCCTTGATGCCAGTGTTTTTCTTGCTGGAGCTCCTGTTCTCCCGCACCGTCTCCAGCAGTTGGTGGAAGACCACCAGGGAACCGTGGTAAGTCTCAGCCGCCGAAATCTCGAAGAAGCCACAGCCGGAGGAGATGGCCAGCAGCCTTCCCTCTTCGCTGGAGACCTCTCGCCGATGCTGGAGGTCCCTCTTGTTCCCCACGATGATGATGGGCGCCGAGACATGGCGCTTCTTCACCTGCAGGATCCGCTGGAGCTGCTGGCGCACCACGCTGAAGCTGTCGCGGTCACAGATGCTGTAGACCAGGATGAAGCCATCGGCCCATCGCAGTTGGTCCTCGCTGACGCAGGTCTGCAGGTTGGGGTTCTGTTGACACAGAAGCAAAAGTACATTTAGTATGGTGAAAAGGTTTTGTAATTCAAGAACAATTTCCCTGCAACCAGTTCCATATGACCCATTAACTGTATTTAATTTTGCACTATTGACTGACAAAGGGCAGATATGCCGGAACTAATAGCACCAAGACAGCGACTTGCTCTACATCAATCGATGCTAAATCCTTCTGAGCAACCAAAGCATGCGTCAAGTTTCATTACCAAAGTCACTTGCAGAAAAGGATTAATTTATTTGCAAAGTGATTGACACGCCGGGACCGTTTGGGCGGCAATGGGGAGGTGGCGACTGGAACACAGGCGTGTTGCGATCGTTTTCAGGACATGTCTCAACTTGACACTGCAGACCTGTACGCAGAAAAAAAATGGATCCAGCGTCTCAGTTCTGGTGGCCATTTTGCGCGACCATAAGGTTACACAGAAAGTTGTTAAACAACTGATCTGAAGCCGCTGGTGGGTATCTCATTACAAACCCAGGTGGCTACCACATTTGCATATTTTCGCACAGCCGCAACGTACAAATTCACAGTTGCGTTGGCATTAGCGCACACCTCAGAATCTATATTGTTTAATACCTAAACAGATGGTAATGGCTTATTAAACCGGCCTATGACATGAAGACAAGATAATCTACTGACTAAGGGCCTGATTCAGAGCCGCTCGTAAGCGGCCGATCGTTCGTTCTGAACGATGTTTGCACATCTGCACATGCGCACGGATTGTAATACGCATGCGCGAACCAGTCAGTGCGGCCGAAAATAGTTTGTTCGCTATATAGCGAATGCCTGCTACTTTGAGTGACAGAAGGAGGCGTATGTGGGTGGTAACAGGGGAAGGTGCTTGAAAATGGGGAGTGGAGAACAGAACGCAGGCGTGCTTAAAGGTCAAAACGGGCGTTTTATGGGTGTGCATAATTAATACAGCAGCGTCATTGACCACGTCACTGGTTTTTTTTTAACTCAGAACTGCTCGCAAAATAGCGGTTGAAAAAACCAACCACAAGAATAGCGAGCAGTTCATACGCTGTACGATGTACTCGATTAATCTAATAAATAGCGGACATGACGTATGGTGCGAGCGGCAAGGGGGCGTTTTTTTCAAAATTACAACCGCAAGTTTTGCTCGCTCGTTCACACTTCGAGGCGTGAACAGACCGCAAAGTGCGAACGGTTCATTTGAATAGCCACCCCTTTTTATAAAACGAACGACCGCAAATAGCGAGCGGCTCTGAATCAGGCCCTAAGTGCAACATCAGAACTATATAGACTCATTTGTGGCAGTAGTGTCTGTTTGGACGCAGATTAATTTATTTGCTAGGTCACAGAGATGTGTCACAATATTGCAGGGAGACCTCACGTTAAGACTTTATAGTGACAGAAGCATTCGAGTTTTATTTGTCCACTAAAAGGTGTCACTACCTGTAGGGAAAAAAAAAATCTGCTAAAGTACGTACCTGTGGGCAGACAGAATCCCAGATGCTGAAGAAGGTCTCTCTGCCATCAACCATGACATTGTGTGTGTAGATGGACTCTGTAACAAAGGACAGGGGGAGATAAAAGTTAGAAAAGCAGAGGCAATAACAATGCAACTCTGACATCAAAGGAAAGGGCTGAGAAATGAATCCACCTTCTGGAAATGACATATCAAAGGGATAAAGTTGTATAATATGATAATAATTACCTGTGCCAACATATTCTCCGATGAATCTTCGGGTCAAAAACCGAACGGTAAGCGCTGGGGGGGAAACATAAGAGGAAAAGTCAGATTGCATGCTACAGGTGTCAATGTACCATAATATAATGATCTTTGAAGCAACGGAAGTAATAGTATAATAATACAATAATCAACTTTTCCTTAACGAATCTGAATCCGTAAATTTAATTGATGCAATTTAAGTGTACATTCGTAATGAAATAAATAACAAAATTGACAGAAGAACTGACAATCTAGCATGATTACGGCAAAAGCAAATCTGTATACCACACACTCAGCGTAATAATTAAACGTACCGGATTTTCCCACGTTTTCCGCCCCTAGCACCAAAACATTGGCCTCCACCTTCTGCAGCTGCTGGCCGATCTCATTCATCTTGGTGTTCTGCTGGTGGCTGGAGCAGATTTGTACAACCATTTGTAATCCTGTTTCTAGCCTGGGCTGTGAGATATGAGCTCTGGGCTGGTGTGCGGCTGCCTTTATAGTGGAGGGGGCGGGCATGGGTGGGTGAGTGGCAGTGCCAGCAGCCATTCACAGGAGACCTCTTGGGGTCTGCTGTTTACAAGTGCCAAAGCTTTGTTCCAGCAGGGGGGCCAGTCATGTGTATTTCAGGCTTATGTGAGCACTGAGGAAAATCAATCTGCGGTTTTGCAGGAGAGAAAACCTTTTACCAAAACAACGGATGTAACGGGGAGCGGAGCAAAGTATTATTAGTATTAGCAATTTACAGCATGCTGCTATTTAAGTTGGCGCTGGGCAATAGGGTGCCCATACATTTATTAACGCTTAATTAATAAATAAGTTATCTTTATATCTCATCCAGTCTATTTACTGAGATGTATTTCTTAACTACCAGTTCTGCCCACTTCGGTGGAAAAGCGCAATTCTTGGCGCACTTCAGCCAAAGGAATATAATTGCGGTAAAAACCTGCCCGACTCACTTCAGTCATCTCCTCCTGCAAAATAACCTATTCCGCTTAAGTGCAATATTGGGCGCAGCTCAGAGGCGTATCTATAATGGGTGCAGGGAACACGGGCCCCTGGGTCCAGGGGGGCCCCGCACCGCACACCCTGCACCCATAATATTACCTCTCCGGAGTCCCACGTCGGCGCAGGGGTCCGGCGCTGTAAAATGATTGGAAAATGGCCGTGGCGGCCATTTACCCGTCGTTTGCGCATGCGCAGTACAGGGAAAATGGGCGCCGCGGCCATTTTCCCGGTGACCTGTGCATACAGTATAGACACTGGGCACATTCTAGTGCCCAGAGTCTATAACTCCGGTGCTGGCCGCGCACAGCTCAGTGCGCCGCCGGGTGGAGAGGAGGGGGCCCGTGCTGGAGACTGGACACTGGCCCCCACTTCTCTAGAAACGCCTCTGGCGCAGCTAGAAAGGAACGATCACCACCTGCCCAACTCCTCCCCTGTGATGGTGCAAACGCTTTCACCCCTACTGCTAATGCCATCTTGGCCTACTGCTAATGCCATCTTGGCCCAAAGCTCTAGGCGCTTACCTGTAAAAACGGGGTGGTGCTTTTGTGCAAATAATGGAGCTTGGTGTCACTTTTATAAGCTCAGGTTTTCGAGGCTTGTCTCCGTTAGTTAGCACCATCTTAAGATGGCGTCAGTCCACATATCTCATCGGAGCAGCCAGGCTGGAGAATGAGGTTGTGGTCCCACTCCGGCAATTTGGAGATGACCACGATGCCCAGTGCATCATACTCGGCCTGGTCCAAACTTGGAAGTAAAGTGATTGCATTATAGCTATTGCTTTAGTTTTTAACGCATCGCCGGCACGGGTTATTATAGTAACCGGTGTCCCGGCGACCACACATTGATAAATAGGCCAGAAAAAAGCTTTCCATACTACCGTGAGTGTTAATTTACAGGACTGCATTGCAATTTTTCGTAAAGAGGCGCAGTACACATTAACAAATGGGCCACTAAAGCCCTGGAACACCTATCAGTGTACTGCGGAACATAGATGGTGTGTAATCCATCCGGATTGGTCACATGTCCGGTGTAGTAAGGTGCGGCCGCCCCCACTGGTGTCTGTCTCAGCAACAAGACAGAACCTGCAGATCTCCCAGGATGGCAACAGTTTATTGACTATATGATGTCCCCGTCCTAGGTATGGGCAGGTCCCCGTACAGCGAGTGTCCCAATAGCATCTCCAAAGTCACTGCCACACACAGAGGGCCTGATTCAGACCCGGTCACAAGCGATGTGCGCTCGCAACCGCGTCGATGGTGGGCCAGTGCGCGTGCACACTGCGCGTGTGCGAGTCCCGGAGCGAGCGCAAAAAGCTCTCACTCTGGGACTCACTACAAAAGGGGCGACTGTCGATGTTGATCGACAACTCCACCCCTTTTGTAGGCGTGGCCGGGGGGGTGGCTTCACAAACGGAGGCGTTACCAAGCGAACGCCTACCGTTTGTGGGCGGCCTCACTGACATCACCAGATGGTGTTAGCCCACTGAGCCCCGCTACTCATTGGCTTATCTATAATGGGTTCAGGTTGAATGTTGCACATGGGCCACTGGGTCCAAAGGGAAAACACCCCACACACTCTGTGGAGTCCTGCATAATAGTCGCAATAGTCATTTTCCCAGAGGAGATTCGCGCATGCGCAGTAGAGGTCACTAGGAACATGGCACGAGCCGCTATTCCTGGTATTATCTTGCCATCCTGCCAACTTCACTAGGAACTGGGCGGGATGCAAGAGTTCCGCCCACTCTTTTAGGGGTCTGGGGGACTACCTGAAAAGGAGTCTAGGCAAGTAAAATATAGTAATATAGGGCCTGTGGCGACGTCGGACGCAAGCGGATGGTTTTCTTCAAAATCTACGCATGTGCCTGATTGTTATGGCAGGGAGATACAGAATGAATTTGGACACGAGAGCTGTAGATTTCAATGGGCGTCCCTGGGGGGGTAACAGGGTGCGGCTAGCCAGACGCAGGCGTGTCGCCGACATGGTCTACTGATGCTGTAGCAATGACACTGTGCGCCATGTTTAGATGGAGGAACTGAACCAGCCATAGGGCTGGTGTAAGCTTAGATGTTGCCACCGATGGTGAAATGACCGAGACGGAATAGCGTTGTTGCAAGTGGGAATCGCTGTAAGCTCAGAATCGGTGGTGGCCTTAGCATAAGACGAATCAGGCCCATATTAGTAATCGTCCAAAGCTGGGTGTATTTGAGCCCCTTAAAGCCTTAAGATCTGCAGTTGGCAATGAGCGCTGTTCCTGCAGATAACAGGAACTGTCTCCAAGCACCACTGAGGACTGTAATACGTATCTAGCCCCCTTGGGAGCACTGGGCACACGAGATGTGACTGATAGATGAATATAATGATGCCACAAGCCTTGTCTGCGGACATCCTGGATCTTAAGATTTCTGCGCCCAGCGTACACAGATGCGTCCGGAGCAAAGATGCGTCAGACTTCATCGTGTGCACCACCTCGCATCCTTACATAATCTCTAAATCCCAAAACGTTTAATGCAAAAATTCCTCAGTTGCTTAAGTAAAGTCTACGCTAATACGCTCTGTAACGTCCGTGCTCTGCGCTCAGTGATTTACATGAACATGATAATGACCTGGTTTAGTCTGACACTGACCCGATTCTGCACAATTACCGCTATTCTCAGTTGTCTGTTTAAAAATTCATGTTCCCGGCAGGATTTACAAATCCCGTCTCACGTGTACTCTGCTGGGTTAATGTTATAGCAGCGAGTTCACGTGTACATTATCTATAGTAACGCTTTACACGTTTGGTCATAGAGAGGGATGTGTAAGCTCTGCGGCCAAAGAGGACATTTATACCCCAGCCCCCAGTAAAGGGTCGACACGTTTTAACTTGCGTTTTAGAGATCGTATGTTTTCATATGAGTCAGACGCAGGGATTGGATTAAGAAGCACATAAGAGAAACTACAAATGAGTATGGTCTCACATGGGACACTGATATAAAGGCCCCTATTTATCAATACTGTACATGCAGTCCTACCCTGAGGATTAACTTTCCTTATCCCCAGTGAAGAATGTTTTTTGGGCCTATTTATCAATGATCCTTTGTCAGGACGGCAGCTCCAATAAGAGTCTGCACCAGTGAAGATCTTGGCACTAAAGTGATAGATATCGCTACTGCTTCACTGCCTTTCCCGACACGGCACCGGTCCAAGAGGCACCACGTGCGCAATATAGTATTTATAAGATTGCCACAATGGGGGAAGGAGACTGGCAGAGGGTAATCAGAAGATCCCTCTCATGCGTTAATGCCTTCATAGACACAAAGTGGCTAATGCCATTCGCCAGTCCCTCCTGGCTCTCTGCTCAGCCAGTATGCGGAGAGACGAGGTGTGCCACAAGGTCACGCCCTGTGACTTGCGCCATGCCAGTTGAGGTGGGACCATGCCCCCTTGTCACGCAAGCACTAAAAATGCCAGGGCCGATTGTTGGCCACAGTTTATCACTAGCGGGTGGTGCAACACATACGTATCTATGATACGCGCATCAGCATATTCTAGTAGGCAGGTTGCCACGACCGGGCGCAAAAGCGCCCACAGACGAGTCCAACTGCCATGGCCAGATGCAGAAGAGTCCACAGATGAGTCTGACTGAGATCCAGCCCCTTTATTGAAAGACTATTTACTATGTGTCCACAGATCTGAGAAGACAGAAAAATAATCTGTTTATTCCCTTGTTCCTAATGGATTGAGCGTTGCATTAGACCTTGTCGACACTGCGTATAAATAGCTGTACCCATTAATAATGCCCACCTGGGAATCGGAAAGGTGATTACACGTGTAAGAAAAATCTTATTTGTTTTTTTTTATAAAACAAAAAAGGTTGAAAAAACACATTTGTATTGAGGAAAAGTCATTGAGAAAATGCATCAGCGAATGAATCACCCCCCTCCCCCTGCGTCTCCAGGATTTTATCAGTAGAGATAATTCCAGCTCGGGGTCTGTGATGAGACTCCGCCGCTAATTGTTCTGGATAAACAAGCCGTCGTCTCCCGAAGGCTGTTCCATGAATTTGTCATCTGCCTAGCAGTAATCATTTTCTAAGAACTGTCAGCGGCGTATTTACTAGACGTCGCAGCCATAGATACTTTTCCTGGTACCAATTCCAGAATGTCATAGCGAAACCACTGTCTTTCCTAATTGTTATTCCAGCTCATCAATTAGAGTGTAAGCTCTTTGGGGAGGGAACTCTTCTCTCCTATATAAAAGTGTCAGAACCTGCGTTTGCTGGAATATTGTTGGTCATACAAATAGTGTTCTCATGCGTGTGTCTATAATGGCTGCAGGATTATGCGGTGAAAATAGGTCCCTGGGTCCAGGGGGGCCCACACCGCGCCTCCCTGTACCCATTTAATATATTTACCATGTGGCTGCCGCTGAAGAAATCTCTGTACAAATGGCACTGGTCTCATTTTTTTGGAGACATGCACAGAGTCTACACTTCCCAAGCGCTGACACGAGGGATGAGGTCGGCTCTGAGTTTGTACACGGGCCCCCTCCTCTCATAAGATGCCCCTGGGCGTTATGCTATTATATAGCGCGCCATAAATACAAATATACAAATTTAAATTTCCGTAAGGTCTATTGCGACAGAATCACGTGTTTTCTTCAGGTTTGTGCACCACCATGTCTACTGAGGCCCACAAAGATTTAAGTTAACCCTTACCACTTCACGCCAAAGTCACCAGGGACAGATGAGCATCTGTATCCTTTCCCCTCCTCCCCCCATTTTTCTGCATAAAGGGAAAGTGTTATGAGATAGTGATGTGCAATTAAAACCTATATCACAGATATACACTGTATCCCTGTCCCTTGTTGTGCACCCTTAGTGTGGTTTATATATTTACACCAGTACATACCTTTATAAATCCCCCATGTGTGTTAAATTTTGATTAATAAACACCCATTCCAGATTAACACTTTGGCATAAATAAATAAATTAAAAAAAAATAATATATATATATATATATATACACACACATATATACACACACACACATATACATACATACATATATACACATATACACACACATATATACACACACCCATTTTTTATTAGCAATTTAAATTTCTGAAAGTATATGTGATAACAATGTATTCCCCTATTATCTTGTAATTGTGCACATTTCAATTTTAGGGATCATTTCATCCCAAATAACTCAATATAACATTAGAAATAAATAAATGGAGGACAAGACTTTTTTTTTAAATAATTTATTCTGAATTTACTTTTTAAATTATCACATAATTACTGTATGTAAAAGGTTTTAAATATTTCACTGGCAAGGCATTGAATTTTAAATAATTCTAATAAAAGTAATATTTTAATATACTTTTCACAGTGCGCCAAATAAAAGACAATCCTCTCTTTCCCTTTGTGTCACAGATGAGCATCACCCAGATGCCTTGCTGAGATGTTTGTTCATAAATTGTCGTGAAAGGGATGCATATAATATATATTTTTTTTATTTACGTTTATTGCAGTGATAAAGTAACCTGATGCCGTCGCAGATTGTTAAATAGTCCCCTTATTCATTGTCATGCTACAGCTTCCAAGGAAGGAGATGATGAAATAAAACATTACTGACGTGTTTTCATGAGAGAGACGCGACCAAGGAAAAAAATAGTATCAAATTATTTGCAATCTGTAATTCTTATTTCATTTGCATTTATTTAAAGGTAGGTGCTTAAAATGTTTTATTTTACGTCACATTTGAAATTAGGTAATTTTACCATTTTTAAGTACAGTATTAAGCTTTTTTTTTTTATATAAATTTAAATAAAAATTAAATAGCAATTTCCTGTTTTATGGACAGAAAATACACCTTTGTGCAAGTTTTTGAAAGCTTTCATTTGAGACATAGGGGTATCTAATAGTTTCCGAGCTCTGTGAATCAGCGTGATTTTTAATTATTGCCACTATAAATCTACATCCGAGATCGTTGAATTTGAGCTGCGCCACAGAGCTTGCAGCCTTTTACATACTGTATACCCCGTAATGTTTTAAGCTACTGACACCTAGTGGCACAAAAGAGGAGTGTTGATTTTGTGTGACTATTATATGGAATTAGGCACATATTTCCAGTGTATTTTTTGCACAATGATATCTGGGGGGGTCAGATACATTTGAAGGAGGAAGATAGGACTGAAGGAGAGAAGCTGTAAGTGTTGTTCAAAGATTAATATTCAAACTCTAGGTTGCTCAAATCAATTTATAATCCCATCGCAGGTGCGTGTCAGGCAGTGGGTTAATCTAGATAAGAAAAAAGACAGACAAGAATTTCCCCCAGCACACTGCACATAAACCAGTAAAGAGATTTGCATCCTATATAATAATACTTGCGGAGATCTTAGTACCTATATTTGTAAACGGATGGTTAAGCCACTGAGCCATGTCAAAGGGGGTTTATTTACTAAAGTGCAGGTTTTTAGAAGTGGAGATGTTTAGCTACATGCTAAACTTTAATTTAAATTATATTTATCTCCTGAGACCTTTTCGGTTGTTATTTAGGGTAAAGCATTCCATTAAGCCTTCTTATGCAGTACATGGTAACACAACTACTGTATGCATAGAGTATATGTAGAATTGTTGACAATTGTGACACCTAGTGGTGAACTTGGGGAATGATGTTTGATTTGAAATGAAAGTGGGATTTTGTTTGTGTATATTACGAATTAAGGAAAAGTTTGTTATTTTTTTTTATTTGACACTACATAATATTTTAAGTTAATCAGTGGTAAGAATGCTTCAATAAATCTTGATGCAATACTTGCGATAGCCACTATAGGTAACATAACAAACACATAAAAACATAATGCAACGTAACCCTTGGTGCAGGTATGTGTGGTGACATGTTCCTCCCAGATGCGCGGCTTACTCATGCTGTAAGACTGACCACGTAGTATTAGCTTAGGGAAATGTACCAAGCCTTGGAGAGAGATAGAGTGCAACAGTTGCCCAAAGCAGCAAAACCGCTTCTAACTTTACAGAGAACGCTAGATAAATTAGAGTTAGAAGCTGATCTTGGGGGGTTGGGGGTGGACAACTCTGTAATCCACACTGTGCTGGGAGAGGCTGGGGGCTGCAGAGGAACGCTCTCCCCCCGGTAATTTTTGCGAATTAGTAGCTCATAGGCTACTATAGGGTAACACCATCAGTAGCTGGCGTTACCCATCAGGGTCAAATCTTAGTAAATCTGACGTAAATCTGGTGGCTGTGGGTGCTGACAAAATGGAGGACACCCAGGTCCGTAGAGAGCCGGCCCGGACCCTGGGGAAAAGGGGGTGGCCTAATCACGGGATGCGTGGAAAAAAAAAAAAATGAAAAAGAAAACCTGTATTGCAGCGCTGGGGAGGGGGGTGCTATAAGCCCCTCAGCCCAGCGCAAATCCAGAGGGGGACTATGATCAGTGTGATCGGTCACCCCCACCTCCACAGACAGTCTCCCACTGCAGCCCAGCACACAGTAGCATGTGCTGGGCTGTTAACAGGTAGGAGGAAGGGGGGGAGCAGTGTCAGACCAGGGCCCCTCCAGCAAGTCCGGGCCTGGGTAACTTGTACCCGCACCCCCCCCCTTCTCTGCGCCCCTGGGGATACCCAATAATGTGAATATCCCCCCAAAACAGGTGATTTGGGGAATATCCCATAAATATTACTTGATATATAGGCCCCTAATGTAAGTTAGAACAACAAGAAATATTTTCCTTCCCATAGATAGATACCTGGTTTAAGTGGTTTCCAAAACTTTTTTTTTTTTTAAAGAAATTATGAAAGTAAATTTTTGCTGTACACATTACCACATGTACAACACCAGACTCATTGTGCCACTGAATCGGGCGCCATTCATTCTCCGTCACCTGATTTCCGCAACTCACGTGTTTTCTGATGAGACGCCAACTGCAAAAATTCCTGGAAATATTTTAAGAAATTGCTTTACTCCCGTTCCGAAACCTCTCATTGTTATATAATAGCTGTCTGCTCCCTGCACTGTGGCATCAGCGCAGAGGTCATTGTTCCTGTAGATTGATTTGTGCTAATAGCCTGAGCTGAGCCCGAGAATCTGCCTCCGTTTACCATCATTCTAAGAATCCGGCCGCAGACGGCAATTATCCGGCGTTTATAGCTGAATGCTGTATTTCTCTCACCGCCATTCTCCGGAGATTCGCTTTATGTGATCTCTTGGCTAAGGCTCGTGAAACGGGCTCGATAGTTACAATGATTAATAGGTGCTGAGATTAAAGCCTTAAATCCGATGATGATCGCCTCTCAGGTCCTGGTAGGGGGAGAATGAATGTAAAATGTCAGTTTGGAAGTTCATCTATATTGAAAACAAAACATTTGGGACCTAATTTACAAATGTTTGTGAATCCGATATTTACGCAAATCTTCGATGATTGCAGATCCTCAAAGCCACAGGATGATGCTGCAGGCGTTTGAGGGCGGCGTCAGGGAGCGTTACAGAAAATGGGCATGTCGCCTCCGTTTTCTGGGCGTGCCGACGCCAAAGGCTGTGTCCTTGGGTGCAGCGTCACTGGCCCAGGCAGCGTGATTTTACCGGACATCCTGCGTAACCTGAGGGTTACTCAGATGTACGATGGTCACGCAAATGATCCAATGGTGCGCTTTCGGATGCAACAGCGGATCAGAGAAGCCAGCAGTGAGCGTCTATTTACGCAAGTCGCCTCCTGCATCTTTTGCATATTTTAGCACAGATGCCTCATACAGACGCAGCGGCTGTGCTATAGCGACGTCCACCTCTGAGACAGGCACTTGGATATGTTCAGTCTCCTCTTAGATGAACAATGTCAGCGATGTCAGGTGCACAGTCTCCTCCTTCAACCAGCACGGTTCTTAATCATAGCAGTGGCAATAGGTTCCATATAATGTTGCTGGGAGCTGCAGTGGCACTCCCTACACCAGGGATCACTCCTTGCAACTCATAGGGACCGACGGTAGCCTGGCTGTCTAGTCACAGCAGCCCCCCTCATGGTAAGGGAGTATTTTACAAGGGGGCTTGCCATCTATCACTGGCAACAGGGTACTTCACTCCTCTATATGTATAGGTGCTCCCGCATATGGTCAAAGCAGCTACACCCTTCCTAATACAGGGGGGTTCTCACACTGGTGGGACATCTTCCCCTCTATCCGGGTTCCTCCCTGTGGTACGCATGGACACTAAGGGGTACATTTACTAAAGGGAGAGTTTTTAGAAATGGAGATGTTGCCCATAGCAACCAACCAGATTCTACTTAACATGTAACTAGCACATTCTAGAAGAGAATAGCTAGAATCTGATTGGTTGCTATGGGCAACATCTCCACTTCTAAAAACTCTCACTTTGTTTAATGTACCCCTAAGGCATTTGCCCTCTCCTTCATGGTGAAGCACAACATACAGAGACTCTTCTCACTCTCTTCATACACTGGGGGCTTCAACTTCAGGTTACCCCTGTTTAGGGGGCTTGTCCTCTGCATATGGGGCACTTCTCAGAAGGGCACCCCTTCACTTTATGGGAGCTGCCTTGTATATTGAGGCTGTTTCTTCGTTTCCAGACACGCAGACCCCGCTGGGCAACCCTTGTGACTTCCGGCTTCCTTTCCCGTGTACCCAGCATTGGGGCTACATAGCAAACCTTTATAGATTCAGAGCCCCACATGACCCACAATAGCCGTGGATGGGACACGTTTGCACCCACCATGCAGCTACACCTCTCTCAGTGGCCCAACTACCCTCTCCATCTCTGCAACCCTCCAGGTGTCCCTGGCCTACATCACAGTGGTGGAGGGGCTTATACCCAGAAATGGGATGCAGTCAGCATCGTAGTGGTCGGGATGCTGGGGCTCAGAATACCAACGCCGGAATCCCGACAGCAGTAGTTTATCCTGCGGCCAGAATCCCAAACGCAGTCATCCCGATGGTAAGTATTGAGGTTAGAGGGAGGGTTAGGATTAGGGTTAGGCACTAGCGGGAGAGTTAGGGATAGGCTACGGAAAAGGTGGGTTAGGCTTAGGCTACTTACCTTCAGGCATCGGGATTCTGACTGCCGGTATCCCGACCACCGGGATCCCGTATCCAACCCCAGACAGCAGTGGGCGTTACACATGTGACATGTCTTTAAAAAGACCAAATACTGAACCAAAACCTTAACTAATTTAAGGTTACTGTTGAGACCTTGGAGAAGATGTATAAAAGTTTGGAGAGCAATAAAGTACCAACCAATCAGCTTCTGTCATTTTTCAACTTTATCTCTCCAAGGCTTGAAACATCTCCCCCTAAATCTTAGTCTACTCTTTTAAGTCAGACACATGGAGACACATGCGGGCGAGCACACACCACACACACACACACACACACACACACACGCAGCTTTTCATGATACATGAGGGAAATCTGGAATGTGAGCAATGTGGACAGACCATTTCATGCGTCACTGGCTGCTGTGAGGCAGCTCGGCCCACACGCTGACTGACTGCATGGTGGTGACAATGCTGCCTGTACTGGGACAGATGTTATCCTGGGGCCCTTTGTGGCTGGAGGTGTATAAAGATCTTGGGTGGGAACTGCTTCTATGTCATCTGTCACCTTCCCACCAGTCTGATTATTTCCACCGCTGCCCCTATCCCGGGCTCCTGCAGAATCCTGTGCTGCCTGGGACATGAGGCTGATTACACCACGTCACTCCTGGCACTGACCATACCATGGGATTTGGCTGCCCGTTCTAGAAATAATTTTTCTCATGTGTTGTAGTGTATTTGCCGCCCACCCGGACAATAAGGGCAGGGCAATCTGATATATGAATAATATTAGAGATGTGGCAGATGTGTTTTCGTTTTGGTTCTACTTCATCATAGTGTTTTGGTTCTACTTCATCATAGTGTTTTGGTTCTAATTCATCATAGTGTTTTGGTTCTAATTCTTCATAGTGTTTTGGTTCTACTTCATCATAGTGTTTTGGTTCTACTTCATCATAGTGTTTTGGTTCTACTTCATCATAGTGTTTTAGTTTTTGGTTCTAATTTATTGTAGTGTTTTGGTTTTGTCAAAACCACCCTCAAGTGTTTTGGATACCTTGAAAATCGATAAAATAGCTATTTTGGGCCAGTTTACTTGCAATCCAAAACCCGAGCTCAGTTGTTAAATCTGAGTTCCTAACGGACTGCAGAACCGAACCGGGACTCGATTTGACTCGGAACCCCTAAGTTCGGGTGTGTTCATATTCAGGGAAACCGAACAGCACATCTCTAACTTAAGCTGGGTACACACTAGACGATGTCTAATGTGTACGACCTCACTAACGTCGGGACCCAACAGGTGCACACACACTCTCAGTACTGGAAGGATCTGGGTGTGGTTTGTGCAGATCAGTATATAGGATATTTTGTCCCTATTTGCAGTGATTTATTGGAGTTGTAACTGGTGATGGTATAATACGGTGCATAAAACATAGTTGCTCTCATTATTTACAAGGGCTCTTTGTTCTTGCCAAGTACATGTATGTACCCCATGGCAGAGCATTGCATTGCCAGACTCTATAAGGAAACTTAAGCAGGGTCCCAGTGAGGCTTCCATGGCTGTCCGGGCCCCCTTCTCTGGGCATAAGCAAGTGGCATGTGCACCCACTGGGGTGTGAAGCGGGTGACTTGTGGAAGTACAGTGGCCTATAATGGCCACAAACCCTGCACCCATGATAGTTCTGCCATGGTAAGCAGTCCCATACCATGTTTCCCAGATGGACCTTGGTGCACTACAACCTCTTCTATAATATGTTCCATAAGCATTTGTTCACCAAACTTCACTAATTAATACCTTCTTAGCACCAAAGTGGTAGCGGAACTGGCAGCGCTAATCCAGGTCAGAACGTAGGTCCTGACGCGTCATCAGCAGGTAAAGGCAGGGCCTCTGATATCCTGTTACCAGGCAACAACATAACGCAAATATACATTTATTCAGTGTACCAAACCCGCATCAACCACCAGATGAGGACGATACTACCCATCCCCTGATGATAGAGGCTCAGCAAAAATAAAATAACTGGAATATATTAATTGTTCTAGAAATGTAAGTCTTGTCCACTCGTTCTCACTGAATTTAATTCTGTAGTTTTCTCTTCATAATGGTACAGGCAGCACAGACGGTGTAATGGTTAGTATTACCGCCTCACAGCACTGAGGTCATGGGTTCAATACCCACTGTGTGGAGTTTGTATATTCTCCCTGTGCATGTGTAAGTTTCCTCAGGGTACTCCGGTTTCTTCCCACACTCCAAAAATATACTGGTAGGTTAATTGGCTTCTAACAAAAAAATTACCCCTAGTGTGTCTGTGTGTGAGCATGTGGTAGGGAAAATAGATTGTAAGCTCCACTGGGGCAGGGACTGATGTGTATGGCCAGATATTCTCTGTAAAGCGCTGTGGAATATGTGTGTGCTATATAAATAACTGCTAATAAATAAATATTATATTATTCAGGATCAGTCAGAATCCCCAACAAGGGCAAGAAAGAGTCTGATAGAGAACCCTGAAGCTATGCACCTTCTAAGCAAGTGTCTGATCGTTGTCCTACAACAAATCATTCTTTTGCTAGATATGGCATTAAATATGGCTGCCAGTCATACACACAGGATAGTGTTAAAGGTAGTAATACTGATAGTCCTGTGGATATCACCTACAGACGCCGTGACCACGGTGGGATCGCTAGCACACAAATTAGGAACTAAAAATGAAAATAGAAAAGAGGAAGCAGAGAAAAGACGTGACCTGAGGAATTGTGACCACTGAATAGCGCGCTGTTCCCAATACATAGGAAAAGCATGTGACAGGTAATTACATTATAGCAAAGCATACACACTATAACATATTTACAATAGATTCATTAGATTTAGTACCTAGAATGCTGATCAGGAGATAGAAACATAGAATCTGACCACAGGAAAGAACCACTTGGCCCATCTAGTCTGCCCTTATTTTTACCTTTTTTGGTAACTGCAACCCTATGTGATCCTCAGTTCTTTGTAAAGATATTCTCATAATTATCAGACACTTGTTTAGAAGGTGCATGGCTTCAGGCTTCTGCATTTAATTCTGTAGTTTTCTCTTCTATATATCTATATATCACATATACACACACAGAGCTGCAACAACCCCAGCAAGGGCAATAAATAGAGTCTGATGGAGAACCCTAAAGCTATGCACCTACTAAAAAAGTGTATGATAATCATTAGAGGGGTTGGGTACGGGATCCCATCAGGGTTGAAATACTGACAACGGCTGGCAGGGCATGACTGGCCAGCTGGCACTTCTGGCAAATGCAAAAATGTACAAAGAAATGTATATAAAATTCACTGCGCTGGCATACTTAAGGTTCAATGCAATCTAAATAATAATTATTTTTATTCATAATAATCAGGTAGATACTACACAACGCAATTATATAATACTTGATAAAAACATGCCCATAAAATATACAATCCTGATACATTTAGTAAGTGGACACTGAAACAAACAAATGTTAAAATAACATTTAGGTTTATGCTGGCGTCCCGGCATCGGTATTGAAGAAAAAATATATAAATTATATAGAAGCACCATATTTATTTTCCCTTTCTTTTTTTGGGGGGGGGGGTTGGGTGCCAAACCCCTGGGATGAACTTACGGCACTGGCCAGGGGCGCTTTAAAAGAGGAGGGGGCCCGTGTGCAGCCTCCGTGTGGGCCCCCTCCTCTCCGGCAGCAGAGTAGACTCTGGGTTTGTTCCCAGAGACCGCTATTAAGCATGCGCAAATCACCAGGAAAATGGCCGCTGCATCATCTTCCAGGTGATATCTGTCCGCTGCGATGGCTGACATGGAATTCTGAGGAGGTAAGTAAAATATAATATGGGTGCAGGGTGCGCAGAAAAATCACTGAAAGAGACGATGATGATTCTGTGGTCAGGACGGCAGAAGGGCTCATTAGCAGCAATTTTTATCTGCGGCCGCAGTCCCCTCCGCGCAGATTAGCGCAAATATCAGCAGTCTGCTCACATCATGCAGGACAGTTATTGTCTTATTTCAAACACAACGATTCATCCATGTTTGGATGCTTTATATGTGGATGACAGCGAAGGATTAGAGATTTTAGAAACCCATATTCATTAAAAAGCCTTTGTGCAATTCCGGAAAGCCACCGGCCTATCGTCTGTCGTGTTGGCTCACAATCGGTATGCTGGCTGTGCGATGGCAGTCATTAGCATATTTTCACAGCATAACTGCGTGCGTAATCGCAGCCGCGACCACAATAGCGATCTGTAGTGAATTTGGTGCCCTGTACATCAACTGTTACACCACAATTATTGCAGCAATAAAGATTCTTTATTTGCTTAAATATAAATCGCCAGCGATCAGGCAGAAGTAAAGTTATCTTATACTTTATTCAGCCCTGAAACATGTGGAAACAAGAGTTACTAAGAAGTCCGATAATCGACCGATCTGCGACCGAGCTGCTTCTTTGTACGCAGATTTGCAAAGCCAATGGTGGGCGTCTCAATACAAATCCCGGTGTCTGCGGCATTTGCATGTTTTCACACAGCTGCTACGTACATTAGGGATTAGCGTCCATTGCTGAATATAGGTGTGTACTGTGACATTGGTTCACACAAAGAATATACATTTTACCAGAATAATCCTCTACTTCTCTCCTCCATTGCTCCTCCAGGAAAGTGACACAAGATACAGTTTGAAAAGTTAATATACTTTAGTAAGATGGTTGTAATATGGTTACACATATTCAACTTTATAATCCCCAGCATTGTACATATGATATTTATATGTTAACTGAACAAATTAGGCATAAAATATAAAACATATATAAGGTCCGTTAACTTAAATAAAAGTAAACACATTTCATGCACTAGTACACTAGCAAAGTCCCCTGTTTAATTAGAGTCCAAACATCAGACAAAAGTTATACATTTACAATTTGTAGAATGTTCCTTATGCTGTCAGAGTATGCGTGCGTCGCAATGTGCGTGCGCGAGCCAGCCACTGTGATCGCAGAGATCACGCAGACTCATCGCAGAGTGATTGACCGGACATGACGGGGGGGATGATTGGAGAAACGCAGGCGTGCCAGTGCGTTTGAACTAGAGATGTGCAGGCTCGGATTTACTCGGTTCTTATCGCCACTTTACCGCAAATTCGGATTGATTATATTGGCTATCCAAAACACATGATAGGCGATAGCCAATAAAAAGATCCGAGTAAAACCGAACCCGCTCACCCCTAGTTTGAACGCCGTTGCAGGGGCGTGCACAAATTATCCACTGCGATGCCCTACGCAGCCTAAGGACTCATAGCGTGCGCTGAAGTAAGCAAATTCTGAGTAAGGTCAGGGCATGTGTAATTGTGCGTGAGGCTGCGATGGTACTCGATTGTACCGATGTTTTCACAGTCTTGCTAAACATTACGGATGTGTGTTTAAGGTAAAGTGGGCATCCTTATGTACTTGTGCGGTGGATTTGCGATCGCAATGGATTTGCTTACCATCGCAGTGAAACTGCGTGCATACGCAATATTGCGTACCTTACTGAATCAGCCCCTATGTTAACTAGTTACTTTTGTTTCAGTAGACGAAACTCCAATTGGCTTAGTCTATATATTTTGCTTCACTGTGTGGGTCTAACACCCCACTCCCCCAAACTATCTCTGCTTCACTATTATTAGTAAAAGAGCTGGGTGATGGAAAATGAAACAGCCCCAGGTTATCCAGGTTCTGATCCCTTTTATAAGTCACTTCTTTCTGTTTGCCTCTGTGAAGTGGGTATAAGAATACAGTCTGCCCTATTACTGTGTGTATGTGCAGCCTAAGAAGTGACTCACATCTGCTGACAGCTCTTATATACCTCTCTGCAACCGGCCCCTCTTTTCCTGACAGGAACCAAATCACTCCCAGCCATATCACTCCGCCCCATCTTCTACAGTACATGTGGTGTATCCCATACACTAGTGCATAGTCTTACCCCATTTAGAGCCCAAGGTTTACATACACAATGCACTCCTCAAATATACATTTCATGCATTATATACATCTATATACATAGTTTAAACTCGCAAATTTTACATTTATGAATATTACATACATTTAATAGTCCAGTACTTCTTTTGACCCATAAATAGATAAATAGCCCAGGTGCTGGAGAGATAAAACTCTTCCAATCTCAATATGGTTGTATGAGGGAATCACCCTCACTTAAGGCAAGAAATAGATACAAAATAGCAACCATAGAGTTTGGAGGTAACAATTGTAACACTCAGATCGGTTGACACAATAAAAAAAAACTTTATTACGAGATAATAAAGTATCATTGTCACCTGGAATATGAAAATATACACAAACAATTAATTAAGATAAAAATGGCTAAATGTATAGCAATAATAAAAAGTCCTGGAATCTCAACCACCAATAGTTTATAATTGGGGAATTTTTCCAGTTGAAGTTAGTTACAGGGGTCTAATTACTAAGCAGTGTTAGGAGACAGAAGACACACACACTCTTAGTAAATGAAGGATTTTAGTAAATGATTTTCGGTAATTTTTTCAAGGGAAAAATGAACAAAAATAGTTTACTAAAATGGTTCATTTACTAAATGTAATGAACGATTTTTTATTTTTTTTTAACTGCAAACGATTTTTGCATATTCCCTTACTGAAAATCGTTGAGTTGGTCAGTCTGACTGAGCTACAAACCACAAGCGTGAACGCGCATGAACGATAATTGTTCATCGTTAATTGTTCATTGGGCAGCACAGATGGTGTAATGGTTAGCATTACTGCCTCACAGCACTGAGGTCATGGGTTTGATTCCCACTACGGCCCTATCTGTGTGGAGTTTGTATATTCTGCTTGTGCTTGCGTGGGTTTCCTCCAGTTTCCTCCCACACTCCAAAAATATACTGGTAGGTTAATTGGCTCCCAACACAAATTAACCCTAGTGTGTAAATGTGTGTGTGAGCATGTGATAGGGAATATAGAGTGTAAGCACCACTAGGGCAGGGACTGATGTGAAAGGCCAAATATTCACTGTAAAGCGCTGCGAGATATGTGTGTGCTATATAAATAACTGATAATAATCGTTTTAACTTAGAAAGTGAACGATTTTTTGAACGATATAGTTATCAATAATCGTTCAAAAACTTGTTGTGTGTATGCACCTAGAGTGAAAAGTGATAAGGCACCAGCCAATCAGCTCCTAACTACCATCTCACAGGTTGTGTTTGAAAAATGACAGTTGGGAGCTGATTGTCTGGCACCTTATCACTTTTCACTCTGTCTCCTAACACTGCTTAGTAAATAGACCCCACAGTCTCTATATCAGGGACCTCAGGCCCGGGGGGCCATATAAAGCCCGTGGAGTCATTTGGTCTGGCCCTCTGAGCTTTTTTCTGCTAGCCTCATCTGGTTTAGCAGGGTGCCTAGAATGGCACCCTGCAGCCAGAATCTATGCAGCAGTGCCACCAGGAGCGTCCTTAGAACGCTTCAGACGGTCACGCCGCTGTCCTTACAGCCGTCACGGAGCAGCTTCAGGACGCTGCAGGCATTGCTGTAATCTCCGGCGATTGTGGCCCCGCCCCACGTGACGTCGCATGGAGGGAGCGTGGCCTGCACCAGGCCCACAAATAATGTTATATATATCAAAATGGCCCTTGGCAGAAAAAAGGTTCCCCACCCCTGCTCTAAAGTGATCAGATGAAAAACAGCACATGAGCTGATTATTCAGCTAGCAGACCTGTAGTTTGGGGTCAATTATTTTACAGCCTGTGTTTTACCTGTACTGTCCAGTCTCAGATTATATATGAGTCCGCCTTTGGCAGATGGTGTGAGCCGCGTCCACGGTCGGCTGGCAATGGAGCTCCACCCGACAAACAGGGAGCCTCTGTAGATGGTATTGGAGAGCCGCTCTAGTTTCCCATGTGATCCAGTGGTGGTCGGCAGATCAAATAGAGGTGTCCCGCCTCGCAGGTTTTAGCTGTGTGTAGGTGGTTTCCTCGGGATGTAGTAAATGCAGAGCTGGTCCCTACATATTTCAACGTCTTTTTCAAAGTGAAAACATTGCTCTGACGTTAGTGGATTTAAATAGTGTCCTTAATTGACTTCATATATCACAGCTGATATTCAATTAAACCGAACTGATTTGAGTGAAACATTCATTTAATAGCAATGAGAGATATCTGTAAAGGAGACTAAAGGTGCCCATACATCTGCGACGGATCGCCGCGATGCAATTTAAAATTTCCAATCACCATCGGATATTTCCGATTGCCCACCATCGATGTTTTGCGATCCGTTGCCAGATCGCAGACATTTGACATGTTAAATGTCCGCGATTTGATGATTGCGATCATTTTTCTTATTGTGATCGTTAAATCGCCGAAATCCAACATGTTGGATTTCTGCATTCCTGCGATGCCGGGTTGCAGCATCGCGAGATCGCGGCAATCCATCTCTGATGTATGGGGCCCATTACGCTATGCTTTGCATAGAGTACATTCATACAGAACACATAGTGGATGGAATATAAATTAGTACATTACATATATATAGGATTAAAATAGTAGCTGGTTTAGCCTTAAATCAACAAAGTACTAAACAGTTGGTCTATTATGGAGGATCGTTGGAAATTATGTATATCTATTGATCATGTCCCTAATTATTTAGGCCGGTGTATAGGGTGGATCAAAATCCACAGCTATATACCAGCTATGGGAACAGCGCACTCCGGGTCACGATGACCTGGAGTGCACTGCTAGCCGGCCGATTGGTCCGGCTTCAGTGACGCTTGGAGATGACGTCATCTCCAAGCGTCCACTTTCACTCCGCAAAAGCCGGGTCTATGCAGACCCGACTGCGGTGTGAGCGGCGCTGACTCGGGAATATCCCGAGTCAGCGCCGGCAAAATTCCGGGTCTGATCCGGATAGGAACTTTGTTCCAACTCCGGGTCAGACCCGGAATTTAGGTGGAAAAGGGGTATAAGAGAGTGACCACCAGACACTCTGATCTCACATCTGGTGGGAACACCCCGACTTGCTGCTGGGAAAGATCTCCTAGATGCAGGTGGTGGGCAGCACTGGTCTATAGTCCTTTGTATTGCACAATTACACACTTTGTATGCAGATGTTACACAGAGGCAATACTTCCCGTGTTCAGACGCATGCTGTACAATTTCCTAGGACAACAAACACTTGTTATCTCTCCGCCTGCATTGTGTGTGTATTTGTCGACAAAGCCTGTGTTTGTTTCAGCTATCAGTAACATGAGGGACACAGCTATGTGTACAGATGTATGTGTGACTTTCGATAAAATAATCTTTCCATCTGCAAAACAGTTCAATCTATTACTCTATGTGGTAATACGGAATTCTATTTATCTGGAGACCAAACACAAACCACTGAAATCCAGGCCATTCATTCTTATGCGAGTGACTGGGAATGGCCTCTATTTCACACAAGTACGTACGGAGTGTACTGTACTGTCTGTTTGGGTTCTGGATTTGCGTTTTCTTTTTTTTTTTTTACTAAGGACTTCTACATGGACTGAAGAGGACATGGGATTATGAGAGTGTTTTTTTATATATATATATAAGGACTTATAGTGTCCATGTACTGTCATTATTTTAATATTTCTTCACAGGCGGACTACAGGTGCCAGCAGGTTCTCAATGTCTAGGCATGCTGGCACTTGTAGTTCCTCAAGTGCAGGCAAGCTAAGGCAGACTTTCTGGGATCTGTAGACCCACTGCAAAGAACAATATTATAATCTATTTTTTTTACACCATTAACCCCCCACCCACTGCCTCCAGGGGTTGCGAGGAATAGCCCTGGTCTTTCAGCCCAGGCCAGGGAGTTCCTCGGGAGGGGGAATCCCTTTTTTGGGGGGGTCCCATTGTCTGAGGAATTCCAGGCCTGCACTGACCAGTTTGGTTATTGTAAACTCAGGGAGACTTCACACTGGTCCCCCCCCCTCCCCCTTTTCCAGTACAAGACTAGGCTGAGAGGTCCAGGACTGGTTATGTGTTTTGTTGTTTTTGTGGGTGGGGGGTACAGTGGACGGTAAAGCAGCCGCGACTGTGACTTGTTACACAGCGCTACTGTATCTTTATGCAAATGCTGCAGCTTCGTACAGAGACTCCCACCGGCTGTCACTCAAATCCGCCGCTTTGCAGAATTAGCCGCACCTTTGGAGGCACATCGGACATTAGAGAAGCCCTATGGTTGCTCAGAATGTGTGTCAGAAAATGATCGCCATCACAACTGTGAAAATGACAGTCACATGCCATGACCCATCTACATCTAGCTAGCCACCCCCCTGCTATTACCCAGGAACACCCAATGATCTCTCTCTCTGCATCTGCAACCAGCAGGACCCATGTGCAGTGCGACTCTGACGCATAGACGGACAGAAACATCGGCTGCTTGTGTTCAAAATCGAATCTGCGTCCACCTTTGAATTAGACCCTCAAAAATTATTGTATGTAATCATTCATATCAGTTTATTGTTCCCTGCACTAGTGATGGCCATTGGTGGCTCTACCATCAATGGTCGATGGTTTAAAGCCATCATCAGAAAATCATTGATGGTTTAGCCATCGATGGCTGAGTGCTGCACTTCTGCAGACCTCGGACATTAGTCCAATGTTCTGAAACATCAGGACGCCATCAATGGCAAAAACACAAACATCAGCCATATACCATCGATGTTTGCAAATACCATCGATGGTTGATGACCATCCCTACCCTGCACTCTTTCAGCCTGATAAATGCGTGTTGCATCTTTTGCTGTTTGTGAAGGGTGGTGTAGTGAATACTCCATTACACTTTCATATTTTTTTCCCCAATAGCCAATGCGTACAGTAGTTTTACTGTTTTCGCCACTAGATTGGTAATCAGGAAGCTACAGCCACCATATTGGAACACAGATGGATGATAGCTCCTTGTAACCCTTCATTAGGGGAGTGACCTAGAGAAGGAATAATGATGGCTCTGTGGATATATTACAGTAAAAGTATGGACTATCTGTGTGGAAGCATGAAATGATATTACCAGTTACCACGGACATCCCTTCTCCATAAATAACACAGTGGTTTCTGTTTACCATTATCTGTCCCCCACAGGCCGATTCCATGCACAAGGGGAGTGATATACGCCTGGATCCTCGCTGCCCTATACTAAAAAACAAGTGAGGGGGAGAGTCAGGAAGTCATCACCGGTCCTGCAGATGGCTGAGAGAAATTACTCTAACATCAACAAGATGGTCTCTCTCAATGTGCCATGAAGCAGCCTCCTTATTTTTAAAACCTCCAATGGGTAACAGGACTTTAGCCCTCGGATTCCAATTACCTGTTATCCGCTAGTATTTGAGCTCGAGGCACTATTTTGCATGTTCCATTTACATCCAAGGGATGAGATACAGGTCAAACAGCCGAGACTGCAGTCAGTTGAGCTGCTGTGACATCTCTGGCCCTTTTTACAGATCCACTAATCCGCCCAAGTGCATTTTGGGCAAATTGAGAGGAAGAGATGCCTCCAGCTCTGCGATGCATCCATCATCCTTTTTTTTAAATTTATTTCCGGATGCATTTTACTCCAGCAAAATGCGATCAGCTCCATGGTACGATGAAGCAAGGCAGTTCTTTGAAGGGGGAACACTTTAGAAGGTAGTTGATTATATAGGCATGAAATATAAACCACTGTTAAATCTATTTTACATAAGCCAAACTGGAGAATCAGGCCACAGATAGGGAGGATTTATAAATAGAAATTGTAATAAATATCAATTAAGTTATCTAGCCAAGTTATTGCTGCAGAGAACTGACAACCGAATTTAGGGGTTCCAAGTCAAACTGAGTCCAAGTTCTGAATAACTTTGGGGAACAGAGTCCAGATTTGGTTCTGCAGTCAGTTTGGACCTCTGCTTTAAAAAATTAACTTTGGTTTTGGATTGCATGTAAACAGGTCCAAACATACAAATTACATTTTACCAATTTATATATTTTTCTGCCTCTCCATCGGCCTCTGTGATGCATACGCCAGCCGACGCCTGTGTATGCGCATTTTCTGTCAGGGACCCAAACCAGGACGCAGTGCGATGGCGTTAAGCTATCACACTGCTTCCAGCTCTTCACCAGGACAGGATCTTACTGTAGCCATCTCCTGGCAAGAGCATTTCAGTAAATTTGTGTGAAAACATTTATTTTCACATTGCGAATTTGGACAAAAAAATATGTATCACATCTGCATTAAAAATGCTAGTTGTGATGAATATACCCCTTAGTGATATCACTGGTTCCTAGTGAATGAATAGGCTGCATTCTCAGTGATGTCACTGGCTCCTAGTGACTGGATAGGCTGTACTCTCAGTGATGTCACTTGTTCCTAGTGATTGGATAGGCTGTACTCTCAGTGATGTCACTGGCTCCTAGTGACTGGATAGGCTGCACTCTTAGTGATGTCACTTGTTCCTAGTGATTGGATAGGCTGTACTCTCAGTGATGTCACTGGCTCCTAGTGACTGGATAGGCTGCACTCTTAGTGATGTCACTTGTTCCTAGTGATTGGATAGGCTGTACTCTCAGTGATGTCACTGGCTCCTAGTGACTGGATAGGCTGCACTCTCAGTGATGTCACTGGCTTCTAGTGACTGGATAGGCTGCATTCTCAGTGATGTTACTGGCTTCTATTGACTGGATAGGCTGCACTCTTAGTGATGTCACTTGTTCCTAGTGATTGGATAGGCTGTACTCTCAGTGATGTCACTGGCTCCTAGTGACTAGATAGGCTGCACTCTTAGTGATGTCACTTGTTCCTAGTGACTGGATAGGCTGCACTCTCAGTGATGTTACTGGCTTCTAGTGACTGGATAGGCTGCATTCTCAGTGATGTTACTGGCTTCTAGTGACTGGACAGGCTGCATTCTCAGTGATGTTACTGGTTCCTAGTGACTAGATAGGCTGCAGTCAGTTATGTTACTGGTTCCTAGTGACTGGATAGGCTGCATTCTCAGTGATGTCATTGGCTCCTAGTGACTGGATAGGCTGCACTCTTAGTGATGTCACTTGTTCCTAGTGATTGGATAGGCTGCATTCTCAGTGATGTCCCTGGCTCCTAGTGACTGGATAGGCTGCACTCTCAGTGATGTCACTTGTTCCTAGTGATTGGATAAGCAGCAATCCCAGTGATGTCACTGGCTCCTAGTGATTGGATAGGCTGCAATCTCGATGATGTCACTTATGCCTAGTGACTAGATATCACCACATAATCCGCCCTGTCATTACAGACTTGCGCAGTGCCTGGCATTGATTTTTTTTTTTAAAGAAACAAAGCAGAATATATTTTTATGCCCCCATCCTTCTTAAGTACGCTGCCCCATGTTGTTGCCGGGAAAAGGCTCATTGCCCATTAATAACTAGACCCATTTATGTCCTTGTAGGTCGGGGTAAGCAGGCCCCAAACAGACACGAAATCTTGATTCCTGACACCTCCTCCCCTTGGAACTATTCCAGAAACAAAGGGTGAGGGGATACGTTTTCTGTAACCAGGAGCTAATCTGATTTTCCCTGGGACGGTTGGCATTTGCCATTGTTACTGGGATTACGTAGCATTTACTGGCTGAGTAGTGTGAGTTGTTTACTCCGTTTCCAAGAACAGAACAGAGACTGGGCTGAAGGAAGACCACAGAGAGGTGACTGGTGGCCACAGCTCGTGGGCTCATTTCATCCACATTATGCAGCCAGTACTGTGCTTGCCTCACACTGACACTGCACTGGGAGGAGGCTGGGAAGAAGCTCTGCTGACTGGGAAGCCGGACACACCTCCTACATACTGATTCAGGTTCTCACACAGCTAGCTGCTGGAGTCTGTGCGCAGGGAGCCCTGTATAAGGAGAGGGGGGACCACCAGCCCTGGCAGGGGTTACAGGTCACAAGGTGAGTATACCTGATGGATAGAACCACACGCATTTCACTGATCACCTCACCAGGCATAGAAACATGATCCTTGTAATCTATGTGTTGCTTACAGTGATGTGATATTGACACCTGTCTCTAGGGTATCTCTCTCGTGTCCTTACTCCATCTACATGGGGATAGTATACCGTGTATTTATTTATTAACAATTGCTTGTATGGAGCCAGCAAATGCGGTTGCACTTTACAATTGGGAACAAAACAGTAATAAAACAAGGCTGGGTATCAAGTGACAGACAGAAGCGTGCGGGCGACTAGCGTAGTCAGTTTTGGGTCGCAGTTTTTTTATGCGTCTGACCGCTGGGGCCTATTTAGGTGAATGCAGCAAAAATGTAACAACTCTTCAAAAACTTTTTTTTTGTTTGTTTGGTGAATCAATGGCCACAGTAGAACTGAGGTAGGGGGGGGGGGGGGGGGGGGAGGGGGTTTAGAGAGTGCAGTGAAAGGAGAAGCTATGGGACAGGATGTGAGGTGTAATAATACAGCCACCAAGCTACAGATGGTGTTCTAGATGTTAAGTCCTATATACTGATAGGGTTGCAAGTTTTTAAGGTGGACCTTAAAATAATAATAATATTTTTTATGTATTACAGAACTGTGAAATGCGCTGTCCTATCTTTCCTTAACTGCAGATGCAGAAACTCATTTGCAAGTTGCTCAGTGCCCACTGCCATATTCTGTGAGACTCCAGCCCAACCAATGATTGGTAGCAGCAGTGTACAGCACAGACCTGCTCTGTATTATCTTGGCAGCTCCCAGCCAGCACAAGCTGAGAAGGTAAAATCAGTGTTTATTTCCCTCACCTACAGTATATAAGTGATGATGGGGTCTATTTACTAAGCAGTGTTTGGAGACAGAGTGAAAAGTGATAAGGTGCCAGCCAATCAGCTCCCAACTGTCATCTCACAGGCTGGGTTTGAAAAATGACAGTTGGGAGCTGATTGGCTGGCACCTTATCACTTTCTTATCACTTTTCACTCTGTCTCCTAACACTGCTTAGTAACTAGACCCCTATCTCCTATGTGGATGTCCTATATTTTGTCTGCATTTGCACTTTAAGAACAATGGGCCACGATTCTCTGCATGTTTTCATTAATAATATAAGTTGGGGCGGGGGGTTTGCATGTGCCCCCTAGCGGTAAAATTATCATGAAAAATGTATTATAGCTTGTCGGCTCCTTCAGCAAGGTGCTATACTGTTTGTTATCTAAACTCTCCCTCCAGGTATCAAAAATATCCCATGTATGACAGAAATGCTTTGTGTTACCTGATCAAATAAAGGGTGCGCCTGGGTCTCTTTTTATTCCTAGAAAGAGAAAGCTTTGCGGGTTGTGTTGCCTTTTAGCGTAGAATTTGTGGGTTCTGATGCAAACGTAACCTCGTGTTTGCCTGATTAGCAACGCCAGCTTTGTTTATCGCTCTCCTGTAATATGTGTATGTTACATATCGTTCTGGTATAACATAGCACTGTTAAGTAAACATGGGCCAATGGTCCTGACATTTTTCGCATTCCTGGGGAGATCTGGAACAAGACCCTGGAGAGTACAGCTGCACTGCCTGCAAACAAACTATTACTTCTATTAGAGGAGGCGTGTTATGACATTATAAATGGGAGGGGGCAGTGCGTGGAGTGTAAGCTCTTACAGGAAGGGCGTCTGACCTGCTGTATCATTGAATACTTTGACCCTAGTGGACGTCCTGCTGGGTCTTGTAGTACCAGGACGACATGCGTTGCCTAAGCGTAACTTGCAGTATCTTAGCCGTCTTAGTTAGCATTGCCCCCGGACTACCTGTGTTGGGGCGAACAAGTGTGATCTGATTGTCTGTCACATGTGTGGAAGAACTGGCCATTCAGGTTCTGTCTGTGCTCGCACAATCTCGCAAAGTGACACTTGTATTGTCCCCACAGCCAGACATGGATGAATAGCTATAGGTGCGCAGTACAGGATCTGTAGGGGGGGGGGGGAGGAGGGGGGGGTCACATGTCAGACAGCCTGCAGGTCAGGTGTGAGCATAATGGTATCACAAGACAGGCAGAAAACCTGATGATCAGAGCAACAGGCAGGAACATTAGTTCAAGTTTGGTGGATGCCAACAACTAGATTTAACAGGAATGGTGCAGAGTGACCCGAGTCAGTGAGTAAGGGAAGGAATGGGCGACTGTGATTGCAGGAATGGTGCAGAGTGACTTTAGTCAGTGAGTAAGGGAAGGAATGGGCGACTGTGATTGCAGGAATGGTGCAGAATGACCTGAGTCAGTGAGTCAGGGCAGGATGGGCGACTGTGATTGCAGGAATGGTGCAGAATGACCTGAGTCAGTGAGTAAGGGCAGGAATGGGCGACTGTGATTGCCGAAATGGTGCAGAGTGACCTTAGTCAGTGAGTAAGGGCAGGAATGGGCGACTGTGATTGCAGAAATGGTGCAGAGTGACCTTAGTCAGTGAGTAAGGGCAGGAATGGGCGACTGTGATTGCAGAAATGGAGCAGAATGACCTGAGTCAGTGAGTAAGGGCAGGAATGGGCGACTGTGATTGCAGGAATGGTGCAGAGTGACCTTAGTCAGTGAGTAAGGGCAGGAATGGGCAACTGTGATTGCAGGAATGGTGCAGAGTGACCTGAGTCGGTGAGTAAGGGAAGGAATGGGCGACTGTGATTGCAGGAATGGTGCAGAGTGACCTTAGTCAGTGAGTAAGGGCAGGATGGGCGACTGTGATTGCAGGAATGGTGCAGAGTGACCTGAGTTGGGGAGTAAGGGCAGGAATGGGCGACTGTGATTGCCGGAATGGTGCAGAGACCTGAGTCAGTGAGTAAGGGCAGGAATGGGTGGCCATGATTACAGGAATGGTGCAGAGTGACCTTAGTCAGTGAGTATGGGCAGGAATGGGCGGCCATGATTACAGGAATGGTGCAGAGTGACCTTAGTCAGTGAGTAAGGGCAGGAATGGGCGGCCATGATTACAGGAATGGTGCAGAGTGACCTTAGTCAGTGAGTACGGGCAGGGAATGGGCGGCCATGATTACAGGAATGGTGTAGAGTGACCTTAGTCAGTGAGCACGGGCAGGAATGGGCGGCCATGATTACAGGAATGGTGCAGAGTGACCTTAGTCAGTGAGCACGGGCAGGAATGGGCGGCCATGATTGCAGGTTACTTACGTCATACTGCGCTAAATAATCCATAGTGCACATGGCCAAAGATATCATAGATGGGAGAAGTTTGGGCCAAATCCTAATGATAGGATGGTGTCACCTGAGATAAGGTTGTCACCTTGTGTTATGGGAGGAATAGGTGGCCCTTAAGGATACTGCTTTTGAACCTTATGAATACCCCTGCCTATACCTTCTAATATCCTTCCTATAAACCTCTAAGGATGACGCTATTTTGCGTACGCAGTCATACAGTAAATAAATACTCCAGACCTAGAATCTGTGGTTCCAAAGCACAAAGTATTATTCAAGTAAAAGTACAGTCATTTACACGCTATGATCCTCATATAATCTTAGCGCAAAGAAATTATACAGACCCAAGTACAGATATACATACGCAGCGCTCTCTGGACCAGATGTAGGCATCAGCAAGAAACCCCTCGTCAATCAGCATTCAGCACAAAGACTAGAACCCAGGGTCAGAGCACACATATTTATACCCCCCAGAAATAAACAACACAATAGAGAAGTTTGTTGCTAATACCATTGGTCCTAAAGGAGAGGGCATATGTTACAAGGAATTTAACAGGTTTTTTCAAATTAGGGATGTGCAGGCTCGGATAGGTTCGAGTTTGCACGCTGAGTTCGGATTTTTCCCTCCAAAAAAACGGAACTCAGAAAGAGGCAAAACGTCATCTTGCATGGACGAACATCATCATTCCTGGACTTTTGTCCAGGAATACAAGCTTATGGAACCTTGTATGTGAATATGTAATGTGTGAGTATGAGGGGTTTGATGTAAAGACGCTAGTTAACTTGGGGCAGATGCGTGTGCATGAAGCTAATATTTGGCGTTTTCATACAGAATCTTATGCATTCGCTAATATGTGACTAGTTAACAGCGCTATTGTGCATATTAATGTTTGTATGAGAAATGGTGTAAGATGCAATCGCATGATGCTAATAGTAATATTGCCACATGTACTAAAGTGTGAGTTTATCTAAAATGGCACTTAGGCGGCCAGTCGCAAAATGGCGTCTTGCGATCTAATTTCCAAGATGGCGTCTTGCGGCCAGTCGCAAGATGGCGTAGCTGCAATCCAATTTTAAACTGATCTTGTCTCAGCCAATTATCCAGCTTCGACAGCCTGGTAATAAGCCTTTTCATATTTACTTAGTTTAGGCTGCCCCACCTGGTACCCTCATGGGTGGAATGACCAATCCATGGATCAAGCAATGCTATGGGCAACTTGTATGTTTTTTTATTTTATTTGTAACTAAGGCCCTCATTCAGAGCCGTACGCTCTGAGCAGAGCGCACGCTCTGAATGAGGGCCGGGCTCCATTTTCATGGAGCGTCCTTCTGGACGCTCGTATAGCTGTGGGTCACCACCCACAGGCTATACGAGTGTGCTTTGTGATGGCCGCGATGGTCGAGACCATAGCGACCATCAAAATTGCGAGTCGGAGCCTGCGGTTGAGGTTTTCAACCGCAAGCTCCGGAGTGATTTAGGCTCTATCAGAGCCAAAATCACTCCCACTGACA